>OZ024783.1:3076371-3141993 GCA_964017065.1 Haliclona indistincta | reverse complement strand
GTGTTAAGCTAAATGTTTTTATGAGTTAATAATTATGTTTCCAATTATTGAAAATTAAAAAATGGACTCTTTAGATGAGAATCACTGTAGGAGAAGGTTTTTTAGGGTTTAGTAGCAAGCAGAGAACGGGCGTGGTTAATTGAATTATGAATATTAATTGGAAATGAGAGAGATGCAGCATGAACGACGTGGTGCAGAGACTGAAGAACAGAGAGAGGATCGACAGGCTGCAGCAAATGAGCCTTCACTCGACTGCGGCACAATCAGTGCATCACGCCTTCCCAAATGCACCTCCTCGGCTAAATACCTACTTATGCCAGTTATCGCTACCAACACTACTCTCTCAGGCTCGCCCCACAAATGTCCTACATTTCCCTGGTATTATAGTTAGTTATCACAACAATTATACAATGTAAACAGTAGCCAATACTAAAATAAGTCAGACTTGAGAAAACATGATAAGTTATCCACAGCAGACTATTGCAGTCTTTTCTTCATCATAGCTCTGTTCTTCAATGCTAGAGTTTACAATCTGCTCGTCTGCATCACTGCATTGAATAGGTTCACGAAGCCACGAGTACTGCTGCTGCATCATAGAGAACTCGTCCTCCTCATTCTGCACTGGCTCATCTTGATCGTGTCTTGTTGCTGGCTGGGGGAACGGCAGTGGAGCTGAGACTCTCTGTGCAAACTGCTCCATTTTTCTCCACGAGCTGGTTGTCGCAATTGACCATGGAATACTATAGGCTTGCTACAAATACCATCAGATTGGCCCAGTAGAGCGATGCTTTAAATCTTCCTAGCTTGATGCTTGTGCTGTGAGGTAATCTCTAGTCCTTTTTATATAGAGGTCCTGCGCATGACGTCATGATCATGTGTCATCGACGAAAAGTGACGTTTTTTCCGGAAGTCAGCCATGTTCGAGGGCAGGTAGCCAACCCAACGTTGTCATGGTCCTCACCTGCTGTGTTGCAGGCTGCTACAACCGCGGCAAACGCAACAAAGCTTCTTTTTATCTTATACCTGCTGTTAGAAACCATCAACGTTCAAGGACTGCTAACGACGACGCTTGAAATGGGTGGCAAGAATCCGCAGCAGAAAGAATTGGACTCCAAAGCCCCATCATAGCTAGAGTTTGCTCAGATCAAATTCTTACTGGTATAAAAAGGGCTCACAGTATTGTATACTTATTATCACATGTAAAATATTATTAATACAGGTAAACCAGCTTTAGGGCCTATAGCGGCTTTAGCCGTCATAATTGACTCCACCTACTGTAGACGTCATAAATAGTGTGAAAAGTGGTCTAGAAAGGTCAAATAAAGTTTAATTGCAAAAGCTAACTTTACCTGAAAAAACCCACTGTTTTTCGCCGCGCCCCCCCCCCCCCCACTAAAATATATAGAACGGGGGGGATTTTTAAAGGGGGTGTCCCCACTTTAATCCGGGGTTCGAAGGGGCGGAGCCCCTCGCTGCTTTCGGCATTTTTGGGGCTTCAGGATGCCCGGAAATGCATACTTGGGCATAGAATATGGTCTAAACTATGCTGTTTGCTCACCTGGACACCACCAGGTTTTTGTATCAGTCACCAGGGCTAAACGAAGACCAAAATTGGCTGAAAAATGACGAGGTCGCAGCACTTAAGCGGCTTCAGTTCCGAATTGGGAGTGGCCAACTCAGAGTTTAGTACATGGTCGTAAACTTTGACATGCCAGGAAAAACAGTGCTAGTTTGGAACAGCTAGCGTACTGCATGTTGTAGAAATCGCAAGACAAACCGTCAGTTTAGAGCAAGCCGAATCTTCGTCAAAATAATTCAGTCACTAAAGAGTTAACTCATAAAAACATTTTGCTTAACACTACAGTACTAAAACTTAATATTTACATTAATTCACCTTTCTTGAGTATGTTTGTCAGGTATTTAGCTTATCTTTTATTTCAGTCGGAAAGTATCAGCAGCGAAATGGACGCCATTAAATTCATTAGTTTTAACCAAATAAAAATTGTAATCCTGCTAGTTAAGAAAAAACATAAGGCGTGCAGTTGAGTATGTAGGTCAGCTATTATGTGGGTTAAAATGGAAGTCTAACTCTCACATATGCTACTGTTAGCTTGCAAAATCTCTCAGCAGTCAAAGTACGAAACAGTTAACCAACTAACTCCATTAATTTTGTTAGTTAAGAAAAAGCGCTCCGCAGGCAAGTAGCCTTATACCTTAGCTAAGCACAGCTATTCGCTCGTGGCTGTAACTTACACCGTCGGCGAATACGAGGTGCTGGTAGCAGCAGCACTCGCCCGCTCTGTTCGTCTTCGTCTTAGTCATGACGTGCCAATGACTGTTGCCAGATTGATGACGTCAATTTATCTGCATATCCGATTGAATATGCGGGAATGTACGGTCATCAACTTGGCAAACGTCATTTATACGTCATAAACTAAGACGAAGACGAACAGAGCGGGCGAGTGCTGCTGCTACCAGCACCTCGTATTCGCCGACGGTGTAAGTTACAGCCACGAGCGAAGAGCTGTGATTAGCTAAGGCTTGTAGCACTCTGCGTGGGCGTATCAAAGGCGCCGCCCGTTCTATATTTTCCATAATGTGAACGCCGTTCGCAATATGGAAAATATAGCACGGCCGGGGAAAATATAGCACGGCCAGGGAAATTATAGCACGCCAGGAGGGTTAAAGATAGGGTGGGCGGAGACTGACCTTGGCTCGACCTCGAGAATAAGTCGCCCTGGCACAAAGATTCAGTGACAGCGGCAAGCTGTCGTGCTACAAACCAGTAAAAGCACCGTCTGCTCGTGCAATACGGTGCTTTAACTAGTTAATAAGGCTACTTGCCTGCGGAGCGCTTTTTCTTAACTAACAAAATTAATGGAGTTAGTTGGTTAACTGTTTCGTACTTTGACTGCTGAGAGATTTTGCAAGCTAACAGTAGCATATGTGAGAGTTAGACTTCCATTTTAACCCACATAATAGCTGACCTACTTACACAACTGCACGTCTTATGTTTTTTCTTAACTAGCAGGATTACAATTTTTATTAGGTTAAAACTAATGAATTTAATGGCGTCCATTTCGCTGCTGATATTTTCCGACTGAAATAAAAGATAAGCTAAATACCTGACAAACATACTCAAGAAAGGTGAATTAATGTAAATATTAAGTTTTAGTACTGTAGTGTTAAGCAAAATGTTTTTTATGAGTTAATATGTTTCCAATTATTGAAAATTAAAAAATGGACTCTTTAGATGAGAAGCACTGTACATGTATACAAGTTTGAAATTCTTAATAATAAAGAAAAGCCATCAACAACAGGAAAACTAAACCATTGGTGGAAACAAAGACGGCTCAGTACGTGCATGATATTGAACTGCACTTCACTGAAAAAGAAAAAAAGGACACAAACAAGAAATTAAAAAGATTTCTATCGAAATCAAAAGGATGTAGGGTTGTGAAATCTACCACTGGTCCATAATGCAATCTAACAAGGAACAAGCATGGAATGGTTACACGATTGACTTGCTAACAGACCATAGATCCCTCATCAGTGGCTGTATATAAGATGTCACAAGCGGAATTCACGTCAGGTGTCAACAGCAACTAGGCTGACCTAGCTATAGCCAACCACAGCAGTCTCTCTCTCTCTCTCAGGCACGCAACAGTACATTCAAATGAAACTAAGCACTGAGAAAAAGGTCATTTAATATGTGTACCGGTACATACAAAGTAATACAGACACAAACTTTGGACACTATGTTAGTACTCTCTTCAATAATACAGACACAAACTTTGGACACTATGTTAGTACTCTCTTCAATTTGTTATTCTGCCTTGGGCTAGACCTTTGATACAGTGTACCCTTGCTGTCTGAACCTAAACTAAAATCCTAATGGAAAATTAATTCAGTTATGAATATCATTTTCTTTTGAATCTCATTACATGTGCAATATGAATATAATTAGCATTGTTCAAAAACAAAATTCACCAATCTGAACAGTTTCCTGTTTTTTTTTGTGTTCAGATTAGCTAGGGTCTACTGTAGTAGTCTGGACCTTATTAATTCATTCACTAGTGAGGGTGCCCATTTTTGTCATTGCCGGTAATGTCATAACTTCCTGACCTTTTATCAACACTCTTGGAGTGGATTTGAGAAAGAATTTCTCGAAATTCAAGGTTTAGTGTTAGTGTTTTAGGGTTTAGTGTTTAGGCTTGGCACGGTATTCACTAGAGTGGGTGGGTGAGTCTGACCAATCAGATTCAAGTGCGGGAAGTTTTAGGGTCCAGGGCACTTTGGGCATGCAATTGAATTTGCTCAAATTTCAGTGTAAATACTAACACTGTCCACAAGTATTAGGTCATTTTGCTAAAAGTTTGACTCTAAATTTTCAGTTTGATGCAACTCTCTCTCTTTACTAACACTACTACTTCACATGTGTAGCTTCTTGGTATGTGGTGTCTTCCCAGTAAATAACTGGTTATTTCCATGTCCGTATGTAAGTTCTACAGTGTTTGATTGCATCGACTGACTGACTTGCTAAGCAGTTAATTATGAAACTTGTAGACATGTTTAAGTAGTCAGACTAGTAAACAAGCTATCAATGATAATTATGCCGACTGTATGTGAGGTCACTATAGCTCTCTAGCAGCTGCTGTATTCCTGCCATTCTATGCTACGGGGCTCTTTGAGTTGACAATGTTAATTATGTTCCAACGTTCTCTGCTTGAACAATGTGTTTTCACCTTGCTACCTTGGGTGTGTATTTATAGTTCCTCTTCTTTACTTGTAGAAAATCGAGCAACTCCAGTTGGCTGGGATTCACTCGTTCTCTACAGCACACAACAAACACACGATATTTGTAGACACACCAGAAGAAGGTATATAGTACAATGTACTGCTATTCTATTTGGGAACATTAGAACCACATCCATTTCTATATTAAAAGTTTTAGTGGTTAGGACGATTTAAAATTTTACAAAATTTTAAATTTTATTTAAAAATTTTTTAGGCATTTTACAAAAATTTCAGACTGCTCTTTAGATAGGTATAACCATTTTCTCTCTATAGTTGTTAATTATGATCCCAAGGAGAGATTCCAACCTGTGTCTACCCATCCCAGTGACCCATCAGTACCTCATAGTGACAGTAATGATGAGATGAAGCCACTAACAGTGAGTACTAGTCTATAGTGAGCTGGGTCAGATGATGTTACTGTAGTTATCAAGGAAGAAGAGTAAGAAGAGATTGAGAATGATGAAGGAGAGAATGAGACGATGTCATGAACTACAGAGAATAGGACTGAAAATGGAGACACAGAGACACCTCACGGTAGGCACACTCACTGACTCACATGTAGGGCTGAAACGAATACTTGTACTATTCGACTATTCGATCGTTTTGACAGTATTCGAATGCTATTGCAGCTATTCGAATATTCGTTTGAAGTCTTTTAGCAGTTGGGAAACTTGGGCTATTTGTAACCAGTCCACAAATCAAGCCTGAGCCCTGACTGTATGTTGATATACAACTTTCATACATATTTTGTTCTTGTGCACTGGTTGCTAGAGCTAGTTTTATTCCGATAATAGAGTATTCGACTATTCGTTCGTTTTAGCTAGTGACTATTCGAACATGAAAATGTGTTATTCGTTCAACCCTACTCACATGAATAGTGTAGTTTTAAATTTCCTGCCTAGCCTACCTTGCCTTTTCAGACTATTTTGAAAGAGCTCACCACACCATAATCGTTGTGAATATAAATTATATACATGTATTTTCCTGTTTCAATGCCTACCTTGCCTTTTCAGACTATTTTGAAAGAGCTCACCACACCATAATCGTTGTGAATATAAATTATATACATGTATTTTCCTGTTTCAATTTCTTGTTGTCCATGTTCATGTTGTCCACATTGTCCCATGAATAGTTTCAGCAAACTGGCATGCTCTGCCAAAATGTATTGTTTGTTCAATTTCCTGCCCAGCCTACCTTGCCTTTTCCCAATTATAATTTTACTACAGCTGAAAGTGCTCACCACACCACATTGCTGTGAATATGTACACACGTATCTTCCAAGTTTCCAATACTTGCATGGTCAAGGGTCTTTCCAATAAATTCCTCCTTTCAGTGTTTCTCCTATTCCAAGGGTATAAATAATCAGTGGTCAGTAAAATAACTTCCCTATGCTATAATGATATTCATGAACTTGTATGATGGGAATGCAATAAGCCTGTCCATGTGTATTCTATAGGTTGGCTTTTAAAACAGCACATTACAACAATAGATGCTATTATTATACTGGTTCATGTTGTGTTGTTCTGTTACAGTGTAAAGAGAGGTTTGTCAAGATTCCTGGTGATGGTACTCACCCCAGGACTTACAGATGGTTCAAAGAGAGAAAGAAATAGGACACACCCACCAACACATTCGCACACACTGTAAATAACACTCAAATACTTTCCTTCCAAACCCCTTTTATGAGGACAGCTTTATGAGGCTATAATGCAATATGAACAGGAAGTAAAGTAGCAATAATGATAAAATAAAAGCAAAAAAGAACATTAATAATAATTATTTGTAAGAACAACTAGATAACACAAATGCATAAGACAAAAGGTAAATTCAATGTAAAAAAAAAGATGTGTCAAAATTTTGAGATTGCTGGCACCCACAACCATCAATTAATTTTTTGATGCAGTTCTCCATTTCGGCTGAAGTAAAGATTAGTGGCCACTGCCCTTAACAGTGTTTTTACGAAGACGGCAAGCAAGGCTGTGCGGTATACGGAGATCGCTACACAGACGCTAAAAGTATCGCTATATTTCTCATAAGCGCCATATAAATTCGTGTATAAACCCCAGCCATTACGTAATCATCTCGCACTCCAGGCTAGCCCGGAAGCCAATTTGCCAGTCGTTAACGCTAATAAAATTCTTTAGGCTCTTATTGGGAATGGCCTATTGTAAACGGTAAACACAGGTCTTTCCAATAAATTTCTCCTATCTCAGTGTTTCCTATTCCAATGAGAAGGAGAAACATTCTCTCGTGTACATGAAACACTTTTCAAAAGGTGTTTGTGCAACAATTTGAGACATCTGTAAGTCACACACACTCTAGCTACTGCTACTGTTTCTCTATTGTTACTGGTTCACAGTATATCAATGAGCTCAGTATGGGAACACCAAACACAGAAGCTTAGGAGCAGAAATGAACAAGGTTTAAAAGCAAGGCAACAAGAAGGATACAAGCTGTTATACGAGCAGCATGCTTAACTGAGAGGCGACATGTGTCTCTCATATACAGGAGAGAAAAGTATTTTTACGAACAAAAAGTGTTTATTATCATGTATCTTAATAATAGTTTTTCTAGTGATTCTCCTATAACCACTGTATACCAATTTGTAATAGAAGGGAATGCAATACATTTCATGTTGAATGTGTTGTTTGTCAAGATTCCTGATTCAAAGAGAGGATCAGGAAGAAATAGCTAGGACACACCCACCAACCCATACACACACTATAATTATCATACTCAAAATACTTGCATGATTTTCCTTCCAAACCTTTTATCAGTGTTTCCCTGCTCCATTGATAAACACACATTAGTAAGTTGATGGTGAATTGCTACCTATGATGGACGTAACTCCGTAACAGCCAGCAACAGCCTATATTAAGCACAATTATTGTAGCATTGTTTCTGACATCATGTTTTCGCATTATTGTATGAATCACACACGGCTTCTGCATCCCTCATGCAAGTGCAGCCAAAGTGGGATGAAATACTTCAAATCTGGGTTTAATCCCTCGGACAAATTCAGCCTACAGTGCAACCAGTAACCATACTATGCAGTAACGAAGAAGCTAAATAATATTTATTTTGATACGTACATGCATGCTAAAAAAAAGTAAAGAGATAAGCAATTCTTAATATCCACAGCAGACTGGTTCACTCTTTTCTTTGTCATAGTTCTGTTCTTCAATACTATAGTTTATAATCTGCTCGTCTGCATCACTCGATTGAATAGGCTCCCGAAGCCACGAGTACTGCTGCTGCATCATAGAGAACTCGTCCTCTTCACCATTATCTATGTCTTCACTCTGCACTGGCTCATCTGGATCGTGTCTTGTTGCTGGCTGGGGGAACGGCAGTGGAGCTGAGACTCTCTCTGCAAACAGCTCCATTTTGCAAATAGCAAGTAATCAACTGGCGAGTTACTAGAACTATTGAACGAACTGGATTCATACAACTACACCACTGACCGCAGAATGAGCCAGCCAGTAGGCGCCGAGCGCACCGCGAGTGAACAGGACTGTGCGAGTAAACAGTGTATTATCAGGACTTCATTTTCAATACACAACAACAGTATTATGAGTTATATCTCTAAGCTTTAGTCTCGAGCCTCCGATCTCTTTCCTCTGCTACTGTCAACCTCACTCCCTTTTGCCGTGGTAGAGAAATGTACGCCTTGGTGCCTTTACCGATGATGAACACATTTGATAGCCTAGTAGCAAACTGGTTTCCAGCTGCGTCCTTGACGTGTACGATATCGAATGATCCATGATGACGAACACGATGAGTTACTAGACCAACACGACCCATGTTCCTGCCACCGATAACCATCGCTAAGTTGCCGAGATCGAATTTGATGAAATCGGTGATCTTTCCGGTCTTGATGTCGACTTTGACAGTGTCAGAGGTCTTGATGAGTGGGTCAGGATAACGAATAGTGCGACCATCATGAGTTACAACACACGGGACTCCCTTGGGACCAAGAATCACCTTTCTGATACGACAGAGCTTGTACTGGAGTGGAGAGACATAAGAGAGAGAGAGAGATGGAGGGTGAGAGAAAGAGAGGTAATGAAACAGTGTGTTGGTTTGTGAAATTGTTGAGTACCACTACATGTACACATGCTCAGGAGGTTGTGAGAAGGAACTAGTTCTCTTCAGCGTCACTCTTACGAGTGCTCAAAGCGAGCTGGGATTATCCTGATCATCATTGCAATGCACACACGCACACACACACACAACTAGCAGTGCTGAAGTAAAAGTGTCATGTCAATGACATCATACACAAAATATATTCAGTCACTGTTGTCCCACATGAGCGCATAATGAGTGAGCTCGGTAAAAAGGCACGAGCGTGACACTCCCACGCATTTGATTGAAAATTGGAACTCCACACATGATGGACGTGTTTAAAAAATCTCTGACACTCTTTAGAAACACATTAATGTGTGGAGTTATAATTTTTAATCAAATGCATGGGAGTGTCACACTCCTCCCATTTAATGCGCTCACTCTCGTGATCATCTCGTGTGACATATCTGAACACATTAGTGCATGAAGGTGACACTCTAGGCTATTCACTTCAGCATTGCAAGACAGATAACTACTTCACATTACACCAGGATTGGTCAGTTTCTCTTTAATGCACACAAGTACACTCACTCTGGCTTCTTCTGGACTGATTCTGTGCACTGTGAAGCGTCCCTTGACATTGTAGAGAAGATGAAATTTTCACCAGTTTTCTCAATACTGATCACATCTATAGAACAGAGAGACTAACATAACCAAACCAGCACCACACACACACACACACACACACACACACACAGACACACACTTTCTAGTAGTGCTCAGGAGGTTGTGAGAAGGAACTAGTTCTCTTCAGCGTCACTCTTACGAGTGCTCAAAGCGAGCTGGGATTATCCTGATCATCATTGCAATACTGTCTACACTACCACAGCTAAGCTGATCAAATGCTAGCGAGAAGAGAAGGGGTGTGTTCCTTACCCATATGTATCCAGATGGAAAGCACATGTCTGTACGTATCTTGCCATCAGTGATCAAATGTTGCTTCACCATCTTCTTCACCTTCATCTCTATCGATGTGTGTCATCACTTTAATGATAATGAAGAAAACAGATGATTAGAGTGTCACGTGTGCTCGCACGTGTGTGTAACTAACTAGCTAGCTTGACGAATCATGTAAAAGACAGATCCTCACAGGCTGCAGAGACTGACCTCAGCCCTGTCTGTCTTCTTATGTCTTCTAGCTTGCTGTCCTCATACGCTCATTGCTCATTGAGTCATTGCTGCTCACCGAGCTGCTCACGTTCTGTGCTTGGGGTGCTATTCCGTTCACAGCCGTGTATTTTCCGTTCACGTACGACACGTGCTCGCTCAGCCTCACTGTTGGACAAGGACGAGAGCAAGCTGGTCGTTTCGGGTCGTTTCCTTTAGCTGGCTGGTAACCGGTTTGAAGATAGGGACACATGTATCAGACACTGGTGTTACTCTTCCATCATTTATTCGTCCAGACAGCACCAGCTAGCCACAAGATAATTATTAATGAGACAGAGACAAAAAAGAACAACAATGTGGCTTGTGCATGCATGCTAGCAACTATCAACCAGAGTGGGACCAAAACGGCTGAAATAGTTCTTCCAACAGATTATTCAGGTATGTGTGTGTAGTTATAATGGTATCATCATTAATTTTAGTTATTATGGATGTACATTATAGTAGAGAATCATGTCTTGTGGAATGTATCAGTGGACTCAAGGTACTATGATTGGCACACAAGCTGCTGCGTACTAATCTAAAGGAATATGAGTTCTACACTCCAGTGAGTGTGTTCCAAGTAGGCAATTTCATGACAACGTATGGTGTGTCTATCATATTGCAGCCAAGAAGGTCACTTGCCTGGAAGGCTACTCTTCCATATCCTCACGCTGATTGCTATAATAGCTCCGAATCTCATGAAGACTGATAGCCTCAACCAGCAGAGGTGTGTGTTGTCTCCCTCTGTATCACTGAGAGTATGTTGAATATGTATCATGTGCAAAGTGAGCAACTGAGTCACTATAACATGTGATACATAACTGTTATCACATACAGACTACCACTTCAAGCAACAGACACTGCTTCAGGAAATGGTACAAAAATCAACTCAATTGACATACACACTATCCTCTCTCTCCCTCTCTCTCTATCGCTCTCTCTCTCTCTCTCTCTCTCTCTCTCTCTCTCTCTCTCTCTCTCTCTCTCTCTCTCTCTCTCTCTCTCTCTCTCTCTCTCTCTCTCTCTCTCTCTCTCTCTCTCTCTCTCTCTCTCAGGCACGCAACAGAAACCCTGATGAGTTCTATTTCAAGATGGTGAACAGGCGACTCCAGGTTACTAGTATATCCAAATCAGTACATCCATAGCACACTCATCTCTCTGTGTAGGGTGGACGCCATGTCACCTCTCAAGAAGACCAGGATCACGAAGAGGAGAAGGAGACAGCTGAAGAGAAGATGATACTACAGACCAAGGACATCAAGTACATTCAAATGAAACTAAGCACTGAGAAAAAGGTCATTTAATATCATGTGTACAAAGTTAATATAGGTTCAAACTATGGACACAATGTTAGTACTCTCTTCAATTCTGTTATTCTGCCTTGGGCTAGACCTTTGCTAGTAGTCTGGACCTTTATTAATTCATTCACTGGTGTGGTTGTCCATTTTTGTCATCGTCGGTAACGTCTGAACTTCCTGACCATTAATTTATCGTACACTCTTGGAGTCGAATTGAGAAAGAGTTTCTGAATTATTTGATTTCTAAGCACTACTGGTTGTTGAAACATGGTGTAGTATAATGGCTGTGTTTGATGCTGGATGGGCTACCTCTTCCACGGCAAGCTTATTAATTTACCGAGACCAACCTGATATTCTGTTGGTCGATGGTTTTCAATGCTAATAATTTGATTCAAGACGGCTGCAGGAGACTTGCCAATAAGATGATAACTTGTATGAGCAGTAAATTCTCTCTAGAATAAAGATTGGTTCATGTTTGTCAAACCACAATAGCACATGGTTGAATAGTAATGGTTCCAGCGTTCTCTGCTTGAACAAGATGTTTCACCTTGTTACATGTACCTTGAGTGTCTGTTTATTGTAGTGCCTCTTCTTTACTTGTAGAAAATCGAGCAGCTCCAGTTGGCTGGGATTCACTCGTTCTCTACAGCACACAACAAGCACACGATATTTGTAGACACACCAGAAGAAGGTATATGGATACCAGTGATCCAGTACAATGTACTGCTATTCTATTTGGGCACCTTAGAAGGACATCCATTTCTATATTAAAAGTTTCAGTGGTTAGGACGATTTAAAATTTTTAAAAAATTTTAAATTTTATTTAAAACATTTTCAGGCATTTTACAAAATTTTCAGACTGCTTTCTAGATAGGTATAACCATTTTCTCTCTATAGTTGTTAATTATGATCCCAAGGAGCGATTCCAACCTGTGTCTACCCATCCCAGTGACCCATCAGTACCTCATAGTGACAGTAATGATGAGATGAAGCCACTAACAGTGAGTACTAGTCTATAGTGAGCTGGGATCAGATGATGTTACTGTAGTTATCAAGGAAGAAGAGTAAGAAGAGATTGAGAATGATGAAGGAGAGAATGAGACGATGTCATGAACTACAGAGAATAGGACAGAAAATGCAGACACAGAAACACCTCACGGTAGGCACACTCAGATGTGTAATGTAGTTGTTTGTTCAATTTCCTGCCCACCCTACTGCTGCCTATTTTGAAAGGGCTCACCACACCACATTGTTGTGGATATACACACACACACACACACACACACACACACACACACACACACACGTATCTTCCAAGTTTCCATGGTACAGGGTCTTTCCCATGAATTTCTCATATTTGTGGTCAACACCACACCTCTCCCTGTACATGCTACTGGTGTGGAGCATGTCTGTTTGTATGACTCTCTTTCTCATAGACATAATTTGTTACTTGTCCCATATTATGTCTCTTGCACTATTGGTGATTCTGTTTGTGGTAGAAATAAGCACTCTGTCATTCATTTACTGGAGCTTTGAGTTCAGCACATCCTGCCCATTGGTCTGGCTGTAGGTTAGAGTGAGTAGGTGGGCTGGTCTATATACACATGTACATCTATCTTCCAAGTTTTCAATACATGCATGGTCTCTGGTCTTTCCAATAAATTCTCCTTTCAGTAGTCATGAGGATATTATGCTCAAAATTTCTTCTATTATACTATTCTCGTATTCCCAATTATTTTCTATTATTCTCACATAATTTGCCTATTATTCTTATGAAATCATGTAGCAATAATGAAAATTAACGGCCATTATACTGAAGCATAATTGAGGTTTCAACATAGTCTGACAGAGAGTTGTCTTGATTACTGGCAAACGAGTTGTTGAGTACAGAAAAGGCCCTTTCTGCAGCACCTGAAGAAGGCTGTATGAGAGCAATTTGCTGTGCTGCACTTGCCCAATTAGGCAGGATTGAGGCATGCTGTTTCCACCAGAACAGAATATCAACATCAGATTCAGACTCTACATCTGTGGCTGCCGCAAGATAAGCAGGTAATTCAGTCTTCATTTCTTCTATAAGATTACCCAAGAAAGGAAACAATCGAAGACTCTCAACTGTTGATGCAACAGGCTGCAAAAGGACCACTTTTTGGGGCACCAACAAACGTGCAGCTTTAAATGCTGCAACAGTACTGCCAAGTGTTCCGGTAAATCGATCACGAAAGTAGTCGTAACCTGGCAATACACAACTTTCAGCATATAAATTCCACTGCTGCACAATATTAGGTGGTGCACTGAACCTGGTAATCATTGCGTCACAATTTGGAAAGTGTCTCACACGGGTTGACTGATACACTGCTTCAAGCTGCTCATAGCAAGTAAACGAAAGAGGACCATCCCCCTCCAAGTTGTAGGTCGCTTGAACAAACTGCTTTCCAGCATCGACAACTATGGCTAGTTCCACCATAAGGTAAGGTCGCCTTTGTGGATCTTGCAATATAGCTAGCATCTTTGAGCGATTAATGGGAGAAATTTCATCGTTCTCTTCAAGAAATGGCTGAACATCACCAAAAAGCTCTAAAAGCTGATTATAAACTTCCCAACGACTCCACCATCTGGTTTTGCTCAGTGATCTAACAGCTCTTCCTGTCCGTTGCTTCCAGGCGAGTCTAGCCTTGGGGCTGTGTGCAAACATACTAATCCAAGCGGCAGAAAATTCAACGAGATGAGGAGTCTTGAACTTTTCCCCAACAATGTCCAGAGTGTGCGAAAAACATCCAACATCAAAAGTGTTTGGAAAAAGAACAGATACAGTCCTCATAGCTACACCATTTGCTGCTACTCTGTCGTGCATAGCACCAACAAGTAAATCAGAGGATATGTTGTAGTCAACCTGCAGAACTGAAATCAACTCTCTAGCTATTTCCTCTCCACTTAGTGACTTTGCTAGGTGGCGAAGACGGATAAGACGCTGTTGTATCTCCCATGTTTCAGAAATGAATCGAAGAACTATCACCATTGCCTCGCCCACTCTGGTAGTACCATCAAAGATTACCGAGACTTTCTTGCCTTCTAGCTCTGGTAAAGTTTCACCTGATGTATGTTCCTGCTGGTTGTATTTAGCAAATGATGTTGCGATGTCCCTTTCAGAAGCTTCACTTTGTAATCGTCGTTCTTTTCCTGATTGGTGTTTTCTAGACTTGACGTGCAACCGTATGGTGGAAACCTTGAGCGCCAGCTCTTCTCTACATCCACAACAGAACAGTTTTCCGGCAGACACGCTGAAATTCTCACCAGGAAACTCCTCTACTCGTTGGTGTGGTGTGGTTGATTTGGGGTTGTGCTTTGAACGACTTGCTGCCACTTGTGATCGCTTGTTGCCAACGTCCGTCGGCGAGTTCTTCTTGATTTTCCTTGGCCTAGAGATATCAGCTGGCTGAGGAGAGCGTAAGCGACTGAGAAGAGATGGTGGATCCGTTGTAGCAAGTGGTTCTGTCTGTTTTTCTGCCATAAGCCCAATTAACCCGTACCCATGCGCGCGGCGCGACAGGGCACGTGCATTTGCGGCTGCGCATGCGCATTAAACTCAGACACCCACGCAATTGTATTATGCTCGAATTTTATCCTATTATTCTTCATTTATTTTGTAAGCCTATTATGCTCAAATTATTCCCCGCATAATATCCGCAAGCCTACCTTTCAGTGACAATGGTATAAACATCCAGTGGTCAGTAAAATAACTTCCCTAAGCTATAATGATATTCATGAAAGTTGTACTGGTTCATGTTGTGTTATTCTTTTACAGTGTAAAGAGAGGTTTGTCAAGATTCCTGGTGATGGCACTCACCCCAGGACTTACAGATGGTTCAAAGAGAGAAAGAAATAGGACTCCAATGATAAACACACATTAGTTGGTGGAGAATTGCTACCATAATACCTAAATATTCTAATAGCAATAGCGTGGCATTTTCGCTTAGAGTTTATCTCTTCTCCAAAAAACTGAAAATCTTTACGCTACTGTGACGTCACGCGCGCGTTACGTTACGCGCTATCTTAGAACTGGTCGGTGAGTATATAATAATGAACTATTATTTCTGCTGTCAGTGGTCGCAGTGCAGCAGTTGTACGAGTAACAGCTACTCCAGTTCGTTCAATAGTTTAATTCACCAGCTGAAGACTTTGGTATTTGCAAAATGGAGCTGTTTGCAGAGAGGGTCTCAGCTCCACTGCCGTTCCCCCAGCCAGCAACAAGACACGATCAAGATGAACCATGGCCAGTGCAGAGTGAAGAGGATGAGTTCTGCCTGATGCAGCAGCAGTACTCGTGGCTTCGTGTACCTATTCAATGCAGTGATGCAGACGAGCAGATTATAAACTATAGTATTGAAGAACAGAGCTATGACAAAGAAAAGAGTGAACTAGTCTGCTGTGGATATTAAGAATTGTTTTTGTCCTCTTGCTCTGAGTTTTAAATATTATTTTTAGCATGCGAACACCATCAAAATATTTCTATTAAGGTAGATCTAGCGTCTTCGTTACTGGTTGAACGCACTGTAGGCTGAATTTGTGGACGGATATTAAGACTTGAATAATAACTATAGGAATGTACAATTAACCGATCGCAGAATGAGCCCGCCCACTCCACCCACGCACCGAGCCTGGACACGTGAACAAAGCTGTACAAAGACATAAACACGATTTTTGAGAAACAGTGTATTATCAGCACTTCATTTAATACACAACAACAGTATTATGAGTTATATCTCTAAGCTTTAGCCTCCGATCTCTTTCCTCTGCTACTGTCAACCTCACACCCTTTTGCCGTGGTAGAGAAATGTACGCCTTGGTGCCTTTACCGATGATGAACACATTTGATAGCCTAGTAGCAAACTGGTTTCCAGCTGCGTCCTTACGTGTACGATATCGAATGATCCATGATGACGAACACGAGTTACTAGACCAACACGACCCATGTTCCTGCCACCGATAACCATCGCTAAGTTGCCGAGATCGAATTTGATGAAATCGGTGATCTTCCCGGTCTTGATGTCGACTTTGACAGTGTCAGTGGTCTTGATGAGTGGGTCAGGATAACGAATAGTGCGACCATCATGAGTTACAACACACGGGACTCCCTTGGGACCAAGAATCACTTTTCTGATACGACAGAGCTTGTACTGGAGTGGAGAGAGAGAAAGAGAGAGAAAGAGAGAGGAAGGGTGAGAGAGGGAGAGAGAAAGAGAGAGGTAATGAAACAGTGTGTTGGTTTGTGAAATTGTCAAGTACCACTACATGTACACATGCTCAGGAAGTTGTGAGAAGGAACTAGTTCTCTTCAGCGTCACTCTTACGAGTGCTCAAAGCGAGCTGGGATTATCCTGATCATCATTGCAATGCACACACACACGCACACACACACACACACACACACACACACACACACACACAACTAGCAGTGCTGAAGTAAAAGTGTCACGTCAATGACGTCATGCACAAAATATATTCAGTCACTGTTGTCCCACAGGAGGGCATAATGAGTGAGCTCGGTAAAAAGGCACGAGCGTGACACTCCCACACATTTGATTGAAAATTGGAACTCTACACACGATGGACATGTTTTTAAAATCTCTGACACTATTCTTTAGAAACACGTCTATCATGTGCGGAGTTCTAAATTTTAATCAAATGCGTGGGAGTGTCACGCTCCTGCCTTTTAACGCGCTCACTCTCATGACGATCTCCTGTGTACCATTTATCACATTAGAGACTGAACACATTAGTGCATGAAGGCGACACTCTAGGCTATTCACTTCAGCATTGCAAGACAGATAACTACTTCACATTACACAAGACTTGGTTTAATGCACACAGAGTACACTCACCCTAGCTTCTTCTGGACTGATTCTGTGCACTGTGAAGCGTCCCTTGACATCGTAGAGAAGACGGAAATTTTCACCAGTTTTCTCAATACTGATCACATCTATAGAACAGAGAGACTAACATAACCAAACCAGCACCACACACACACACACACACACACACGCACATACACACATTCTAGTAGTGCTCAGGAGGTTGTGAGAAGGAACTAGTTCTCTTCAGCGTCACTCTTATGAGTGCTCGAAGCGAGCTGGGATTATCCTGATCATCATTGCAATACTATCTACCCTACCACAGCTAAGCTGATCAAATGCTAGCAAGAAGAGAAGGGGTGTGTTCCTTACCCATGTATCCAGATGGAAAGCACATGTCTGTACGTATCTTGCCATCAATGATCAAATGTTGCTTCACCATCTTCTTCACCTTCGTCTCTATCGATGTGTGTCATCTTCATACTTCATTAGAAGAACTATGAAGAAAACAGATGATTTTAGAGCGTGTGTATATAACTATAAACTGATACTAACTTGCTAGCTTGACGAATCTCTCCGTGTATGTCAAAGACCGATTCTCACAGGCTGCACAGACTGACCTTAGGCCTGTCTGCCTTCTTATCAAGTTATGTCTCCAAGCTTGCTGTCCTCATGCGCTCTTGCTCGTTGCCGCTAGCGCTCGAGATCTGTGCTTGGGAACCTGGGGACGAGCGAGGCTAGGGAATTGGGGCGCGGCCACTGCTTCCGTTCACGTACGACACGTGCTCACTCAGTCTCACTGTTGGGTCAAGGACGAGAGAAAGTCGTTTCCTTTAGCTGCCGGTTTGAAGGTCGGGACACCTGTATCAGACACTAGTGTTACTCTTCCATCATTTATTCGTCCAGACAGCGCCTTGGTTTATTGGTACATTGCACAAAGATATTAGTGAGACTTTGTGCATGCCAGCAACTATCAACCCAGAGTGGGACCAAAACAGCTGAAAGAGTTCTTCCAACAGATTATTCAGGTATGTGTGTGTGTAGTTATAATGGTATCATCCTTTAGTTATTATGGATGTACATAATAGTAGAGAATCATGTCTTGTTGTACAAAAATGTATCAGCGGAGACTCAAGGTAGCGATGTGCGTGGGCATGGTCATGCGGCCGGAAATGTCTCCACCTTTTTCAATTCAAAAAGTGGAAATTGTCTTGCGCGACGTCTGAGTGCCTTTTCAGTGGCTAAAAACCACCCAAAGGTTTTCAGATACGCTGATTCCAACTAATAATAATTTAAGCGGATAATTCTTGGAAACAATGCTGTTTTGCTATTATCAATCAGTGCTAGATCAAAAAAAAACCAGCAATTTGGTAATCAAAAATTATTTTCGAAGTCAAACAGTTTGCAATGTTAGTTAAACTTGGAGAATGCCTCTGAACAGCACTTACAAAGATATTAGTAACAGTTTAGGTAAGTGCAAATGTGCTCCAAAGTCGCGCACAGCTGGAGTGTCATGCTAACTGGACTGTTCGCCATGTACTGCAACAGGCAAATAGCTGGTCGAGCGTCCGTTATAGCCATTGTTGTGGATCTGGCTGGTCGTAGTTTAATTCAATAGGTATGCCGAACAGGTCAGCGTAGCCCAGGCTGTCGTGTCATACTCAAGATTACTATTTTGCACCTATGCTACGAACTGCACAACAGCACCGCTGTAACCAGGAAGCCAGCTTTGTAACGTAAAATAGTGGAGAACAAAATCACACAGCAACCGCCACTAAACCCGTTGTAACTCAGCCATTATAGCACTGATTCTAACTAAATTTAGATTTGTGTGCTCCTAAAGGTTAGCAGAAGACACCTAAAACAACTAGTAATTGATTCAGACAGTTTAAACTTTTTTAGTGCACATCGCTACTCAAGGTACTATGAATGGCACACATGTTGCTGGGCACTGATCTAAAGGAATAAAATATATGAGTTCTACACTCCAGTGAGTGTGTTCCTAGTAGGCAATTTCATGACAATATATGGTGTGTCTATCATAGAGCAGCCAACAATGGCTGAGAAGGTCATATGGAAGGCTACTCTTCCATATCCATCCGTCATACTACAGAGGCTGGGGCTGTTTTTTTTATTGTCTTTTCATACTGTGGGAATCGAGCAGCTCCACTGACTTGGATTCACTCATTCCACAACAAGCACAAGATATTTTTAGACACAGCAAAAAGATGGTTTTGTTGACTTGATAACAGTCCAGTGACCAAGTAATCAGCCCAATCTCTCAATCAGTGACCTATTAATTATTCATTAGCATACCAAAAGATAGTTTGACCTGCCCACTGGTACTTTGTGTACTCCCTCTGTTGTTTAATCTCACAATGCAGTGGTCACTCCACTACTCAGGTATGCCCTGTGGGTCACAACACTACTACTACCCAGGGGTGTCCTGTGGGTCACAACACTAGTTTGTGTGTAATGATGACACATGCACTTGTAAAGCTAAAATGTCTTAGTTTGTTTACCATTTCTGGTTAGGACGATTAAAAATTTTTGATTAAATAGTAATTAAAACACACAACGCATTTTACATGTTTTTCAGACTTTGTGCTCTAGATAGGCACCTATTTCTCTCTATAGTTGTTAATTATGATCCCAAGGAGCGATTCCAACCTGTGTCTACCCATCCCAGTGACCCATCAGTACCTCATAGTGACAGTAATGATGAGATGAAGCCACTAACAGTGAGTACTAGTCTATAGTGAGCTGGGTCAGATGATGTTACTGTAGTTATCAAGGAAGAAGAGTAAGAAGAGATTGAGAATGATGAAGGAGAGAATGAGACGATGTCATGAACTACAGAGAATAGGACAGAAGATGCAGACGCAGAGACACCTCGCGGTAGGCACACTCAGATGTATGCAATCGTTTGTTCAATTTCCTGCCCAGCCTGCCTTGCCTTTCCCAATTACAATTGGACTACATGTACAGCTGTCTATTTGAAAGTGCTCACCACACCACATTGCTATGAATATATTATACACCCACATATCTTCCAAGTTTCTAATACATGCATGGTCCAGGGTCTTTCCAATAAAATTTCTCATAATTTTTTTATCAGTGTTTCCCTCTTTCATTTCATTCAGTGGTCAATAAAAAACTTCCCTAAGCTATAATGATATTCATGAGCTTGTATGATAATTATAGCCTGTACCTTTGTATTCTATAGCTTGGCTGCTTTTAAAACAGCACATTACAACAATAGATGCTATTATTATACTGGTTCATGTTGTGTTGTTCTGTTACAGTGTAAAGAGAGGTTTGTCAAGATTCCTGGTGATGGCACTCACCCCAGGACTTACAGATGGTTCAAAGAGAGAAAGAAATAGGACACGCCCACCAACCCATACATACACATACTCAAATACTTTCCTTCCAAACCTCTTTTATCAGGACAGCTTTTATGAGGCTCTGATGCAATATTATGAACAGGAAGTAAAGTAGTGATAATGATCAAACAAAGCTCAATGAAGCCATGTAGCTAAATGATCATTAATAATTATTTGTAAGAACAACTAGGTAACACAAATGCTTGGAAAAAATAAGGTGACAGGTAAATATAACTACTATCTACAATGTAATAAAAATTAAACTACAACATAATTATGTCAAAATTTTGAGATTGCTGGCACTCCACTACCATCAATTTTTGATGCAGTTCTCTGTTTCGTTCTTGAACCGCTGAAGTAAAAGTTAGTGGATCTTAACAGTGTTTCCAATGGTAAACGGTAAACACATGTTAGTTGATGGGTGAATTACTACTATCTGCTATGATGGGCGAACACCTGCAGCCTCAGTTCAGTGGGCAACCTCCACGACATTGTGGTCAGGTGTCTCAGGCTTTTAATAATATTCACGATTAAGGCAGGAATGCATGCACATCGCTACAATACTTCAAATCTGCATTAATCCGTCCACAAATTCAGCCTACAGTGCAACCAGTAACGAAGAACCTAGATCTACCGAAATAAAATTAATGTACGTATGGTAAAATAATAAAAATTATTATTTAAAAATCAAAGAGAAACGTTTACAAGAGGACAAAAACAATTCTTAATATCCACAGCAGACTAGTTCAGTCTTTTCTTTGTCATAGTTCTGTTCTTCAATACTATAGTTTATAATCTGCTCGTCTGCATCACTGCATTGAATAGGTTCACGAAGCCACGAGTACTGCTGCTGCATCATAGAGAACTCTTCACTCTGCACTGGCTCATCTTGATCGTGTCTTGTTGCTAGCTGGGGGAACGGCAGTGGAACTGTGACTCTCTCTGCAAACAGCTCCATTTTGCAAATAGCAAGTCTTTAGCTGGCGAGTAGAGTAGCTACAACTCCTGATACAGGCTGATGCGACAAACAATGCGGCCTGTGAATACAATTACAATCGAGTGAATATCATCAACAAAATTGTGCTTGAATAGAGCCACGCCCACGACTTTTTAATCAGCACTTCATTTAATACACAACAACAGTATTATGAGTTATATCTCTAAGCTTTAGCCTCTAGCCTCCGATCTCTTTCCTCTGCTACTGTCAACCTCACTCCCTTTTGCCGTGGTAGAGAAATGTACGCCTTGGTGCCTTTACCGATGATGAACACATTTGATAGCCTAGTAGCAAACTGGTTTCCAGCTGAGTCCTTGACGTGTACGATATCGAATGATCCATGATGACGAACACGATGAGTTACTAGACCAACACGACCCATGTTCCTACCACCGATGACCATCGCTAAGTTGCCGAGATCGAATTTGATGAAATCGGTGATCTTCCCGGTCTTGATGTCGACTTTGACAGTATCAGTGGTCTTGATGAGTGGGTCAGGATAACGAATAGTGCGACCATCATGAGTTACAACACATGGGACTCCCTTGGGACCAAGAATCACCTTTCTGATACGACAGAGCTTGTACTGGAGTGGAGAGAGAGAGAAGGAGAGAGAGAGGGGGGTGAGACAGAGAGAGAGAGAGAGAGAGAGAGAGAGAGAGAGAGAGAGAGAGAGAGAGAGAGAGAGAGAGAGAGAGAGGAAGAGAGAGAGGGGGGTGAGAAAGAGAGGTAATATGAAACAGTGTGTTGGTATGTAAAATTGTCAAGTACCACTACATGTACACATGTTCAGGAGGTTGTGAGAAGGAACTAGTTCTCTTCAGCGACACTCTTACGAGTGCTCAAAGCGAGCTGGGATTATCCTGATCATCATTGCAATGCACACGCACACACACAACTAAGTAAAAGTGTCACGTCAATGACGACATACACAAAATATATTCAGTCACTGTTGTTCCACAGGAGTGCATAATGAGTGAACTCAGTAAAAAGTCACGAGCATGACACTCCCACGCATTTGATTGAAAATTGGAACTCCACACATGATGGACGTGTTTTCAAAAATCTCTGGCACTATCCATCATGTGTGGAGTTCCAATTTTCAATCAAATGGGTGGGAGTGTCACACTCCTGCCATTTAACGCGCTCACTCTCATGATGCTCTCGTGTGTCATACTTATCACATTAGAGACTGAACACATTAGTGCATGAAGGCGACACTCTAGGCTATTCACTTCAGCATTGCAAGACAGATAACTACTTCACATTACACAAGACTTGGTTTAATGCACACAGAGTACACTCACCCTAGCTTCTTCTGGACTGATTCTGTGCACTGTGAAGTATCCCTTGACATCGTAGAGAAGACGGAAATTTTCACCAGTTTTCTCAATACTGATCACATCTATAGAAAAGAGAGACTAACATAACCAAACCAGCACCACAAAGAATCACACACCAGTACACAGCAAATTGGGACTTGTCATTATAGCAAGGGCTGAACATGTACTAACTACAATAGACAGTGTACATGATAGGTAGGTAGTTTCAGCAAACACACACACATTCTAGTACTACTCAGGAAGTTGTGAGAAGGAACTAGTTCTCTTCAGCGCCACTCTTACGAGCGCTCGAAGCGAGCTGGGATTATCCTGATCATCATTGCAATACTGTCTACCCTACCACAGCTAAGCCGATCAAATGCTAGCAAGAAGAGAAGGGGTGTGTTCCTTACCCATGTACAATGATCAAATGTTGCTTCACCATCTTCTTCACCTTCATCTCTATCGATGTGTGTCATCACTATAATGATAATGAAGAAAACAGATGATTAGAGTGTCACGTGTGCTCCACGTGCTCGTCCACGTGTGTGTAACTAACTTGCTATCTTGACGAATCATGTAAAAGACAGATTCTCACAGGCTGCAGAGACTGACCTCAGCCCTGTCTGTCTTCTTATGTCTTCTAGCTTGATGTCCTCATACTCTCATTGCTCATTGAGTCATTGCTGCTCACCGAGCTGCTCACGTACGTTCTGTGCTTGGGGCGAGGTCACAGCTCCGTTCACAGCCGTGTAATTTCCGTTCACGTACGACACGTGCTCGCTCAGCCTCACTGTTGGACCATAGATTTGGACAAGGACGAGAGCAAGCTGTAGTCAGGCGTGGCCTGCCTAATCGCATACTGTATATAGTCAGGGGACACTAGTATACCTGAGTCGTCGCGCTGGAATGTAGCGGTTACAATTATTTTAGGAAGTGGTTAACGTAGTATTAACATGCGTGGGCGTACACGTGCTATATAGCTGCCATATAGCTGTAGTGTTACGTAATTATTACGTTTTAAATTAGATTCATAACTGATACTGCAATCTGATTGGGTCGCAGCTATAGCTGCGACGGGCACAAGTCGTGTATACTAGTGTCCCCTGACTATATACAGTATGCGATTAGGCAGGCCACGCCTGACTAAGCAAGCTGGTCGTTTCCTTTAGCTGGCTGGTAACCGGTTTGAAGATCGGGACACCTGTATCAGACACTAGTGTTACTCTTCCATCATTTATTCGTCCAGACAGCACCATCTCTCTGTGTAGCCACAAGATATTAATGAGACAGAGACAAAAAAGAACAACAATGTGGCACATTGCATGCCAGCAACTATCAACCAGAGTGGGACCAAAACAGCTGAAATAGTTCTTCCAACCGATTATTCAGGTATGTGTGTGTAGTTGTATTGGTATCATCATTTAGTTATTATGCAGAGAATCATGTCTTGTACAAAAATGTATCAGTGGACTCAAGGTACTATAATAGGCACACAAGCTGCTGCGTACTGATCTAAAGGACTATGAGTTCTACACTCCAGTGAGTGTGTTCCTAGTAGGCAATTTCATGACAACGTATGGTATGTCTATCATAGAGCAGCCAAGAAGGTCACTTGCCTGGAAGGCTACTCTTCCATATCCTCACGCTGATTGCTATAATAGCTCAGAATCTCATGAAGACTGATAGCCTCAACCAGCAGTAAGTGTGTGTTGTCTCCCTCTATATCACTGAGGGTATGTTGAATATGTATCATGAGCAAAGTGAGCAACTGAGTCACTATAACATGTGATACATAACTGTTATCACATACAGACTACCACTTCAAGCAACAAACACTGCTTCAGGAAATGGTACAAAAATCAACTCAATTTACATACACACTATCCTCTCTCTCTCTCTCTCTCTCTCTCTCTCTCTCTCAGGCACGCAACAGAAACCCTGATGAGTTCTATTTCAAGATGGTGAACAGGCGACTCCAGGTTACTTGTATATCCAAATCAGTACATCCATAGCACACTCATCTCTCTGTGTAGGGTGGACGCCATGTCACCTCTCAAGAAGACCAGGATCACGAAGAGGAGAAGGAGACAGCTGAAGAAAAGATGATACTACAGACCAAGGATATCAAGTACATTCAAATAAAACTAAGCACTGAGAAAAAGGTCATTAATTTTAATAATTAATTTTATTATGTGTAGACAAAGTTAATAAAAAGGCCCAAACTTTGGACACTATGTTAGCACTCTCTTCAATTCTGTTATTCTGCCTTGGGCTAGACCTTTGGTAGTAGATCTTGATATAATAGATTTCTAAGCTTGAAACATGGTGCATGAGCAATAAATTCTCTCTAGAATAAATATTGTTTAATGTTTGTCAAACCACACTACCACTTTGTTGAATAGTAATACTTCTGTATTCTCTGCTTGAACAAGATGTTTCACCTTGTTACATGTACCTTGAGTGTGTGTTTATTGTAGTGTCTCTTCTTTACTTGTAGAAAATCGAGCAACTCCAGTTGGCTGGGATTCACTCGTTCTCTACTGCACACAGCAAGCACACGATATTTGTAGACACACCAGAAGAAGGTATATGGATACCAGTGATCCAGTACAATGTACTGCTATTCTATTTAGGCACCTTAGAAGGACATCCATTTCTATATTAAAAGTTTTAGTGGTTAGGACGATTTAAAATTTTACAAAAATAATTTTTAAATTACAAAATTTTCAGACCTCTACATTGTATAGGCTAGGCATAACCATTTTCTCTCTATAGTTGTTAATTATGATCCCAAGGAGCGATTCCAACCTGTGTCTACCCATCCCAGTGACCCATCAGTACCTCATAGTGACAGTAATGATGAGATGAAGCCACTAACAGTGAGTACTAGTCTATAGTGAGCTGGGTCAGATGATGTTACTGTAGTTATCAAGGAAGAAGAGTAAGAAGAGATTGAGAATGATGAAGGAGAGAATGAGACGATGTCATGAACTACAGAGAATAGGACAGAAAATGCAGACACAGAGACACCTCACGGTAGGCACACTCAAGAGATGGTATATACCTTTGGTATAGATGTTTAGTGTGTAGTGTTTGTTCCATTTCCTGCCCAGCCTATCTTGCCTTTTCCCCAAATAAAATTTGCTGTCTATTTTGAAAGTGCACACCACACCACATTGTTGTGAATATTATACACACGTGTCTTCCAAGTTTCCAATACATACACGGTCCAGGGTCTTACCAATAAATTTCACCTGTCAGATCAAGGTGTTTGTAGGTAAAACAAGAAACAAAATGAAACAGCCCCAACTGCTAGCACACTCACGCTCTACCATGTGCAATCACTAATCTCTGCCCAAGCAAACCTGCCTATTACAGTCTCGATCGATGTTATGCCTATTTGGTTATGCCCCTGAGACAGAGTGAGCTCCCGAGCAGAACTTGAACACACCGAAAGAGCTTGTGGACAAATGTTACAGCAAGTAGTCGCAAGACTTTTTTTGCGATCTCAGTAAAGCTCGAGTTCACAAAACATTTGTAGCTCTACAATTATTATTTGTAGCTCAGGCGACCGTAAGATCAAAGCGGCAAAGGCACCGCTCGATGGTTATATCCCAAATAACATGGGCAATACGAGTATTTTCCAGGAAGTGACGTCACATAGCAACAAGATGGTGTCATCGAAAAACGCATGCGAGATTACACTGCCAAAGTGCTGTCATTCGTCTCTGTTGACTTCTATGGAGGCTCTACTACCTTGAGCGCTTCGATTAATAACCAAAAGAGCAGTATTATCGAGCTTCCTGGGCTACAAAATGGTTAACCCATGGCACCTCAGCAGTATGTGCGATATAACCTCGCGGATTGCCATGGGTTAACCTATACATAATTTATACATACAGCTATTACCTATAGTCTCAGGAGTGCGAATATTTGCTGTAACATTTGTCCGCAACTTTTTCAGTGTTTCTGCTCGCTCACTCAGTGTCGGGGGCGTAAGAGAGCATGCAGGAAGGACAGTGAATGGAGAGCACTTGTGTTTCGGCTACAATAGCGATGGCTACTGTAGTGCAAACACGATTCTGCCTCTCCTGAACTTTGAGGTTGTTAAACAAAGTAGCCAGCACATCTTGTGGTCTGAAAAAAGGAAGCGAAATTTGTAACGAAACACATGACCAGTTTAACAATCAGGGGGCACAATGTAACTAGTTAGTATGAAGTGGTCTAGTGGGCTCACCCAATGGCTTTAGCAATGTATTCGAGGGTCAAAGGTGTTGACAGTTGCTCGTCTGATAGCTTTCTTGTGTGCTTTGAGCAACTCATGAAGCTCGAAAAAGATCATCAGGCAAATGGTTGAACCAATATGGGACGGTTGGAGGAACGCGTGTTGTACGGGAGAGACGGTCTAATCCGGACAAGATGTTCTGGAAAGTAACAAAGAGAGTTAACAACTCTGTTTTTTGTACAGAGTTGTTAACTCTCTTTGTTACTTTCCAGAACATCTTGTCCGGATTAGACCGTCTCTCCCGTACAACACGCGTTCCTCCAACCGTCCCATATTGGTTCAACCATTTGCCCGAACTAACTCTTATCTTTTTTCTTATATTCCTTATTCTATTTCTGTTTGGAACTCTTTGCCAGTTCATATTACACAGTCTCCTAGTATTACCTCCTTTAGATCTCATATTTCTAACTTACCTTCTTTAATTTAATCATCTTATCGGATACACTTCATATTAGCATTTTTTTTTTGCTATTGTGTATTCCATGCATCCATATGCAAAATAATTATCATTAAAAAAAAAAAAAATCATCGCAGTCGCATTCCTGAGTCCACAGGTTTTTGACCTTAGCAAAGCCTCACAAAGAAACAAGCACTAATTTAACTGTATGTACTATAATAGGATTGTTTTGTGATCTCGGGCTTTACTGAGATTGCATTGCGTAGATTTATCTATGGTCTCAGGAAAGCGACTATCTTTCGGTGTTTCTGCTCGCTCTCTCTGTCTCAGGGGGCGTAACATTCATCGAGACTTCATAATAATTATATTCCTTGAAGATCTATGCTTGTTGCTCAATCAATTCATCAGGTTTTTTTGAATACGTAGGTTTTGCTTGGGCAGCGATTAGTGACTGCACATGGTAGAGCGTGAGTGTGCTAGCATGTAATGTCATAGAGACAGCAGTTGGGGCTGTTTCATTTAGTTTCTTGTTTTACCTACACCCCTCGCTCCTGTCAGTGTTTTCCTACTCCAGTGGTATAAACAATCAGTAAAATAACTTCCCTAGCATAGGGAGGTAACTTCTCTGGCTATGTATAATGATATTAATGAAATTGTATGATATAGATGGAAATGCAATGGGCCTGTACATGTAGTTTGGCTTTTAAAACAGCACATTTCTTCAACAATAGATGCTATTATTATACTGGTTCATGTTGTGTTGTTCTGTTACAGTGTAAAGAGAGGTTTGTCAAGATTCATGGTGATGATTGTTTTCTTTTCGAGCTGGATTCTGAATATCACCAATTTTTTGACACTCTTCTCTCACTTTCTAAAAGACAGCGACGGTGCACAGCCTGTATTCACTGACTCCCTCACTCCCTGTAACATCCTCTGACACGAGCAGTGCAGCGGTATTGTCCAATTTGTGCAAGTGTCACGTTTTTCAGAAACAGGTGAGTGCCGGTGGTATGTGGATGTTTGTTGCCTTCTCTGTACCAGCTGTATGTGATACTGGATTCATTGGTTGGTAGAGTTGCACAGCACTCTAGTGCAACATTATCTCCAACTCTGACTCAGCTGGTTCTCCCTGTATCAACAGTCTCCAAGTATTGGAGCTTAACTCCCATGGAATCGGATTTCCCGTACCTAAAGTTTTGGCTTGTCGCAAAATCCATCTTTTGGTTCCCATTGCCGAACTAACGCTAGTTAAAGCTGGACACTTGCCTAAAGGTTAGCGCCCTAGGTGATAGTTGTAATGCAGCTTTAAGAAATCTTAACTACCAGTAGTTCTGGAAATCCAACCTAAAACTGTCATTCCAGTGGGCATGATACGTCGCCATATTGTGACACGCCCACGTCACGTGACACAAAGCCATATGAACCAGGGTGTTCAGTAAGGATAGAGGATCATACTGGTACCTGCAACATGATCATAGGACACTTGGTTCCTTTGATATGAACCAAAATGTAAAAAAAAATGTTTTGCTTCTCTTCGTGTGGAACACTGTAGTGGGTTTGACTTGTAGGGCAGCTGCTATTGTGTTTTTCAGGTCAAGCAGTATTGCTATAGCAACACTATGGCATTCATAAATTGTATTGTCACCTCTTTGGTATAGAGTAGACTCATGGTTACCACCCTAGGCTTTGTTGTGTGGTTTGCTAGTTTGAAGAACTGGCATTGTGGGGCTATTCAGTATAAGGAGAGTAAGAAACAACTCGTGAGACTAAGGATTCCCGACTGACTGTGAATATAATTACTACCAAAATGAATATCATCAAAGCAACGAGCTAGCCGCCCACTCACGCCTGCACTAAGAGCCTGGGGACTAGGATAATGAGAGCAGGGCTCAAGTACATACTACTTTTGATGTAAACACGATTTTTTAAGCTTTAGCCTCGAGCCTCCGAAGACCTCAGACCTCTAGAGTAAAGCTAGAAGTCTGAGGACCTCTAGCTCCACTCTATGCATGACCGCCCAACAGTCAGTAAAGTCACCGTGGAGTACTAGATCGTGAGCCAGAGAAAACAGCACGCAAATGGAGCCATTTCTCTACTTTGGCTTTTCCACCCTAAGAAGAGAAGAGGTGTGTTTCTTACCCATCCATCACATGTATCCAGATGAAAAGCAGGTGTTTGTACATATCAATGTTGCTTCACCATCTTCTTCATCTCTATCGATGTGTGCCCCGGTTCATACTTTATTAGAATAATTATGAAGAAAACAGATGATTTTAGAGCGTGTGTAACTAACTGATACTAACTTGCTAGCACCTTGACGAATCTCTCTGTGTATGTAAAAGAGTCTCTCTCTGTGTAGATGCTATTATAATGGTTCATGTGTGATCCTGTACAATGTACTGCTATTCTATTTGGGCACCTTAGAAAGACATCCATTTCTATATTTTAGTGGTTAGGACGATTACAAATTTTCCTAACTTAAGGCATTTTACAAAATTTTCAGACTTTGCGCTCTAGATAGGTATAACCATTTTCTCTCTATAGTTGTTAATTATGATCCCAAGGAGCGATTCCAACCTGTGTCTACCCATCCCAGTGACCCATCAGTACCTCATAGTGACAGTAATGATGAGATGAAGCCACTAACAGTGAGTACTAGTCTATAGTGAGCTGGGATCAGATGATGTTACTGTAGTTATCAAGGAAGAAGAGTAAGAAGAGATTGAGAATGATGAAGGAGAGAATGAGACGATGTCATGAACTACAGAGAATAGGACAGAAAATGCAGACACAGAGACACCTCACGGTAGGCACACTCAAGAGTTTGTCCAACTCCATATACTTGGTAGGCAAGAACGTACGGTAGTGATTGGGGAGATAGGCTGTCTTATTTGACTAAGTTTGGACTAGCTCTGTTTTGAAAGAGCTCACCACGTTGCAGTGAATATAATTATATACTCAATACATACATTGTCCTGGATCTTTCCAATAAATTTCTCCTTTAAGTGTTTTATGGTATAAATAATCAGTGGTCTGTAAAATAACATCCCTAGGCTAGGGAAGTAACTACATAACATGAAAAACATGCACTTGATAGATGATATAGAATGCAATAAGCCTGTACATGTGCATTCTATAGTTTAAGGTCAATTTAATGAGATTCATAACTTTGCAAGTAGCTTAGCCATGGTATTTTGTACAGGCGTGCTCCAGAATGCATTTTGTTTTGTCTATCGATAAACATTGATTATAGCAAGTTTCAGTCACGAAGTGTTAGCTAACGTAGAGCAGCGAGCTCGCCCAGTAAAGACTGGTCTGTGGCTGCTATCTCCAGTTTGGCTTGCTTGCTCCTTAAAGAACTTCGTTTTTTTTTCTGCTTACAAATTTTAGCGGGCACACAAACATGAACATGAACAATTTTTCGATACACCTGTGGCAAAACAGCAAACCTAGACCAGAAAAATTCTTTTTATAAAATCTAGATCATATTACGGAAATTCGCTCTGTACGTCTGTGGGCAAGATGCTGCTGCGCTTGAAGCACGTCGATCTATTTCTTGACATTCGAGAAAACAGCCACAGACGCTTCATGTATTATTTTCCCCATACTGTTATGTAAATCGCTGTGTTGCGTGGGTGTTGAATATTAACTATGCGTAACGCCACCTTAAAACAGCACATTACAACAATAGATGCTATTATTATACTGGTTCATGTTGTGTTGTTCTGTTACAGTGTAAAGAGAGGTTTGTCAAGATTCCTGGTGATGGCACTCACCCCAGGACTTACAGATGGTTCAAAGAGAGAAAGAAATAGGACACACCCACTAACCCATACACACACTAATACTCAAATACTCATGATTTTCCTTCCAAACCTTTCATCAGTGTTTCTCTACTCCAATGGTAAATACACATTAGTTAATGAATTGTTAATGAATGAATTGGTGAATGGCTACCTATGATGGATGTAATACCAGCTGCCTAAAGTGGACAGAGCAATGTTGTTTTTTAACATTCATGATTATTATTTTTTTTTTTTAAATCATGAATATTATTATAATCAAAATAATGCAGCCTAACAGTCTGTTATGGTATTCATGGTAACTTTGATCAGTGCTGTTTCAGTTTGTATGTTGTATGTGGTCAGTTTGCAATCGACGCACATGTACAGGCAGTATTGCATAGCTTGGGTCATAGATGCTAGCGGAACACTTCAAATCTACATTTATTACAACTGTAATCCAACCACAAAATAATTCAGCCCAGACAACCAGTTCAACCATGTTTTGACAAAAACGAGGAAGAATCTATGTTAGCAGGTTTACATATAAAGATTAGTATTATCGTCATTATAAATAATTAATAAGATAAAATAATTAAAATTACTCTGATCAGGTAAGCGAACAAAAGCAGTGACAAACAATTCTTAGTATCCACAGCAGACTAGTTCACTCTTTTCTTTATCATAGTTCTGTTCTTCAATACTATAGTTTATATTCTGCTCGTCTGCATCACTGCATTGAATAGGTACACGAAGCCACGAGTACTGCTGCTGCATCATAGAGAACTCGTCCTCTTCACTCTGCACTGGCTCATCTTGATCGTGTCTTGTTGCTGGCTGGGGGAACGGCAGTAGAGCTGAGACTTTCTGTGCAAACTGCTCCATTTTGCAAATAGCAGTCTTCGATCAGCTGGCGAGTTGAAACTATTGAACGAACTGGAGTAGCTGTTACTGCTGCACTGTAGACATGATTGCATCGACTGTGTTTAATACATAAATACTACAATCATGCTTATATAATCACAATCGTTAATTTACCTAGTACCTCACATGCGTGGGCGGTAGGCAACACATGTACGGTATCTGGTATTATGTCATGCAAGTAGTCATGTAAACACAATAGAGAAACAGTGTATTATCAGCACTTCATTTAATACACAACAACAGTATTATGAGTTATATCTCTAAGCTTTAGCCTCCAGCCTCTGATCTCTTTCCTCTGCTACTGTCAACCTCACTCCCTTTTGCCGTGGTAGTGAAATCCCTGGTTTCTCTTTATAACATACACACTCACCCTAGCTAGTCTGGTAGCCCCGCCCCTTCTACTGGACTATGCATGAACAACAGTTCCCATGTTTTGTCCTCATCTCATCTCATCCTTGTCTTGCGTGTACATGTACATGTAGTCTCAAAACAGTTCCAATCGAATTAGTGCCATTTGGTCGACTGTCATGTCATCGACCAAACGCCCACACACACACACACACCCATTGTGATAGCTAGCTGCCCAGTATGGTTACCTACAATAGCTCACGCAGTCTTGTACCAGTACATTGCTAAATGAGGAGGAACACAGCTCATCCTCTCCCTCACACAGCTCACCCTCTCCCTCACACAGCTCACCCTCTCCCTCACACAGCTCACCCTCTCCCTCACACAGCTCACCCTCTCCCTCACACAGCTCACCCTCTCCCTCACACAGCTCACCCTCTCCCTCACACAGCTCACCCTCTCCCTCACACAGCTCACCCTCTCCCTCACACAGCTCACCCTCTCCCTCACACAGCTCACCCTCTCCCTCACACAGCTCATCCTCTCCCTCACACAGCTCACCCTCTCCCTCACACAGCTCACCCTCTCCCTCACACAGCTCATCCTCTCCCTCACACAGCTCACCCTCTCCCTCACACAGCTCACCCTCTCCCTCAAACAGCTCACTCACCCCTCACACAGCTCACCCTCTCCCTAACTCACTAGTGTCTCAGCACATCCAGTAGAACCTTCAGTCTCTCTCTCTTCCTGTGCTTAGCCAGTAGACCCAACCCACTATGAGACACGCCCTCCTTAGCAATATGCAGCTGCCTACAGTGTCGAGGGACCATCACACCACCACCATAGCAACAGACCACACCTTCTAGCACTGATACAGGTCCGTGAAGCATCTTGTAGTGACATCTCTAGCGCTGTCACATTCTCTAGCTGCATGATACACACAGATAGGTGTGGTTATGGGTCATCATGGGTCAGCATAGTCATCATGAGATAGCTGGCAGTATATCACATGGCTGCTTACAGCATTGTCTTGTTGCTTGAGTATCTCACCACTCAGCTTCTATACACAGTATATAGCTCATGGTGTGTGTGTGTGTGTGTGTGTGTGTGTGTGTGTGTGACACACATACCCTCAGTTCGTGTTCACTAGTAATAGTAGATCTCATCCACACGCTCTAATATCTGCATGTGTATCAGCAGGACTTGTGTGAGGGACTGGATCAATGCCCACTCTACACACACACATCATTGCTTCTATTATGTAGTAGCTGCAACACTAACCTGACTAGGCAGCTCAAAGATCTTCCAATACGGTTGAATTAAATTAATACCTATGGTGATCTCCTCCAGCAGCTGCCCAGCTACTCTCCTCTCCTCCTTCCACGGTCTCTCTGCACAACAAGTCATTACCTGCAGCAGACACTAGTCGCGTGCTCACCTGCAGACTGGACAGTAGAGTCTTGAACTAGGACTTGAAGTTGAGAGCAGACGCCATTTTATCGTTGCCTTGTTTTATTGGGCGGAGCCAACAAGACAACGATAAAATGGCGTCTAACTTCAAGTCGAGCTCTCGGTCGAGCTTCAAGTACAAGACTCTACTGTCCAGTCTGCAGGTGAGCACGTGACTATTGTCTGCTGCAGGTAATGACTTGTTGTGCAGAGAGACCGTGGAAGGAGGAGAGGAGAGTAGCTGGGCAGCTGCTGGAGGAGATCACCATACTTAATTCAACTGTAGAAAATCTATGAGATCACGAAGAGACAGCAGAGCTGCCTAGTCAGGTTAGTGTTGCAGCTACTACATAATAGAAGCAATGATGTGAACGGAGTGTATTAGCCCAATAGCAAACTAGCAATAGTAGCAATATCATGCAGTGACCTTCAGCTATATAGACGCTCGAACACATCTCCATATAATATGCCTCACTAGGCCCTTGCTGGTCAGCTTGCTTAACTCAACACCAGAGTTGGTACAGAAAGGCGATATTGATAAAATTAATTTTAATTCGCTCAAAAATAGTGGTATCTTGTCAACCTCCTGACATTCACTGTATACATGTACTACTGCACCTCTGACTAAACTTTCTATAGTGACATTCATTGGTGAACTTTACAGCTGATCTGACGATAAGACCTCATTCTATATTGATATTTATTACTATGCGCCTTTGTACCTTTTGCTTAACTGTGAGTATGGATGATCAGATTCATAAGTTACACTCTTATCATCTATTCTTCGTTCTTCTGATCCTAATAATTTCCTTTTTCTCACACTAATCAATCAGCTAACTCTTTCAATAATTTACCTCTATTTAGAAGCTTAACTTATAATTTATTCTGACTTTATTGAAGTTCACCTTGGATAGCAGTAACAGAAGCACGACAATGACTTTAGAGACACAGGTATGGATTATTGTAAGCATCCGTAGCATCCATTTCTAATAATTCACGTATATCTATGATAATACAGACTTTGGACACAATGTTAGTACTCTCTTCAATTCTGTTATTCTGCCTTGGGCTAGACCTTTGGCAGTAGGTCTGGACCTTTAGTAATTCGGTGAGGGTACCCATTCATAACTTCCTGACCAATTATTGTACATGTACTCTTGGAGCGAAGAGTTTCCGAATTAATTTTGATATTTTTTCATAATGAGATTTCTAAGCACTACTGGTTGTTGAAACATGGTGTAGTATAATGGCTGTGTGCTTGATAGGCTACCTCTTCCACGACAAGCCTCTTAATTTACCGAGACCAACGTGATGTTCTGTTAGTCACCAGTATTCAATACTAGTAATTTGATTCAGGACGGCTGCAGGAGACTTGCCAATAAGATGACAACTTTTTTGAGCAATAAATTCTAGCTCTCCAGAGTAAAGATTGATTAATGTTTGTCAATCACACTACCACTTGGCTGAATAGTATTACTTCAGTATTCTCTGCTTGAACAATGTGTTTTCACCTTGTTACCTTGTGTGTGTGTTTATAGTGCCTCTTCTTTACTTGTAGAAAATCGAGCAGCTCCAGTTGGCTGGGATTCACTCGTTCTCTACTGCTCACAACAAGCACACGATATTTGTAGACACACCAGAAGAAGGTATATGGATACCTGTGATCCTGTACAATGTACTGCTATTATATTTAGACACCTTAGAAGGACATCCATTTCTATATTTAGTGGTTAGGATGATAAAAAAAATTCCTAACTCAAGGAATTAAAAAAAAATTTTCAGACTTTGCTCTCTAGATAGGTATAACCATTTTCTCTCTATAGTTGTTAATTATGATCCCAAGGAGCGATTCCAACCTGTGTCTACCCATCCCAGTGATCCATCAGTACCTCATAGTGACAGTAATGATGAGATGAAGCCACTAACAGTGAGTACTAGTCTATAGTGAGCTGGGATCAGATGATGTTACTGTAGTTATCAAGGAAGAACAGTAAGAAGAGATTGAGAATGATGAAGGAGAGAATGAGACGATGTCATGAACTACAGAGAATAGCACAGAAAATGCAGACACAGAGACACCTAATGGTAGGCACACTCAAGAGATGGTATAGACCTTTGGTATAGATGTTTAATTTGTAGTGTTTGTTCCATTTCCTGCCTAGCCTACCTTGCCTTTCCCAATCACCTTAAGGCGACTATTGTTAGCGGGTACTTAATTTAGCGAATTTTAGCGATTGACCTATTTTCGCTAAATTAAATATCCGCCAATAATTATTTGAATAAACGGATAAATAGGATGAGTAATTTAGAAATTAACCACGCGTATTACACTGTATGTTCGCTAGCTTGCTAGTGCTACTAGTGTCGCCAGTAACAGTTTTGTAACTATCGTGAACTATTCTCTACTCCATCTTCAATGTCAGTAGAGACAGCAACTTCTATTTCTGTGTCCGATTCTGATGCAAGGTCTGACTCATCGTCGGAGATTCGTGATGGAATCATTGTATTGGCCTAATCTAGTGAAGATTTTTTCAGTGAACTGGATTAGACATTGTGTTGCACAATAATTCAAGTGATGGTGTTGGTTGCTTAATGTTTATTAATCACTTGAAGACCAAAACGCTAAAATTAATACCCGCTAAACAGCCGCTAAATTCATTGTTTTCAAAAACCGCTAAATTTTGTACGGTCCAGGGTCATTCCAATAAATTTCACCTGTCAGATCAGGGTGTTTGTAGGTAAAACAAGAAACAAAATGAAACAGCCCCAACTGCTAGCACACTCACGCTCTACCATGTGCTGCCCAAGCAAACCTGCCTATTCAGAAGAACCTGATGAATTGATCGAGCTAGAATGATAGATCTCGATCGATGCTATGCCTACTTGGTTACGCTCCCTGAGACAGAGTGAGCGAGCAGAAACACACCGAAAGAGCTTGTGGACAAATGCTACAGCAAGTAGTCGCACTCCTGAGACTGTCGGTCTAAACAAGACTTTTTTGCGATCTCAGTAAAGCTCGAGCTCACATAACAGTGCTATTATAATAATTATTTGTAGCCCAGGCGACCGTAAGATCAAAGGCACCACTCGGTGGTTATATCCTCTTGGGTTTTGCTGAGATTGCAAAAAAGCCTTGTGTATAGACTTACGTATGGTCTCAGGAATGCGACTGTGTTTCTGCTCGCTCACTCTGTCACAGCGGCGTAACATTTATCATGAGACTGTATAATATATTTCTTGAAGATCCATGCTTGTAGTTCGATCAATTCATCAGGTTTTTCTGAATGTGTAGGTTTTGCTTGGGCAGCGATTAGTGACTGCACATGGTAGAGCGTGAGTGTGTTAGCATGTAAAGTTATAGAGACAGCAGTTGGGGCTTTTTCATTTCGTTTCTTGTTTTACCTAGTACACCCCTCGCTCCTGTCAGTGTTTTTCTACTCCAGTGGTATAAACAATCAGTAAAATAATTTCCCTGGCAACTTCTCTGGCTATGTATAATGATATTCATGAAATTGTATGGAAATGCAATAAGCCTTTACATGTAGTTTGGCTTTTAAAATAGCACATTACAACAATAGATGCTATTATTATACTGGTTCGTGTTGTGTTGTTCTGTTACAGTGTAAAGAGAAGTTTGTCAAGATTCCTGGTGATGGTACTCACCCCAGGACTTACAAATGGTTCAAAGAGAGGAAGAAATAGAACACACCCACCAACCCATGCACACTATAATTATCATTGCATGACTTCCAAACTTTTATCAGTGTTTCCCTAATCTCTATTCCAATGAAAACACACATTTGAATTGCTACCTATGATGGGTGTAACTGCAGCCATACAATAGTTCAGCAACTCACAGTATTGTTTCCATTGTAAGACAACTTAACGATATTCACGAACATGGCACGGTTGGAATGCGATAAGCTAAAACAGGGACACTGCAAAACATAGACCATGGACTGGACTGGACTGCACCGGAATTCCGTTCACAATAATAATATTTATTACTCGTAACTATAACTAACTACTAAACCCAAGACCCTAAAAACCTTCGCCTAACCATGGCCTAACGGCGCCCAGTATTCACCTAACAGCGCCCAGTATTCGCCTAACAGCGTCCAGTAACCGCGTTAGCATGGTTAGGCGAATACTGGGCGCCGTTAGGCGAATACTGGGTGCTTTTAGTTTTAGGCGAATACTGGGCGCTGTTAGGCGAATGCTGGGCGCCATATTAGGCGAAGGTTTAGGGTCTTGGGTTTAGTAGTTACGGGTAATAATTTATTGTGAACGAAATTCCATGGCCAGTCCATGGTCCATGTTTTGCAGTGTCCCGCTAAAACAGCACATTGCAGCAATAGATGCTAGAGACGAAATATTTCAAATCTGCGGTTAATCCGTCCACAAATTCAGCCTACAGTGCAACCAGTAACGAAGAAGCTTGATCTACCTAAAATTAATAATAAATTACCGTGGACGTATGCTAAAAACATTTTTTTATTTAAAATTCACAGAGAAGCATTTACAAGAGGATAAAATAATTCTTAATATCCACAGCATACTAATTCAGTCTTTTCTTTGTCATAGTTCTGTTCTTCAATACTATAGTTTATAATCTGCTCGTCTGCATCACTGCATTGAATAGGTACACGAAGCCACGAGTACTGCTGCTGCATCATAGAAAACTCGTCCTCTTCTCTCTGCACCGGCTCATCTTGATTGTGTCTTGTTGCTGGCTGGGGGAACGGTAGTGGAGCTGAGACTCTCTTTGCAAGCTGCTCCATTTTGCAAATAGTAACTGTTATTTATTGCTTCAGCTGGCAAGTCAAAACTACTGCACGAACTCACTGGAGTAGCTGTTACTCATACAACTGTGTTACACCCTAAATGACTGACTTGCGCTTGTGAAAACAATTTATGTAGATATGTACACTGTGGTGCTGCACAACTTTTATTCTCAAGAGAGTGAACAAAAACATACAATGTTTAAGGTGGCGCTTACCCTTTCGCTCGCGCATTTTGTGACCATATTTTTCATAAACCACCCATATGGCGCTAAATGTAAATGACATTCATGAAGCTCGAGACAAACACCATTTCCTCAAGTAGTTGTCCGTTAAGTAGGCGGTCTCCTGGACATTTGAGGTTAGCTCAGGAGGCAGACAACACAAAATAATAAGCTACGATTTCTGTAGGCCTGGGTATTAGCTTCAATTTAGGCTGCGTAAACTAACCACCGCAGAATTAGCCAGCCCGCCCACGCACCGAGAGCCTTAACATGTGAACAGGTCTCAAGTACTGATGTAAACACGATTTTTTGAGAAACAGTGTATTATCAGCACTTCACAACAACAGTATTATGAGTTATATCTCTAAGCTTTAGCCTCGAGCCTCCGATCTCTTTCCTCTGCTACTGTCAACCTCACTCCCTTTTGCCGTGGTAGAGAAATGTACGCCTTGGTGCCTTTACCGATGATGAACACATTTGATAGTCTAGTAGCAAACTGGTTTCCAGCTGCATCCTTGACGTGTACGATATCGAATGATCCATGATGACAAACACGATGAGTTACTAGACCAACACGACCCATGTTCCTGCCACCGATAACCAACGCTAAGTTGCCGAGATCGAATTTGATGAAATCGGTGATCTTCCCGGTCTTGATGTCGACTTTGACAGTGTCAGTGGTCTTGATGAGTGGGTCAGGATAACGAATAGTGCGACCATCATGAGTTACAACACACGGGACTCCCTTGGGACCAAGAATCACCTTTCTGATACGACAAAGTTTGTACTGGAGTGGAGAGAGAGGAGAGAGGGAGAAAGGGTGAGTGAACGAGAGAGAGAGAGAGAGAGAGAGAGAGAGAGAGAGAGAGAGAGAGAGAGAGAGAGAGAGAGAGAGAGAGAGAGAGAGAGAGAGAGAGAGAGAGAGAGAGAGAGAGAGAGAGAGAGAGAGAGAGAGAGAGAGAGAGAGAGAGAGAGAGAGAGAGAGAGAGAGAGAGAGAGAGAGAGAGAGAGAGAGAGAGAGAGAGAGAGAGAGAGAGAGAGAGAGAGAGAGAGAGAGAGAGAGGAAGAGAGAGGGAGAGAGAAAGAGAGGTAATGAAACAGTGTGTTGGTATGTAAAATTGTCAAGTATCACTACATGTACACATGCTCAGGAAGTTGTGAGAAGGAACTAGTTCTCTTCAGCGTCACTCTTACGAGTGCTCAAAGCGAGCTGGGATTATCCTGATCATCATTGCAATGCACACACACCCACAACTAGCAGTGCTGAAGTAAAAGTGTCATGCCAATGATGTCGTACACAAAATATATTCAGTCACTGTTGTCCCACAGGAGCGCATAATGAGTGAGCTCGGTAAAAAGGCACGAGCGCGACACTCCCACACATTTGATTGAAAATTGGAACTCCACACACGATGGACATGTTTTCAAAATCTCTGACACTATTCTTTAGAAACACGTCTATCATGTGCAGAGTTCTAATTTTTAATCAAATGTGTGGGAGTGTCACGCTCTTGCCTTTTAACGCGCTCACTCTCATGATCTCCTGTCTCACATTTATCACTTTAGAGACTGAACACATTAGTGCATGAAGGTGACACTCTACTTCAGCATTGCAAGACAGATAACTACTTCACATTACACTAGACTTGGTTTAATGCACACAAAGTACACTCACTCTGGCTTCTTCTGGACTGATGCTGTGCACTGTGAAGCGTCCCTTGACATCGTAGAGAAGACGGAAACTTTCACCAGTTTTCTCAATACTGACATATATAGAAGAGAGACCAACATAACCAAACCAGCACCACACACACACAACACACACACATTCTAGTAGTGCTCAGGAGGTTGTGAGAAGCTAGGAACTAGTTCTCTTCAGCGTCACTCTTACGAGTGCTCAAAGCGAGCTGGGATTATCCTGATCATCATTGCAATACTGTCTACACTACCACAGCTAAGCTGATCAAATGCTATCAAGAAGAGAAGGGGTGTGTTCCTTACCCATGTACGTACATGTATCCAGATGGAAAGCATGTGTCTGTACGTATCTTGCCATCAATGATCAAATGTTGCTTCACCATCTTCTTCACCTTCATCTCTATCGACGCGTTTCATCACTTTAATGATAATGAAGAAAACAGATGATTAGAGTGTCACGTGTGCTCCACGTGTGTGTAACTAGCTTGCTATCTTGACGAATCATGTAAAAGACCTATTCTCACAGGCTGCAGAGACTGACCTTAGTCCTGTCTGCCTTCTTATGTCTTCTAGCTTGCTGTCCTCATACGCTCATTGAGTCATTGCTCATGTTGCTGCTCACCGAGCTGCTCACGTTCTGTGCTTGGGGTGCTCCTCCGTTCACAGCCGTGTAATTTCCGTTCACGTACGACACGTGCTCGCTCAGGCTGGTAACCGGTTCGAAGATCGGGACACCTGTATCAGAACTCTCTCTCTCTTCCATCATTTATTCGTCCAGACAGCACCAGCTAGCCACAAGATATTAATGAGACAGAGACAAAAAGAACAACAATGTGGCTTAGCTAGCTTGTGCATGGCAGCGACTATCAACCAGAGTGGGACCAAAACGGCTGAAATAGTTCTTCCAACAGATTATTTAGGTATGTGTGTGGTTATAATGGTATCATCATTTAGTTATTATGGATGTACATTATAGTAGAGAATCATGTCTTGTGGAATGTATCAGTGGAGACTCAATGTACTATGATAGGCACACAAGCTGCTGCGTACTGATCTAAAGGAATATGAGTTCTACACTCCAGTGAGTGTGTTCCAAGTAGGCAATTTCATGACAACGTACTATCATATTGCAGCCAAGAAGGTCACTTGCCTGGAAGGCTACTCTTCCATATCCTCACGCTGATTGCTAAAATAGCTCAGAATCTCATGAAGACTGACAGCCTCAACCAGCAGTAGCTGTAAGTTGTCTCCCTCTGTATCACTGAGAGTATGTTGAATATGTATCATGAACAAAGTGAGCAACTGTGTCACTGTAACAGAACATGTGATACATGATTGTTGCACAGACTACTACCACTTCAAGCAGCAAACACTGCTTCAGGAAATGGTTCAAAATAATATCAACTCAATATTTACACACACACACACACACACACTATCCTCTCTCCTTTTCATAACAAGGATCCTGATGAAAGATGGTGAACGAAAGTAAGTGAAGTAAGTGATTTTGATAGCATGTGGCAATAATTTTCATTTACTAAAATTACTATGTGTATGATGGATTCTTGTGATTTTACTATGTACAGTGTTTTGTTAGTAACATCCGGGGCTGGGGCACATGCTACAGAGTCTGGGGCTGTTTTGTTATTTGTATTTCTTACTATAGAAATTGAGCATGCACAGCTCCACTTGGATTCACTCATTCTACAACAAGCACAAGAGTCACAGTCACAAGACACAGCAAAAAAGATGGTTATGTTGACTTGATAACAGTCCACACCACATCCAGCTGTCAGTGACCTAGTAATTGTTCATTAGCACTCCCGAACATGCACCCACTTGCATGCACCATAACACCACACATTTGGTTAAGGTCTGCTGTGCACGCCACAAACATTTTCTTATGTCACATGACGTTAAGGCCTGCTGTGCACGCCACAAACATTTTCTTATGTCACACATGAAAAGTACAAAACTGAAGAACTCAAAATCAACTTTACAATAAAATATATTATGGTATGCCTAAGGCAATCAACCTCTACCTTGCAAACACAAGCTCGATGCAAAGCATTAACTGAACAGCTCGCACACTCCACTATAACTATGAACTAAGCTCGCCTCATGTGAATAATTAACCAACCATCTCGAAATGCACTATGCCCAACTTTAACAATCTTTAGACGCAGCTTGAACTCTACCACGTACACACACACACATATTACACAAGTAACGCACTCTAAACAACATTGAGCTGAGACCAAAAGAAAAAGACAGGCTAAATAAGATCGTTGGTCAATCTCAAGCACTATGCCAACATCATAGTGCTGACCTGAAAAAATTTTGTCGCACCTGTGCAAACACAATAATTACAAAAGTAATCACAATAATTAGCAGACAGAGTCCACAGCCTTGCTCCCTGCTCTTGCTCCTGCTCTTGCTCCTGCTCTTGCTCCTGCTTTGATCACCTCATCTATTGGTTGCTAACTGAGAGGAAAATACTCAGAAAGATATCAAATGCATATCAGCACCCTTCAGCACACTTGGGTGGGGGGGGGGGTGGGACAAACTGAGTGGCTGCACGTTGCCTAGGAATGATTAACAATCATACCTGTACACCTTATATACCAACACCCACGCATGCACCATGCATGCAATTATCCTACAATATTCGGGAGCATAATATTTCCTGTCTAATTCCTGTGTCAACCGACAGGAAAGTACATTACCTATCATGAAAAGATTGTTTATACTAGCTTCTATGAATAATTACTGGTGGAATGAATAATTATGATTATAGTTTTCATTTCCTATAGTTTTCATAGTTTTCATTTCACACTTCCTACAAGGATCATGTGTACACTTCAGCTAACTTATCTGGGACTGCAGCCTCTTATTTGTTTTTATCCTGCACAGTGCATATACATGTAGCTGCTACATAATACTGAATAAACTATAATAAGCTGTGTTAAATTTTCCTGTTTCTCTTTAGATAGCCAGAGTTTTGGTATAAATTTGACACTAATACAGGATGTGGTGAGTTTTGCAGTAACTATCTTCCACTTGGAGACACTAAGCTGTTTACTACAGTAGCTGTTGACAACGTTTTATCACCAGAATACACACTCTATAGCTAGCTGGTAGCATTCTAATAGTGCATATTGATTACACAAAATTTTGAACAAAATTATACAAAGCTGGGGTTATTTGCTAGTATGCCCTGGTTGGTATGCAAGCAAGCAATACTGGCTACAGCAACTCGTTTGCCACAAGTCTGAAAAGCTAATTTTGTCACATGGGAAATTTTTGTGCTTTTGTAATGTGAAAAATCTTTTTTCACGGTTTTAGCAAAAAATCTTTATTTTCACGGTTTCGGTTTGACCCAAAAAACCGTGAAAAACACAAAAATTAACCCCGTGAAAATTACCTGATCAGGGTGCAAGACTGGTTACTGCTTTATCTTGTGTTTTTTTTTCTGTTACAGTGTTAGGAGAGGTTTGTCAAGATTCCTGGTGATGGTACTCACCCCAGGACTTACAGATGCTTCAAAGAGAGAAAGAAATAAGACACTCCCACAAAATTAATCACACAATAAAATTAAGCAGAAACGTAGCTGTTTTAAAGTAAACTACAGTATTCACTAATTGACTCAGGCTTAAATCGAGTCTCTAATTTTGTCTTTCCAATGAATTTCTTTGTCGTATGCCAATGGTAAACCTAGATGCTAGCTTAAGCTATAATTGACATTTAAAATCATTAGTCACAACTATAAATGGATCAACCATGCACTTTTTAGGGTTTGCTCTTCATGAATTCCTCTTTTCCAGTTGCGACATTTCATAACAATATAAACAGTAGCCTTCATGACATGTACAGTGCTAAGCTACAATACTAAATGTCATCATAATTATACAAGTCAGATGGAGAGGACAAACAGTGAAAACATGCCAAGTTTTAATACCCACAGCAGACTAATTCACTCTTTTCTTTGTCATAGTTCTGTTCTTCAATACTATAGTTTATGATCTGCTCGTCTGCATCACTGCATTGAATAGGTGCACGGAGCCACGAGTGAAACTCATCTTCACTCAGGAACTGCAGTGGAGTTTCTGAGACACTTTCTGCAAGTAGCGACATTATGCAAATGCTGACACCCGATCGAATGTCGTTGATCATTGCTGCTGCCGGTTAATTTCTGTTGATCGTTGCTGCTGGCTAAAGTCAACTTGCAGTATAACGATATTCACGACCACGAGGAAACCGGAACGGCCAACACATCCTCTACAATGTTTTCACGCAGCACGATTCAAGCAGGAATGCTGTACATGTGCATTCTTCTAAACAGCACATTGCAGCAATGGATGCTAGAGATGAAATATACTTCAAATCTGCATTTAATCCGTCTACAAATTCAGCCTTATCTACAGTGCAATCAGTAAAATAATGTACCGTGTACGTATGCTAAAAATATAATTTAAAACTCACAGAGAAACATTTACAAAAAGACAAAAACAATTCTTAATATCCACAGCAGACTAATTCACTCTTTTCTTTGTCATAGTTCTGTTCTTCAATACTATAGTTTATAATCTGCTCGTCTGCATCACTGCATTGAATAGGTACACGAAGCCACGAGTACTGCTGCTGCATCATAGAGAACTCGTCCTCTTCACTCTGCACTGGCTCATATTCATCTTGTCTTGTTGCTTGCTTGGGGAACGGCAATGGAGCTGCTGCCATTTTGCAAATAGCAAGTCTTCAGCTGGCAAGTTAAACGAACTCGAGTATATAGCTGTTACTCAAAAACTGCTGCACCGTACATAATTGTATCGACTGACTGTTTTTATTCATAATCGATAACAACGTTACCTCACGCCTGCGCTGGATGTAGAGAAAGTATATACCGCGTGGGCGGGTTGTAGATAACTTCTGTTGTGATTTTTACATTCCGACATAGCAAGAATTTCCCCAATCATCTACATACACATGAGAATGGTACATAATAGTAAACACAACAACTTTTTGAGAAACTGTAATACACAACAACAGTAAGGTAAAGTGGCCTATTTCCGGCCACTGTTTGGCTCGTTCAGGTTTGCACGCACCGAGCGCCAAGACGAACGAGCCACGAGCTCTTGCACTGCAGTCACTGATACTACTGGGTATACTCTTTCAGCAGGAGGAAGTAGGCGTTGAAGATTCGATGCTTCTTGGCAGCAAGAATTAATAAAAACTAGTAACCATAAATAGCGAAAATCGGGGTTAAATTGGGTAATTCCGGTCACTTTGAAAAACGACTTTCTATGCAAACGACGAGAGTTTGGCGGCTGTTTTTTGCTAGAAATAGATGTGTTCAGCATCCTATAACATTCTTTTATTCACAGTAAGCAGTACTTTTGTATAATGATTGCATTTAGCAGATGTTTATGGCACGGATTCTTGGTACAGCTATAGTTGGTCTAAATGCTAAGTGCTGTAGAGATTTCCTAAATTGTGTGCCGCGCTACGATCAGCTTTGGTCGTCTCCTACCGCTTTCAAAGCTGTCTGCATGATTTTGTTTGTTTGTTTTCGCGGCTGAGAAATTTGTAAAAGCTGTTTTGCAATGTCACCGCCCACGTAGAGCTTGAAATGAGCTCCACCTACCATGATACAGGCATCTGCCAGCTCGAAATCGCTGAAGATAGCAGGATACTACTATGTCTGCATTTTCATTAATGTTCAGTCTTTAGTTTAAGCTTAGTTTGCTAACGAGTTACATCTTCTTTTAAGAATTAAAATTCATAAGGCAAAGTTTCTCTTTTTTACTTCAGCTTCGTCAAGCATACAAAGGTTCAGAGTGGTGCCGATTATACCAACAGGAAGTAGTCAGTTAGCCTCAGTCTGGCTGTGGTGGTAGAGGGATGTTGCCACTACGAAGGCAGCATATTGGCTGCTGGAGTGAAAGCCCCTTCTTTCCAGGACGATGGGTTTTCTGCAAAGTGACCGGAAATAGGCGGTGACCGAAATTAGGCCACTTTACCTTATTATGAGTTATATCTCTAAGCTTTAGCCTCGAGTCTCCGATCTCTTTCCTCGTCAACCTCACTCCCTTTTGCCGTGGTAGAGAAATGTACGCCTTGGTGCCTTTACCGATGATGAACACATTTGATAGCCTAGTAGCAAACTGCTTTCCAGCTGCGTCCTGGACGTGTACGATATCAAACGATCCATGATGACGAACACGATGAGTTACTAGACCAACACGACTCATGTGCCACCGATAACCATCGCTAAGTTGCCGAGATCGAATTTGATAAAATCGATGATCTTCCCAAGTCTTGACGTCGACTTTGACAGTATCAGTGGTCTTGATGAGTGGGTCAGGATAACGAATATGTGTGAACACACAGGACTCCTTTAGGACCTTTCTGTCATGACAGAGCTTGTACTGGAGAGAGAGAGAGAGAGAGAGAGAGAGATGGGAAGGAGAGGAGGAGACTGTGAAGTAATGTTGGTGATTTAAAATGGTCAAATACTGCTACATGTTGTGTACACATGCTCAGGAGGTTGTGAGAAGACACTAGTTCTCTTTGGTGTGTGTTCACACCAAATTTTTTGCTTATTAATTATTTATGAGGGACATTATGCACTTAGGTAATGGGCAAATACAGGTTTTACAGGTTTTAAAGACATTTTAACTTTGAATCTTCTGAAAGAAAAATAAAGGGGTACATTAGCTAAAATTAAAGTTGATAGAGGGTGCATTACAACAATAAGAGGGTACTGCGCTTCTCTAAATGTACATAGAAAGAACTGTTTCAGTGTCGCTCTTGTGAGTGCTCAAAGCAAGCTGAGATCATCCTGATCATCATTGCAATGCACACACTACAATACAAGCAACTGGCGTAACTGGAAGACATTTTCACTTCAGGATGTTTTAGCAGCGATGGTATTTACAAAAAACCAATGTGTACATAACAACCACCTTGTTTGTCTGTACTACATTGTAGGAACAGTGTTTGAGTCAAGAGAGTTTGGATTCACTGGACCTGTGGCTTGTGAAAGGTGTAGCCAGATGGTTCCCTAGAAGGAGGTAAGTACAGCCATCTGACTCATCTCCTTATCATAGTAGTAGTACTTTATGACTGATACAGGTCCGTGAAGCATCTTGTAGTGACATCTCTAGCGCTGTCACATTCTCTAGCTGCATGACACATACAGATAGGTGTGGTTATGGGTGTGGCTAACTTACCTGAACATACGCTGTGTAGTTGGCGAACACAAGATCAAATATCTTCCTATAGATCTGAAAACAACATAGCCATCATGAGATACATGTAGCTGGCAGTAACACATGGCTGCTGCTTACAGCATTGTCTTGTTGCTTGAGTATTAGTATTCTCTGCATTAGCTCCTCCATCTCACCACTCAGCTTCTATACACAGTAATGAGTATATAGCTCATTGTGTGTGTGTGTGTGTGTGTGTGAGTGTGACACACATACCCTCAGTTCGTGTTCACTAGTATCCACTTGTTCCTCCTCACAATAGTAGATCTCATCCACACTCTCTAATATCTGCCTGTGTATCAGGAGGACATCATGGTACTGGTCCCTATCTCTCTACTGCTCCCTGCAGCTCACCTCATCAATCCGACCTCAACATGCATGCATGTTCTTCCGTGTGTGGGGACTGGATCGATGCCCGCTCTACACACACACATCATTGCTTCTATTATGTAGTAGCTGCAACTCTAACTTGACTAGGCAGCTCTGCTGTCTCTTCGTGATCTCATAGATCTTCTACGGTTGAATTAAATTAAGATCTCAAGCATGGTGATCTCCTCCAGCAGCTGCCCAGCTACTCTCCTCTCCCCCTTCCACGGTCTCTCTGCACAACAAGTCATTACCTGCAGCAGACACTAGTCACGTGCTCACCTGCAGACTGGACAGTAGAGTCTTGAACTTGGACTTGAAGTTGAGTGCAGACGCCATTTTATCAAGTTGCCTTGTTTTATTGGGCGGAGCCAACAAGACAACGATAAAATGGCGTCTGCTCTCAACTTCAAGTCCAAGTTCAAGACTCTACTGTCCAGTCTGAAGGTGAGCACGTGACTAGTGTCTGCTGCAGGTAATGACTTGTTGTGCAGAGAGACCGTGGAAGGGGGAGAGGAGAGTAGCTGGGCAGCTGCTGGAGGAGATCACCATACTTGAGATCTTAATTTAATTCAACCGTAGAAGATCTATGAGATCACGAAGAGACAGCAGAGCTGCCTAGTCAGGTTAGTGTTGCAGCTACTACATAATAGAAGCAATGATGTGAACTGAGTGTATTAGCCTAATAGCAAACTAGCAATATTGTAGCAATATGACCTACGGCTAGACGCTTGAACACATCTCCATATTCCTTACTCAGTAGGCCCTTGCTGGTCAGCTTGCTTAACTCAACACCAGAGTTGGTACAGAAAGGTGATATTGATAAAATTAATTTTAATTCTCAATCGTGTGCTGCAAAAATAGTGGTGTCTTGTCAACCTCCTGACATTCATTAGTATACTACTGCACCTCTGACTAAACTTTCTATAGTGACATTCATTGGTGAACTTTACAGCTGATCTGAGGATAAGACAGTATACTGTGTTCATTCTATATTGATATTTATTACTATGCGCCTTTGTACCTTTTGCTTAACTGTGAGTATGGATGATTATATTCATAAGTGACACTCTCATCTATTCTTCGTTCTTCTAATCCTAATAATTTCCTTTTTCTCACACTAATCCATCTGCTAACTCTTGATATTAGAGACACAGGTATGGATTATTGTAAGCATCCACAGCATCCATTTCTAATAATTCATGTATATCTATGATAATACAGACACAAACTTTGGACATGATGTTAGTACTCTCTTCAAATCTGTTATTCTGCCTCGGGCTAGACCTTTGGTAGTAGTCTGGACCTTTATTAATTCGGTGAGGGTACCCATTTTGTTATTGTCGGTCACGTCATAACTTCCTGACCATTTATCGTACACTCTTGGAGTGAATTTGAGAAAGAGTTTCTGAATTATTTGATATAATAGATGTTCTGTTGCGACCAACACGATGTTCCAGCGACCAACACGATGTTCCAGCGACCAACACAATGTTCTGTTGGTCGCTGGTTATCAATGCTAGTAATTTGATTCAGGACAGCTGCGGGAGACTTGCCAATAAGCTGATAACTTTGTGAGCAATACATTCTCTCCAGAGTAAGGATTGTTTAATGTGTGACCACGCTATCACTTGGCTGAATAGTAATGTTTCCATGTGTTTTCACCTTGTTACCTTGGGTGTGTGTTGATAGAGCCTCTTCTTTACTTGTAGAAAATCGAGCAACTCCAGTTGGCTGGGATTCACTCGTTCTCTACTGCTCACAACAAGCACACGATATTTGTAGACACACCAGAAGAAGGTATATGGATACCTGTGATCCAGTACAATGTACTGATATTCTATTTAGGCACCTTAGAAAGACATCCATTTCTATATTAAATTTTAGTGGTGTTAACTTAAGTTACTTTATGAAAACTGTTTAACAAAAAATAAAAACAAAAATAAAAAAGTGGTTAGGATGATTTAAAATTAATTTTTACAAAAAATTTTAATTTACAAAAATTATTTTCAGGCTTTTTACAAAATTTTGAGACTGCTCTCTAGATAGACATAACCCTTTTCTCTCTGTAGTTGTTAATTATGATCCCAAGGAGCGATTCCAACCTGTGTCTACCCATCCCAGTGACCCATCAGTACCTCATAGTGACAGTAATGATGAGATGAAGCCACTAACAGTGAGTACTAGTCTATAGTGAGCTGGGTCAGATGATGTTACTGTAGTTATCAAGGAAGAAGAGTAAGAAGAGATTGAGAATGATGAAGGAGAGAATGAGACGATGTCATGAACTACAGAGAATAGGACAGAAAATGCAGACACAGAGACACCTCACGGTAGGCACACTCAAGAGTTTGTCCAACTCCATATACTTGGTAGGCAAGAACGTACAGTAGTGATTGGGGAGATAGGCTTTCTTATTTGACTAAGTTTGGACTAGCTCTGTTTTGAAAGAGCTCACCACGTTGCAGTGAATATAATTATATACTCAATACATACATTGTCCTGGATCTTTCCAATAAATTTCTCCTTTAAGTGTTTTATGGTATAAATAATCAGTGGTCTGTAAAATAACATCCCTAGGCTAGGGAAGTAACTACATAACATGAAAAACATGCACTTGATAGATGATATAGAATGCAATAAGCCTGTACATGTGCATTCTATAGTTTAAGGTCAATTTAATGAGATTCATAACTTTGCAAGTAGCTTAGCCATGGTATTTTGTACAGGCGTGCTCCAGAATGCATTTTGTTTTGTCTATCGATAAACATTGATTATAGCAAGTTTCAGTCACGAAGTGTTAGCTAACGTAGAGCAGCGAGCTCGCCCAGTAAAGACTGGTCTGTGGCTGCTATCTCCAGTTTGGCTTGCTTGCTCCTTAAAGAACTTCGTTTTTTTTCTGCTTACAAATTTTAGCGGGCACACAAACATGAACATGAACAATTTTTCGATACACCTGTGGCAAAACAGCAAACCTAGACCAGAAAAATTATTTTTATAAAATCTAGATCATAATATTATTACGGAAATTCGCTCTGTACGTCTGGGCAAGATGCTGCTGCGCTTGAAGCACGTCGATCTATTTCTTGACATTCGAGAAAACAGCCACAGATGCTTCATGTATTATTTTCCCCATACTGTTATGTAAATCGCTGTGTTGCGTGGGTGTTGAATATTAACTATGCGTAACGTCACCTTAAAACACCACATTGCATCAATAGATGCTAGTATTATACTGGTTCATGTTGTGTTGTTCTGTTACAGTGTAAAGAGAGGTTTGTCAAGATTCCTGGTGATGGCACTCACCCCAGGACTTACAGATGGTTCAAAGAGAGAAAGAAATAGGACACACCCACTAACCCATACACACACTAATACTCAAATACTCATGATTTTCCTTCCAAACCTTTTCTCTACTTCAATGGTAAACACACATTAGTTAATGAATTGTTAATGAATGAATTGGTGAATGGCTACCTCTGATGGATGTAATACCAGCTGCCTAAAGTGGATGGACAGAGCAAAATCAATAGGCCAGTTGCGTGTACATGTGTAAGAGCCAAGGAATTTAATTATTGATAATTGAACGTAAAGTCACTTCCGGACTGCTCGTAGCCGCCTACTTGTACCTACTTTGTATGGAGTTCATTGAGAAAATATGAGTTTTTAAAACTTCGCGGGCAGCCAAAACTTGGCGCATGTGCAGGATCTAAGAATGCGATGCGCAACTACTACCATTGGCACATGCAACGCAGTAAAAACAGAGACGATCGGTGGAGGCGCGGTCGAGAACGAGCCATCACTGTACAGCTGGGTATGCTCTTTTTGTCAGAGGCAAAATGCGTGCCTAGATTGTCATCACTCGCAATGTAAGTATCAAATCTGTCACCTTTCACTGTCTCTCGAGCAATCTAGTGAGCATCTTGCTTTACCATTAGTTAAGCTGTGTTAGTATTCGCGTTTTCATCGCTCGTCACATTGGCTTACCTAGCTGTACAGTGATGGCTCGTTCTCGACCGCGCCTCCACCGATCGTCTCTGTTTTTACTGCGTTGCATGTGCCAATGGTAGTAGTTGCGCATCGCATTCTTAGATCCTGCACATGCGCCAAGTTTTGGCTGCCCGCGAAGTTTTAAAAACTCATATTTTCTCAATGAACTCCATACAAAGTAGGTACAAGTAGGCGGCTACGAGCAGTCCGGAAGTGACGTTTTGTCAATTTGCATATCATTATATAAAAATAGTTCGCCTTACACGCAACTGGCCCATTCATCATCGATGTTGTTTTTTAACTTTCATGATTATTATTATTTTTTTAAATCATGAATATCAAAATAATGCAGCCTAACAGTCTGTTATGGTATTCATGGTAACTTTGATCAGTGCTGTTTTGTATGTGGTCAGTTTGCAATGTACAGGCAGTATTGCATAGCTTGGGTCATAGATGCTAGCGAAACACTTCAAATCTACATTTATTACAACTTTAATCCAACCACAAATTCAGACAACCAGTGCAACCATGTTTTGACAAAAACGAGGAAGAATCTATGTTAGCAGATTTACATAATATAAAATATTATCGCGTTAAAAAAATAATTAATAAGATAAAAATAATTAAAATTACTCTGATCAGGTAAGCGAACAAAAACAGTGACAAAACAATTCTTAATATCCACAGCAGACTAGTTCAGTCTTTTCTTTGTCATAGTTCTGTTCTTCAATACTATAGTTTATAATCTGCTCGTCTGCATCACTGCATTGAATAGGTTCACGAAGCCACGAGTACTGCTGCTGCATCATAGAGAACTCGTCCTCTTCACTCTGCACTGGCTCATCTTCATCGTGTCTTGTTGCTGGCTGGGGGAACGGCAGTGGAGCTGAGACACTCTCTGCAAACAGCTCCATTTTGCAAATAGCAAGTCTTCAATCAGCTGGCGAGTTAAAAGTATTGAACGAACTGGAGTAGCTGTTACTTGTACAACATTGCGTGACTCGGTGACTGACATTGCAATCGCTGAACTGGAACGGATGAGTAAATCCAACGGTGGAATGGATGAGCAGATGGAAGCAAGCTAGTTTATGCGGCCTGTGAATACAATTACAAACGAGTGAATATCATTAACAAATTGTAGGTAACACGAACGAGTCCCGCCCACAAATTTTTGAGAAAAAGTGTATTATCAGTACACAACAACAGTATTATGAGTTATATCTCTAAGCTTTAGCCTCGAGCCTTCGATCTCTTTCCTCTGCTACTGTCAACCTCACTCCCTTTTGCCGCGGTAGAGAAATGTACGCCTTGGTGCCTTTACCGATGATGAACACATTTGATAGCCTTGTAGCAAACTGGTTTCCAGCTGCGTCCTTGACGTGTACGATATCGAATGATCCATGATGACGAACACGATGAGTTACTAGACCAACACGACCCATGTTCCTACCACCGATAACCATCGCTAAGTTGCCGAGATCGAATTTGATGAAATCGGTGATCTTTCCGGTCTTGATGTCGACTTTGACAGTATCAGTGGTCTTGATGAGTGGGTCAGGATAACGAATAGTGCGACCATCGTGAGTTACAACACACGGGACTCCCTTGGGACCAAGAATCACCTTTCTGATACGACAGAGCTTGTACTGGAGTGGAGAGAGAGAGAGGGGGGTGAGACAGAGAGAGGGAGGGTGAGAGAGAAAGAGAGAGAGGAAGAGAGAGAGAGAGAGAGAGAGAGAGAGAGAGAGAGAGAGAGAGAGAGAGAGGAAGAGAGAGAGAGCGGGGTGAGAAAAAGAGAGAGAGAGGGAGGGTGAGAGAAAGAGATGTAATGAAACAGTGTGTTGGTATGTAAAATTGTCAAGTACCCCTACATGTACACATGCTCAGGAGGTTGTGAGAAGGAACTAGTTCTCTTCAGCGACACTCTTACGAGTGCTCAAAGCGAGCTGGGATTATCCTGATCATCATTGCAATGCACACACAACTAAGTAAGTGTCACGTCAATGACGACATACACAAAATATATTCAGTCACTGTTGTTCCACAGGAGGGCATAATGAGTGAACTCAGTAAAAAGTCACGAGCATGACACTCCCACGCATTTGATTGAAAATTGGAACTCCACACATGATGGACGAGTTTTCAAAAATCTCTGGCACTATCCATCGCGTATGGAGTTCCAATTTTCAATCAAATGGGTGGGAGTGTCACACTCCTGCCATTTAACGCGCTCACTCTCATGATGCTCTCGTGTGTCATACTTATTACATTAGAGACTGAACACATTAGTGCATGAAGGCGACACTCTAGGCTCTTGACTTCAGCATTGCAAGACATTAATACTTCACATTACATTAGTTTCTCTTTAATGTGCCCAAGTACACTTACTCTGGCTTCTTCTGGACTGATTCTGTGAACTGTGAAGCGTCCCTTGACATCGTAGAGAAGACGGAAATTTTCACCAGTTTTCTCAATACTGATCACATCTATAGAACAGAGAGACTAACATAACCAAACCAGCACCACACACACACGCGCACAGACACACATTCTAGTAGTGCTCAGGAAATTGTGAGAAGGAACTAGTTCTCTTCAGCGTCACTCTTACGAGTGCTCAAAGCGAGCTGGGATTATCCTGATCATCATTGCAATACTGTCTACACTACCACAGCTAAGCTGATCAAATGCTATCAAGAAGGGGTGTGTTCCTTACCCATGTATCCAGATGGAAAGCAGGTGTCTGTACGTATCTTGCCATCAACCTTGATGAGGCGTTGCTTGAGTATCTTCTTCACTTCGTCTCCTGTCAGAGCATACTTCAGTCTGTTTCTCAAGAACACGATCAGAGGGATGCACTCCCTCTTCTTGTGGGGTCCTGGCGATGGCTTTGGTGCCTGAGAAGAACAGAGAGATACTCAGAATAGCTCGATCAGGTCACGAGCACACTCACGTATTGACCGGACAGCTTGTCCAGCATCCAGTGGTGAGGGGCATTGAGCCGCTTCAGATGCTTCTTTGGACCGCGCGGCTGTTGAAATAAGAGACAGAGAGAGTGAGTTACAAATCGTCTGACATTGCTGACGAACGATCCAGGAAGATATGGATAGATAAAGCTAGGCCTCACTTACCATGCTGCTTTTCTTTTTGACTTGCTCAAGAAAGATTGAGCATGCGCACAAGTGCAAGAAGCACGTGGTCAAAATTCGAAATGTTGCGCGGCGCCTTTGAATGTTTGCTGAGACAGAATACAATCCACTGTGCAGTTCTGAACAGATACGCCGGCGATCAGGCTAGAGCTTACCTCCAGAATGTCTCCGGCATACAAGAAGTTGACGATCTACCTTTCCCTGTCTACGTTCATCTCTCTCGACTCCCTCAATCGCCTTACACAGCGAGCAACCGACTCTTCTACTACATCATGGACGTAGCTTCGTTGTTACCCGTCTGCAATCTCTGTGTACAACAAGACAGTACAGTGCTAGACATGTGTGCAGCGCCAGGAGGAAAGAGCTTTGCTATCCTACAGCTTCTTTCTCTGACTGAAGGAGGCCTAGCGCTCAACGACCTCTCGGCATCACGAATGACAAGATTGAAGAACGTGGTGAGAAAGTGTCTGCCCCCGGAACTGCATCACGCAGTGCGTTTCACTCGCGCTAAAGGAGAGAACTGGGGCAAGGCAGAGCCTGAGGCTTATGATCGAGTCCTGGTAGACGCTCCCTGCTCTTCTGACCGACACAAAATCGTGGAGAAAGGAACCACGAAGCTGTACAAAAATTCAGAACGATTCGCAGCGCTACAGGAGAAGTTACTGTTCAACGGAGTCTACGCAGGGAACAAGGGCTCCAGAATAGTCTACTCCACTTGCACGCTTGCTGACAGAGAGAATGACCAGGTCGTTGCCAACGTGCTGGCTAAGGCAGCTGAGAACGGTCTAGACATTGCTGTGCAAGAATGCGTTCTCCCAGAAGCGCTGAAGGACTACTGTAACGCTGAAAGAACAATTCACGGCTGTCTAGTCTCCCCTAGTCAAGATAGAAACACTGGACCAATGTTTGTAGCTGTATTACAGAAAAATAAATAGTTTTTATCATAATTTTGTTTTTCTGTGTGAGACCACTAACCCAACCCCCCGTGGGCCATGTGCTCAAAAATCGGCTCGCTCAAAATAAAGCAGCAACGGTAGGATCATGTAACGTTACGCTTGGATGATAGACCCACTAAGACCAATGGCGCGCATCCCATGTAAGTGCTACAATATGAATACCGATGTTGCTAAGTGCTGCTCTATGAGATTGCAACTGTTTGTACTGCTGCTCCAGGATTGAGCTGAGAGGTGTGAAAAACTGCTAATATGAACTGGTCTTGATGAACAGAAATCAATCTTAGATGTTAGGGGCTGAGGAGGTTGTGGGGATGATATTTTGACTCTGATGGAGAGCAGAGATCTTAGATGAACTTTCAATGATGGTGATGAAGTAATGTGATGGAGCTAGTGGGACAACAGCTAGCTAGCTTTGTCAAGAAGCAACAAAGAATCCTACCCTGGCTCGAGTAGGTGTTGGACACTTATGCAGTAACAATACACTTACTAATACTAATATCAGGCCTAGGGCTACTCCATGTTTAAACCAGGCAATTTCTTGACTATTAGACACATGTTAAGTAATCACTTCAATGTGTAGGCTGTAAGGTAGTGTTGTGGTGATCTAGGTACCAAAGCATAACTGGTTTTGCCTATTTTCTGAAAAACGTGGTCCAGTAGTTGGCTCACGTGAACCTTGCCTACATTCACGTGCCCTACTCTCCATGTATTGTACACCGCCAACTCGTTTATCCAATTAGAATAAGCTATGATTTCAATTTCGTAACAATGGTCCAATAATCATGAATAATCATTGTTATTATAGTGTATACAGCGTTTTCATAACAGCGTTGCCTAGCAGCAGTTGAACCCCAGTCAAAATAAATACAGGGTCATTATTTAGAGTGACAGGTTAAATTTAACTCCCAGGGTGTAAAATTGACAATTGTGCCGTTACGACAAATTTTATTTCAGTTTGACAATCTCTCCGTGGAGTTTGGTTATGATACAGAAAAGTTACAATAATAATATGCTTGATTGAGGTCTCATGAATTCTGGTGATAAATAAAAAAAAATTTGAATCCAACAATTATTCTGAATAAAATACATTTTCTTCTAATGAATTGTAAGTGATAATATATAATGACGGGAAATGATATCTTACAAGTTTTTCATGTGCGTGTGTGAAACGTGCGTTAACCTTTTGAATCAATGGGTGTAGACAGAAGAGAGTTGATACCTAGAAAACAATATAAAAAGATTTTCAAAATTTTGTCACGATTTTCAAAATTTAGTCAGGAATGATACAAGTCTCCAAATTTTTATGTGCTTGGAAGGGCGTGAAAAACACACTAGGCAGCTTGCTAGTATGTGCATGATCAGGCTCGGTGGATACTAAATACTAGGATTGTGTCAAGAAAGGCATCTAGGTGTGGTTTGCTTGGGCAACTAAGAACCAAAGTTAACTCGAGTGGTTTGCATGGAGTGTTGTCGTAATTATATTCATTGGGAAAAACTAATGAATACCTTTACAGCAACGTTCCAAGCAAACGGTAAACCGCAGTGTTCAAATGCAACTGAAATCAAGCATGTTGCCTGTATTTTGATAATCAAGTAATGTTTGCTGGCTACATCAATAAAGCTCGCTGTAAGTAGCCCGTGAAACATTCTTAGTAAGGCGTTTCAAACAAAGCAATAAACTCGTCATTCGTATTTTTTTGTACAGAGCTCACTTGAGCCTTGTGGTGGTAGTTTGAGAACATGTTGAAACAAAACAAATGAACACTTTTAGTGCAATCGCAATAACAAGTCACTGCATCGCTGCTAGCTAAAGATTGAATCACAATGCCTCGTGTTGTGATCGTAACAGTCGCACACCACTAATGCAGGAAAGAAATTTCCCTAGACTAGACTTGTTACAGCACACTTGATAATCAACACTTATTCTCAAACATGCAGGGCTACAAACAAAAAGTGTAAGAAGACAAAACCTCAGTGATCAACTAGTTATCTAGACTAGTTATGCAAGGGTCATCAAAAGTCAAGGATCAACACCTACTTGAGCATGTTAATGTAATTACATTTTTGCAAATCTTTTAAGAGTTCCTCTCATGGGACTTAGCCATATCAACTCTTATGAAAACCATTACGCCATTCCCTAATGCATACAGCTGTAGGGTGACCCCAGACACTTACAAGCTGTGCTCTACGAACTGTAACACGTCTGTATCCAGTTCATCATAGATCAGGAGATTTTGGGCATTAAAATTTGTACCTGTCCTTCAATTGTGACAAAATAAAAATATTAACATTTTTTAGACGAAAATAATTTCCCATTTTACGGTGTATTCCTATTTTTTTGTGTGCATTTACTTTCTTCTCACCTTTGCTTTACTGCAGGTCCTCTAGTTCCTGCTCAGGTTCCAGGTCAAGCAACGGTATCTGAGATTCTATATCAGCGGACGGAATCTCTGGCTCGAAGTTGAATCCAGGAACTAAATGCTGAGTCCAGGAGTCGTCCTTGTCTGACATCTGAGCCCTCTTCATCCTCTGCCTTTGATTTGCGAACCAGATCTTTATCACGTCCTTCTCTACTCCCAGTCTGTTCCCAATCTCTGCTTGAAGGGCCGGGGTTGGCTTGGAATTCTTGGAGTACTCTTTCTCCAGCATAGTTCTCGTGTGGTCATCGATGACGGTTCTTTTCTTCCTGATATCTCTTCTTGATGGTGACATACTCTCTGACAGCTCCTGGACGTTCTTCTCGGTCATCCCACTCGCTCTCGCCATGTCGATGATCCAACACTTTAGGACTTGTTTTGTGCTCATCATTTCTTGAAGTGACAACTGATTTGCCTCAAACTGATCGATCTTGCCTGCTGGAAATGTCGTCCCGTAGCGGATTGCTAGTTGTTGATTAACATTGGCTGCCGAGTACCCGAACTTGATCCTCTCCACCTTGAATCTCTCTACGAACTCTTTGATTCTCTGCTGTTCTACTTCCGCTTCTTCTTCTGTGAGCTGTGGAGCGGAGGGAGTGGGTGGGATTGGCTTCGGCGTCCGACGATCAGGACCTGGAGATGGTGATGGCTGCAGTGAATGATGAACTGGACAGAAATGAGATGCTGTAGATGAAAGGGGTTGTTGGTAGGGTACAGGGGATGGCGTTGTCGCAGAAGGCAAGATGGGAGGGATGGAAGCAGCCCAAAGATCTTGTCTAAATTGCAGCAACTGTTGTTGGATTTGCTGACGCTCTTGCTGTTGTAGTTGTTGGGGATCAGGGGGGATCCAGGTCTGGGCTCTGATTGGAGGGGGAGGGGGGTGTTGATGGTATGATGTTGATGGTCCTTGTTCCGATGGATGAGGAGAGTGGTAGATGACAGACGGATGACGGAGAGGTCTCATCTGCTCAGGGACAGGAGTGAAGAGACGGGTAACACCACGTGGAGCAGGAGTGATGTGATGCTGGAAGCCGACAGCACCTTGAGATGGCGTGACAGCGTGGGGCGGACCAGCGATCATCGGGACTGGTTCGACGTTGGATGAGAAATAACCAGTCTGTAGCTGTTGTTGGAAAGAGGGATCATTTTGTTGTATTATCATTCGCTGCTGTTCTTGATTGAATTGAATTTGATGAGGATGGTAGTGTGTGGCGGGTTGCAGCATTTGGAAGAATTGTGCGGGTTGTTGTGAGTCTTGGAACTGCACTGTTCCAGGTTGCGAGGGGGGCTGGTGTTGATACTGAGGAGAGAGAACAGGCTGTTGCTGTGACTGTTGTTGAAACTGAGACTGGTGCTCGAGATGGTGCTGTTGCTGAGAACCTGGGACCATTCCCTGGGAGAGGTGCTGAGGTGAAGCAGACCTCCAGGAATCCTCACGCCTCATCACTGAAAGGAAACAATGAGCATGTGTCAACAACATGTAATAAAAAAACAAGCCCTGACTTGACCTCAGTCTGGCACATTCCCAAACAGCATGCATTTCACCTTGCATTTGTAAACTTATATAATAATAAAGAGACAAGTACCACAGTAATATTAGTATCAAAAAAGTCTTAATTTTCTTTGTATCTTGCATGTAATAAAGTTTATAGTATAATGCTGATACGGTTGCGTTTATAATGCTGCGAATCCATTCACTGAGATACAGTAGGGATGTCACTGTGACTCGTCACGGACACTGTCACTCATTATTTGGCGCGTGAACAACCGCTAACCCACCACGTGTCGGGCACAGTCAATGCACAGTATGCACAGTCAATACACAGCGGGGAGCAACACACAGAAATACGTGATCTCGAGGTGTAAAACGACTCAGTTCGACATATCGTAGACAATAGATATCAAATCTCTCACCTATCTCCCGGGTACCTCTAGAATATCACCTTTGCCTCTTTCGACACGTGTAGGCTTCCAATGAAATGCGTAATAAGACGCATTAATAATATTATTGTGCGCATTAATTGTGCGCATTCACATAATTTCACACCTGTTTATTGTCTATGCAATACATCATACAATACGAATTATTTCACAATATCAATTGAACCATTTCCTGTACTGATCTACATATTGTTGACATTTCTCGTCGGGCGGAAAGTCAGGTTTTCTACGTAATCTCATGTTCCTTTCCTCGAAGAACTTGAACACAGTATAAAAGAGCATTTTATCGTCCTTGTTCGCAGCAGCCTCTAGAAATCTTCTTGCTGAAACAGTGTCTACCTTATCAGTCACTTTGACGTATCGTAGGGCGGAGAGAATCTGTCCTCGGGATAACAGAATATCGATTATCTCGCTATCTGCCGTAGAGATACGCTTGAACATGTCCATAGCAAGTTGCGTCGCGGGAGGGTAAACCAGTTCTTTCGAGAGGAGCAGCATCGCTAACGGTTTGGAGTCACTGATGACGTGGTACTGCAGAAACTGGTGAAGCTGATAGTAGCATTTGTTTTCGATGAGCAGATTCATGACGAGTTCGAACAGGTAGTGCTCAACGGGAATATTGTAGCGATTGAGTGAACGGATGAATTCAACTACCACCGCTACCATGAACGAGAAGAACATGTCAGGGTTATCCGAGTAGGGCATGAAAACTTGCGAATAGATGTCCTTTTGACTGATTGAAACTTGAAATTTTTTATTCGTCACATCAGAGAAGGAAGTCATTCGATAAGCGTTGTTGAGTTGATCGAACATTGTGCCTAGGACGGCAAGATTAGCTTGTCTTCCCGGCTCCAAGCACTCCCGACAGAAATTGATAATGATGTCCCTGCCTCCTGTTCTCATGAGAAGAAGCTGTATGAGGTTGCACTTCTCTGTCATCATGTTACTGACTGTAGCAAGGTTGACCTTTATACTCCAAATAACGCCGTGTTGGGCATCTATGATCACGTCAGGTTGGAAGAAAATCCACTTCGAGGAATACAACTCTGGCGTGATGATTTCAACTTCCGCTCCGGAGACTGTCAAAGAGTCTGATCGCTCACCACGTCTGTTTAGCAAAGGTGAGGTGCGGTCAACCTGAGGAGACGCTCGGGGAAGCTTGGGTGAATTTCTAGGGCTCGTAGAAGCGAAGGTGCTGCCGATGATATTCGGACTACTGCTTCCTTTTGTGATTGACTTTGTCAGTGAGCATTGAGCGATGGGGAGAGGAGCAAGGACAGCGTGATGACGAGAGACAGTACCTGAAACAGTCCCACCAAAAGAAATATCGAACATCATGGAGGTCTTGGACGCTTGGTGGTGGACCACGACCAAGCTATCGACAACGCTTATGGTGCAGCGGCCGGGAATGTCGACGTTGAGAATATGCATGAGGCGCGAGTTGCCTTCACTCGGGAGATGGAAGAGAAGGATCTCAGAACCTGCTCCTGGGCCTTGCGGTGAGCTACGGATCACAGCGAGATAGATAGTGCTATACAAGGTCATGACAAACACGTCTCGCTCCTTGAGGGACACTCGAGGGTCACGGGACAGACCTAGGTCAATCTCAATTTTCGGCAGCTTGACAATCGGGACAGACGAACCACTGCGGAAGTAAAACGGATGAAGTACGTTGCCACCTTTACCACAGATGACTAGATAGAGTTCAGGAGAGGAAAATATAGCCCAGGAGACTGCCATTGAGAATTGCTTGACCAGCTTGAAGCTGAACTGCTTCAGGTTGAACTGGTATAGCTCCACAGTGGAGCTGGTTATGACGAGGACATACTCGTTTTTGAAAATCCAGTAGAAACCGATCACATCAGAGTTGTGTTGTTTGAGAGGGAGGGAGCGCTCTTGGCCGTCGTTTGCCGCCATGTTGACGAACTCCACGCTCGTGTTGCGCGTCTGGATGGACAGGATTCGCGGCGTGCCGCCAGAAAACTTGATGCTTTTCACGGGCCCGCGGTAAGGTATGGTGATACGACAGTTTTCAGACTGTTTCATGCCCTTCACTTTGACGTCAGTGAATCCTTGCTGGACGCAGAACATCTGGAAGTTAGTCAAATCAAAGAAGCATCCTTTGGTCTGGTCGAGAGGGTCGAACGTGAGCGGTACTTGCTCCAACTGCAAGTAGTGGGATCCACTAGGTACTGCCATCTTGAAAACGACCTCGCCCTTTTCTAACTGAACCACGCCTACTACAATGAATAATTATAATAATAAAATTAACTACTACAATGAATAGTTATAATAATAAAATTAATTAATTATTTTTCTTACTGTTCTTCATAAAAAAGGTACAGTGCTTTTAATCTAGAGGAGCCACTTTTGTGTTTTGTGGTTAACAAGTATGTTTTGTGTTCAGAAAAAGTAACTATAGTTGCTATTGGACTGAAATTTGCTATGAGTGTTCACACATCATTCCGTAGTGTGTGTAGAAAATCTGGACTGATTATGCTACATGTTGTAGTTGACAGTAAAGTTGTTGCTGCTTGTATGTGTACCAGGCATTGGTTTGCAATTATGAAAAAATGTGTTTAGAGCAGGAAAATAGTATGGAGCTGAGTTAAGAAAATTCCCTTTGCAATCTGCTTGAATGACTATTCAGTTTTAATCTCAGCAAGTTAGAGAGCTTAACTTGCAAGCATAGTGAATTATGAGCCCTAAATGTACCAGAAATTGGCGATTTTTGGTGATAAAAGTGTTAAGGCTGAAATCTGGACATCTTTGCGAGTTAAGAAAAACCACTTGATCTCTGGATAGCCAGATACTTGTAGTTTTCACTAGTTTTTAAACTAGCGCGATACGTTCATCCATGCGCAAACGCGGTCAGCGAGAGCACCAATTTCTTTGGCACCAATTTCCTGCAACTCTGTCTTCACAATCCTCCTGATGCACTTTCAATTGTTCATGATGCGAAGCAAGATATTCTTGCGAGTGACTGGGAGGGAACACTAGCGGAGTCCAAGTCTCATCCCTCGCTCTCACTTGTGTCAGCTACAGCTAATAATTATTGCCTCAAGTTGGAACAGCATATGGGATGAGGCACTTGAGCTGGGTGTTCGTGGAACTAAGCTAATGCAGGGGCTTTTTAATGCTCTTTCAAGACCGACCTTTGGTGAGAGACAATGTCCTCATTGTGGCGATAAAATTCCATCGAACTATTATGAACATCTGTTTTCAAGTCATCTACCTGAGTCAAAATACAGCACTGAGACCACAATACAATGGCTGGAGAACAAGAACTTTCATGATCTAATTAACCTTGCTGAGCAAATCTCATGTCTAAAGTTCACAGACTGACTCTATATTTTTTTATTTCATTTACTTAGTTCTTGTTTTTGTCATTATTATCCCGTAGAGGGCAACAACAATAAACTTTGAGCACCAACTTTAGCTGTTCTCTGCCGTGTTATAATGATATTCATCCAATATGAGCGTTTATCGATTACGTGTTTCTGCGTGCGCTGCGCCGCTCACTGTCGAGCGGCAAGAATGGCGCCGATCAAAAGCTGTGTTTTGCGCTTGCCCGTTCTTAAGCGTGCTTCTACAGCATAGATATTTGCTAAGCTCGAGGAATAATAACCGCCAAGCCTCGTTGTGGCGCTAGACTGTGGCTGCTGTGTCGTAGGTGTGGTTCGTCGTGACGTTGTACAAATTATCTGCTGAATCTGTGTGATGCCCCAAGGAAGGATACTAAAGGAGTAGACCTTTGCTCGTGTCCCTCAGTAGAGTACCAGGAGAGGGACAGTGTCCCAGGAGTAACCTACATTGACAAGAGTGGTACTTATGGATGGACTGAAGTCCGGGGACGTCGTAGTCGTAGGCGTACTGTCAGCAATCTACCCTCTTCACGACCGTCCGCTAGTGAGCAGTCTGAATCAGACTCTGAGGATTTTGTTAGACCACCATTTTCAACTGTCAAATATGTAGCAGTAGACGGTCAACCTGGTCTTAACATATCTTCTCCCAAGACTAGGTCATGGACACCCATTGCAGCAAGAACTAGATCTCGTATTAAGCCTATATAAAGTTAATGTGTAGTTTCAGGCCTCTAGCAGAACTTGCTATTGGTCCTTCAGTGCAACCTAATCACTTATAATTCTCTTATCTTTGTTTTGTCACTGTAAGTATGCACTGTAAAGCTCAAATAATAATAATAATAATAATAATAAAAACGCCATTATTGCGATTGCACAATACGCACGTGACCAAGCGCTATAGCACACGTGACCAAGCACTAGCTTGAGTATCGTCCCGCCGTATAGATGACGGAGAACACATTATTTGTCTGGAGTCTTCGAAGAACGGTAAGCTCGAGTAGGATTACCATTCTGCGCTTGCCAGATGATTATAACCGCCGTACTGTACAGGCCTCTACATCAAGTGTGGGCGGGGCTCGTATGCACTGCTGCCACTGCATGCGATATGCATGCATGCGTAGGCGAGCTGATATGTACAGCATCACATTGAATACAAGTTTAAAATTGTTAGAAAAGCCTTCAACAACAAGAAAATAATTAAACCAATGGTGGAAATAAAGACGGCAGGGCTCAGTACGTGTATGATATTGAACTGCACTTCACTGAAAAGGAAACGAGGGTTAAAAAGGACACAAACAAGAAAATTAAAAAGATTTCTATCGAAATCAAAAGGATGTAGGGTTGTGAAATCTACCACTGGTCCAC
>OZ024783.1:3039831-3076171 GCA_964017065.1 Haliclona indistincta | reverse complement strand
CTAGGAACAGCCATTTTCACAACGACCTCGCCCTTTTATAACTGAACCACGCCCACTAAATGATGTCTAGTCGATCTATGAACTAATGCATAAAAACATTACTAATGCATAAAAAGTATAAAAATAGAAACAAGAGTAAATAATGTTACATGTTACATGACATGATAAGAAATACACTGGATTACAAGAGTCTATGAAGACAAATACGAATTTAATTTGTTTGTGGTGTGCATGAAAATATATTTCCACAAGTACACGGCTCTATTAACATTTTCACTGCCACTCCTCAGGCAAGAAATTTCTTAAAATTTTTGACTGATACTCTTCTCTTTTGCTGATACTCTGACTGTGATAATATCATGCTTTTCATCACTTCCTGCTCCTAGAAAAATATAATTTTTACATAATGACGTAGGTTATAAACTGTGTTTTTAATGGGAATTTGACACCTTGGGCTTCTCCTTAGGTGTCCACTTAAACTGAGGTCTGTAACCAGCTTGATTTTGACTTACTTTAAAGCTGTTTACACTAGCTGTAAAGCACGGAAAATTGCGTATCAAATGCGTGCACATCAAAGAGAGATGACACAAAACGCTCTTGTCAATCCTGCCGAAAGGCCTTCTTTACCAAACAGCTTTCTCTGAAATTCCTTACAGATGCTTACTTTTGCCTACGACATTAATAACCGGAAACAGCTGACTACATGCAAACCACCCCAGTATCCTGAAACCTTAAAACAAAATGGTCTGTTACCTCTTTGATGGAAAAGCTAGCCTCAGAACTGGACCCAGGACAAGTGTAACTGTCCTCCACTTCAAAATGGCAATCCATAATAATATTGTTAGAAATAGGATTTCTGTACATGTAGTAAAAATAATAATTACATAGATTGTATTGGACTGTATGTAGTCTACATAGATTCTTGATTTGTAACCTGATAAATTTCAGAAGAGTTTTGACAACAGTTCTTCCATCCTCAACAATTTTACTGTCATCCTCATTATAAGCCAGTGCGTTGCTGGCTAGCAAATTAACCTCCCATATGAGGGCAGCTTTTCGTCTGAAGAGAGACAAAAAGAGTGTATTTGCGGTGAGGTACTAAGCTAAAAGTACTTAGTACCTGTAAAATTTGTTTCTCAATTTCTCAGCAATAGTTGATATACTTGTAGGAAAAGGTACCACTGTACAATAATTGAACTCTTTCTTCAGATCAACAGGTTCTAAAAACTCGACTCTTTCAGGAAATTCATATTCTTGGTTCGAAATAATATGATTAAATCCTTCAATCATTCTTTCCTCCTCTCCATTGTCCCACTCTGACTCTTCTGAATAGGACTCTAAAGAAGGGAACGGAGTACATGACAAAGCAATGATGTTCGCCAAAAAAATTGAGACAGAACACGCTGTCTAAATTTCTAAATTATTAGCACCATTGAACTGCTACAATAGACCTTTTCGTTTAAGGCGATGGAATGTTGGCGCGTCATAATTAATTGAAATTTTACATCCGTAGTAAGGCTGGGCCTACGTTTGCAGTGATTTTACATTACGTCAATAGAGAAATGAACTACTTTCAAACTGCGCGGGTTTTGCAAAGCCGCCGAATATTCCTAAATAAGAGCAATAGAATAAAACTTTCATCTTTCCTGTATACGCTTGCATTTGTTCCGTCGTTCTACTTACTGTGTGGGGCGAGTTCTGAGGTAATATAAGGCAACATATGACCAAGCCTCGACGCTACATATTACCTAGCTACTAGCTAGCACCGACGAAGCTGTGTTGTAGTGTGTTTGTCGTATGGTGGATGTAGGCTTAGTCCAGGAACATCGTCTTCTGTAAGTACAACGGTGTTGTCTGCACTGGTAGCTGCCATTAGTTCCCTGAGATGTGCTACTATAGACCGCTGGAAGTCAGCACACGCAATAAGCAGAGCAACTAAACAAAAACTAACAGACGCTAGGAAGACGAAAGTTCTCTTCTGCTGCTCTTATTCTGGAATATTCGGTTGCGCTACAAAGCCCGCGCAGTTCAAAACTAGCTTATTCTCCATTGAGCGCAATGTAAAAGCAGCTTCAGCTTTACTACGGATGTGACGTAAAAATTAATTATTGATAATTGCATTCTTCTGCTTCTTAAACGAAAAGGTCTATTGGACCAGTTTAAGTGTAGGCCCTATTTGAGAGCAATGTAACAGTTTTGCACTAGGTTGGTTTTAAAACAGTTCTGTTGTGATAGCAACAGCAACAGTTCTAAACACTAGCAACAGTTGTAAACACTAGCAACGGTTCTAAAACACTAGCAACAGTTGATGTTCTAAACACTAGCAACGGTTCTAAAACACTAGCAACGGTTCTAAAACACTAGCAACAGTTCTAGTGGCGTTACTACCGTGAGGCAGAGGAGGCGCTTGCCTCCTCGATTTTGCCGAACCAAAATTTTTATGAACGTATATATCTTGCTGTCTTGCCTGACACAGACGGTCTCTATCTTGCTCTCCACTCTATCCAGGATACGTACCGCGAACGTGCCATGATATGGCGCTGCTACGAGGCAGCAAAATGACGTGATGCAATGAATATTAACCCTTTAATTACTAAATTATCTTGCTGAAATTTTAACCTCGTAAATGCTGACCACTTCTATCGTGAATATCTCGTGCGTCTTTTGTGATACTGGTCTCAAATTTGCGTCCTTTTACGCCAGTGAGTAGCCGCAATTGCCCACACTCAAGTCGGTCGATATGCCCCTCCCACTTCGAAAGTGAAGCCGATAAAGTGCAGCGACTTCGTCAAATTTTGCTCAAAGTTAGTACTTTGGGGCTGGCTACTGAAAAGTACACATAAATAGCAGTGGTTTTGGTGAGTGTAAAATGTAGCCCAGATCATAGAGAATGTGCAAAAATGTGTTTTCCGAGCACCCGAATCCATAAAATGTCCAAATTTTCTTGGCAGCCATTTTGTCTTTCTTAAAATGTTGTGAGATTTGCACTGAAGCCATAGAAATGCCGTTGCCATAACGTTTTGCGCAGGGGGCGCTCTGAAAACCGGTCAATTTTTTGCGGTTATTTGTATTCTTCAATTTGGCTTAATTTTGGGATATTTTAGCACTTTTTCATAAAGTTATGCTGTCTGAAGTATGTATGACGCCAAATGGCGTCATTGGGCTTAAAGGGTTAATTAGTTATTTGCAAAAAAAATCGCGCACGCTTACGCGCGCACCTCATCGCTTACAAGTTTCTAGTTACACCCCTGAGTTCTAAACACTAGCAACGGTTCTAAACACTAGCAACGGTTCTAAAACACTAGCAACGGTTCTAAAACACTAGCAACGGTTCTAAAACACTAGCAACGGTTCTAAAACACTAGCAACGGTTCTAAAACACTAGCAACGGTTCTAAAATAGTTCCAGAACTGCCGTACTGGCACATTGGCACTCGTGTATCGTTTGTTAAGCACAAAATGTTTTGCTGTAGCTCTCAATGAAATAAAGTGTTCGTTATAAACGCATAATCGTCTTCGTGAAATTGTAAGAATATCGGACTAATGAGCAGTATAGTAGTCTAGAAGTTTTACCATCATTAGTTTCCAGAGAATGAAGCTCCCATGGGCTGACTTTTCCAGTAGTATCATCATCACACTGAACATGATACAATTGCCATAAACTGTTTGGAGTATCTTCAGAGAATGGTGTTTTCTTTGTGATGGTCCCAGGCCAGTACCGACCACTTATGATGCTCTGGAACCGGTCACCAGGTGACCACTTGCGCCTGAAAGCATCTGTGTAGACTGTTTTAAGAATAATAAAGTCTAACACATCATCCATGTCGTGAAACCTACAATGATAGAACAGTACTTGATAATATCACTGCAAGGTTTCGGTAAAATTCTGGAAATTGGAATTCTGGATTTACTTTTTTTTATGCCTCGGTGGGCGGAGCCACGAGGCATACAGTAATCGTGCGTGTCTGTCTGTCTGTATGTCTGTCCGCTCTAGTTCTGAAAGACGGCGAAGAATCAGCTGGTGGTAACTGTAATATCAACACAACATGTTAAGAGCTCGAACTTGATGGTCTTAGATTTTGAATTAAAGCTTTGTTCGTGAGTTATGGCTTGATTTGCTTACTTTGTTTACCGTTGCTGGCGATCTGGACTTCTCCGAAGTCGAATGTGTCCATGGTTAACTGGCTAGTATATTGTAGGTTTGATCTGGACTACAGGATAGCGTGGCGGGTCCGAATAACATTCAGCAAAACCGAAAAAAGCTAGCTGCTACAAGCATGGCTGCTTTGTGCACGCCCAGCTAACTATTACACTGTGGTAGCATACTATTGGCTTATGTTGTTTTTGCCAGCTTGTATGACCATTGTACTTTATAAATCTATTACAATCAGCATCTGCTGATGGATTAGCTGTATGTAGTTGCTGTGTGTTGACGGTCAAAGCCTCATGTCCAGTGTGCAGTATGCATGCAATAGACCTTTTCGTTTAAGGCGATGGAATGTTGGCGCGTCATAGATGCGTCATAATTAATTGAAATTTTACATCCGTAGTAAGGCTGGGCCTTCGTTTGCAGTGATTTTACATTACGTCAATAGAGAAATGAACTACTTTCAAACTGCGCGGGTTTTGCAAAGCCGCCGAATATTCCTAAATAAGAGCGATAGAATAAAACTTTCATCTTTCCTGTATACGCTTGCATTTGTTCCGTCGTTCTACTTACAGTGCGGGCCGAGTTCTGAGGTAAGGCAACATATGACCTAGCCGCGAGGCTACATACTACCTAGCTACTAGCTAGCACCGACGAAGCTGTGTTATAGTGTGTTTGTCGTGTGGTGGATGTAGGCTTGCTCCAGGAACATCGTCTTCTGTAAGTCACAACGGTTTTGTCTGCACTGGTAGCTGCCATTAGTTCCCTGAGATGTGATACTATAGACCGCTGGAAGTCAGCACACGCAGTAAGTAGAGCAACCGAACAAAATCTAACAGACACTAGGAAGGCGAAAGTTCTCTTCTACAGCTCTTATTCTGGAATATTCGGTTGCGCTAGAAAGCCCGCGCAGTTCAAAACTAGCTTGTTCTCCATTGATCGTAATGTAAAAGCAGCTTCAGCTTTACTACGGATGTGACGTAAAAATTAATTATTGATAATTGCATTCTTCTGCCTCTTAAACGAAAAGGTCTATTCCACCGAGGCATCTGCACCATGGTGCTTCATAGTACATGTACTAAGTGTGCATATACAAATGTAGGTTTCAACTCTTGTCTACCTCTATTGGATCACAACAAAAGGTACACTGTACAGTATATTATTGATGAAACATACTCATAATAACCACTAAGCGGCGCCTTTGATCATAACGGTCAATGCTACAAATCATTATTATAGATAAAAAGTAATGTTTGCATTGTTTGCGTACATTTTATATTGGAGCAACATTTTTCGCCATAAAAATTAGGGCTGGGCAATAATAATCCGCTATCACAGTAGTGAAATTTACTTTCAGCAATACTACACATAAACTACAAATTATTGCCAGTATATACCATGGTTTGGCAATGACAACAATGAGTTTATAACTCCACCCGCAAGTGGGTAACAATAGTGTTAAGTGGCTGGTGACCAAATTCATGACTTTTGCAAGTAGCTGTATTTTTCTAGTCAAGGGTATTCGTGCAGTTTGCTTGCCTACCGATCATAGGCTTCGAATAATAGCAAATCTCAGCAACGCAGTGTTAGAACGAACAGCTCATTTTAGCTTCGTACCTTTCGCACAACTAAAGAAAAATAAAATTGTTTACATGCTTAGTCTTCACAGGGCGAGCCCGTCGCTTCGCGATGGCTAACACTGCGTTGCTGAAATTTGCTATAATTATTTGATGCCTATCGATTGGCAAGCTAACTGCACACAATAACTCTGTTTGCACGAATACCCATGGCCAGAATATACCCTTCCATCAAAGATAACTATGAAAAATAGCTATCCTACTATGCATTTTAGCATTTTCACAATAACTGTGTACTATAATGATAAGAGTCCATTATTAGTATAACTATCATTATTATTTCCACTATCATCCAGCACATGAAAATACACACCAATTTTACATGACAAAAGTTTCTACTTTTACAGTATTATCTAGATGAGAGAAAACAACTTACTTGAATGAAATAAGTGGTTGCTGGTTGATGTCTTGATCAAAATGAGAAGGCGACAGAGCTATGAAGATGAAATAAATTATACAGTCAGTCTTGCCTAGTCAACAAAAATAGCACCAGGTGCTAGATGAATAGCATGATAACTGCATCAGTAGCTACTGTATCTAGTTAACCCTCGGCGCATGCGCGAGGGTTACGGTACTTGCTCTGTCGTTCGTTCGTTCATTCATTCGTTCTGTCCATCGAGCTACAGAGACCATCGCTCACTTCTGAAACTCGGTAAAGGCATGAACAGGCTTAGCATGACAATGGCTTGCAATGTGACTCGTGGATTTTGCTAAAGTGCTTTCGTTCTCGAGTTATGTATGGCTGGCTCACCTTTACAGCCATCTTCGACCTCTCTGACGACAAAAGCGTCCATAGTTGACTACCTAAGTAGTTGTAGATTCCATCTAAACTTCAGGACAGCTCTGGGGGTGCGTAGACATTTCAAGAAAAAGCCTATCGAAGCCAAGAGCAATGGCTACCTACTCAGTGTTCATGCATGGTCACGCCCACTTGACACACCTTGTCTCGGTTGTGGTCAGCACTTTGCTGTCTTCTGGTTAGCAGTGCAGTTTCAATAGCAAGCAGGTTGGATTTAGCTGCAAAGCTCCTACTGCAAAGCTAACTCTGCAATGTGCAACACGCCGAGGGTTTCGTGAAGGCTGTTCATTTTAACATAAGGTCTCAGTCACATTACGATAAAATTGGCTACAACAACAAGATTGACGTCATTACAATCGACGTCATATAACGGATGACGGGTATGTCCATTGTACTTGTTGTTGTACCATTTTCGTACAGTAGATTTTGTCGCGCCATTGGAGCCTAAGATTACGACTGTGACAGCTGTTATGACTACAACAAAGCTAGTATCGAGCCAAATTTATAAGCTAGAATTCGAAAATAACCAAGTATCCAGACTGACGAACTGGTGATCATGAGGAAAACCAGCAGGGAGCGCCGTGGTCAGTGTAAAAAAGGGCAGACAATCAGGCTTGCTGGCTTTGATAAAGAACTCATGCCTTGAAATACAGTGAAAGGTACATTCTTGTTAGTTGGCAAAGGCAAGTATATCGTAGCAAGGGGGTAGTCTCCTAAGACGTTACAACAGCAAGTAGTGTGACTGCATGCATTTGCTGTCGTGACCGTGATCGCAGTGATTTGCCGTCATCGCTATTGTAGTGTGACTGTAGCTTGTTTGCGCAGTTTATCCACTAGTCTCGTCCCCAGACCACACCTCTTCCGCCTACTTCAGAGAGGGTCTGGTTGCTTTGGTCGATTTTCTCTAGACAAGTGTTACGTAATACTCGTGCAATAAAACGTAATGAATATTAAAACAAAACATGGCGGCTCAGAGCAATACACAGCATATCACGAATTTCTGTGTCTTGAAGTAGATTCTCAGGGCTCAAATATACTAATTGGTAATCACCAGCCACCACTGCAGCCTTTGATGCAGATGAGTCTTGACCTAGGTGTGCACATTTCAGACCACGGTTTTGGAAAGTGGAAACTTGGTCTTGCATAAGTGCGGAAAGCGGACTCACAGTTATTACAATAGATCTACCTTGCTTTACTCGACTAGATAAAGCTCTGCATTCATCAAAAACCACTGGCAGTGCAGCAAAACACAAGCTCTTGCCACTACCAGTTGGAAGACCAACAAACACGTCTCTCCCCTTCACGAACTCGGTAATAGCAACTCGCTGGTCATCCGTCGGACTCTTGTAACCAAGGCGCACGAAAGCCGAGGTTATTTTGCTGTCCAGAACGTTCGCTGACAGAGCATTCTATCGATGTGGTTTGTATTACGTAAGGCTGGACCATTCGACCAATCAGATTCTATCCCACAAATTCCAGGATAAATCTACATCCGGAGCCAAGAAAATCGACCAAAGCAACCAGACCCTCTCTGAAGTAGGCGGAAGAGGTGTGGTCTGGGGACGAGACTATTTATCCACCACCATATCCATGCTATTCGATTGTATAAGCCTGGAGCAGTCAACTGTGAACAGTTTTGTCTTCAGATTATCATCAACAGCAATCAAATCATGCCAAAACTCACGAACGGAGCCATAGTTAAAACAAGAAAATTCTATAAATTCATAATGCTGTTACCTACTTGTGATGCTAATTTCATTGCTTAGTTTTTAGCAAGTGTGAAGAAATGTTTGCAACAGATGGAATGACAGACAGACACACGGCACGATTACTGTATGCCTCATGGGTCTGTCTACCAAGGCATAATGAGCTTGTTATGAGCAGTGTCGACAGTTCTCTCAGAAACATGCATGTGCATTAACCAACAATTTTGGAACTTTAGATTTCAATGATACTACACCAAATCTAAGACTGTTTCTAACTTTAGATACTACACCATCAAAAACAGTCTTACTACATAGTATGTCATCTTTCACCAATCGGATTGCTCTATTGTAGGGCATTAATGTAGGTTATTGACCACGCATAGCGTCTTCTATAGCAGACGCAGACTATTGCGTCTTTTGCAAGATTAGATCTATCTTCACTGTATTATTCTTCTTGTTGTGTGATGAACTATTATAATAAGCCATTTATTGCCCTCGTGTGAGGGCAATAACTAATACTTAGACCACAGCTAAGCGATGTTGACCAATCAGGTTGCGTAGCTGCGGGTGCCGGTCTATAAATCTCATAATGGAATCCACCACACGGCGCATATTACGGTTCTGTGCGCGGAGTTCTACTGATTAATTATGCCTCGGTGGGCGGAGCCACGAGGCATACAGTAATCGTGCGTGTCTGTCTGTCTGTCTGTGTGTGTGTGTGTCTGTCCGCTCTAGTTCTGAAAGACGGCGAAGAATCAGCTGGTGGTAAGTGCAATATTGACATAACACATTAATAGCTCGAACTTGATGGTCTTAGATTTTTGAATTAAAGCTTTGTTCGTGAGTTATGGCGTGATTTGCTTACTTTGTTTACCGTTGCTGGCGATCTGAACTTCTCCGAAGTCGAATGTGTCCATGGTTAACTGGCTAGCAGATTGTAGGTTTGATCTGGACTACAGGATAGCGTGGCGGGTCCGAACAAAAGTCAGCAGAACCGAAAAAGCTAGCTGCACAAGCATGGCTGCTTTGTGCACGCCCAGCTAACTATTACACTGTGGTAGCATACTATTGGCTTCTGTTATTTTTGCCAGCTTGTATGACCATTGTACTTTATTGCCGAGCGCCTTAGCGCGAGGCATGTAATCGCGGAGTACTGTGTCGAAATTGTATGTTTGTATATATGTATATATATATATATGTCACGCTTAGGAATGCAATCAGTCCATATGGCGAGGCCCATACTGTAGTATTGTATGCGAGGGCCACGAGGGCAGCAATTGCAAGGCCCCGGGATTGCACGTTCTTTCATAACTACTTGACGTTCTTTCATAACTCGACTACAAAATGGACGATTCGCCTTCCCATCTCGCTTTCCATTAACCGCCCTCATCAGCGATACTGTGACTGATGCTGCAGCAAGAACCAGGGCTTTGGCGCGGGAGGGGAAGCGCAGACAGCGTGAACTTGAAGAGAGACACCACTGCTACTTGGTAAAAACATAATCCCGCGCTGTATTTACTCTCCATTACAAATAATAGAGCAAACAGACTTTCACACCTTCGAATTCGTGAAAGGGCTAACAAAAGACTGTCTACAGAAACTGAAGAACAGGTTATGATTCTTGACTCAATGCTAAGACATTTCATGCTTATGACTCCTCCTTTTTCCCGACTGTTAAACTATGGAACCTGCTGATCATGAGATTGTCCCTGCAGCAGATTGTCTCCGCTTCATCCCTCTCTGTTTTCAAGAGAGATATTTGTGGCTATCGATCTAATTTAATCTAGTAACTTATGTTGTTTGTCTTTTCTTTTGGTTGGTACCATGCATTATTATTATTAATGAATTTTTTAATGAATTTTATTTCCGTGCGAGGCAAATACATGCTGTAAGTATACCTAGTAAATCTGTTACTGCTGATGGAGTAGCTGTATGTCAGTAGTTTCTGTGTGTTGACGGTCAAAGCATACAGTGTGCAGTATGCATGCAATTCCACTGAGGCATCTGCACCATGGTGCTTCATTTTAACAGCGCTCGCGTGTCTTTGCTCGTCGTCCGTGTCATTTCTGTTTGCTGTTGCTATGGTATAAATCAGTTAGACAGCGCATCCAATCGGATCTACGCGATTTAGAAGCCCTCGCGCCGTTACCATTGGATATGCTGTCTAAATATTATTTAACAAGAATATGGGACTGAATAAGGGACTCATCAACTGCATGTACACATGTGCATACTCACTCTCCCTGTCACTCACCTAGTGTTATAGAGCAGAGAGTGGGTGGACCAACAACAAATTTAACTTTCTTTACTTGACAGTATTCTTGAGGCTGGAGAAAAGACCACATCAGTAACAGTGGAAATAATTATGTGGTCACAGCTTTACAATCGAAGCAGCACTATACAACTGTTTTTCCCATACAATAACATAGTGATTCAGTTGACTTACGCTAAGTTTAAATTTCTCCCAGGGCATTTGCTGGGGTTCCAATGGATACGTTTGATCCTTGCGAACAGCTTCGCAATACAATTTATGGCCTTGGAAGAAATATACAACCTGTGGGACAGACCATAACCACTGTAATAATGATTTAGATTGTATGTGATTTTCATAAAATTAATTATCTCGCTTTCGCAAAATTTTAGAATACGTTGGTTTTAGCTTAAACGAACAAACTAACGTGTTTGCTTCCAATTTGCAAAACTATGGTAACACATGTAGCATACTCACATTATCACCATCTTGTGGAAAATATGGAGAGAGGCGAGGCTTTGAATTTGTCAGCCAATCAGACGGCCAATAAGCTAAGTCCACCTGGAAAGAGATAATATATCTTATCTTGTAATTATGTTGTTAATAAACAGTTGTGGCATGCACAGCAGGCCTTTATTATGTATAAAAATTTTGTTTAGCTTTATAGCTTACTATTGACGTCTTTCTTTTCTTCATTGGTTCATCTTGATTGTCTGAGGTCTGTCTCTTTCTGACTCTTCTCTGCTCTTCTCTGCTCCTCTGACTATTCTCCTCCTCCTCTTCAGTGTCCTCTGATGATTCATCAGAAAGTCTGAATAAATACTCCATAGTGCCCACTTGTGGCTAAAACAACTAGAACCCTGGGCACTGCCAGTATTACACCAGCAGACTAGTCTAACATGCTGATTGCGTATGTATCTACATACTCGCTCAGTCTCATCGTTGTGGCACGTGGATTACATACATGTCAGTGTGTACAAACCTTTGTGTGCCAGCATAAAAGCAATTCTAATAGCAGCATTACCATACGCGACAGAAACTCCCCCCATCTTACAGGCGTCTTTCAAAAGTAATCATTCTAAAGAGAGCCGGTTCTTGACATTTGTTTGGTCACACACATACATGTACACTGCCAAATTCTTAACCCTTGGGTGCCCATAATTATTCTAATACTCTAATCTTGATAATGTTATTATAGCTATTATTATAGCTATTAGACTGTGTGACAATGTTGAAACTTAAAGACTACTTTTTAATAAACAGTCCGCAATTGTTTTGGACATTTCTTGTGATTATTACTCTATTACATGTACAGGCGGTGTTTATAAGTAGACGATCAGTCCAAAAACGGGGAAATAAAATTATATCAACCATTTTTTGATGTCTACACTGCTCTGTTTTGCCAGCGGAAGTAATTGAAGCAAACAGAATGTGGGTGCTATCGTTTCAGAGCTCGTGCTAGCATTCTCTGTGAGTATGACGGCTGAGATGTGCTTACATCAATAGTGTGTTTTACCTGTCTCCATTTTCATATGCGTTTCATCGTATCCATGTATACGAAAGGCCCAAACTGAGACAAAAAGTCTGCGTTCTTGCCAGAAATCGTCGCTGTGTAAACACCGCCTAAGTTTGACAATTAGCCAACCACAGAGGCATCGATGAACTATTGTGCACAATCTTATTCTTACTTGTCATCCTCGATGCTTGTAATGCTCTGACTGCTAAAAGTCATACTGTAGAGAAAAAGATCAGAAAGTCTTGTAACTTCCTTACCCATTTTCATCAGCCTCCTCTTCTACTTCGTTTTCATCTTCCTCAATCTGTTCTTCCTCTGTCTCACTATTGCTGTCTGAGACACTATCCCTAGAGCCACTGTAGACAGATGATGATTCAGGTGAAGTATGTTTTTTGCGCAGATAATATCCTGCTGTAGTAGTCTTAGTATTGTCCCGGGGTTTAGTTTGAACTAAAGGTGAAAGATAATCATGTTAAAATGAGTTCTAAATGAGATAGACTTTTGCCTATTCTAAACAAGTATTTTTCTTAGTTTTTAAAATACTGTACATTCACAGTTACAATGATTTCTGTAAAAGAAAATTGAATGTGGTTCACATGACATAAACAGTTGTGTTTTTTTGACGAAACACAGTCGTGTTAAAGCAAAGCACATTATGATCAGTGTGATATGTGTTCATTTTTATTACACAAGAAATTATTATACAGGTAAAAATTAATGATCAGCAAGAGAAGAAATGACCATAATAGCTAGAAAAGAGAATAGTTCCCGAGAGGGTCAATTGCACTATTTGATGTCATTTTAGTCGAGCTGATAACAGGCAGTATCTAGTTTTTGAACCAAGCTGGCTTGCATTTACTAAAGAGATTGCAGTCAATTTATCTGGTAGGGCATTTCTGGTAAATTCATCACGTGATAGCAAACAAAATGTATGACTTGCTAGAGCTCCTTCAAGTCCTTGTACCTATTTTCAGAGCTCACTAACCAAGAGGCGACAACAAGCAAGATGAAAATTGCTCATTTGAAGGTACCAGGCCTTTCTACTATGGCATGTATCAAACACATGTTACAAGTTACTACAAGGCTTTTAGTAGCTTCACACAAATTGTACCTTACATCAGAGCTCTCTGCCTAGGAAGCGACAACAAGCAAGGCAGAGAATTGATTGCCTGAGACACAATCTAATCGTGAACACCTCGTGCCATCATGGGTAGCATATTCACGAAAGGCCCATTGGTGGCTTTGGCAGTGCCTTTGATCTTTGAGGCTGCTATGGAATACGGTTACTACTCCCGGTCTCTTCAGCGATCGGGATAATACCTCGGTATACTGATTCGACATTGTATAATTGGTATAATAATACAGCTTATTAACATACTTGTGGAAGGGCAGGTATCATTAATAGCTTTGGTGAGTGTTCCATCCAGACCAGCATCACTGACACACTCAGCAAGAGCTGACCAAGTGCGTAGAACAGCTGAATCTTTGGGATCATCGTCATTCCGAGACAACCATTCTTTGAGCACCTCTCGAATAAACTCATCTTTAGACTTCTCTTCATATTTACTGACTAAAACATCATCGTTCAGAAGCATGTGAGCAAAATCTGAGCATTTGCATTTTACCGATGCAGAAATCCATTCGATGACTTTCAGAGCAGACCCATCAGCTTTCTTGAGGTGAATTAGCTGCTTATATGTGGGTCTGTCAGCTGTAGAGAACAAACGAATAATATTTTGCTCGTTTGTAGTCACAAAATTACTTCACTCACATGACAACGGACCCGGGTTGGTCTCAACATCACCCGACATTATCAGCAACATTGCTAGTAAGTTTGTCGCCAGGACGAGAACGGAGCAGAGACCGATGACCGTAGGACGAGAATAGAAATAAATAGCCATGACCAGACCGAAGCACTGTTTGAATTGGAAATCCCTATTAATTTTGATCTCGCCAAAGCCCCGCGCGCGCGCCTTTTAAAAAGAGGTGAGGCCTCCCAGATCACATGACCGCTAATACTCTATCTACCGGTATAATTTATTATCTTGCTGCAAAATTAAATTAATAGGATTATCGATCGTTTCGAATTCAAACAGAACTGTGTAATGTCCTTCTTGATGACTGCGTTCTGAACCGACATAACGTACTGGGTAGTGCAGCATAGCTAGTTTACCGCGTACTATTTACCGCCATTGATGCCCGGGGATTCCCCAGGGAAATCCCCAAAAATTTCCCCTAATAGCAGAAAAACAAATACATGTACATGTACAGGCGGCTAAAGCACACAGTGAGTCCTTGAGTTCAATAACTATTCTTGGTCTCTCAGTTGTTCCCGTTGGTTTATCAGTGATCCTACTGCTCTCAATCATTGATCAACTCGCCACTTTTGTCTCGTTTTGCTGTGATCTGCTCACACATCTAGACTTACCTAGTCTCGCGGGACTAAGACTTACCACTTCCTGCTTCTGCGAATAGCAAAATACAAATTACCAGTTTAAAATCAACCAATCCTTTGATTTTCTTCTCAAAAGTGAAGATTTAGTGTCAGAATCAGATGTTACATAATATTGAAAGCACTCCATGATGTTGGAACATGAAGTAGTGCTGTAGTATGTGTAAAAAAATTATAAGCAAGGCATCAAATTTTATCAGGTAACCTAATAAATTTTTGAAGAGCGTGGACAAAAATTTTTCCATTCTTGACGATTGGGCTGTCCTTATCATAGTAAGACAGTGCATTACGAGACAGCAGCCTATAACCTCCCATATGAGAGCTTTCTTTCGTCTGAGAGAGGAAGAGAGAGAGAGAGAGAGAGAGAGAGAGAGAGAGAGAGAGGAGAGAGGGGAAATATTGCAAGTTGCAAGCAGGCACACCAAATTTTACCTGTAAAATCCATTTCTTAATCTCTCAGTTATTATAGAGATGCTGGTTGGAAAGGCTACTACCGTACAATACAAAGGCTCTTTCGAGAGATTAACTTTTAAAAATTCCTTGACTTCTTTAGGGACCTTGGCTCTCAAGATAAGTTCTAGTCCACAAAGAATACGATTTCTATCACTCATGTCCCATTCTGATTTATAAATGCTGTCATCGTTCGGGAGGAATTCCCAGGGACTGGGTTGATTATGAGGACCACTACCATCCCATTGAACCAGATATGACTGCCATACACTGCTGGGAGTGTCTTCAGAGAACGGTCTCTGCTGCAGGAACGTCTCAGGATAGTACTGGTCACACATGAGGCTCCGGAACCTGTCCCCAGACGACCACTTTCGCTTGATACTGTTCTCATAGAGTTGAATGAGAATTATAAAGTCACACACATTGATCATATCATGGAACCTGTGATGAAGAGATAACATGTGAATTAAAGACAGAGGCAACAGAGAGAGAGAGAGAGAGAGAGAGAGAGAGAGAGAAAGAGAGAGGGACCTACAGTACTAGTGACTAGATGTAATGATAGCACACACACACACACACACACACACACATGCACGCACACACGCACGCACGCACGCCACACACCCACACAATGGGTACCTGGTCTCGTGCTGGGGAGTACTAGCAGTGTCGAGACTAGGCAGCACTGGTTGGGTAAAGACTATACTAGCTTCTAACTCTCTGTAGACTGAAGTGCACAAAACAAAAAAAAATTTTTCTTTACATGAGCTTACTTGTAACAATCCACAATACTTGAGCTACTGGAAGATGTACTGTGAAGAAAAAGAGCAAATTTTGTACATGATTTAGTATACAAGATGCTGACGTACATTGTGTTCTGTCCTATCTCATTCGTGTCACTGTTTCGTGTGTCAGAGAGTGCACTGTCAGTTGGTTCTGTATCAGGTAAGGTGCTTCCACTGGACAGAGAACACTCTGTTGCAGTACTTCTAGTGACTACAAGTTCCTTCCTAGATATAGCTTTGTCTACAGTAGAGAAAAGTGAGGGTTAGAATTACTAGATAGAACAACAGTTCACCACATTATAGACTTCAGTGACTTCATGTTTATGTGTATATAAGACAAACTGGGATACATATCACACGAGAAGAAATATCTACCAAGCACTTTTGTAAGGCTATCTTTGTGAATACCAGCTGCTTAATTAGTGCTGTATATTAAAATGAGGAACAGCATTCTCGTCCATTCATACCTGCACATGCATCATTGATGGATGTGGCTAGGTCTCCTGGTAGATCAGCATCACTGATACACTCAGCAAGAGATGACCAAGTACGTGGAACAGCTGAATCATTGGGATCTCTGTCATCACGTGACAACCAGTCGTCCAGGACCCTCCGAACAAACTCGTTCTTGTCTTTGCATTCTTCTCACTAGATCATCATCCTTCAAGAGCATGTGAGCTAGGTCTGTGCACTGCCATTGTTCCAATGATGAGATCCATCGAATAACTCTCAGAGAAGACCCATCAGGTTTCTTGAGATGAAGGAGCTGATCATAAGAGGGTCTGTCAGCTGCCGGAGAGAAATAGAAAAACTCAACTTTGTAAAAATCACTTCACTCACATGATAGAGGACCAGAGTTTGTAGTACCAGAGATGATCAGAGCCTGAGAGATGTTAGTACGAGTCTGACCAGAACCTCGCGTGAAATACGAAATCTTTCGCTTGTAGCACGACATTTTAGGCAAACTGTGAAACCAAGAACAGAAACCAAAGCCGTCTAATCGAGTAGTTTTCTGGCATTTTGCAGCGCCTTTTTCCATGTGTTAGTACAGTAAGCGTGACCAGGCGGGCCTCAAAACAATATAGCGGGAAATTTGAAATATCTTACATCTTCGCTTGCAGTACTCTCAGCTGTACTGCTCACCTCTGTCTTTCTATCATCTCTGTGTATTGCATTGTAATAGCTAGAAAACCATAAAATTTAAGATATTATACACCGTATGTGATATAATGATAAATCAGCTCGTTCACTAAAGGAGTCATTGAGTTCAATAACTATTCCTTGGTCTCTTAGTTGTTGGTCTATCAGTGATCCTACTGCAGCAGCTCACTGACACACTCTCTTCACCATCATCAACTCGTCTCTATAGAAAACCAAAATCACTAGTCTAGTGAACAAAAAATCACTTCTATAAGGTCAAGTCAAAGTACTGATTGAGTGACAGTAAAGTACATCTCAGAGGTGATGGAACAAGTATTTAAGTATACCTTTGTTCTATTTCTCAATAGAGCCGAGTTAGGATGACACTTCATCACACTAGTACACGATATAGTCCTGTATGTGAAGATGATGTAGATAGTAATAAAGCAGCCAGTGATCTGAATTCATTGAGACGTACATGAATCTATCATCTATAAACCTAACTGACTAGAGTGATGTTAACCTGATAAATTTTAGAAGAGTCTGAACAACAATCTTCCCATTCTTGACAATGCGGCTGTTCTTTTTGTTGCAAGCCCTTGCATTGCGAGACAGCAGTTTAACCTCCCAAATCAGAGCTTTCTTTTGTCTAAAGAGAGAGAGAGAGAGAGAGAGAGAGAGAGAGAGAGAGAGAGAGAGAGAGAGAGAGAGAGAGAGAGAGAGAGAGAGAGAGAGAGAGAGAGAGAGAGAGAGAGAGAGAGAGAGAGAGAGAGAGAGAGAGGTGATAATTATATTAACAGGAGACTGAAGGCTAACTCCAGTTATACAACCAGCAGAAAAAGCTATGACCAGCAGCTATAATAGCTTAAGAGGTTGGTACCTGTAAAATCCATTTCTCAATCTCTCAGCTATTGTAGAGATGCTGGTTGGAAAGGCCACCACTGTACAATAGGCTGTCTCCTTGATGTAGTCAACTTGGTACAAAAAATCATTGGCTTCTTTAAAGACACCATCCTTCAAGATGAGTTCTAGTCCGTAAAGAATGCGATTCACGTCTCTGGTATCAGCCCATTCTGATTTGTGTGTATAGATGGTGTCTGCATTGATAGGAAGGATTTCCCATGGACTGACTTGATAAGTAGCTATTTCACTATCCCATTTGATATAGTACATCTGCCATACACTGTTAGGAGTGTCCTCTGAGAATGGACTCTGCTTCAGGATGGTCCCAGACCAGTACTGGTCATCTATGAGGCTCTGGAACTGGTCTCCAGACGACCACTGTCGCTTGAGACTTTCTTTGTAGACTTGTTCGAGAATAATGAAGTCCAATACATTATCCATATCATGGAACCTGTGATATGAGAGCAAGTAATCGTATACCTTTAGTACAAACTGGTTCACTCTATAAGTTGGTGGAAAATTCACTTGAATGTAAAGACCGCTCGTTGGTTGGTTGCCATGTCTTGTTCACTGGAGCAGGAAGGGTTAAACATTGGAGACAACAGTTCTACAGAGAAATTGAAGAAAACTCATTTTATTTGAAATTGCTTAAGACAAAGCGGAGAACTTAACAGTACATCATCATCATTCAAAAACTTTGTTTGTAAATAAAAACATGCGTACCGAGTGTTATAGAGCAGAGAGTGGGAGGGCCCACCATAAACTGAACCTTCCTCACTTGACAGAATTCTTGAGGCTAAAGAAGAGAACAGAGAGATATTATTATAACATGCAGTGAGATCATTCACGACCATTCATGCCTGCTTGCTACCATTTTTCTGTCTTCTATTGGACTTACTCTAAGTGTGAATTCCTCCCAGGGCATTAGCTGGAGTTTCCATTGATAAGCTTCGGTCACAGCATCACGATACAGCTGATGTCCCTGATAGAAATACACCACCTGGAGAGAGACCACACCCACTGAAGTGACTCATAAGATACTCACTGTACTCACAATATCACCAACTTGAGGAAAGTAAGGTGAGAGGCGTGGTTTAGTTGACTTCAACCAATCAGATGGCCAGTAATACACCTAAGAAAAAAACAGTATCGAGCCACATATCACCAAATTTGAGTTAAAAATTAAAATCTAGTAATCTAGAAGAGCTGTGATAAAAAATAATTATTATGAAATAAATAATTATTACAAGCTCATCTTACTGGTGGATATATTCTTTCTTTCACCGATTCATCTTGTTTGCCTGAACTACTCTTTCGCTTCCTTCCTCTCTTCTTAGTAGTCTTCACTATATCCTCATCCTCATCACTGCTTTCTGATGAGTATCTGAAGAAAGTCGCAACAATAATGCAATAGCTCGTACCGTAGATTGGGAAATTTTCAACGTTAGAATATTTTCGTCATCTGACAAAAATTAAACACAAAATGCGAAAGTTTTAAAACAAAAGCATAGCAATGAGAATTTCCTGTCTCATTGCGGGCACCTAGCTTGAACACAGCTAGTCTGTGCTCTCCAAAGTGTTGATAAGGTCACCACAGTGTTGATATGGTCACCACAGTGTTGATATGGTCACCAAAGTGTTGGTATGGTCACCACAGTATTGATATGGTCACCAAAGTGTTGATATGGTCACCACAGTATTGATATGGTCACCAAAGTGTTGATATGGTCATCACAATGTTGATATGGTCACCACAGTGTTGATATGGTCACCAAAGTGTTGATATGGTCACCACACAAAGTGTTCATATGGTCACCAAAGTGTTGTTGCAATCTGAACATACGACTGTGTCAACAACAAGGCAAACACCAAATTATATGGTGTCCTCTGAAACTATTTCTTCAGAACTAATTAAACAGGTGTCCTGGCTCTACCAGTGACCCTCTGTGGGGCAGCTAGACACTGCTTAGTGCACAGGTGTCCTGGCTCTACCAGTGACCCTCTGTGAGGCAGCTAGACACTACTTAGTGCACAGGTGTTCTGGCTCTACCAGTGACCCTCTGTGGGGCAGCTAGACACTGCTTAGTGCACAGGTGTCCTGGCTCTACCAGTGACCCTCTGTGGGGCAGCTAGACACTGCTTAGTGCACAGGTGTCCTGGCTCTACCAGTGATCCTCTGAGAGGCAGCTAGACACTGCTTAGTGCACAGGTGTCCTGGCTCTACCAGTGACCCTCTGTGAGGCAGCTAGACACTGCTACAATTATTCTTACTGGTAATAATCTTCACTTGAAGCTATACTGTAAGATGAAAGAGAGTGCAGTATGATTACATGATCTGTAGTAGAATCTCTCACACACCTCTCACATTCTTCTTCCTCTGTGTCTGATTCCTCATCACTATCAACAACTAGTACAGTAACTGATGTGTCAGGTTCAGCTACTCCAATAGGTACCCAGGGTGGGGAACACGCTGCTGTACATGTCCTTCCAGGATCAGGATGGGCTACAGCTTGGTCTCTGGCCAGTGCAGTTGGGTCTAAAATAGAGAGGAAAGTGATTTTATGCCACGTCTTTTGAACCTGCTATAACTTAGGATCTCCAAAATATGAAGGAATTTTGTTTAATGAGAGTGCTATGATGTTTGTATAATGTTGTATAGCAATGCTACAACTTGTTGTGATAATATGCATAATACAATGTATGTATGTAAATATGCACTATGATGGACAATACAGTACAACAATACAGTTGATTTTAGCTCACATGAGTACTATTCAAAGTAGATAAAATATTAAATAAATTTTGTGTTTTCACACCATCGATCATTGTCATGAATTAAAAGTAGCTATGAACAAGTCTAAGAACAGCATTGCAGATTCCACTATACAGTTTCCATGCATAGCCATTAATAAAACATACAGCACTAATTCAACTAAATTCTGCTGACTCCCAAGCTTACATTTGTCCACACAGTGCTTTACACTATAGTTTAGCACAGTACCACCTTACAAAAACTAAGCTGGTTCTGAAGTGTGAATGCAGTAACAGACACAGCACAAAGCTGTGCAAATGTGTGCATGGAACATTCCTTCACAACTGTAATTCTCACCTGCACATGCATCATTGATGGCTGTGGCTAGGTCTCCAGGTAGATCAGCATCACTGATACACTCAGCAAGAGATGACCAAGTACGTGGAACAGCTGAATCACCGCCATCTCGAGACAACCAGTCTTTCAGAACCTTTCGAACGAACTCCTCCTTTTTGTACTCCTGCTCGTACTTATTCACTAGATCATCATCCTTCAAGAGCATGTGAGCTAGGTCTGTGCACTGCCATTGTTCCAATGATGAGATCCATCGAATAACGCTCAGACCAGATCCATCAGCTTTCTTGAGATAAAGTAACTGATCATAAGAGACTTTTTCAGCTGTGGAATAAAGTTCAATGTAAATTCTATATAATAATGCATTTCACTCACATGATAGAGGACCTGGGTTCTTTTCTATGTCTCCGGAGATGATCAAAGTCTTAGAGATGATCGCTAGTATCGCGGAGCTGCATTGCTGGAGGAAGCCGCTCAGCTGCTGTGATCGCGAAGTTTCCCGCAGCACGGTTGTGAGAGAGGAAGAGCAGTGCTTGCTGCAGAAGAGTCCTATTTTAGCTCGCCACATGATGTCCAATGAAATCATGGCGTTGTAAGTACTGTAGTGGAATAAAGCAGTGATCTTCCTTCGCTCGGATTTCGTTCCCGCCCGCGGGTGCACGTGTTTTAGGGCAGGGCTATTCATGGGCGGGGCAGCCTCGCTGCACACTCTTTTCCTGCTCACGAAAGCTACATTCTAATTTTAAGGTACTATGACTGCATCAATGCAAACAGCATGCACTCAGGTCTGAAGTGATTATTAGCTGTCATGGATCAAAATGAGATGAAATAATATATAAAAATATTAATTATTACATAGTACGTCATCTTTCACCAATCAGATTGCTCTATTCGAGGGCATTAATGTAGGTTATTGACCGCGCGTAGCGTCTTCTATAGCAACAGACCGTTGCGTCTTTGCGAGTTTGAAAAATTCGCAATGTTATTGCGCTCACAGAGATGAACTAGAACTATGTAATAAATCATTTATTGCCCTTCCCAACTCGGGCAATAACCGACATTAATGACCTCGGGAAAGTCGGTTGCCCTCGTACAGTCTCGGGCTGCGCCCTCGACCGTAACTCGGGCAACCGACTTTCCCGCGGTCATTAATGTCGGTTATTGCCCTCGTACGTGTGAGGGCAATAACTAATACTAAGATTATGATTATAATAAAGATATAAAGACAATAAAGATAAAGAATTGTTAGAATAGATACAATAGATTGGCAGCTATAGAGTACCATAGTAGAATCATACGTATGCTTAGACGAAAGTGCATGTGACTAGTGCGCCATGATACATGCTGACCGGTATTGTTTAGCCTAAACGGGGCATGCAGATTACATGATTTAGATTACCAATGAAAAGCAGCTCTCATTATGCCGAGGTGTGGGCGGAGCCACGAGGCATACAGTAGTCTGTTCGTTTGTGTGTGTGTGTGTGTGTGTGTGTGTGTGTGTGTGTGTGTGTGTGTGTGTGTGTGTGTGTGTGTGTGTGTGTGTATGTTCGCAATGCGTATCTCAGCAACCGCTTGCTACTAAGCGCTGAAATTAGCAACACAGGTAGATTTCAGTAGTTTATGAAAAACAAATTTGGCAGAATTGCGATTAAAGGCTTTGTTTTCGAGTTATGGCGTGATTTGCTCGCCTGGACTGCCGTTGCTCGCGTTCTGGCTTCCTTCAGAGACAGTACTGTCCACAGCTGGCTACATCGCGCTTGATATAATATGACAGTGCAGCTCATATGACTCCATAAGCAGCAATGAAACTTGCAAGCGAAAGCGTCTTCAGACTCATCTTGCTCGTCGAGTGAGCCTGAGCGAGCAAGAGTTATGCAGGTCAGTCTTCAGTAAACAGCTTGTATTTTTATTACAACAGCTTGTACAATGCATTTTAGCTACATGTACTCTATGCTGCTACAATCCATGGTTCTGCTGCTTGCATGCAACCATAGTTCTGCTGCTTGCATGCTTCCATGGTTCTGCTTCTTACGGATGCTTCAGTTCTGCTGCTTGCATGCTTCAGTTCTGCTGCTTGCATGCTTCAGTTCTGCTGCTTGCATGCTTCAGTTCTGCTGCTTGCATGCTTCTATATATAGTTCTGCTGTTTCCATGCTACAATGGTTCTGATACTTGCATGCTACCGTGATTCTGCTGCTTGCATACTTCCATAGTTCTGCTGCTTGCATGCTAGCATGGTTCTGCTGCTTGCATGCTACTATGGTTCTGCTGCTTGCATGCTACTATGGTTCTGCTGCTTGCTTGCTTCCATAGTTCTGGTGCTTGCATGCTCAAGTTCCATGATACTGTTTTGATGCTTCCATGGATCTACTGCATGCATACGTGCTGTCATATGCATCTGCTAATTGCATCATGCTAGCATACATGCTACTGCACCGAGGCATCTGCACCTTTGGTGCTTTATTGTAATCTAAATCTAAACGGGGCTGCGTATGTCTTACTGGTAGCAATCTTCCCTTGAAGCTATACTGTAAGAAGAAAGAGAGTGCAGTATGAGTACATGATCTGTAGTAGAATCTCTCACATTCTCCTTCCTCTGTGTCTCTGTCTGATACATCATCACAAGGTGTGCATGCTATCAACAAGCAGATCTGAAGTAATTATTATTTAGGATAATGTCAAGGATCAAAATGAGATGAATTGTTCCAATTCAGTGTAGTACTGTTCCCAGGTAGTTACTGTAGTGCTGTGCTACTATCATTATGCCGAGGTGTGGGCGGAGCCACGAGGCATACAGTAGTATAGTCTGTTCGTTTGTGTGTGTGTGTGTGCGTGTGTGTTCGCAATGCGTATCTCAGCAACCGCTTGCTACTAAGCGATGAAACTTGCAATACAGGTAGATCTCGATAGTTTATGAAAATCAAATTTGACAGATTTGCTACTAAAGCCTTTGTTTTGAAGTTATGGCGTGATTTGCTAACCTAAACAGCCGTCTTGAGCGCTCGGGCCTACTTCATAGACAAAACTGTCTACAGATGGCTAAATACAGTGCAACTTGAAGGCTTGATCTGTGATAGTACAGCTCGCGCGACTCCATTGGCAGCAGTGAAACTAGCGAGCGAAAGCGTGTTTGAGTTCACTTAGCTGCTCGACAGGTGAGCCGGAGCGAGCAGAGCAGTTACAGTCACGCCCAGCTACACTTGAGCATTATTCTGTTTGGCTTCAATACAACTTTTGTACAACAGCTTGTGCAGTTGCTGGATAGCTGCCACTAGCCTCACTTCCATAGCACTGTTGCTATGATCTGCTGCTGCTGCTGGATAGCTGTCACTAGCCTGTGCTTCCATAGTACTGTTGCTATGATCTGCTGCTGCTCGGGATAGCTGTCACTAGCCTGTGCTTCCATGGCACTGTTGCTATGATCTGCTGCTGCTGGATAGCTGCCACTATAGCCTGTGCTTCCATAGCACTGTTGCTATGATCTGCTGCTTGCCTGAATGTTCCATGGATCTGCTGGGTCACTTCTACTGCAGCTTCAGTGCACATTGCGTGCTTCCATGGAACTGTTTGATGCTTCCATTGATCTACTGCATGCATACGTGCTGTCATATGCATCTGCTAATTGCAGGCTAGCATACATATGCTACTGCACCGAGGCATCTGCACCTTTGGTGCTTTATTATCTAATTTACTGTACATGAGATAGAAACATGTTCATGTGCAAGAATACTATTCAATAGAACACAGTTACATGGCTGCACTAAACAGGAGTGACAAAAGAAAAACACTATACACTGTAGTTGAGGTAAAAATTCAAAACTAATAATCATTAATAGTACAGTAATTCTTCTAGTGACATAATATTCGAAGCAACCAAAAGATGTTGTATAATAACGTAAAGTAAACTGCTACTACACACTGAAGGAAGAAATCATATTGTGCACATATATTCATCATCATTCAGTTCAATCATCATCAAATGGTTCTAACAGATGCTTATATTGTTCTCGGATGTGTGGTGGTAGCTTGTTATAGTCTGAACGACAAAGTTTGATTGTTACTACATGTTCGTTACTATCAGCAGCCTCGATCAGTTGGAGCAGGTTAGTAGAGGCAGTACAATTTTTTTCTATGCCGTAAATAGCTAGTTCTTCTAGTGTGTGGTGTGACTGTACAATATTAGTGAGAACAGGTAGATCACTGTCTAGTAGATGAGAAAACTCCAGGTAGGTCAGTGAAGTGACATTCACGATTAATGCAGCTAGCGGGCGAAGAAGGTTACGGGAAATGTAAAGTTTCTTGAGGTTTGTGTTACCATGTGGAAGAAGCAGAGTTGAGTCATTGATAGTGTCATCAGTGAGCAAGGTAAGTTCTTGCAATGAAGAGGGTTCAAATAATGTTAAGATAATGTTGCGATTTAATGCTAACGATTTAATGCTATAAATAACTAGTCTAAGACGTTTTAGTTCACTCCCTGGTGCTATCAGCTGCTGTAAGATGACCATATCACCATGACCACCGCCATCCGTTATTAATTCAAATTTCTTAAGTCGGGAAAACTCTCTCAATGCAGAAAAAGATGATCCACTTATATGCATACCATGTATGTGTAACGACAAAATTCTCCCTTTAGCAATAGATGACGACCTAAGACCCTTCACCAGGAGATCAACATCTTCCTCTGACACAAAAAACAAGGAAAGATCCCATCTTTCACCAAAGTGACTGATGCAGTATCCTATAGCATACCAGTCAAAACCGACTAATGAATAATTATTCATACTTAGATCAATTATTGTATCACGTTCACCAAAGTACACCTTCACACTATCCATAATGCTAGGACACTCATATGCACAATGGACCAACTGTAGTTTAGTACATGCATACTGCATGTTGCTGGCAAGTTGTTGTACCAACTCCTGGTACACAGGGTGACTATGGTAATCATCATGTCTGTACATTCCTGCCAGAAACCTCACAACAACACTATCTTCCTCTAGCCATTCTACCAGTTTAAAGCCACTAGGATTCACAATAGCAATATGGAGGGCAGTCAAGTATTCTTGAAGAGTGAGATGGAGGAAGGAGTAGGAGCACCCAGGACCTGTACACACATTCACACTTGTTGTCTTTTTCATTATCCCAAGATGCTCAAAGTCCTCACCAAGTTCAGTAAAGACGAACCTTTTCCTGCACAAACTCTCGTAGGCCACCTTGGCTAGCTGAAGAAGCTGCTTAGCCACTACAGGAGGAAGCTTGCTAATGTCCTCTGTACGCTGGAGGGAAGGAGGCATGCAATACTCAATAGGAACCCGAAATGTGGACACGAGGTGCCTGCGAATGAGACCACAAGTGAGAGCGTCAAAGAGCTGTGTCATGGTTGTAGGGAAGGGCATATCTGTGTCATAGCTGTCCTGGTATATCAGGGCTACAAAGACAGCATTGAGAGGGATATACATCATACCATATATGGGAGGATTACTAGTGATGTAAGACAAGAACCCTGCCAGGATATCCCCACTAAACACGCTCAAGGCAAACCGCTTGATATCCTCTCTAGTGAAGCCTATCACCTCGAGGTGCCTGTCTATGTTATGCTGACAGAGTCTCCAGAGCTCAGCGCTTACTGAAGGACGACTGGTGACAATAATAGTAGCCTCTGCCAGGAGCCTACCCTTCAGTAGATCTATGTAAACTGAGCCCTCCTGTCGCTGCTCACAAGGAAGCTCATCAAACCCATCACACACGATAAGCATGCCATCTCCTTCTCCTATTGCAGCTAAGAGCTCCTTGATGTTAGTGGTAGCATCACATGGCAGCAGGTCCCCAAGGCAGCGTGCCTCTTGAGCCTTCTTCTCCCTCAACCGAACTAGCACCACTAACTCATACTGCTTCACACTCTCTAACTCCTCCCACTTGTGGCACACCTCCCATGCCAGTGTGCTCTTGCCGATACCTGGTGCACCCTCCACCAGGACACAACGTACTGGTCTACCATCCTCTCTGGGCTTTAGTATAAGATCTAGTGCTATCGGAGCTTTCTCACGCAAGATCTCTTCAGTTAAACCGTGGAGACTTTTTCTAGTAAACTCATCTGCTTGCTTCCTGGTGATATCCTTCTTGCTGATGACAGCTAACTCAATGTAGTGCTTGCTGGCAGTAGTGAGTAGCTTATCATCATCAGGGAGTGGCTGTCGATAGCATTTCTTTAGGAACTGTTTGTACTGTTTCCTGGTGATAGCTGAGGAGAGGAAACACATCATCCACTGGTCATATTAGTGACTGAGTATGTCATTATATACCTGTTGTGCTTGAATGAGAAGAAGAGGTGATGGAGGATGGTATCATACTATCATTGGTCTGTTGTGCTGTAAGACACTGTCACATGTTATTCCACCATACACACATTCTCTACTCACCAGCTGATGTGTTTGGTGGTAGGGACGGCACCAGTTGAGGAGACTGAGTGAGCTGCTTCAGAGCATTTTGAAGGAACTGCTTGCTGCGCTTTTCTTCTTGGCCTTTCAGCCACATGGCCAGCATATCAATTTTGCACAACTGAATTTGCCCTCTCTGATTTCCATCGATGATTTTTAAATCAGAATAGCTCAAACCAAGATGGATACCAAGTGGGAACCATTGATAAACTGTACTCAGTGCTGTCACTAACACTGATAGATGAGAGTCATCTATAGTGAGAGAATGAAATGATACTCATTGAAATGTGTTAGACACACTCATCACCTAATGTGCCATCAGGAACTATTGATAAGTCGAGGATAGATACTGGGTTTTCAGAATGAGAAGGACGAGGAGGGTGGTTGGAGGTGGTCTGTTGTGGCGTAAGACTGATACCTTGTGGCCCCCCCATATGAGACTTGAGTTGAGCTACATCAGAACACCATGCACTGGTCAGTGGATGTACTCAGACACACATTATCACACTCACCACATGTGGACCTCAGCTTGCCACAGAGGTGCTGCATTGAACTGTCCTTGTCCAGTGCTTCCACAAACGTGTGGTAATTCCTGGTGTCAAATCGGATTGTAGTTTCTGTCGCGACTAGTAGCTCTGTCACTTTCTGTTCTCTCAGTGTTAGCTCATTAATCTTGTCTCTTGTGTGACGAGATAGTAGACCAGCAGAGTACAGTCTCGCTGCCAGTGGGGTGGGGTTCCTGATGTCTTCTAACAGGTCAGCATAATGCCTTTGGAACGAGCGGTACTCAGCGCTCTCGGTCTCCTGAACAGCAAACGAAGATTACAGACAAGTATTATTAATATACTACATACAACAATGTAGCTATAGACTGATTCAGCTAAAGAAACAGTCTTACCTGATCGGCACAAGACGCCATAACGTACTGTCAACAAAACAAGCCACACCTTTGAAGGGCGTAGCTGCTTGTCAATGAATCTGATTAGCTTGTGCAGAATATTAGGGAGACACGGTAGTGTCTCCCTATGTAGGGTTGAACGAGAAAACAAGATGGCGGCTACATACAATGTATGAGCGTCCAAACGCTGATATTTCGCCTGGTGATGAATTCTGTACGTCCAAAGACACTTAGATCTGCTCTCTGGCGTTGCCCCATCTTACAGTAGCAAGGAGATCGCTCGAAATTGTTGCTTAAGTGACGAACCTGGAAACGGTGAAAATCGGCTTTCGTCATCTTCGTCTTCTTCTTCTTCTTCTTTCTTTCTTCAACTCGCCTAGGCTAGCGCCTTTACGCGAGCAGTGCCGAGACCAAAACACCCACCAACATTCGTGAAATTCTCCTGGCAGGTGCCTTTTGAACATTGTTTTTAGCGAAACGGCGATCTAAATTCCGCGAGTTCTCGATCGTGATCCATTGTCAGCTAGAGTAATTGATCAAACTTCGTCCGGTATCTATAATCGGCAATCCGTATACCGAGAGAAAAAGGACCTTCCAGTTAGCGACTGTATGTTTCAAGAGCTGTTCATGTCCCTATAAAGTAGTGATAATTATAAGCGCTGACCTTTCCCAGAGACGGAACTGTGATACAAAGGAAGACGCTGACGAATAGTATCAATCTTCGTCATACAGGGACTTAACTCCGTCTTTGTGATTTATTGCTAAGCCGCAGCTGGCGCTGCTAACAAAAACACTTGCATGCAACTCCCACTAGTTAGCTCTACAAGGAAGCACAACGGCGCCAAACTGCATAGCGTCCTCTTTCCTGTAAGGCATGACGAATTTACGAACGGAAATTGCTGACTATGCAATTAATAAAAATTAAGTTTTACATGTATGTCAAAAATATTAGTGAGAGGATTATAATTTTTAGGATTTGAAGGTGTCGAACAATAGTTCAGATCCTCCTGTTGACAACTGTAACAAATCAATAAACATGATTGTTTGAGGATAATTTCATTATTATCTCCTCAGTCTTATTAACGTAGTGGTGTTACACATACTCAGCGAGGAATGAAGTCGAAGACTTCTTGACAATAATTGTTAACCAAAATATCATGTGATATGTGTTTGTCAGACTCAGACAGCTCTAGTGGTGTTACACGTACTCAGTGAGGAGTGAAGTCAAAGATTTCTATTGGTATGTTGAAATTGTTAACCTTTGACATGTGCTTGTCAGATTCAGACAGCTCTGTTGGTGTTACACGTACTCAGAAATTGAAACCTCCTGTTGGTATGTTGAAATTGTTGACCAAAATATAACTTGATACATGTACTAGTAAACACATGCAGATTCAGATCTAAAACTGTACAAGAGCCAGTTAATAAGAGGAGGTACATAATAATGAAATTACAATTATTTTTATTGATTTTTTACAGTTGTCAACAGGAAGATCTGAAATAATTATTATTCAGCACTTTCAAATCCTCAATCATTAAAAATTATAATACTCTCTCTAATAATTATTTGACATAAAACATAATAGTTATTAATTGCATAGTCAGCAATTTTCGTTCGTAAATTCGTCATGCCTTACAGGAAAGAGGACGCTTGTAGTTTGGCGCCGTTGTGCTTCCTTGTAGAGCTAACTAGTGGGAGTTGCATGCAAGTGTACTGTTTTTGATAGCAGCGCCAGCTGCGGCTTAGCAATAAATCACAAAGACGGAGTTAAGTCCCTGTATGACGAAGATTGATACTATTCGTCAGCGTCTTCCTTTGTATCACAGTTCCGTCTCTGAGAAAGATCAGCGCTTATAATTATCACTACTTTATAGGGACATGAACAGCTCTTGAAACATACAGTCGCTAACTGGAAAGTCCTTTTTCTCTCGGCATACGGATTGCCGATTATTGATACCGGACGAAGTTTGATCAATTACTCTAAGTGTTAGACGCCATTATTGTGATTGCGCAATACGCACGTGACCAAGCAGTGGCTAGCGCACGTGACCAAGCACTAGCTTGAGTATCGCCATGCCGTACGGATCATGGAGAACACACATTATTTGTCTGGAGTCTTCGAATAACGGCAAGCTCGTGTAGGATCGCCATTCTGCGCTTGCCAGATAATTATAACTGGCGTACAGGTCTACAAATAAGTGTGGGCGGGGCTCTTACGCACTGCATGCATGCCAGAATGCGTAGGCGAGCTGGTATGTACCACATAACAAATATTTTTAGCTACAAGTTTAAAACTGTTAATAATAAAGAAAAGCCATCAGCAACTGGAAAACTAAACCAATGGTGGAAACCATGACAAAGACGACTCAGTACATGCATGATATTGAACTGCACTTCACTGAAAATGAAAAAAGGACACGAACAAGAAAATAAAAAAGATTTCTATCGAAATCAAAAGGATGTAGGGTTGTGAAATCTACCACTGGTCCACAATGTAATCTAACAAGGAACAAGCATGGAATGGTAACACGATTGACTTGCTAACAGACCATAGATCCCTACATCAGTGGCTGTACATAAGATCAATATTTTGTCACAAGCTGAATCCAATTCAATTTAATGCATGTCTGGTGTCAGTCAACAGCAACTAGCTGAATTAGCCATAGCCAATCACAGCAGCCACTGATGTAGGGATCTATGGTCTGTTAGCAAGTCAATCGTGTTACCATTCCATGCTTGTTCCTTGTTAGATTACATTGTGGACCAGTGGTAGATTTCACAACCCTACATCCTTTTGATTTCGATAGAAATCTTTTTTATTTTCTTGTATTACCAAGGGTGTATATATTACATGTGCAGTGGTGTTAGTGTCTATTGTGAGAATGCATAATATAGTGGGTTTTGCAAGCCTTGCTGTGTAGCTGCATTGCCATGGTGATGAGTTGGTTCGCTACACCAAATGTAAAGAAATAATTGGTAAGGTTTTAGATTTGATTTTAATAACCACAAATGAAGTATTATTAATATTTGATGGTTGGTTTGACTGTTCTACCAGTTCGTGTAGTGACAATGTGTGATACTCGTGGAATAACCTCATCTTCTTCATCCTCTAACTCATCATCTTCCTCATCGTCTGACATGCTCAATCGTCTGAGTCTCTTTGACGCTGACCTAGTCACTACCCTGCCCACTGCCCCGCCCCCTTCCTGATCATCATATCGTCTCTTTCGCTGAGATCTACTCCTAGTGGTCACGCGTCTTCTAACCACGCCCACCTCCTCCTCCTCAATGGACAGTTCGTCTCTGCTCTCAGATTCATCGTTCGATGAGAGTTCTTCAGTCGAGGTTGATAGTCCGTTCATTATCAAACTGCTCATTGTGTCTGCAGTGCTGTGAGAAGATGATCTTAGTCTAGATGGGATCTGTGGAGTGGATTCCGCTAGAATACCGAGGGTTCGTCTGGTGCCATAGACTGGTCTGCTGTCCTCAGATTGACATGATTTCAGGAACTCCAGTACCTTGATCTCGAACAACGCTTGAAGAGACTTAGCCATCTTGTAGACCTGTGAGGAGGAAACACCAAATTATACATGTGTACATGTAAGTTAACGATTATTATGTAAAACTTCAATTTCACTTCACACATTGTGCAAGACTTTTGTTCTAACTTCTGTGGGCATTTCCTAAAGTACTATACCTAGATATGCAAGAGTATACTGAGATATGCAAGAGTATACTGGAATATACAAGAATATACTGGGATGTACAAGTATACTGGGATCTACAAGAGTATACTGAGATGTACAAGAGTATACTGGGATGTACAAGAGTATACTGGGATGTACAAGAGTATACTAAGATATACAGACCTGTGATTTGTGTTGATTGTATTCTTTAGCATTAGTAAAGATCAGTCTAACATCATCAATGAGCTCTCTTGGCACTCGATAGTGACCCTCAGAGAGCTTCTGACGAACTAGACTAAGATCCATCGGACAACAAACAACCAATGGATAGTCCTGAGAGAGAGAAAGTGAGGGAGAGAGAGAGAGAGGAAGAGAGAGAACACATGAGTGAGTGAGGATGAGTGAGTGAGTGAGCGGCTGAATGATGACTCTATTTACTCACTGGAAATGTTTCTGTGTCCACTGGTTTCAGGAAAGGAGGTGAGTTTTCGTTCTGACAGAGATCGTCCAACAACAGCACAGCAGCATCAAACCAGAGCTGAGGAGAATAGAGAGAGAGGAGCCAGTGAGTGAGTGAGTGAGTGAGTGAGTGAGTGAATGAGTAAGTGAGGGAGTGAGTGAGAAAATGAGTGAGTGAGTGAGTGAGTGAATGAGGGAGTGAATGAGTGAGTGAGTGAGTGAATGAATGAATGAGTGAATGAGCGAGCGAGTAAGTGAGTGAGTGAATGAATGAGTGAGTGAGTGAGTGAATGAGTGAGTGAGTTACTAACCAGTTGGTCTCTGTTGTTCACAAGCTCATCTTGCTCGACCTCCATCTTCTCCTCTTCTGCTTCTTCACTACGATCCATCAGATTTTGTAGTCGCTGCAGGAAACCAACTCACTCACCACCTTACACATGAGTCATGAAGTTATCAACCTTTGATTTTCTCTTCACGGGTGAGGATGGTGCTATCTTTGTCTCAGTTGGAGCAGTGAACAGTTCCTCTGCTTCAACCAGTTCGACCTCCGGAGCAATGACCTCTGTGGAAAGGTCATCATCAGCTACAGAAAGGTCAGGACGATAACACTCCATTATATTGCTACACGAAGGAGTCCTGCAAGTATGAAAAATTAGTAAAAATTTTAAACTGGATATCAATTTTGATGGGTGACCTGATAAATTTTAGTAAAGTTTGTACAAAAATTTTTCCATGTCTGACAATGAGACTGGTTTCTTCGTTGTAAGACAGTGCATTACGAGCCAGCAACACAACCTCCCAGATGAGAGCTATCTTCCTTCTGGAGAGAGATAAAGAGAGAGAGAGAGAGAGAGAGAGAGAGAGAGAGAGAGAGAGAGAGAGAGAGAGAGAGAGAGAGAGAGAGAGAGAGAGAGAGAGAGGAGAAAGAGAGAGGGAGAGAGAGAGAGGGGAGAGAGAGAGAGAGAGAGAGAGAGAGGGGGAGAGAGAGAGAGATGAATTTAATCTTGTATCATATTCTTGTTTGTACCTGTAAAACCCGTTTCTCAATCTCTCAGCTATAGTTGATACACTTGTTGGGAAAGGTACCACTGTACAATATGTCGGCTCCTCGTCGAGATCTACTGGGTCCAGGAACATGTCTGCTTCTTCTAGTTCATCTTCTTCCTTCTCCAAGATGGCGTCTAGTCCTTGAAGGATCCTTTCCCTCTCACCCTCACTGTCCCACGCTGAGAGGAGGTCCTCACATGAGACCAGAGGAGTGAAGGACTCTAGAGAAGCAGAGAGAGAGAGAGAGAGAGAGAGAGAGAGAGAGAGAGAGAGAGAGAGAGAGAGAGAGAGAGAGAGAGAGAGAGAGAGAGAGAGAGAGAGAGAGAGAGAGAGAGGGAGGAAGAGAGAGAGAGAGGGAAGGGAGGGAGAGAGGGAACACGAGAGATAGAGAGAGAGAGAGAGAGAGAGAGAGAGAGAGAAAGAGAGGGGGAGAGAAGAAGAGAGAGAGAAAGTCAATAGTTGCATCATCGTGTAACATATAATCTTGTGTACCTGCATTAGTTTCACCATTGTCAATCTCTAGTGGGTGAAGGTCCCATGGACTGAGCTGATCGGTAGCACCATCGTCCCACTTGATATGGTACATCTGCCATACACTGTTAGGAGTGTCTTCAGAGAATGGTCTACGCTTCAGGATGGTCCCAGACCAGTACTGGTCGTCTATGAGGCTCTGGAACCGGTCTCCAGACGACCACTGTCGCTTGAGACTTTCTTTGTAGACTTGTTCGAGAATAATGAAGTCCAATACATTATCCATATCATGGAACCTGTGATATGATAAAGGAGTGAGGATGGATGGATGGGAGGGAGGGTGGGAGGGAGAGAGAGAGGGAGGGAGAGGGAGGGAGGGAGAGAGAGAGAGGGAGAGAGAGAGAGGGAGAGAGGGAAGGGAGGGAAAAAGGGAGAGAGAGAGAGAGGGGAGGGAGAGAGAGAGAGAAGAAGAAGGTAGGAAGGAAGGGAGGGAGAGAGAGAGAGAGATAATTCGAAGGAGAGGGAGAGGAGTCAGTGCTTACTTGAAGGTAAACACTACTTGTTGATTGGCAGCCATAGCTTGTTGACTGGAGCATGGAGCATCAGAGATTGGAGGAGACAAGAGAGCTATAGAAGAGATGAATATAAATCAGTTAGTCAGACTCAACTATCTACAGGTTGAACTAGGCACCGAAGGTGCTTATGCCTCGGTGGAATGTTATGCATACATGCCTGTCTGACTAAATACGCTGAACTGAAATACACAAGCAGTAATGAAAGTCTGCTGTTGCTAGTTGAACACTATGTTAGTGGCTGACAACTTATAAAATCATTACGAAGTTCACAAATTAAAGTTTATCATGCTTAATTTTGCACCTCATGTGAGAGACATTAAATCTGACATGGTATTCAATAATGGCAAGGATTATCTTACATAATTATACTAGTGAGATGTAAGAAAAGAAAATAATGAACAGATTTCACGAAACCCTCGGCGTGTTGCACATTGTAGAGTTATCTCCTTAGTTATGGTTTGCAGAAGGAGCTTTGCAGCTAAAGCCAACCTGCTTGCTATTGAAACTTCCACTGCTAACCAGAAGACAGCAAAGTGCTGACCACAAGGACAAGGTGTGTCAAGTGGGCGTGACCGTGAACACTGAGTAGGTAGCCATTGGTTCCGTACAAGTTTACACTATTCTCCCTGTTTTGCCTTCATAGATGGGGTAAAAGAGTGTGGGGGGTACACTGTTGTTCTCCTTCTTGTTACTACGGAAGAAAAAGAGTGTGGGGTACACTGTTTTTCTCCATCTTAATGAAGGAAGAAAAGAGTGTGGGTATACTCTTTTTCTCCTTCTTAACGAAGGAAGAAAAGAGTGTGGGGTACACTGTTTTTCTCCATCTTAATGAAGGTAGAAAAGAGTGTGGGGTACACTGTTTTTCTCAGGGTGTAGGTAAAACACGAAACAGGAAACCCCGCCAGCCCATAATTACTACTAAACCCTAAACCCAAGACCCTAAAACCTTCGTGTATTGGTAAAACCAGGAATGAGGGAACGGGGAATATGCATTGAGTGGGCGTGGTCTCGCACTAAACCCTAAACCCAAGACCTTAAGGTGGCGCTTCACCGGAAACAGGAAGTAGTTAATATTATTCATACTTATGCAGCTATACTTTCTTTTTTCTACAATACTTTTAGTTATGGAGTTCTTGTGTGTGGTGCACAGTCACCTAGTGGTCTCCTATTATTATTCCCAAGTTTGAGTGCTATTGCATAAATGGCATTAGTGGGGCGGACGACGCCTGCTGGCGAGCGTTAGGTACACTATGTGCGACAGCGGCAATAGACAGACGAGACTAAATACTACAGACACACTTGCCTTCTTGTGCTTCACATGCATTTGCATCGTTTTCCCAGAAATAAAGCCTGTTTTCTTGAATACTGGCCAGTTCTGCCACTCACGTGTCGATATGCAGCTATTACACGGAAGATATAGCTTACTTCGTTAAAATCAATACAAATGTCTATGGCCCGAAGTCTAAGGGACTCAATTCAGCTAGCAACAGCAGCCGGCGTCAAGGAACAGCGGAGGATTGTGTACCTAAAAACTGTCCTCATTAGCCGCCATGATGGTGAGCGCGCGCCGCAAAATTTGTATTACGACTATTGGGCATAGCCGGTTGACGATCGATTTCTATGAATAAACCGTGAATATGATTATTTTACTTGCTGAAGTTGCTGTTTCCGGTGAAGCGCCACCTTAAGGTGACGGGTAACAGTTCGCCTAATTAATATTCACAAAAATGTTTTTATGCACTGTGCAAAATATGAACACGCTAGAGCGCTGTGAAGGCCATCAATGAAGACGCTAAACACTGTTCTCCTCTCTCTTGAGCTATATTCAACGCTGGGTACTACGCAACTCGGCGACAGCAGGCACAATTGGAG
>OZ024783.1:2901664-3039631 GCA_964017065.1 Haliclona indistincta | reverse complement strand
GAGAGAGTGAGAGAGAGAGAGAGAGAGAGAGGCACTTTCAAGCCTTTCTCCCTGGCAAGATCTATCCTAGCACAACAGCCCCAACTAAACAAGCAACAGCTAATAAAAACGGTAAAGATCAAAGTGACAAAAGGAGATCACCAGGAAAGGCTAGACCATTCAAAGGGTCTCCTTAAACAAGGTCAAACCTTTGACGATGACCTAGAGGCAGCCCTGTGGGCCGATGTAGTATCAAAACTACCAGACTCCACTATGAAATTTGCCCTCAATGCTGCTCAAGACTGTCTTCCACATAACCAGAATCTGTTTTTGTGGAAGAAAAAGCCATCTGATTCCTGCCCACTTTGCGGCCACACCCAGTCCCTGGTCCATGTCCTAAACAACTGCAGTGTTGCTCTTCAGCTACGGCGTTATAACAAAAGACACGACGCTGTCCTAAAGCCTCTTTCAGACTTTATCTCCTCTAATCTACCACCTGACTTTCAGCTAACCGCTGACTTACCAAAGTCCAAATTCAATCCTCCACCCTGTATCAAGCTTGGCGACTTGCGACCTGACATTATCTACTGGTCTGAGTCGCAAAAAGCCGTCGTGATCATAGAATTGACAATCTGCCACGACACGCTATACTCCTCAGCGCATGAGCGCAAAAAAGTCAAATACAAAGAACTCCTACACTATCCCCAAACGCTTGGCTACAAAGCAAATCTCGTCACCATCGAAGTAGAATCAAGAGGATTCGTATCTATAAACACGATAAAATCTTTAATCTCTCTGACACCGGGGCAAAAACAACAAACAAAAGGCCTCCTCAAGGTACTTATAAAAACAGTCATCACCGAATCCTTTGACATTTACAAGTCTAGGAACATCACAAACTTGCCTCTATCCCCTTCATAATTATAGTTCTGTATTATATCACATCACACACGTGTTAGACCCATGAATTTATGCGCTATGTTTTTGTACAACATATAGGCACTTTCAGGACTAAGTCTAACCCTCCACCTTTGTATATTATAACCCTCATTAAAAGTTGGAGATCCAAAAAAAAAAAGAGAGAGAGAGAGAGAGAGAGAGAGAGAGAGAGAGAGAGAGAGAGAGAGAGAGAGAGAGAGAGAGAGAGAGAGAGAGAAGAGAGAGAGAGAGAGAGAGAGAGAGAGAGAGAGAGAGGGAGGGAGAGAGAGAGGGAGGGAGAGAGAGGGAGGGAGAGAGAGAGAGAGAGAGAGAGAAGAGAGAGAGAGGGAGGGAGAGAGAGAGGAGGGAGAGAGAGAGGAGGGAGAGAGGGAGCTCACAGGTGGTGGTGTGTCACTGAGCAGTTGCTGTACTTGATAGATCTCTTCCTCTTCTTCACAAAGTGTCATCTGAGAGGAATGCATCTCACTGTGTGGAGTAGAGAGACATTGATCAACCAAGCAAGAGCAAGCATGCTTCTGATGCACTGAACAGGTATTGTAATGCAACTTCTGGAACCCAGGCTAGGAGCTCACACGAGTACTGACTGTGCCTCCCACTGCAGGTGTGGGCAGTCCCACCTGAACCAGTGAGACACAGCCAGTGTAGTGTATTTCACTAGTCTACTTTTCAGTATTTTACAAGCTTACTTGACCAGATCTTGATCCAGCTGGGGTACTATCATTCTGCTGTGCCAGTAGCTGATAGCTTGCTGGACCTCCTCCTGTGTGAGCCCGAGAGAGTACACTATGCTGGACAGCATGTTCTGAATATTCTCAGAGTCGCCTTCTTCTTCCTCTATCACGTCCACCTCATCAGCCATTGCTCTTACAGGTACTGTTTTTCTACTAGTGTCTTCTTCAGTGTTCGCCTGAACAGACTCAATCCCGTTCTGCACCGGTTCACTGACGTCCTGATTCTCATGCTCAACACCAGTGCTGGAATCTCGTCCTCTCTCTCTTCCTCCGATAGTACGATTCTGTCCTAATCTACCACTCGAGTTCCTGATAGCTGCTGAGTGTCGCTGCATATAACTATCATAATCTTCAAGCTCTTCAACTGCCCAGTCTAGTTTAACTCGCTTTGCTGGTCGGATTTGTTTTAAGATGCCTTCTTGGCACTTTGAAGGATGTGGGTGACCGTCCACGTCGACTAGATAAAGTGGAGAGAGAAGATGGGGAGGAAGCTGAGATTGCTCGTCTACTACGAAATGGTTTCGGTCTTGCATCAGTGGACGATAGTCAGTGTGGAAGAACTGCTCATCAGGAAACTATGGTGAGAGAGAGAGAGAGAGAGAGAGTGACTGTGTGAATGTGTAAGTGAGTTAGCCTCACCCTTCAGTTAGTGGCCTGGTAATGACTGTCTGCGCATGTGTTGATTTTATCAGGAAAACCTGGGAATTCGGATATCATCGATTACTCGCGCGATTGCTAAGCGCTACAGTACGCCGTCTCAGCTTGTTGGAAAGGCAGGTATTACGTTTAAGAGAAGACCAGACATGCACGATACGCAACGTTACCAGATTTTCCTGGTAAAAACAACGCATGCGCAGACAGTCATAACCAGGCCACTAACTGAAGGGTGTGGTCTGGAGGCGAGGCTAGTAACTGAGTGAGTGGGTGAGTGCCTGCGCATACACTACGCAACTTTGTTGCCTGCAACAAAGTTGCTTCGAATTTGCATGACACTGTGTTGTTGGCAACAGTTGCACACAACAAAGTTGCCTAGTGTACGTATCATGGCCTTAAGTGAGTGAGTGAGTGAGTGAGTGAGTGAGTGAGTGAGTGAGTGAGCGAACAAGTGAGTGAGTGTGTGAGTGAGTGTGTGAGAGAGTCAGTGAGTAGTGAGTGAGTGAGTGAGCGAACAAGTGAGTGAGTGAGTGAGTGAGTGAGTGAGTGAGTGTGTGAGAGAGTCAGTGAGTAGTGAGTGAGTGATCGAGTGAGTGAGTGAGTGAGTGAGTGAGTGTGTGAGAGAGTCAGTGAGTAGTGAGTGAGTGAGTGAGTGTGTGAGTGAGTGTGTGAGAGAGTCAGTGAGTAGTGAGTGAGTGAGGCTACCTGTTCAAAAGGCTTGCTTGACCCTAGTCCACACACAGTAAGGTATCCTTGACTATCTGCAGCAGCAAAGGTTGTCCCAACTGGTGACCACTTACAGTCAAAGATGCATGAATGCCCTTCTTCATGCTACAGAGACTAGCTGAAACAGAATCTTTGTGACAGCACACAGCAAACCTCAATTTTGAATTTTTTCAGTCATACAGCTGCTAGCATGTCCCAAATAATAATAACCCCGTCATGACCAGCTGTGAGCAGGATCCTGGAGTCATGTGGATGACACTCCAGGACAAATACTTCACCAGAATGCTCCTGAAGAAGAGACACATTTCACAGCAATTTTAGAGTGTGAAAATCATACCAGCATAACTTTTTTTTTTATTCTAGTCATGTGAATATAATACACCATTGGTACCCACAAGTATAGTACTGATTTCAGGTTGTTATACATACAAAGACTAGTATTGATAATTATTAGAGACCACATGCAATGTCCACATTATAGTGTGTGTCCTTATTTCAGAGGTGACCACAGTGAGGGTTCCACTGTATACACAACGAATTTGGTAATGCTTTTTGATCAATATTTCTTGAACTTAATTCAAATTTTGAATTCTTGTACCTTTAGTTTAGAGACCAGCTCTCCTGTGCTCGATCTCCACACCCTCACAATGCAATCAGGTGAGTGGGCGGATACCAGATACGTGTCTGTCCTCTCCCATTCCACCTGTAACCTGATACCTTCTCACCAGATCATCATCCTTCAAGAGCATGTGAGCTAGGTCTGTACACTGCCATTGTTCCAATGATGAGATCCATCGAATAACTCTCAGAGAAGACCCATCAGGTTTCTTGAGATGAAGGAGCTGATCATAAGAGGGTCTGTCAGCTGCCGGAGAGAAATAGAAAAGCTCAACTTTGTAAAAATCACTTCACTCACATGATAGAGGACCAGAGTTTGTAGTACCAGAGATGATCAGAGCCTGAGAGATGTTAGTACGAGTCTCTCGTCGCGAGGAATTATGCATGTCGCGCTTCTTTCCATGTGTTAGTGGGCGTAACTAACCGCGCCTCCAGACTACAGAGCGGGAAATTTGAATTTTCTTGCATCTTGCCTTGCAGCACTCGGTTGTTTTTCAACAATACTGCATGTCCCACCCATCTCTGTCTTTCCATCATCACTGTGCATTGCGTGACTGCGCATGCACTATGATATAAAGCACCACTCAGATTTGAATTCGATCCCACTCCGTACATGTCTCACAGATTACAAGCTAACTCAAAGCTGTTGCAATCCATTCCAAGTCATGCATCATCTTCCAGTACTCCTCCTCCAGGCAGTATACTACCCATCATCACTATCTAATGTATTGCATGTGAGATAGAAACATGATATGAACAAAGTAGCTAACAATAATTACAAAACAGGAGTGACAAAAAATATTAAGAAATGATGTGTTCTACACATGTACATGAAAAAAGACAAAGTAGTTCAAAAAATTATTCAAATATTGAACTGTTATATAAAAAGACTGAAATCATAATGAACACATAAGTACATGTATTATCATTAATTACAAGGTTTTAACAGATTCTTATAGAATTATAAAGCTAGAATTGTTCCAATTCAGTGTAGTACTGTTTCCAGGTAGTTACTGTAGTGCTGTGCTACTATCATTATCTAATTTACTGTACATGAGATAGAAACATGTTCATGTGCAAGAATACTATTCAAATCAAACAATAGAACACAGTTACATGGCTGCACTAAACAGGAGTGACAAAAGAAAAACAATATACACTGTAGTTGAGGTAAAAAATTCAAAATTATTATTAATAGTACAGTAATTCTTCTAGTGACATAATATTCAAAGCAACCAAAAGATGTTGTATAATAACGTAAAGTATAAACTGCTACTATACACTGAAAGAAGAAATCATATTGTGCACATATTCATCATCATTCAGTTCAAACGTCAAATGGTTTTAACAGATGCTTATATTGTTCGTGGATGTGTGGTGGTAGCTTGTTATAGGTTGATATTTCAAGTTTGAATGTTACTACATGTTCGTTACTATCAGCAGCCTCGATCAGTTGGAGCAGGTTAGTAGAGTCAGTACAATTTTGTATCTTGGAAATCACTAGTACTTCTAGTGTGTGGTGTAACTGTACAATATTAGTGAGAACAGGTAGGTTATCGTCTAGTAGATAATTAATCTGTAGTAGATAATTAATTTCGTGTAGATAATTATTCTCTTGTAGATTATTAATCTCTCTTAAAACAGTGCTGAATATGTTTGTGAGAAATTGAGAACCAATCCTCAGGTAGGTCAGCGAAGTGATATTCATGATCAATGCAGCTAGCGGGTTAAGAAAGTTACGGGAAATGGTAAGTTTCTTGAGGTTTGTGTTACCATGTGGAAGAAGCTGAGTTTCATTGATAGTGTCATGAGTGATCAAGATAAGTTCTTGCAATGAAGAGGGTTGAAATAATGCTGAGATCAATAAACTACTAATTTGTGATTCAATGTGATAAATAAATACAGATTCCAGTTCACTCCCTGGTGCTATCAGCTGCTGTAAGATGACCAGATCATCATGATCAATGTTAAATTCCGATAATTTAAGTTTCTTAAGACGGGAAAACTCTCTCAAAGTAATAATTATTACAGAAAAGGATCCGGATAATTTAGTTAAGTATAACGACATAATTCTCCCTTTAGCAATAGATGAGGACCTAAGACCCTTCACCAGGAGATCAATATTTTCCTCTGACACACTTACAAGACCCCATCTTTCATCAAAGTGGCTGATGCAGTATCCTGTGGCATACAAGTCAAAACCGACTACTGGTCTAACATCTATTGTATCAGATTTACTATAGTCCACCTTCACACTATCCATAATGCTAGGACACTCATATGTGACCGGATCTGGGAAATGAACCTTAAGGGGATCTGTCGTAAATGGAAATAACGCAAAATATTTAGCACTTTGAATTTCGTCAGCATCAATGTTGATGCAGAAATGATAAGTACTATCCTTGTTCTTCTGAATACAAAAGTGGTTTTTGACCCAAAAAGTCAAATTACTATGAATATCATGCGTTACTTTCATCCACTAGAGGTCCCCTTAAGGTTCATTTTCCCAGATCCGGTCACATATGCACAATGGACCAACTGTAGACGCTCAGAGGCAAGCAGCTGTACCAACTCCTGGTACACAGGGTGACTATGATAATCATCATGTCTGTACATTCCTGCCAGAAACCTCACAACAACACTACCTTCCCTTAGCCATTCTACCAGTTTAAAGCCACTAGGATTCACAATAGCAATATGGAGGGCAGTCAAGTATTCTTGAAGAGTGAGATGGAGGAAGGAGTAGGAGCACCCAGGACCTGTACACACATTCACACTTGTGGTCTTTTTCATTGTCCCAAGGTGCTCAAAGTCCTCACCAAGGTCAGTGAAGACATACCTTTTCTCACACAGACTCTCATAGGCCACCTTGGCTAGCTGAAGAAGCTGCTGAGCCACTATAGGAGGAAGCTTGCTAATGTCCTCTGTACGCTGGAGGGAAGGAGGCATGCAATACTCACTAGGAACCTGACGTGTGGACACGAGGTACCTGCGAATGAGACCACAAGTGAGAGCGGCAAAGAGTTGTGTCATGGTTCTAGGGAAGGGAGTATCTGTGTCGTAGCTGTCCTGGTATATCCGGGCTACAAAGACGGCATTGAGAGGGATGTACATCATACCATATATGGGAGGATTACTGGTGATGTAGGACAAGAACACTGCCAGGATATCCCCACTAAACACGCTCTCAGCATACCGCTTGATATCCTCTCTAGTGAAGCCTATCACCTCGAGGTGCCTGTCTATGTTATGCTGGCAGAGTCTCCAGAGCTCTGCGCTTACTGAAGGACGACTGGTGACAATAATAGTAGCCTCTGCCAGGAGCCTACCCTTGAGTAGATCTATGTAGACTGAGCCCTCCTGTCGCTGCTCACGAGGAAGCTCATCAAACCCATCGCACACGATAAGCATGCCATCTCCTTCTCCTATTGCAGCCAAGAGCTCCTTCATGTTAGTGGTAGCATCACATGGAAGCAGGTCCTTAAGGCAGCATGCCTCTTGAGCCTTCTTTTCCCTCAAGCGAACTAGTACCACTACCTCGTACTGCTTCACACTCTCTAACTCCTCCCACTTGTGACACACCTCCCATGCCAGTGTGCTCTTGCCGATACCTGGTGCACCCTCCACCAGGACACAACGTACTGGTCTACCATCCTCTCTGGGCTTTAGTATATGATCTAGTGCTATCGGAGCTTTCTCACGCAAGATCTCTTCAGTTAAACCGTGGAAACTTTTTCTAGTAAACTCATCTGCTTGCTTCTTGGAGATACCCTTCTTGCTGATGACAGCTAGCTCAATGTAGTGCTTGCTGGCAGTAGTGAGTAGCTTATCATCATCAGGGAGTGGCTGTCGGTAACATTTCTTTAGGAACTGTTTGTACTGTTTCCTGGTGATAGCTGAGGAGAGGAAACACATCATCCACTGGTCATTAGTGACTGAGTATGTCATTATACCTGTTGTGCTTGAATGAGATGAAGAGGTGATGGAGGATGGTATCATACTATCATTGGTCTGTTGTGCTGTAAGACACTGTCACATGTTATTCCACCATACAAACATTCTCTACTCACCAGCTGATGTGTTTGGTGGTAGGGACGACACCAGTTGAGGAGTGTGCAGTGACTTGAGTTGAGCTACATCAGAACACCATGCACTGGTCAGTGGATGTACTCAGACACACATTATCACACTCACCACATGTGGACCTCAGCTTGCCACAGAGGTGCTGCATTGAACTGTTCTTCTCTAGTGCTTCCACAAACTTGTGGTAGTTGCTGGGGTCTAGTCGGATTGTTGTATCCATCTCGACTAAGAGTATAGACACTTTATCAGAGTCCACTAGTACTCCTCTACTGAACAGTTTATTTCTTGTATCTCGTGACAGTAGACCAGCGGAGTACAGTTCTGCTGTCAGTGAAGTTGGGTCACCAATGGATTTGAACAGGTCAGCAAAATGTCTTTGGAACGAGCGGTACTCAGCGCTCTCGGTCTCCTGAACAGCAGACGAAGATTACAGACAAGTATTATTTATATACTACATACAACAATGCAGCTATGGACTGTTGCAGCTAAAGAAACAGCCTTTACCTGATCGGCACAAGACGCCATAACTGTCGATCAAACAAGCCACACCTTTCCAGGGCGTAGCTAGTTATAAATGAATTGGTAACTTCACTTGTTGATAGAATTTCACAATAAGTGATAGCAAGGGCACCCTTGGTGAATATTTTACTCAATACCAAACAGTGCAGTGGTGTTAGTGTCTATTGTGAGAATGCATAATATAGTGGGTTTTGCAAGCCTTGCTGTGTAGCTGCATTGCCATGGTGATGAGTTGGTTCCCCTTGTCACTAGCTAGCTTTCCTTGCAGAAGGCGTGGCGTCTAAACAATGACAGGACAATACAACATGTAGCCAATGAATAGCACTACACCAAATGTAAACAAATCAATAAGGTTTTATATTTGATTTTAAAATAATAACCACAAAATGAAGTATTATTAATATTTGATGGTTGGTTTGACTGTTCTACCAGTTCGTGTAGTGACAATGTGTGATACTCGTGGAATAACCTCATCTTCTTCATCCTCTAACTCATCATCTTCCTCATCGTCTGACATGCTCAATCGTCTGAGTCTCTTCGACGCTGACCTAGTCACTACCCTGCCCACTGCCCCGCCCCCTTCCTGATCATCATATCGTCTCTTCCGCTGTGATCTACTCCTAGTGGTCACACGTCTTCTGACCACGCCCACCTCCTCCTCCTCAATGGACAGTTCGTCTCTGCTCTCAGATTCATCGTTTGAGGAGAGTTCTTCAGTCGAGGTTGATAGTCCGTTCATTATCAAACTGCTCATTGTGTCCGCAGTGCTGTGAGAAGATGATCTTAGTCTAGATGGGATCTGTGGAGTGGATTCCGCTAGAATACCGAGGGTTCGTCTGGTGCCATAGACTGGTCTGCTGTCCTCAGATTGACATGATTTCAGGAACTCCAGTACCTTGATCTCAAACAACGCTTGAAGAGACTTAGCCATCTTGTAGACCTGTGAGGAGGAAACACCAAATTATACATGTGTACATGTAAGTTAACTATGTAAAACTTTAATTTCACATCACAATTTGTGCAAGACTTTGTTGTATGTAATTTGGGGATTTTCTAAACTACTATACTGAGATATACTGAGATGTACATCAATGTGAAAGAGTATACTGAGATGCACAAGAGTATACTCAAGAGTATACTGAGATGTGCAACAGTATACTGGAATGTGGAAGAGTATACTAGAATGTGCAAGAATATACTGAGATGTGCAATAGTATACTGGAATGTGCAATAGTATACTAGGATGTACAAGAGAATACTAAGATGTTGAAAGGTTTACTGAGATGTGCAATAGTACACAAGAGTATACTGGGATATACAAACCTGTGATTTCTGTAGATTGTACTCTTTAGCATTAGTAAAGATCAGTCTAACATCATCAATGAGCTCTCTTGGTGACCCTCAGAGAGCTTCTGACGAACTAGACTAAGATCCATCGGACAACAAACAACCAATGGATAGTCTTGAGAGAGAGAAAGAGAGGGAGAGAGAGTGCATGAGTGGGTGGGTTAGTGATGACTCTATTTACTCACTGGAAATGTTTCTGTGTCCACTGGTTGCAAGAAAGGAGGTGAGTTTTCGTTCTGACAAAGATCATCCAACAACTGCATAGCAGCATCGAACCAGAGCTGAGGAGAATAGAGACAGAGGTGCCAGTGAGTGAGTGAGTGAGTGAGTGAGTGAGTGAGTGAGTGAGTGAGTGAGTGAGTGAGGGAATGAGTGAGTGAGTGAGTTACTAACCAGTTGGTCTCTGTTGTTCACAAGCTCATCTTGCTCGACCTCCATCTTCTCCTCTTCTGCTTCTTCACTACGATCCATCAGATTTTGTAGTCTCTGCAGGAAACCAAACTCACTCACCACCTTACACATGAGTCATGAAGTTATCAACCTTTGATTTTCTCTTCACGGGTGAGGATGGTGCTATCTTTGTCTCAGTTGGAGCAGTGAACAGTTCCTCTGCTTCAACCAGTTCCCGAGCGTTATTGCCCGAGCGAGGGTCTTCGTCGTCTTTTGTTTCTTATATGTGTCCTTCCATATCGGGGCCTCTAGCACCTCTTCTCTTGAGAGTAACTTCTCTGACTGCCCGAGTTAGTTGTGTTATGTAGGCCTTCAATTTGTCAATTTGGGTCAAACAAGACTACCGTGGGTTACTTCTATCAGCAAAAGCCACTCAAAGTTGGCTGTGTAATAAATAGCGTTATGAAATCGGGTTACAATTTCCAACAATTTTTTTCCAACTGAATTTTTTCTTTATAGGCATCAGCATCTCTTCTTCCTCCTCCTCTTCTTTCTCATCCTGAGTTGTTTCACTGTCATCCTCCACCTCCACACTAGTTACTGGTACCTCTTCATCAAAGTCTGCATGCATTGGCAATCATAATGTGTATAATTATTATGATTTGTTGTACTTTCACCTTGGTCACAAGACATTTCATCGTCTCTCTCTTCATCTATTGGTACAGGTGTAAGTGTACAATTTAAGAAGTGGTTTTTCTTACCACTGTCGAAACAGCAGCCTAACCTCCCATATGTGAGAGATTTCTTTCGTCTGAGGGAGAGAGAGAGTGAGAGAGAGAGAGAGAGAGAGAGAGAGAAAGACGAAGAAAGAGAGGAATATCGCAAGTTGCAAGCATGCACACCAAATGTTACCTGTAAAATCCATTTCTTAATCTCTCAGTTATTATAAAGATGCTGGTTGGAAAGGCTACTACCCTACAATACAAAGGCTCTTTCGAGAGATTAACTTTTAAAAATTCCTTGACTTCTTTAGGGACCTTGGCTCTCAAGATAAGTTCTAGTCCGCAAAGAATAAGATTTCTATCACTGATGTGCCATTCTGATTTATAAATGCTATCATCGTTTGGGAGGAATTCCCAGGGACTGAATTGATTACGAGGACCATTACCATCCCATTGAACCTGATACGACTGCCATACACTGCTAGGAGTGTCTTCAGAGAACGGTCTCTACTGCAGGAACGTCCCAGGATAGTACCAGTCACATATGAGGCTCTGGAACCTGTCCCCAGACGACCACTTTCGCTTGATACTGTTCTCATAGAGTTGAATGAGAATTATAAAGTCACAAACATTGATCATATCATGGAACCTGTGATGAAGAGATAACATGTGAATTAAAGACAGAGGCAACAGAGAGAGAGAGAGAGAGAGAGAGAGAGAGGGACCTACACCACTAGTGATTAGATGTAACGGTAAAATCATACACACACACACACACACACAAAGCAAAAGAAAAGTGTCTAGCCACTACAAGGGTCACGCATACCTGGCAAAGCCAGGACACCCATGCATCAAGCAGGTACTGTGTGCCGGTGCTGCACAGTCTCCTGGAGCCGGACAAGGAACTTGCAGGAGCACCAACTGTGTCTCTCACTGCAGGTGTGGGCCACTGACACCTTTAGTGATCAATGAGACACAGTCGGTGTACTTTGCTTTCCAGTACAAGACCAGGTACCCGTTTTACAGATGTGTGGGTTGGTGGGCTGGAGTACTTGTGATGTTTTTTCCTCCTGCTCTGGGATTTGAACTAGTGTCCTCTGGGTTATAAGCCCAAGACTTTCCCAGTTGAACCAACAGGGCACCCCCCCACACACACACCCACACCCACACATGCACACCCACCCACACACACGCACACACACACACACGCACACACAAAAACAAGGGCAGTACAGAGAGGGTTACAAACATGTGTACAGGTAGGCATGGATTGAGAGAAATTTAATAACATGATTATTTTCAGACTCACCTGAAGGTAAAGACTGGTTGGTCAAGGCTTGCTGGCTGGAGCAAGGAGCATCAGAGAGCCGAGGAGACAAGAGTTCTACAGAGAAGATAAACACTTGCAACAGTATAGCTGACGACCAGTGAATGTATATCGGCTGAGTCAAACTATGCGCATACCTAGTGTGATGGAGCAGAATGTGGGAGGACCAACTACGAACTCGAAAATTAATGTGATATACTCGTACGTGATATAATGATAAATCACCTCATTCACTAAAGCATAGATAATACAGTACACAGTGGATATGCAACGACCTGGTATACGGAGGGATCCACGGTGTTACGCTGTAACACTGCAGACTGAAACGGGTCTTAGTTGAGTAGCTGACAGTTGTAAAGCTGTTTTTACTGTTCTGAAGAGACAAGAAAGCTTTTATAAAGCAGTAAACGTGTTCATCAATTAGTAGAGAAAATCGTGGTACTGCAAAAGACTTCTGTTGTTAAGACTTATAGCTGGACCTCGGTTTCTGCCGTTTTGGCTCGATTTTCTTGATACGCACTGCTATACTTTGTACAGCACTGGCTTATGCTACAAAGCCTTTTTACATACCTATAGCTACTGCTGGTAGCATTGCGAGAAACTATTATCAAGGAGTTACACTCTGTGCACAACTGCTGAGACGCTGCCAAGCAGCGAATTTTTCCTTCGTGTAGCAGTTTGTTTGTGTTAGAAAATATCTACCACACTGACGACTTCAGAACTCCATGAACGGCACTACTGAATGCTACTGTCTTCATTCTACTGCGAGAAACTAAGGTTGTATGCACAAAACGATCACAACGTTCAGTATCTTGTCACACTAGTCGAGCTATGGAGCTTGAAAACTATGATTTTTCACATAGATACGTTGCTTCCAGCGTTAGAAGTGAACGTAATGGCTCTATTACAAGAAAAAACCAATGGTTGAAGTTGCTTTCATCGTTGTCTACGTATTTCCTGCAATGTTTTCAGCTGTTTTTGTGCGAGCAGCCATTTATAATCCTCGGACACGTCCGTTACATCCGTAGCACACACTGCATCACTCCAAATCGGCGTATACGGGCTCGTTGCATATCCACTGTGTACTGTATTATCTATGACTAAAGGAACTATTTACCAATTTAAATTACTCGGTGTTTTTTTACTTATTTGAAAATAACAGGCAGAGTGCCTGTAAATGATTGGCATGCTTCTATCGTAGGACAAAAATTCTATAAAAATTATCAATAATTTTCAGACTGATGGACGGATCAATGGATCACCTCTCTGAAGACCCCGGGACTACCGGCCTCCGGCCAGAGTGCTATCCAGAGCCAACAACTCCGGCAGCTGTGTGCTGACAGCCGCTTTCATAGTCATTATTGGGGAGGAATTCACACAGATCTCAGTCGCTCCTTCTTGCGAAGGGTGTGAACCCACGACTCTGGAAGCACTCTGAAAGTACATAGTTCAACTCCTATATATACCCCAGAATTGAGCGTTCCTGCCATTAGTGGGCTTCGCAGTGCTGGAATATACGGTCAATAATTGACCGTATAAAATTATTTCCCCGTAAATTAACGCTGGGAAATGTATGGCGGACATTGAGAGGACCAAGAAAACGCCGCGCGCGGTAGTAGCCAACTACCGCGCGCGGTAGTTTATATGCGTCGTTCCAAATCGTGATACTATTTCTGTAAATAATAATTGTTGACAGCTTGTACAATTTTGATTATTAATTTTAGAGCTATATTCGAACATTCAACTGAGGAGCAATTCTCATCTGCAGATGGTTAGTCATCTTCTAATGGTTAGTCATCTGGTTGAAGTTACGTTAAGGTCAGTAAGTCGGTTTCGTTATCGAGCTATTCAAAAACAAAAAACAGGTATGCAGGCGGCAATTAGGTTTGTGGCGGTTTACCAGTGGTGAACCGCGCCACTATTACAAGTCTGTTTTTGCTATTCATGCAGATATGGTGTATTGTTCCTAACACTGCAGTTGTATATGTCGATCAGTCACGTGTATCCCATTGATTTACACCCGTTTCGTCGACTCCCATTTCGTCGACTCCCGATTCGTCGACTAATTAATTATTCATAGGTCGTTATTGCGCGTTACTCGGTTTGCGGCGCGCGCAGCTAGCAGTGCTGTATAGCTACGATGTAAAGCTCTCTGGTAGGCCAAGAAACTCACAGCGACAACTGCCTCTTGTGCCAACTGCCTCTTGTGCCAACTGCCTCAACGAAACAATTAGAAAGCTCTCTGGTAGGGCAACAAACTCAGAGCGATAGTTCATCCCCGCACAGCATTAGCAGACACAACGATCTAAAGCTCTCTCCCCACCAACTTACAGTTACCACAAAAAATGGAGTATGCATTGTTAATAATAATAACTTTTTTGTTAATAAAGTTTTTTGCAGTAAAATTAATCATTGTTAAGTTTTATTCAAAATTAATACTAACTGCTAAGTAACAACAGGAGCACATAATAGGGAGCATGTAACTCTGAACACTACCCCATATAACGGCGAAATCCTAATATGGCGGACTTGCTATTTTTAGTTACTTCCATATAAAGTATAAATGTGACGTTTGCGGATGTAATAACTAGTACACGCCCGTTATTAATAATATACCGGATGGAGGCGCGGTTGAAATTATAGACCTTATATGGATTATAGTTCTTATATGGAAACTATTATTTTTAGAACAGCAGCCATGTTAGGATTTCGCCGTTTACAGAGTTACATGCTCCCTTGTTTATATGCGCTCCTGGTAACAACAAAAAAGAAAATGCACTAATAAATTATCATGCTAATGCTAATGCTACATGCTACTGCTATGTTACATGCCGCTCAGTGAGACGTTTAAAAGAGATAGAAAGAAAGAGATAGAAAGAAAGAGATAGAAAGAAAGTTTAGTTGAGAGAGATAAGCTGGGGGAACAAAGAGGAAAATTTAGGATAGCTGTGCCCATACCATCCAAGGGAAAAACCAGATTTCTGGAAAAAACCAAACATACACCAGCTTAGACAAAAAATGGAAACAAACGGGGTAGGGTCAGGGAAACGGTTGTTAAGAATACGCAGTTAGAGGTATGGAAGGGGAAATGAAAACGAAGGCTGAGAGTAAGAGATAAGCAAAGGCGGGGATATGAAAACGAAGGCTCAGAGTAAGAGATAATCACAGGCTAGGATAAGGGTAGGGGAAATGAAAAGGGGAAATGAAAAGGGGAAATGAAAATTAATAAGCGAAAGCTCATGCAGAATAAGCGAAGCTAGAGGTGAATGCAATAATGGGCTAGATTTCAGAGATGATAAACTGGGGAGATGGAAATGCCCATGCAGGGGTACACAATGTCAACACAACTCACAAAAATCCCATCCATTTGCTGACTATGGCTTTCTATGGCTTCAGTGCAAATTTCACAACATTTTAGGAAAAACAACATGGCTGCCAAGAAAATTTGGACATTTTAAGGGTTCGGGTGCTCGGAAAACACATTTTGGCGCATTCTCCACGATCTGGGCTACATTTTACATTGACCAAAACCACTGCTATTTACATGTACTTTTCAGTAGCCAGCCCCAAAGCACTAACTTTGAGCAAAATTTGACGAGGTCGCTGCACTTTATTGGCTTCACATTCGAAGTGGGAGGGGCATATCGACCGACTTGAGTATGGGCAATTGCGGCTACTCACTGGCGTAAAAGGACGCAAATTTGAGACCAGTAGCACAAAAGACACACGAGATATTCACGATAGAAGTTGTCAGCATTTACGAGGTTAAAATTTCAGCAAGATAATTTAGTAGTTAAAGGGTTAAGCCAAGTATCTTCATAGTACTTGCACAACTCAGTATGATCGATGTTATGGACTTGTGGTGCAGCACAGTACAAACAGCATCATGCATAGTCGCTAGGGACGCCAAATTGACAGCAACAGAACTAACAGCGTGCATGATCTGACAGCAACGACAGCAGGCAATTAATCGTGGCCGCACAGCAGGCGTGGCCAATTAATTAATTAGTCGACGAATCGGGAGTCGACGAAATGGGAGTCGACGAAACGGGGACAAGCCATCCCATTCACGCGCGTTTTGATTGGCCAACGTCACACTTCCGCTTTTGCCTCAAGATCTTCGAAATCGCTGTATTAATAAATAATTATTATTATTCCAAAACGAGTTCTAGAAGAGCCTTACTGAATTATGTCGTCTTACGAAAAGATCTTTCAGTTTTTGGCCAGTGAAACGAAATACCCAGACGGAGCAAGCAGTGGGGAGAAGAAAGACATTCGGAAAAGGGCCAAAAAGTACAGAGTGCAAAATGGAGACCTATACTACAACAGGCTCCTATAGTGCCGAGGAGCAAGGATCATATAGAAGAGTATTGCAAACGTGCCCATGAAGGTACCTGCCGCATGCGTGCTGTCATGGTGAGTACTGTTTGCTGTTGTGCTGTTATTTTAGGTCATCTCAGTCAACAGGACACGCTTCAAGTAGCCAAATCCAACTTCCATTGGGCTACTCTACGCAGAGATGTGCTGAAATTTGTCAAAAGATGTCAGCACTGTTCCGCGAAGCAGGTCAGCCATATCGCGTGGTCGGTCTCGTTGATAAATTGCGTGGGTTGTGGTTATCATGAGGTCATTCTTCATCTACATTTTCAACTCTAGCCCACAGACAATGAGCAGGCTCAAACTCAACAATCAGCAGAACAGGATACTTCGTTTGAGTTACCAGTGGTACGATTATTGTGTGTTCAATGTGTTGTGTAGGCAATGTCAGGGGCATGTCAGCACACGATACTCATAGCTCTGTGGTTCATAATCATATCTAGGATTGTATTCACAGGTTGTAGCTTGCTATAGAACTGATCGTTCGTTAAGAGCTATTTTGCACTAAATATCTCTTGCTTGGATCATGCTATCTGTCTTACTGTTTATAATTATTTTGTCTACTTTTAGGTCAATATAAGATTTCCACAAGGGCAAGACTGCTACTCTGACGAAGATCTTGGCGGTTCTTATCTTGATTTACTCAAGTGAGTAGCTATTGACATGCATACATATAGATGCATTGTCATAAGAATGAGCTAGCATGCTTTTAAAATATTTTCACAGATCATAAGCATCCGTGGTCTGAGTACTGTTGGTCCACCCAATTTTCAATACCAGCTTCTGTTGTGAACGTCAAATATTGGACCAATACACAATTCACTTCCTGTAGCAGAAGGAACAGCAATTTTTCAGAAAGCATTACTAACTTGAAAAAGCACCCTCCATTATTATTGTCAGCAAGCATTATGTTTATTTCAGCTAGTGAAATGTACAATCATCTTACAATTATAAATAAATCTATAGCATTCATACATTGAAAAGTTGAACAGACTGGGTAACGAGTACTGATAACTGTCAACATTCTATGTGTACAGCTAGCTACACTAACACGAAAATTTGTTTGAGACAAATTAATTTTGGTATAATTTATTATTATTGCATGTTTTTAAAATTCGTAACTACTTGTTCATAGGCAGGATTAGTGTTGCAATCAATGTCATAATGCTGTTGTGTATTTGGTTCAAGTTAGGGACCACTCTTAGCTATCGAGACAGCTACAGCATCAGTGCTGCAATGGTAGTGGGCAGCCGACCTTCTTTGGACGATGACACTTTGGAATTAACCTAATGGTCCAAGAAATTAATTATTAAAGTGAAATAATTATGATAAGTTATAATTACTCGCAGTAATAATTATAATAATGCTATTATCACAATCGCCAAAACTGGTGCCACACCTCCAGACAATAAAGCGGGAAATTTTAAATTTTCTTACATCTTGGCTTGCCGCACTGTGTTTGTTTTTCAGCTGTACTGCATGTCCCACCCACCTCTGTCTATCCGTCATCACGTACTGTGCATTGCATGACTGCACTATATCAATCAAGATAAAGTACCACACAGATCTGAATCTGATTTGCAATAATATTATGAACTGACTTGAACCATTAATCATTTGAAAACTAAGTGGATCAGAAAGTCATTCTACTAGCTAGGATGAAATTAAATGTCATGAATTAGCAAGCTAGGTCAAGCTAAGAACATGCTGAACTCAAAGCTGTTGCAATCCATCCCAAGTCATGCATCATCTTCCAGTACTACTCCTCAAGGCAGTATACTACCCATCATCACTATCTAATGTATTGCACGTGAGATAGAAACATGATTTGAAAATTACACATATTCAAACTCTGCACAAAGTAGCTAACAATTACAAAACAGGAGTGACAAAAAATATTAAGAAATGATGTGTTCTACACATGTACATGAAAAAAGACAAAGTAGTTCAAAAATTATTCAAAATATTGAACTGTTATATAAAAAGACTGAAATCATAATGAGCACATAAGTACATGTATTATCATTAATTACAAGGTTTTAACAGATTCTTATAGAATTATAAAGATAGAATTGTTCCAATTCAGTGTAGTACTGTTTCCAGGTAGTTACTGTAGTGCTGTGCTACTATCATTATCTAATTTACTGTACATGAGATAGAAACATGTTCATGTGCAAGAATACTATTCAAATCAAACAATAGAACACAGTTACATGACTGCACTAAACAGGAGTGACAAAAGAAAAACAATATACCCTGTAGTTGAGGTAAAAAATTCAAACTATCAATTAATACAGTATAATTCTTCTATAGTGACATAATATTTGAAGCAACCATGAAAAGATGTTGTATAATAACGTAAAGTAAACTGCTACTACACACTGAAAGAAGAAATCATATTGTGCACATAGTCATCATCGTTCAGTTAAAAATTAATAGTCATAGTATGGTTTTAACAGATGCTTATATTGTTCTTGGATGTGTGGTGGTAGCTTGTTATAGTCTGAACAATAAAGTTTGAATTTTACTACTTGTTCGTTACTATCAGCAGCCTCGATCAGTTGGAGCAGGTTAGTAGAGTCAGTACAATCTTGTATCTCGTAAATAGCTAGTACTTCTAGTGTGGGGTGTGACTGTACAATATTAGTGAGAACAGGTAGGTCACTGTCTAGTAGATCATTAATCTCCAGGAATGTCAGTGAAGTGATATTCACGATCAATGCAGCTAGCGGGTGAAGAAGGTTACGGGAAATGGTAAGTTTCTTGAGGTTTGTGTTACCATGTGGAAGAAGCTGAGTTTCATTGATAGTGTCATCAGTGAACAAGGCAAGTTCTTGCAATGAAGAGGGTTGAAATAATGTTGAGATCAATAACTGACTACTAATTTGTGAATCTACGTGTCGAAAAAACAGGGATTTTAGTTCACTCCCTGGGGCTATCAGCTGCTGAATCCCTACCAGATCATCATGATCAATGTTAACATCCCATACGTCAAGTTCCTTGATTCGGGAAAACTCTCTTAATGTAATAATTACAGAAAGGGATGATCCAGATATTATTTCTAACGACCCTCTAGCAATAGATGAGGACCTAAGACCCTTCACCAGGAGATCAATATTTTCCTCTGTCTCTTTGTTAATTATAAGACTCCATCTTACATCAAAGTGGCTGATGCAGTATCCTGTGGCATACCAGTCAAAACAAACTACTGGTAAAACAACACCTATTGTATGACGTTTACTATAGTCCTGCACCTCCACACTATCCATAATGCTAGGACACTCATATGCACATTGGACCAACTGTAAACTATTATACGGGATATTGCTGGCGAGTTGTTGTACCAACTCCTGGTACACAGGGTGACTATGATAATCATCATGTCTGTACATTCCTGCCAGAAACCTCACAACAACACTATCTTCCTCTGGCCATTTAAACAGTCCAAAGCCACTAGGATTCACAACAGCAATATGGAGGGCAGTCAAGTATTCTTGAAGAGTGAGATGGAGGAAGGAGTAGAAGCACCCAGGACCTGTACACACATTCACACTTGTGGTCTTTTTCATTGTCCCAAGGTGCACAAAGTCCTCACCAAGGTCAGTGAAGACGAACCTTTCCTCACACAGATTCTCATAGGCCACCTTGGCTAGCTGAAGAAGCTGCTGAACCACTAGAGGAGGAAGCTTGCTAATGTCCTCTATATGCTGGAGGGAAGGAGGCATGCAATACTCACTAGAAACCCGACGTGTGGACACGAGGTGCCTGCGAATGAGACCACGAGTGAGAGTGTCAAAGTGCTGTGTCATGGTTGTAGGGAAAGGCATATCTGTGTCATAGCTGTCCTGGTATATCAGGGCTACAATGACGGCATTGAGAGGGATATACATCATACCATATATGGGAGGATTTCTGGTGATGTAAGACAAGAACCCTGCCAGGATATCCCCACTAAACACACTCTCAGCAAACCGCTTGATATCCTCTTTAGTGAAGCCTATCACCTCGAGGTGCCTGTCTATGTTATGCTGGCAGAGGCTCCAGAGTTCAGCACTTACTGAAGGACGACTGGTGACAATAATAGTAGCCTCTGCCAGGAGCCTACCCTTGAGTAGATCTATGTAGACCGAGCCCTCCTGCCGCTGCTCACGAGGAAGCTCATCTAACCCATCGCACACGATAAGCATGCCTTCTCCTTCTCCTATTGCAGCCAAGAGCTCCGTCATGTTAGTGGTAGAATTACACGGCAGCAGGTCCTCAAGGCAGCGTGCCTCTTGAGCCTTCTTCTCCCTCAAGCGAACTAGTACCACTAACTCGTACTGCTTCACACTCTCTAACTCCTCCCACTTGTGACACACCTCCCATGCTAATGTGCTCTTGCCGATACCTGGTGCACCCTCCACCAGGACACAACGTACTGGTCTACCATCCTCTCTGGGCTTTAGTATATGATCTAGTGCTATCGGAGCTTTCTCACGCAAGATCTCTTCAGTTAAACCGTGGAGACTTTTTCTAGTAAACTCATCTGCTTGCTTCCTGGTGATACCCTTCTTGCTGATGACAGCTAGCTCAATGTAGTGCTTGCTGGCAGTAGTGAGTAGCTTATCATCATCAGGGAGTGGCTGTCGGTAACATTTCTTTAGGAACTGTTTGTACTGTTTCCTGGTGATAGCTGAGGAGAGGAAACACATCATCCACTGGTCATTAGTGACTGAGTATGTCATTATACCTGTTGTGCTTGAATGAGATGAAGAGGTGATGGAGGATGGTATCATACTATCATTGGTCTGTGCTGTAAGATACTGTCACATGTTATTCCACCATATACACATTCTCTACTCACCAGCTGATGTGTTTGGTGGTAGGGACGACACTAGTTGAGGAGTGTGCAGTGACTTGAGTTGAGCTACATCAGAACACCATGCATGCACTGGTCAGTGGATGTACTCAGACACACATTATCACACTCACCACATGTGGACCTCAGCTTGCCACAGAGGTGCTGCATTGAACTGTCCTTCTCTAGTGCTTCCACAAACTTGTGGTAGTTGCTGGGGTCTAGTCGGATTGCTGTTTCTGTCGCATCTAGGAGCTCAGACACTTTCTGTTCTGTGAGTGGCAGCTCAAAAATCTTTCTTCTCGTCTCTCGTGACAGTAGACCAGCGGAGTACAGTTCTGCTGCCAGTGAAGTAGGGTCACCAATGGATTTGAACAGGTCAGCATAATGCCTTTGAAACGAGCGGTACTCAGCGCTCTCGGTCTCCTGAACAACAGTATAATAAACCAGGATTAATACTGGTATTTGAATACTATGATCCAGCGGTTGGACTAGTACAGTAAAGTCTTACCTGATCACTAGAAGACGCCATAACCAAACACGCCCGCATACATTTTTGAGGGCGTAGGTAGATATCAATGAATCTGATTAACTTGTGTGATATCACGCAACTGGCTTTCCCAGACATGGCGTCTAAACAATAGGTTTTAGATTTGATTTTAAAATAATAACCACAAAATGAAGTATTATTAATATTTGATGGTTGGTTTGACTGTTCTACCAGTTCGTGTAGTGACAATGTGTGATACTCGTGGAATAACCTCATCTTCTTCATCCTCTAACTCTTCATCTTCCTCATCATCTGACATGCTCAATCGTCTGAGTCTCTTTGACGCTGACCTAGTCACTACCCTGCCCACTGCCCCGCCCCCTTCCTGATCATCATATCGTCTCTTCCGCTGTGATCTACTCCTAGTGGTCACGCGTCTTCTGACCACGCCCACCTCCTCCTCCTCAATGGACAGTTCATCTCTGCTCTCAGATTCATCGTTCGATGAGAGTTCATCAGTCGAGGTTGATAGTCCGTTCATTATCAAACTGCTCATTGTGTCCGCAGTGCTGTGAGAAGATGATCTTAGTCTAGATGGGATCTGTGGAGTGGACTCCGCTAGAATACCGAGGGTTCGTCTGGTGCCATAGACTGGTCTGTCCTCTGCTTGACATGATTTCAGGAACTCTAGTACCTTGATCTCGAACAACGCTTGAAGAGACTTAGCCATCTTGTAGACCTGTGAGGAGGAAACACCAAATTATACATGTGTACATGTAAGTTAACGAGTATCATGTGAGACTTCAATTTCACATCACACATTGTGCAAAGCTTTGTTCTAATTTTAGTGGCCATTTTCAGAGATATGCAAGAGTATACTGAGATGTACAGGAGTATACTGGGATGTGAAAGAGTATACTAGAATTTGCAAGCATATACTGGGATGTGCAAGGAATGTGCAAGAGTATACTGAGACATGAACTAGTATAGTGGGATGTACAAAAGTATACTGGGATATACAAGAGTATACTGGGATGTACAAGAGTATACTGGGATGTACAAGAGTATACTAGCTAGGATATACAAACCTGTGATTTGTGTTGATTGTACTCTTTAGCGTTAGTAAAGATCAGTCTAACATCATCAATGAGCTCTCTTGGCACTCGATAGTGACCCTCAGAGAGCTTCTGACGAACTAGACTAAGATCCATCGGACAACAAACAACCAATGGATAGTCCTGAGAGATAGAAAGAGAGGGAGGGAGAGAGAAGGGAGGGAGAGAACACATGAGTGAATGAGGATGAGTGAGTGGGTGAGTGATGACTCTATTTACTCACTGGAAATGTTTCTGTGTCCACTGGTTTCAGGAAAGGAGGTGAGTTTTCGTTCTGACAGAGATCGTCCAACAACTGCACAGCAGCATCAAACCAGAGCTGAGGAGGACAGAGAGAGGTGCCGGTGAGTGAGCGAGTGAGTGAGGGAGGGAGTGAGTGAGTGAGTGAGTGAGTGAATGAGTGACTGAGTGAGTGAGTTACTAACCAGTTGGTCTCTGTTGTTCACAAGCTCATCTTGCTCGACCTCCATCTTCTCCTCTTCTCCTTCTTCACTACGATCCATCAGATTTTGTAGTCTCTGCAGGAAACCAAACTCACTCACCACCTTACACATGAGTCATGAAGTTATCAACCTTTGATTTTCTCTTCACGGGTGAGGATGGTGCTATCTTTGTCTCAGTTGGAGCAGTGAACAGTTCCTCTGCTTCAACCAGTTCGACCTCCGGAGCAATGACCTCTGTGGGAAGGTCATCATCGGCTACAGAAAGGTCAGGACGATAACACTCCATTATATTACTACACGAAGGAGTCCTGCAAGTATGAAAAATATTGGTAAAATTTTTTAACAAAATTATCAATTTTGATGGGTGACCTGATAAATTTTAGTAAAGTTTGTACAAAAATTTTTCCATGCTTGACAATGAGACTGGTTTCTTCGTTGTAAGATAGTGCATTACGAGCCAGCAACACAACCTCCCAGATGAGAGCTATCTTCCGTCTGGAGAGAGAGAGAGAGAGAGAGCGAGAGAGAGCGAGAGATGAATTACATCTGTGTATCATTATATTTCTAACTATTCCTGTTCGTACCTGTAAAACCCGTTTCTCAATCTCTCAGCTATAGTTGATACACTTGTTGGGAAAGGTACCACTGTACAATATGTCGGCTCCTCATCGAGATCTACTGGGTCCAGGAACATGTCTGCTTCTTCTAGTTCATCTTCTTCCTTCTCCAAGATGGCGCCTAGTCCTTGAAGGATCCGTTCCCTCTCACCTTCACTGTCCCACGCTGAGAGGAGGTCCTCACATGAGACCAGAGGAGTGAAGGACTCTAGAGAAGCAGAGAGAGAGAGAGGGAGAGAGAGAGAGAGAGAGAGAGAGAGAGAGAGAGAGAGAGAGAGAGAGAGAGAGAGAGAGAGAGAGAGAGAGAGAGATAGTCAATAGTTGCATCATCGTGTATCATATAATCTTGTGAACCTGCATTTGTTTCACCATTGTCAATCTCTAGTGGGTGAAGGTCCCATGGACTGAGCTGATCGGTAGCGCCATCGTCCCACTTAATATGGTACATCTGCCATACACTGTTAGGAGTGTCTTCAGAGAATGGTCTACGCTTCAGGATGGTCCCAGACCAGTACTGGTCGTCTATGAGGCTCTGGAACCGGTCTCCAGACGACCACTGTCGCTTGAGACTTTCTTTGTAGACTTGTTCGAGAATAATGAAGTCCAATACATTATCCATATCATGGAACCTGTGATATGATAAAGAAGTGATGATGGATGGGAGGGAGAGAGGGAGGGAGGGTGGGAGGGAGGGAGGGAGGGAGGGAGGGAGGGAGAGAGAGAGAGAGAGAGAGAGAGAGAGAGAGAGAGAGAGAGAGAGAGAGAGAGAGAGAGAGAGAGAGAGAGAGAGAGAGAGAGAGAGAGAGAGAGAGAGAGAGAGAGAGAGAGAGAGAAGAAGGTAGGGAGGGAGGGAGGGAGGGAGGGAGAGAGAGAGAGAGAGAAGAAGAAAGAGAGAGGAGGCAGTGCTTACTTGAAGGTAAACACTACTTGTTGATTGGCAGCCATAGCTTGTTGACTGGAGCATGGAGCATCAGAGATTGGAGGAGACAAGAGAGCTATAGAAGAGATGAATCAGTTAGTCAGACTCCATTACAGCGTTCTACAGGTTCAGATTCTAGAGTTGTCTCACACGAGTCACTCACCTAGTGTTATAGAGCAGAGAGTGGGTGGACCAACTACGAAATGAACGTTCTTTACTTGACAGAATTCTTGAGGCTGGAGAGTAAATAGATAATAAAGACACAGCCAGCTAAAGTAACATGGGTATAAACATGAACTAGACTTACTCTCAGTGTGAACTTCTCCCAGGGCATTCTCTGGTGTTTCCATGGATACGCTTTGTTCTCACGGACTGCATCACGATACAGCTCGTGTCCCTGTCGGCAATACACCACCTGAGAGGAAGAGAGAGAGACCAGTAGTGACCCATAACACACCAGTACATGTACTCACAATATCACCAACTTGAGGGAAGTAAGGTGAGGGGCGTGGTTTAGTTGACTTCAACCAATCAGACGGCCAGTAGGCTGTGAGATCCACACCTTTTACCTAAAGAGAGGAAAAGAGCCAAATACATCATTACTGAGCAAAAATGAGAACTATTACAGTAACTCTGGTCAAAGCTTACTGGTAGTGAGGGGCGTGGTCTTCTTCTTTCCTTCACTGGCTCATCTTGATCGTCTGGACTCACCCTTCGTTTCTTCCTCACTCTTCTCTTCTCCTTGTCTCTCTCATCTTCATCCTCCACTACTGTTCTACCTCCACTGATCTCTGAGGACTCATCTGAGTAGTTAGAATATCTGCAGAGAGAAGGCAAGTGAGGAGTGAGTGTGTGAGCGAGTGTGTGAATGAGTGAGTGAGTTAGTGTGTGTGAGTGATTCAGTGTGGTAGCCAGGCAGCTAGACACTCTATCTACTATACTGTCTTACTGGCGTTTTCGTCGCTGTGATCTCTTGCGAGATGGTGAGATGAAATTCATCCCATCAACCTCAGTGGTCCAATCTGAAATATCACTAGAAGCAGTACTGTGAAGAAACATGATAGTAGTGATGGTGATAGTAGTGATGGTGATAGTAGTGATGGTGATAGTAGTGATGGTGATAGTAGTGATGGTGTGAGGGTCACCTCAGCATCTCCCAGTTGTCCTCCTCCTCCTCGATCTCCACCTCTTCTTCCTCCATTTCGCTTGGTGCTTGTCAAGACACCATCTTTAGTGGAGTCACTCTCAACAACCACAGAAGCCAGTGGGTCAGGTATGGTGCGCCCACTGCGCAAGGAACGTCCTTTAACATGATCAAACTTGGGAGAAGGAGCCTGATAGAGAAAACAAAGCACCTGACAACACTGTACAGTTTGAGTTTCAGCCAGAACCACGAAGATCTGACATGGAATAGTTTGAGCACATCCACTAATACATGAGATGGTGAATCAGACAAGGCTGAAAATATTGACCATCACTACTGAGATCAGTGAATGGTATGATGTCATCATTACACCATCGAGAGAGAGAGAGAGAGAGAGAGAGAGAGAGAGAGAGAGAGGGGGGGGGGAGAGAGGGAGGGAGAGCTCACAGGTGGTGGTGTGTCACTGAGTAGTTGCTGCACTTGATAGATCTCTTCCTCTTCTTCACAAAGCGTCATCTGAGAGGAATGCATCTCACTGTGTGGAGTAGAGAGACTATGATCAAACAAGTGTGTTTCTGACACACTAAACAAGTATTGTAAAGCAACTCCTGGAACCCAGGCTAGGAGCTCACAGGAGTACTGACTGTGCCTCCCACTGCAAGTGTGGGCAGTCCCACCTGAACCTCTACAGTTGTTTGCGAAGATCTTGCATAACGGAAGCGAAAGCGGAAGTATGACGTTGGCCAATCAAACGCACGTAGGCGTGACTAACTGAAGTTGTACACGTGACGAAAAGTGAATTTGATTGGCCAGTCTCACACTTCCGCTTCCGCTTCCGTTATGCAAGATCTTCGCAAACAACTGTAGTGGTCAGTGAGACACAGCCAGCATTTCATCTGTCTACTTTGAATATTTTACAAGCTTACTTGACCAGATCTTGATCCAACTGGGGTACTATCCAACTGTTTGCTTATCGGGAAACTATGAGTGAGAGAGAGTGAGTGAGTGTGTAAGTGCGTAAGTGAGTGAGTGTGTAAGTGAGTGAGTGTGTGAGTGTGTAAGAGAGTGTGTAAGTGAGTGAGTGAGTGAGTGAGTGAGTGAGTGAGTGTGTAAGTGCGTAAGTGAGTGAGTGAGTGAGTGTGTGAGTGAGTGTGTAAGAGAGTGTGTAAGTGAGTGAGTGAGTGCGTGTGTGTGTGTGTGTGTGTAAGTGAGTGAGTGAGTGAGTGAGTGAGTGAGTGAGTGAGTGAGTGAGCCTACCTGTTCAAAAGGCTTGCTTGACCCTAGTCCATACACAGTAAGGTATCCTTGACTATCTGCAGCAGCAAAGGTTGTCCCATCTGGTGACCACTTACAGTCAAAGATGCATGAATGCCCTTCTTCATGCTACAGAGACTAGCTGAAACAGAATCTTTGTGACGGCAAACAGCAAACCTCAATTTTGAATTTTTTCAGTCGTACAGCTGCTAGCATGTCCCAAATAATAATAACCCCGTCATGACCAGCAGTGAGCAGGATCCTGGAGTCATGTGGATGACACTCCAGGACAAATACTTCACCAGAATGCTCCTGAAGAAGAGACACATTTTTATAGCAATTTTAGAGTGTGAAAATCATACCAGCATAATTTTTTAGAGGTGCATTATTTTTTTAAAGTTTGGTTATGTGAATAAAAAAAGATGTACGTTGGAACCCTTCTATTCCAGACACCATTGGTACCCACAAGTATAGTACTGATTTCAGGTTGTTATACATACAAAGAATAGTATTGATAATTATTTGAGACCACATGCAATGTCCACATTATAGTGTGTGTCCTTATTTCAGAGGTGACCACAGTGAGGGTTCCACTGTATACACAACGAATTTGTTAATGCTTTTTTGATCAACATTTCAAAATTTTGAAATTTATTCAAATTTTGAATTCTTGTACCTTTAGTTTAGAGACCAGCTCTCCTGTGCTCGATCTCCACACCCTCACAATGCAATCAGGTGAGTGGGCGGATACCAGATACGTGTCTGTCCTCTCCCATTCCACCTGTAACCTGATACCTTCTCACTAGATCATCATCCTTCAAGAGCATGTGAGCTAGGTCTGTACACTGCCATTGTTCCAATGATGAGATCCATCGAATAACTCTCAGAGAAGACCCATCAGGTTTCTTGAGATGAAGGAGCTGATCATAAGAGGGTCTGTCAGCTGCCAGAGAGAAATAGAAAAGCTCAACTTTGTAAAAATCACTTCACTCACATGATAGAGGACCAGAGTTTGTAGTACCAGAGATGATCAGAGCCTGAGAGATGTTAGTACGACTGTACGAGTCTCTCGCCGGGAAGGCTGGAATGCATGCCGCGCTCTTAACCCTTTTACCGCGACGCGCATATATTTATGCGCGATGAAATCCACCCGTATACGCGACGCGCATATATATATGCGCGTCTTCGTTACCTCGAAACAGCTACCGCTAGCGCCACCCAACTTACTTTGTTGCAGCCAAAACTTCTTGGCAACGTTGAAACATAGTTGCTATAGTATTCTAACTTGTTTATTGTGGTTTCTAACACTCGTTTGTCTGTGTAAACAAACGCCCACCAAGCAGTGATAACTGACAGCTTCTTGCTGCAATAGTACAGTGTCTACACAGCTTTGCTGTTGAGACGAGTGCTGTACTTGCTTTCACAGACAGTTTGCTACTCAGGCAGAAGAGGGTGGTGTGTGTTCGAATATTATTATCAATCACAGCAATCAACATAAAAGTAATGGAAAGCTTGAACAAGTATTTTGATCTTGAGCAGACAGCAAAAACACGTCAAGGTATCAGCAGATAGCATGGTAGTTTCTCAGCACTGTAATAGATGAGAAGAGGCTAATAACACTGATAACATGAGCATAATATAACTGTACAACTGAAGTGTATGACACACTAACTACTGCCATGACTAACATCAAGCTACAATGCACACGCCATGACTGCCATCAAGCTACAATACACACAACAATCACGACATTTTTCAGCCAAGACGACACACGCTTTACTGGTTATAATGTAAGAGACACTAGCACCAAGCACACACAAGCAAAACAAACATTATACACAAGATAAATACATTCTATTTTCACCTTTTTAAAGATTACAATCGTCCATAGCAAGCCTGAGCATCCTGACGATACACACGTCGCTCACGTATGCTGTACAGAGAAAGCAGTGTTCTTTGCTGGCACAATAAGTATAAAAATGTACTCACCTGGTTGTCACAAATAACTCAATAGCTTGCTAGTAGATAGCTCAAGGCAAACCAGATGTTTATAACACTTACTAAGCTGTTGGAAGTGTAAAATAGTGATACAAAGTGTGCAGCAACAAAGCTGTGTTGTCCTGGAAATTATTTCTGTTCTAGTTGAGGCAGAAAATGAGCTCCAACAAGGCTGTCAACAGCAGTTGTGCTTAGTAACACACACAAAAAGGCTCCCACAATGACCATGGTCAAGTTCTAAACATCCTAAGAGGCTGTAGTTGCCGTGTACACAGAGCAACACGAAGGAGAAGCGTGACAACTCACTCGTCCGCCATCACTTGCTGACGAGTAGCTTTGACGGGTCATACAAAGCTTAAAAGTTTACTAGCAAAGCTCTGGAGTACACTAGTATGATAGACAACACTCACTTAGCTGTAGCAAACACGCAGAGGCGAGTAGAAGCGGCACAAACTGCTCTCCAAGTTACAGCAACATGATTGGAAAAATGGCGGTGAGGTAGGTGGAGTTAGACACGCCCGGTACAAGTTGAAAGCCGTTGATGATGTCGTTATCACGCTCAAACAGTCTTCCACAATGGCCAAGGTCCAGTTTTGAACAACACAGAAGGTTCCTGGTACAGCTTACGCTGCGTGGTGTAGGGAAGAAGCGAAGAATAGTTGCTCGCGTAAGTGTATGATGGTAGCAGATAGCTTTGACGGTCCAACTCAAGCTTTGATGGACAAATAACAGTAGCCCAGGACATAGTACAGGTTGAGAAAACACTGTCGTACATCTAGCTTCCGCGCTGAAGCGTCCAGAGCAGAGACAAAGCGCAGTACCGAGATAGCTGTCACAATTCAAAAACAGCCATCGCGTGACGTGGGTGGAGCAACGATTACAATTAATCGCGGTAAGAGGGTTAACTTTCCATGTGTTAGTGGGCGTAACCAACCGCGCCTTCAGACTGTACAGCGGGAAATTTGAATTTTCTTACATCTTGACTTGAATTGTCGTACTCCATTGTCTTTGAGCTGTACTGCATGTCCCACCCACCTCTGTCTTTCCATAATCACTGTGCATTGCGCGCATGACTGCACTATAATATCAATCAAGATAAAGTACCACACAGATCTGAATCTGATCCCACACACCTCTTAACAATGAGCAAGCTCTGACTCAAACAATTATTAATTATTTATTTAAAATTATAACTTGAAAAATCAGTTTAAATATTAATATGCTAACATAAGCTCATCGACTGCAGCAACTAAAAAAGTATGCAGTACCGTAAATATCACCATAAACCAACTCACTGTACCTTATTGTCAAGCACTCCATCCTTTGGTGTCTGTTTGGTTGTTAGTCGATGTCCTATCATTTGCTTACTCAGACCAGCTATGGACCTTGGTAATGGAAGCTGGTCCATAGCTGGTCTGAGTAAGCAAATGATAGGACATCGACTAACAACCAAACAAATTTCCATAAATTTCCAGAACCATAAATTTCAGGTTGGTGAGACCAGCCATAAAGGGTTTAATCTCACATGTCTCACAAAGTAACATTATTAAGTTAATGGATTAGAATGAGAGAAAGTCATTCTACTAGCTAGGATGAAATGTCATGAATTAGCAAGCTATATAGCTCAAGCTAAGAGCATGAACTCAAAGCTGTTGCAATCCATTCCAAGTCATGCATCATCTTCCAGTACTCCTCCTCCAGGCACTATACTACCCATCATCACTATCTAATGTATTGCACGTGAGATAGAAACATGATTTGAAAAATTACACATATTCAAACTCTGCACAAAGTAGCTAACAATTACAAAACAGGAGTGACAAAAAAATATTAAGAAATGATGCGTTCTACACACGTACATGAAAAAAGACAAAGTACATGTAGTTCAAAAATTATTCAAATATTGAACTGTTATATAAAAAGACTGAAATCATAATGAGCACATAAGTACATGTATTATCTTTAATTACAAGGTTTTAACAGATTCTTATAGAATTATAAAGATATAATTGTTCCAATTCAGTGTAGTACTGTTTCCAGGTAGTTACTGTAGTGCTGTGCTACTATCATTATCTAATTTACTGTACATGAGATAGAAACATGTTCATGTGCAAGAATACTATTCAAATCAAACAATAGAACACAGTTACATGGCTGCACTAAACAGGAGTGACAAAAGAAAAACAATATACGCTGTAGTTGAGGTAAAAAATCAAAATTATTAATTAATAGTACAGTAATTCTTCTAGTGACATAATATTCGAAGCAACCAAAAGATGTTGTATAATAACGTAAAGTAAAATGCTACTACACACTGAAAGAAGAAATCATATTGTGCACATATTCATCATCATTCAGTTCTAACGTCATAATAATATGGCTGTAACAGATGCTTATATTGTTCGTGGATGTGTGGTGGTAGCTTGTTATAGTCTGAATGATAAAGTTTGAATGTTACTACATGTTCGTTACTATCAGCAGCCTCGATCAGTTGGAGCAGGTTAGTAGAGAGTGCACAATTATATATATTGTAAATAATTAGTACTTCTAGCGTGTGGTGTGACTGTACAATGTTAGTGAGAACAGGTAGGTCACTGTCTGGTAGAACACGAATCTTCAGGTAGGTCAGTGAAGTGATATTCACGATCAATGCAGCTAGCGGGTGAAGAAGGCTATGGGAAATGGAAAGTTTCTTGAGGTTTGTGTTACCATGTGGAAGGAGCTGAGTTTCATTGATAGTGTCAAGAGAGATCAAGGTAAGTTCATCTAATGAAGAGGGTTGAAATAATGTTGAGATCAATAAACTACTAATTTGTGATTCAATGTACCAAAAAGCTAGAGATTCTAGTTCACTCCCTGGTGCTATCAGCTGCTTGAAGATGACCAGATCATCATGATCAATGTTAACCTCCCATAATACAAGTTTCTTAAGTCGGGAAAACTCTCTTAATGTAATAATTACAGAAAGGGATGATTTAGATATTTTTAACGACAAAATTCTCCCTTTAGCAATAGATGAGGACCTAAGACCCTTCACCAGGAGATCAATATTTTCCTCTGACTCATTTGTCATTTCAAGACCCCATCTTTCATCGAAGTGGCTGATGCAGTATCCTGTGACATACCAGTCCAAACCAACTACTGGTTCAACATCTATTGTATCACGTTCACTATAGTCCACCTTCACACTATCCATAATGCTAGGACACTCATATGCACAATGGACCAACTGTAGAGACTTAGAGGCAAGCAGCTGTACCAACTCCTGGTACACAGGGTGACTATGATAATCATCATGTCTGTACATTCCTGCCAGAAACCTCACAACAACACTACGTTCCTTTAGCCATTCTACCAGTTCAAAGCCACTAGGATTCACAATAGCAATATGGAGGGCAGTCAAGTATTCTTGAAGAGTGAGATGGAGGAAGGAGTAGGAGCACCCAGGACCTGTACACACATTCACACTTGTGGTCTTTTTCATTGCCCCAAGGTGCTCAAAGTCCTCACCAAGGTCAGTAAAGACGAACCTTTTCCTGCACAAACTCTCGTAGGCCACCTTGGCTAGCTGAAGAAGCTGCTGACCCACTAGAAGAGGAAGCTTGCTAATGTCCTCTGTACGCTGGAGGGATGGAGGCATGCAATACTTGCTAGACACCCGACATGTGGACACGAGGTGCCTGCGAATGAGACCACAAGTGAGAGTGTCAAAGAGCTGTGTCATGGTTGTAGGGAAGGGCGTATCTGTGTCATAGCTGTCCTGGTATATCAGGGCTACAAAGACGGCATTGAGAGGGATATACATCATACCATATATGGGAGGATTACTGGTGATGTAAGACAAGAACCCTGCCAGGATATCCCCACTAAACACGCTCTCAGCAAACCGCTTGATATCCTCTCTAGTGAAGCCTATCACCTCGAGGTGCCTGTCTATGTTATGCTGGCAGAGACTCCAGAGGTCAGCACTTACTGAAGGACGACTGGTAACAATAATAGTAGCCTCTGCCAGGAGCCTACCCTTGAGTAGATCTATGTAGACTGAGCCCTCCTGTCGCTGCTCATAAGGAAGCTCATCAAACCCATCGCACACGATAAGCATGCCTTTTCCTTCTCCTATTGCAGCCAAGAGCTCCTTCATGTTAGTGGTAGCATCACATGGCAGCAGGTCCTCAAGGCAGCGTGCCTCTTGAGCCTTCTTCTCCCTCAAGCGAACGAGCACCACTAACTCAAACTGCTTCACACTCTCTAACTCCTCCCACTTGTGACACACCTCCCATGCCAGTGTGCTCTTGCCAATACCTGGTGCACCCTCCACCAGGACACAACGTACTGGTCTACTATCCTCTCTGGGCTTTAGTATATGATCTAGTGCTATCGGAGCTTTCTCATGCAAGATCTCTTCAGTTAAACCGTGGAGACTTTTTCTAGTAAACTCATCTGCTTGCTTCCTGGTGATACCCTTCTTGCTGATGACAGCTAGCTCAATGTAGTGCTTGCTGGCAGTAGTGAGTAGCTTATCATCATCAGGGAGTGGCTGCCGGTAACATTTCTTTAAGAACTGCTTGTACTGTTTCCTGGTGATAGCTGAGGAGAGGAAACACATCATCCACTGGTCATTAGTGACTGAGTATATGTCATTATACCTGTTGTGCTTGAATGAGATGAAGAGGTGATGGAGGATGGTATCATACTATCATTAGTCTGTGCTGTAAGACACAGAGTACAGCTGTCATAAGGTGCAACTGAGTACATGGAAATATTTGTAAATTGTTTATGCTCTCCCATTTTCTCATCATGTACTTTAGTGTGTTGGTCACAAGTTGGAAGGGCTCACGGTATACTTGGTTTGGAAAAGTCTACCAGACTAAAAATAATACTAACTAACTTCCTAATGGTCTAATACATTATTTTGCAAACACGGGCTACCAACACAGCTTTGCTAGTATGTTCTATTACATACTTCTTGCTCCTATCTTTCCTGGGTGCACCAGTACTATAGACTGAGTCGATCAATTTTACTGCTCAAGAAAAACTCACTATAATAGGCACTTGAAGATTGTATTTTAGCAAGATTTTAAGGGTGTGCCAGCAGTTAACCCTTTAAGCCTAATGACGCCATTTGGCGTCATACATACTTCAGACAGCATAACTTTATGAAAAAGTGCTAAAATTAATATCCCAAAATTAAGCCAAATTGAAGGATACAAATAACCGCCCAAATTTGACTGGTTTTCGGCGTACCCCCTGCGCTAAACGTATTGGCTTCTGCATTTTCTATGGCTTCAGTGCAATTTCCACAACATTTCAGGAAAAACGAAATGGAGGCCAAGAAAATTTGGACATTTTATGGCTTCGGGTGCTCGGAAAACCCATTATTGCGCATTCTCTATGATCTGGGCTACATTTTACACTCACCAAAACAACTGCTATTTGTATGTACTTTTCAGTGGCCAGCCCCAAAGTACTAACTTTGAGCAAAATTTGACGAGGTCGCTGCACTTTATCGGCTTCACTTTCGAAGTGGGAGGGGCATATCGACCGACTTGAGTGTGGGCAATTGCGGCTACTCACTGGCGTAAAAGGACGCAAATTTGAGACCAGTAGCACAAAAGACGATAGAAGTGATAGAAGAGGTCAGCATTTACGAGGTTAAAATTTCAGCAAGATAATTTAGTAATTAAAGGGTTAATGAGCGATTATGACGTCTTGTCGTATATTGTAGTGTTAGTGCTTTTCCTTGCTACAGAGTGTGTTTAGAGTGAAGCTACTATAGTTTAGTAGTAATATTATGTGCAAGGTGACCACTATTTGTATTAGATATCTGGCAATGATCTCTAGAAAACTTGTGCTCTCTCTAAGTAGTACCAATTCACTAAAGCGTACAGCATTGTATACCTTGCTCACTTGTTGTGTTAGCTGCAATGAGCTGGTCAGCAAGTGCACCCAGTTCAGACTGTCTGAGACACTCTATCAAGTGTTGATATGTACGAGTAGATTCATCGCCATTTGTCAGCCATTTCTGGACGATAGCCTCTGTGACACTCTCAGCACCATCTTGGATGTGGTTCTTCTTCAGTAAAGCAACTGCTACTCCATTCTCATCTTGTAGGAGACACATACCGAATGTTGTGTAGTCATGAGCAGCAATTGTTTGAACTATCTTGAGAGGTTTACCATCAGCTCCCTTCATTGTCTTCAGCTTTAGTAGAGTGGGCCTGGCACCTGCATGGATATTAAAGCAATGACAACTAGACATGGTACACAGCATGTATTGTACTACTGTTATCATCCTATAACTACACCACTTCTGCACCAGTTTGTTAGTCTGGTAACCCCGCCCAGGCTTCGCATTCAACTGAAATATAAAGGGATGGGCTGTCAGTCTATCTCTACAACTGCAGTCGAAGCAGGCTCTTTTTTAATTCAGTCTAGTTGTTTGGTGTAGACCTAGTACTCACCGGTAATCGGGCCAGGGTTCTTTTCAATGTCACCAGAGATGATCAGAGACTGAGAGATGATCACTAGTATCGCCAGTACGAGTCTGACTAGAGTATCTTGTAACAGATGAAGACCACAATGGAACGAGCAGTGTACATCATGTATGAAGAAAGACAAAGAGCGGAGAGATTGCTGGATCAATGATTCACTAGATCTGGGAGAGGAGCTTGGTGGAACGACACGAGAAGGAGACAAGCTAGGGCATGTAGGGCCGGGCGGTTCTTCTTGCCTGACAACATCACTACTGCTACGTTTGCAGCGTCTCCGAAATTTAAAAGACAACGGACATGACAGAGAGGCGGATAAGAAACCAGAGTAGCACTTGCTGCTAGAGAGCCCTATTGTAGCTCGCCACAGCTCCACAGAGATCATGGCGGCTTCAATTTCCTGCGGGCAGAAGGTGTGGCTTGTGAACGCACTGTGCACTCTACAACGCAGGATCGATGAAAAATCAAGATGATCTAGATCTACTATAGAATTTCAATCCGCCCAAGATGGTACTTGAATTGGATCTAAATTTCCACATTGTTCCATACTTATGACATTAATTTTGATAAAATCATTCACTAAAGGAGTCATTGAGTTCAATAACTATTCCTTGGTCTCTTAGTTGTTGGTCTATCAGTGATCCTATTGCAGCAGCTCACTGACACACTCTCTTCACCATCATCAACTAGTCTCTATAGTAAACCAACATCACTAGTGAACAAATAATTCAGGTGAGTCAATCTAATAGTTCTATAATGTCTAGTCAAAGTAAAGCACATCCCAGAGGTGATGGAACAGACTAACCTTTGTTCTGTTTCTCAATGGAGCCGAGTTAGGATGACACTTCATGACACTAGTACATGATACAGTTCTGTATGTGAAGATGATGTAGATAAGAATAAGACTTAGGTCCATTACAAGTCCAGTATAGACATCATCGTCTAACCTAAGTTACCTAACTGACTGGTATGAAGTTAACCTGATAAATTTCAGAAGAGTCTGGACAACAATCTTTCCATTCTTGACAATGTGGCTGTTCTTTTTGTTGTAAGCCCTTGCATTGCGAGCCAGCAGTTTAACCTCCCAAATCAGAGCTTTCTTTTGTCTAAAGAGAGAGAGAGAGGTGACAATTATATTAACAGGAGACTGAAGGCTAACTCCAGTTATACAACCAGCAGATAAAGCTATGACCAGCAGCTATTATAGCTTAAGAGGTTGGTACCTGTAAAATCCATTTCTCAATCTCTCAGCTATTGTAGAGATGCTGGTTGGAAAGGCCACCACTGTACAATAGGCTGTCTCCTTAATGTAGTCAACTTGGTACAAAAAGTCATTGGCTTCTTTAAGGACACCATCCTTCAAGATGAGTTCTAGTCCGTAAAGAATGCGACTCACATCTCTGGTATCAGCCCATTCTGATTTGTGTGTATAGATGGTGTCTGCATTGATAGGAAGGATTTCCCATGGACTGACTTGATAAGTAGCTGTTTCACTATCCCATTTGATATAGTACATCTGCCATACACTGTAAGGAGTGTCCTCTGAGAATGGACTCTGCTTCAAGATGGTGCCAGACCAGTACTGGTCGTCTATGAGGCTCTGGAACCGGTCTCCAGACGACCACTGTCGCTTGAGACTTTCTTTGTAGACTTGTTCGAGAATAATGAAGTCCAATACATTATCCATATCATGGAACCTATGACATGAGAGAGCAAGTAATCTTCTCGTTTAGCTTCAGCTAGCCTAAGCTTCAATACAAATTGGTTCTATAAGTGTGTGGAAAACTCACTTGAAGGTAAAGACCGCTCGTTCGCTGGTAGCCATGTCTTGCTCACTGGAGCAGGAAGGGTTAAACATCGGAGACAACAATTCTATGGAGAAATTTAATAGTACGTCGATATCATTCAAAAACTTTGTTTGTATTAGCAAATGAACACGTGCGCATACCTAGTGTTATAGAGCAGAGAGTGGGAGGGCCCACCATAGTAGTGATGATGGTGATAGTAGTGAGGGTGATAGTAGTGAGGGTGATAGTAGTGATGGTGATAGTAGTGATGGTGATAGTAGTGATGGTGATAGTAGTGATGGTGTGAGGGTCACCTCAGCATCTCCCAGTTGTCCTCCTCCTCCTCGATCTCCACCTCTTCTTCCTCCATTTCGCTTGGTGCTTGTCAAGACACCATCTTTAGTGGAGTCACTCTCAACAACCACAGAAGCCAGTGGGTCAGGTATGGTGCGCCCACTGCGCAAGGAACGTCCTTTAACATGATCAAACTTGGGAGAAGGAGCCTGATAGAGAAAACAAAGCACCTGACAACACTGTACAGTTTGAGTTTCAGCCAGAACCACGAAGATCTGACATGGAATAGTTTGAGCACATCCACTAATACATGAGATGGTGAATCAGACAAGGCTGAAAATATTGACCATCACTACTGAGATCAGTGAATGGTATGATGTCATCATTACACCATCGAGAGAGAGAGAGAGAGAGAGAGAGAGAGAGAGAGAGAGAGAGAGAGAGAGGGGGGGGGGGAGAGAGGGAGGGAGAGCTCATGCACAGGTGGTGGTGTGTCACTGAGTAGTTGCTGCACTTGATAGATCTCTTCCTCTTCTTCACAAAGCGTCATCTGAGAGGAATGCATCTCACTGTGTGGAGTAGAGAGACTATGATCAAACAAGTGTGTTTCTGACACACTAAACAAGTATTGTAAAGCAACTCCTGGAACCCAGGCTAGGAGCTCACAGGAGTACTGACTGTGCCTCCCACTGCAAGTGTGGGCAGTCCCACCTGAACCTCTACAGTTGTTTGCGAAGATCTTGCATAACGGAAGCGAAAGCGGAAGTATGACGTTGGCCAATCAAACGCACGTAGGCGTGACTAACTGAAGTTGTACACGTGACGAAAAGTGAATTTGATTGGCCAGTCTCACACTTCCGCTTCCGCTTCCGTTATGCAAGATCTTCGCAAACAACTGTATAGTGGTCAGTGAGACACAGCCAGCATTTCATCTGTCTACTTTGAATATTTTACAAGCTTACTTGACCAGATCTTGATCCAACTGGGGTACTATCCAACTGTTTGCTTATCGGAAACTATGAGTGAGAGAGAGTGAGTGTGTAAGTGCGTAAGTGAGTGAGTGTGTAAGTGAGTGAGTGTGTGAGTGTGTAAGAGAGTGTGTAAGTGAGTGAGTGAGTGAGTGAGTGTGTAAGTGCGTAAGTGAGTGAGTGAGTGAGTGTGTGAGTGAGTGTGTAAGAGAGTGTGTAAGTGAGTGAGTGAGTGCGTGTGTGTGTGTGTGTGTAAGTGAGTGAGTGAGTGAGTGAGTGAGTGAGTGAGTGAGTGAGCCTACCTGTTCAAAAGGCTTGCTTGACCCTAGTCCATACACAGTAAGGTATCCTTGACTATCTGCAGCAGCAAAGGTTGTCCCATCTGGTGACCACTTACAGTCAAAGATGCATGAATGCCCTTCTTCATGCTACAGAGACTAGCTGAAACAGAATCTTTGTGACGGCAAACAGCAAACCTCAATTTTGAATTTTTTCAGTCGTACAGCTGCTAGCATGTCCCAAATAATAATAACCCCATCATGACCAGCAGTGAGCAGGATCCTGGAGTCATGTGGATGACACTCCAGGACAAATACTTCACCAGAATGCTCCTGAAGAAGAGACACATTTTTATAGCAATTTTAGAGTGTGAAAATCATACCAGCATAATTTTTTAGAGGTGCATTATAAAATTTTGGTTATGTGAATAAAAAAGAGGTACAGTGGAACCCTTCTAATCCGGACACCATTGGTACCCACAAGTATAGTACTGATTTCAGGTTGTTATACATACAAAGACTGGTATTGATAATTATTTGAGACCACATGCAGTGTCCACATTATAGTGTGTGTCCTTATTTCAGAGGTGACCACAGTGAGGGTTCCACTGTATACACAACGAATTTGGTAATGCTTTTTTGATCAACATTTCAAAAATTTACAAATTTTGAATCTTGTACCTTTAGTTTAGAGACCAGCTCTCCTGTGCTCGATCTCCACACCCTCACAATGCAATCAGGTGAGTGGGCGGATACCAGATACGTGTCTGTCCTCTCCCATTCCACCTGTAACCTGATACCTTCTCACTAGATCATCATCCTTCAAGAGCATGTGAGCTAGGTCTGTGCACTGCCATTGTTCCAATGATGAGATCCATCGAATAACTCTCAGAGAAGACCCATCAGGTTTCTTGAGATGAAGGAGCTGATCATAAGAGGGTCTGTCAGCTGCCGGAGAGAAATAGAAAAGCTCAACTTTGTAAAAATCACTTCACTCACATGATAGAGGACCAGAGTTTGTAGTACCAGAGATGATCAGAGCCTGAGAGATGTTAGTACGAGTCTGACCAGAACCTCGCGTGAAATACGGCATCTTTCGCTTGTAGCACGACACTTTAGGCAAACTGTGAAGCCAAGAACAGAAACCAAAGCCGCATTGCGCGCCTTTTTCTAGTGGGCGTGACCAGCCGCGCCTCAAAACAATATAGCGGGAAATTTGAAATGTCTTACATCTTCGTTTGCAGTACTCTCAGCTGTACTGCTCACCTCTATCATTCCATCATCTCTGTGTATTGCATTGTAATAGCTAGAAAACCATAAAATTTAAGATATTATACACCGTATGTGATATAATGATAAACCAGCTCATTCACTAAAGGAGTCATTGAGTTCAATAACTATTCCTTGGTCTCTTAGTTGTTGGTCTATCAGTGATCCTACTGCAGCAGCTCACTGACACACTCTCTTCACCATCATCAACTCGTCTCTACAGAAAACCAACATCACTAGTGAACAAATAATTCAGGTGAGTCAATCTAATAGTTCTATAATGTCTAGTCAAAGTAAAGCACATCCCAGAGGTGATGGAACAGACTAACCTTTGTTCTGTTTCTCAATGGAGCCGAGTTAGGATGACACTTCATGACACTAGTACATGATACAGTCCTGTGTGAGAAGATATGTACATAACAATAAGACTTTGGTCCATTACAAGTCAGTCCAGTATAGACATCATCGTCTAACCTAAGTTACCTAACTGACTGGTATGATTTTAACCTGATAAATTTCAGAAGAGTCTGGACAACAATCTTTCCATTCTTGACAATGTGGCTGTTCTTTTTGTTGTAAGCCCTTGCATTGCGAGCCAGCAGTTTAACCTCCCAAATCAGAGCTTTCTTTCGTCTAAAGAGAGAGAGAGGTGATAATTATATTAACAGGAGACTGAAGGCTAACTCCAGTTATACAACCAGCAGAAAACGCTATGACCAGCAGCTATTATAGCTTAAGAGGTTGGTACCTGTAAAATCCATTTCTCAATCTCTCAGCTATTGTAGAGATGCTGGTTGGAAAGGCCACCACTGTACAATAGGCTGTCTCCTTAATGTAGTCAACTTGGTACAAAAAGTCATTGGCTTCTTTAAAGATACCTTCCTTCAAGATGAGTTCTAGTCCGTAAAGAATGCGATTCACATCTCTGGTATCGGCCCATTTTGATTTGTGTGTATAGATGGTGTCTGCATTGATAGGAAGGATTTCCCACGGACTGACTTGATAAGTAGCTATTTCACTATCCCATTTGATATGGTACATCTGCCATACACTGTTAGGAGTGTCTTCAGAGAATGGTATTCGCTTCAGGATGGTCCCAGACAAGTACTGGTCGTCTATGAGGCTCTGGAACCGGTCTCCAGACGACCACTGTCGCTTGAGACTGTCATTGTAGACTTGTTCGAGAATAATGAAGTCCAATACATTATCCATATCATGGAACCTGTGATATGAGAGCAAGTAATCGTATACCTTTAGTATACAAACTGGTTGACTCTATAAGTTGGTGGAAAACTCACTTGAATGTAAAGACCGCTCGTTGGTTGGTAGCCATGTCTTGATGTTCACTGGAGCAGGAAGGGTTAAACATTGGAGACAACAGTTCTACAGAGAAATTGAAGAAAAATCATTTTATTTGAAATTGCTTAAGACAAAGCGGAGAAATTAACAGTACATCATTATCATTCAAAAACTTTGTTTGTAAATTAAAACAAGCGTACCGAGGGTTATAGAGCAGAGAGTGGGAGGGCCCACCATAAACTGAACCTTCCTCACTCGACAGAATTCTTGAGGCTGAAGAAGAGAACAGAGAGATATTATTATAACATGCAGTGAGATCATTCACGACCTTTCATGCTTGCTTGCTACCATTTTTCTGTCTTCTATTGGACTTACTCTAAGTGTGAATTCCTCCCAGGGCATTAGCTGGCGTTTTCATTGATAAGCTTCGGTCACAGCATCACGATACAGCTGGTGTCCCTGATAGAAATACACCACCTGGAGAGAGACCACACCCACTGAAGTGACTCATAAGATACTCACTGTACTCACAATATCACCAACTTGAGGAAAGTAAGGTGAGAGGCGTGGTTTAGTTGACTTCAACCAATCAGATGGCCAGTTATACACCTAAGAAAAAAACAGTATCGAGCCACGCATCACCAAATTTGAGTTAAAAATTAAAATGTAGTAATCTAGAAGAGCTGTGATAAAAAATTATGATATAAATAATTATACTACAGTTCAATGTAATTCTAGAATCTGATTGGTCAGTTGGAGGAAAATAAATCACGTATTCTTCCGCTGGAACTCGTATTTTTCCGCTGGAACTCATATTTTTCCGCTGGAACTCATGATCATGTTTTCCTCTGTCATGCGTTTCTTTTGTACAGGTACTAGCTTTGGTAGTTACTGGGCCAGTATGTGTTGTGTTCGCTTCTGGCAGCATGGGCAGCACAGCATCTATAGACCCGGGTACTTGGCTACGATCGATGCAACGATAAGTTGACTTGTTGTGCATGGAAAACGTAAGAAAGCAAGTAACTTACCACGTTTTGCTATGTTGACAGCTTAAAGATTGCCCAATAAACGCACACAGCAAGTACAAAAGACTGCTCGGACTCTAGTAACTATCATTCTAATTTCTAACCGTTCGTTGGAGTCCAAGTTCAGCCATTGCCACGTGTAACGCAAAGCGGCGTTTGTGGGTGTGGCAGCCGGACACAGCACGTGTTTTCGAGCAAGAAATGCTGCAGGAACTCAGCAGCTTTGGGACGGTCTTCAACCATTGTTTTTCAAACAATATCTGCGTCGGTTTATTGTTGCCATGTAGCTGTAGTATAAATACCTTAGACGACGAATCATCGGCAACTACGGGAATTAGAGCGCCTTGGCAACCGAAATAGACGCCCTCGCGCTACGCGCTCGGAACGTCTATACATCGGTTCCCGCGGCACTCTAAATCCCGTAGTTGCCTCGATCCGTCGTCTAACCTATATTTATTACAAGCTCATCATACTGGTGGATATATTATTTCTTTCACCGATTCATCTTGTTTGTCTGAACTAATCTTTCGCTTCCTTCCTCTCTTCTTAGTAGTCTTCACTATATCCTCTAGTCAGGCGTAGCCACACCCATCGCGTGCGTTCCTTCGGATGGGTCAGGAGACATTAGTATGCTTGAGTTGTACACTTTGCGACTATAGTTGCAATCCAATCAGATTGCAGCTAGCTTTGCGTCACGTCCGGGTGGGCGGTTACCTTAATGACTGTCGAGTGACCTTACCTGGGACTACTTCTGAACTCGCGTGTTCCTCGCTCGTGTAGTATATCGCTGGTTTTTCAATCAGCAAACCACATGCAACACAAGTCACTACACCTGCCATCTTGTGGGCACACGAGTTTCTTTTATAGCCAAACCCAGACCTCAGTTATTACATCGTGGTTATTAAAATATCAACACGTGATTAAAAATATTCATCTCGTAACTATTGCGTAGCGCTACATTCCTGAACGACAACTAGAGTTAACTAATGTCTCCTGACCCATCCGAAGGAACGCACGCGATGGGTGTGGCTACGCCTGACTATATATCCTCATCCTCATCACTGCTTTCCGATGAGTATCTGAAGAAAGTCGCAAAAATAATGCAATAGCTCGTACCGTATATTGGGATTTTTCAACGTTAGAATATTTTCCGTCATCTGACAATAATTAAACACAAAATGCGAAACACAGCTAGACACTGCTACAAACTATTCTTACATGTAGCAATCTTCACTTGAAGCTATACTGTAAGATGAAAGAGAGTGCAGTATGATTACATGATACATAGTATAATCTCTCACACACCTCTCACATTCTTCATCCTCTGTGTCTGATTCCTCATCACTATCAACAACTAGTACAGTAACTGATGTGTCAGGTTCAGCTACTCCAATAGGTACCCAGGGCGGGTAACACTCTGCTGTACATGTCCTTCCAGGATCAGGATGAGATACAGCTTGGTCCCTGGATGCAGTTGGGTCTATAGTAGAGAGGAAAGTGATTTTATACCACGTCTTTTGAACCTGCTATAACTTAGGATCTCCAAAATGTTGGAATTATGAAGGAATTTTTGTTTGATGATAGTACTATGACGTTTGTATAATGTTGTATAGCAATGCTACAACTTGTTGTGATAATGTTCATAAAAATATGTATGTCCAGTGAGAGGGTAAATATGAATTCTGACAACAATACAGTTGACTTTAGCTCACATGAGTACTATTCAAAGTAGATAAAATAATTAAATTCTGTGTTTTCACACCATAATTATTGTGGTAAGCATAGATTAGCTACTATGACAACTGTGAAGTACTGATTGATCATGAATTAAAAGTAGCTATGAACAAGTCTAAGAAACGAATTGTAGCGTAGTATGATTGCAGAATTCCACTCTACAGTTTCCATAGCCATTAATATAGCACTAATTCAACTACATTCTGCTGACTCCGAGATTACAAGCTTACATTTGCCCACACAGTGGTTTACACTATAGTTTAGCACAGTACCACCATACAAAAACTAAACTGGTTCTGAAGTGTGAATGCAGTAGCAGACACAGCACAAAGCTGTGCAAATGTGTGCATGCAACATTCCTTCACAACTGTAATTCTCACCTGCACATGCATCATTGATGGCTGTGGCTAGGTCTCCAGGTAGATCAGCATCACTGATACACTCAGCAAGAGATGACCAAGTACGCGTGGAACAGCTGAATCACCGCCATCTCGAGACAACCAGTCTTTCAGAACCTTTCGAACGAACTCCTCCTTTTTGTACTCCTGCTCGTACTTATTCACTAGATCATCATCCTTCAAGAGCATGTGAGCTAGGTCTGTGCACTGCCATTGTTCCAATGATGAGATCCATCGAATAACGCTCAGACCAGATCCATCAGCTTTCTTGAGATGAAGGAGCTGATCATAAGAGACTTTTTCAGCTGTGGAATAAAGTTCAATGTAAATTCTATATAATAATGCATTTCACTCACATGATAGAGGACCTGGGTTCTTTTCTATGTCTCCGGAGATGATCAAAGTCTTAGAGATGATCGCTAGTATCGCGGAGCTGCATTGCTGGAGGAAGCTCAGCTGCTGTGATCGCGACTGAAGTTTCCCGCAGAACGGTTCGAGAGGAAGAGCAGTGCTTGCTGCAGAAGAGTCCTATTTTAGCTCGCCACATGATGTCCAATGAAATCATGGCGTTGTAAGTACTGTAGTGGAATAAAGCAGTGATCTTCCTTCGCTCGGATTTCGTTCCCGCCCGCGGGTGCACGTGTTTTAGGGCAGGGCTATTCATGGGCGGGGCAGCCTCGCTGCACACTCTTTTCCTGCTCACGAAAGCTACATTCTAATTTTAAGGTACTATGACTGCATCAATGCAAACAGCATGCACTCAGGTCTGAAGTAATTATTAGGATAATGTCATGGATCAAAATGAGATGAAATAAATAAAAATATTAATAAGATTATGATTATAATAAAGATAAAGAATTGTTAGAATAGATACAATAGGTTGATAGCTATAGAGTACCATAGTAGAATCATACGTATGCTTAGACGAAAGTGCATGTGACTAGTGCGCCATGATACATGCTGACCGGTATTGTTTAGCCTAAACTGGGCATGAAGATTACATGATTTAGATTACCAATGAAAAGCAGCTCTCATTGTAATCTAGGTCTAAACGGAGCTGTGTCTATGTCTTACTGGTAGCAATCTTCACTTGAAGCTATACTGTAAGATGAAAGAGAGTGCAGTATGAGTACATGATCTGTAGTAGAATCTCTCACATTCTCCTTCCTCTGTGTCTCTGTCTGATACATCATCACAAGGTGTGCATGCTATCAACAAGCAGATCTGAAGTAATCATTACTTAGGATAATGTCATGGATCAAAATGAGATGAAATAAATAAAGATAGAATTGTTCCAATTCAGTGTAGTACTGTTTCCAGGTAGTTACTGTAGTGCTGTGCTACTATCATTATCTAATTTACTGTACATGAGATAGAAACATGTTCATGTGCAAGAATACTATTCAAATCAAACAATAGAACACAGTTACATGGCTGCACTAAACAGGAGTGACAAAAGAAAAACAATAATACACAGCTGTAGTTGAGGAAAAAAATTCAAAACTATAATTAATTAATAGTACAGTAATTCTTCTAGTGACATAATATTCGAAGCAACCAAAAGATGTTGTATAATAACGTAAAGTAAACTGCTACTACACACTGAAAGAAGAAATCATATTGTGCACATATTCATCATCATTCAGTTCAAACATCAATATAATTCTAACAAACAGATGCTAACAACAGATGCTTAACAGATGCTCATATTGTTCGTGGATGTGTCGTGGTAGCTCATTATAAACTAATATACCAAGTTCAAATTTTACTACATGTTCGTTACTATCAGCAGCCTTGATCAGTTCGGGCAGATTAAAAGAGTCAGTTTTATATTGTTGTATCTTGTGAATATATAGTATTTGTAGTGTTTGGTGTGACTTTACAATATTAGTGAGAACAGGTAGATCACTGTCTAGTGGATCATCAATCCCAAGGTAGGTCAGTGAAGTGATATTCACGATCAATGCAGCTAGCGGGTGAAGAAGATTGCATGAGATGGCGAGTTTCTTGAGGTTTCTGTTACCATGAGGAAGAAGCTGATTTTCAACGATAATGTCATCAGTGAACAAGACAAGTTCTTGCAATGAAGAGGGTTGAAATAATGTTGAGATCAATGAACTACTGATGTGTGAATCAACGTGCCAAATAAATAGAGATTTTAGTTCACTCCCTGGTGCTATCAGCTGCTGTAAGATGACCAGATCATCATGATCAATGTTAACCTCCCATAATACAAGTTTCTTTAATCGGCAAAACTCCTTTAATGTAATAATTACGGAAAAGGATGATTCAGATATGTCTAGCGAAAAAATTTTCCCGTTAGCGATAGTCAAGGACCTAAGACCCTTCACCAGGAGATCAATCTTTTCCTCTGACTCAAACTTCATTACAACTTGAACACCCCATCTTTCATCAAAGTGGCTGATACAGTATCCTGTGGCATACCAGTCAAAACCAACTACTGGTTCAACATCAATTCTATCATCTTCATCAACATAGTCAAAATTCACACTACCCATAATGCTAGGACACTCATATGCACAATGGACCAACTGTAACCGCTCAGAGGCAAGCAGCTGTACCAACTCCTGGTACACAGGGTGACTATGATAATCATCATGTCTGTACATTCCTGCCAGAAACCTCACAACAACACTACTTTCCTTTAGCCATTCTACCAGTTCAAAGCCACTAGGATTCACAATAGCAATATGGAGGGCAGTCAAGTATTCTTGAAGAGTGAGATGGAGGAAGGAGTAGGAGCACCCAGGACCTGTACACACATTCATACTTGTCTTTTTCATTGTCCCAAGATGCTCAAAGTCCTCACCAAGGTCAGTGAAGACATACCTTTTCTTGCACAAACTCTCATAGGCCACCTTGGCTAGCTGAAGAAGCTGCTGAGCCACTATAGGAGGAAGCTTGCTAATGTCCTCTGTACGGTGGAGGGAAGGAGGCATGCAATACTCACTAGGAACCCTACGTGTGGACACGAGGTACCTCCGAAAGAGAGCGCGAGTGAGAATATCAAAGAGCTGTGTCATGGTTGTAGGGAAGGGAGTATCTGTGTCATAGCTGTCCTGGTATATCAGGGCTACAAAGACAGCATTGAGAGGGATGTACATCATACCATATATGGGAGGATTACTGGTGATGTAAGACAAGAACCCTGCCAGGATATCCCCACTAAACACGCTCTCAGCAAACCGCTTGATATCCTCTCTAGTGAAGCCTATCACCTCGAGGTGCCTGTCTATGTTATGCTGGCAGAGTCTCCAGAGCTCAGCACTTACTGAAGGACGACTGGTCACAATAATAGTAGCCTCTGCCAGAAGCCTACCCTTGAGTAGATTTATGTAGACCGAGCCCTCTTGTCGCTGCTCACGAGGAAGCTCATCAAACCCATCGCACACAAAAACCATGCCTTCTCCTTCTGCTATTGCAGCCAAGAGCTCCTTCATGTTAGTGGTAGCATCACAAGGCAGCAGGTCCTCAAGGCAGCGTGCCTCTTGAGCTTTCTTCTCTCTCAAGCTAACTATTATCACTAAATCAAACTGCTTCACACTCTCTAACTCCTCCCACTTGTGACACACCTCCCATGCCAGTGTGCTCTTGCCGATACCTGGTGCACCCTCCACCAGGACACAACGTACTGGTCTACCATCCTCTCTGGGCTTTAGTATATGATCTAGTGCTATCGGAGCTTTCTCACGTAAGATCTCTTCGGTTAAACCGTGGAGACTTCTTCTAGTAAACTCATCTGCTTGCTTCCTGGTGATACCCTTCTTGCTGATGACAGCTAGCTCAATGTAGTGCTTGCTGGCAGTAGTGAGTAGCTTATCATCATCAGGGAGTGGCTGTCGGTAACATTTCTTTAGGAACTGTTTGTACTGTTTCCTGGTGATAGCTGAGAAGAGGAAACACATCATCCACTGATCATTAGTAACTGAGTATGTCATTATACCTGTTGTGCTTGAATGAGATGAAGAAGAGGTGATGGAGGATGGTATCATACTATCACTGGTCTGTAGAGCTGTAAGACACAGGGTATAGCTGTCATAAGGTGCAACTGAGTACATGAAAATTATTTTATTTTTAATTGTCATGACACTGCATCATGTTACAGTAGAGATCATTGATCTTGCTCATACTCACTATATTCAAACAAACTAATACTTAAATGATCACACAAATGTAGAGACTGTGAGCTGCATCTTCTCATTGCCAGAAACAAGCAGTCATGGAGTCAATCTTTCAGGACGTATACCTGTTTGTTGAATACCTGCTCCCATCATCTTATCATGAACTTTAGTGTGTTGGTCGCAAGTTGGAAGGGCTCACGGTATACTTGGTTTGGAAAACCCTACCAGACTAAAATACCGACCAACTTCCTAAATGGTCTAATACATTATTTGCAAAAAACGGGCTACCCACACAGCTTTGCTAGTATGTTTAGCAGTAACTAGTACATACTTCTTGCTCATCTTTCCTACTCAAAGTTAAAGAGTTGTACTATATATAGACTGAGTTGATCATTTTTACTGCACAAGAAAACCTCACTATAATAGGCACTTGAAAATTTCATTTTAGCAAGATTTTAAGGGGCATGGCAGCAGTTAACCCTTTAATTACTAAATTATCATGCTGGAATTTTAACCTCGTAAATGCTGACCAATTCTCTCGTTAATATCTCGTGTGTCGTTCGAGCTACTGCATGGTCTCAAATAGCTGTAATGTGCGTGTTGCAGTAATACTGGAGTAGTCGTGTTAAGCTCCTATTAGGGAGACACGGTAGTGTCTCCCTATGTAGGGTTGAACGAGAAAACAAGATGGCGGCTACATACATGTATTAGCGTTGAAACGCTGATATTTCGCCTGGTGATGAATTTTATAGGTCCAAAGACACTTAAATCTGCTATCTGGCGTTGCCCCATCTTACAGTAGCAAGGAGATAGCTCAAGATTGTTACTAAAGTGACGAACCTGGAAACGGTGAAAATCGAGTTTCGTCATCTTCGTTTTCTTCTTATTCTTTCTTCCACTCGCCTAGCACCTTTACGTGAGCAGTGCCGGGACCAAAACACCCACGAACAGTCGTGAAATTCTCCTGGCATGTGCCTTTTGAACTTAGTTTTTAGCGAAACGGCGATATAAATTCCGCGATTTCTCGATCGTGATCCATTGTCAGCTAAGTGTTAGACGCCATTAATGTGATTGCGCAATACGCACGTGACCAAGCTGTGGTAAGCGCACGTGACCAAGCACAAGCTTGAGTATCGCCAAGCAGTATAGATCACGGAGAACACATATTTGTCTGGTGTCTTCGAAGAACGGTAAGCTAGCAAGCGCAGAATCACCATTCTGCCTTGCCAGACAATTATAACCGCTGTAAACAAGTGTGGGTGGGGCTCGTATGCACTGTATTCATGCATGCGTAGGCGAGCTGATATCTACAGCATAAGAATTATTTAGCTACAAGTTTAAAATTGTTAATAATAAAGAAAGCCATCAACAACAGGAAAACCAAACCAATGGTGGAAACAAAGATGGCACAGTAATTGCATGATATTGAACTGCACTTCACTGAAAAAGAAAAAAGGACACAAACAAGAAAATTAAAAAGATTTCTATCGAAATCAGAAGGATGTAGGGTTGTGAAATCTACCACTGGTCAACAATGTAAACTAACAAGGAACAAGCATGGAATGGTAACACGATTGACTTGCTAACAGACCATAGATCCCTACATCAGTGGCTGTACATAAGCTGTCACAAGCAGAATGCACGTCAGGTGTCAGTCAACAGCAACAAGTTGAACTAGCTATAGTCAACTACAGCAGCCACTGATGTAGGGATCTATGGTCTGTTAGCAAGTCAATCGTGTTACCATTCCATGCTTGTTCCTTGTTAGTTTACATTGTTGACCAGTGGTAGATTTCACAACCCTACATCCTTCTGATTTCGATAGAAATCTTTTTAATTTTCTTTAGCTCAGGGCATGGCTATGTGTTGATTAGAACTCTAGTTTCGGAATATTAAGCACTTTTTGACATTTTACTGCACAAGAAAACTGAGCACTTGAAAATTGTATTTTAGCAAGAGGGGTGTGGCAGCAGTTAATGAGCGATTATGACGTCTTGTCGCATAATTATTGTAGTGTTAGTGCTTTTCCTTGCTACAGAGTGTGTTTAGAGTGAAGCTACTATAGTTTAGTAGTAATATTATGTGCTGTTTCTTTGCTATTTGTATTAGATTTCTGGCAATGTGGTGATCTCTATAAAACTTGTGCTCTCTCTAAGTAGTACCAATTCACTAAAGTGTACAGCATTGCATACCTTGCTCACTTGTCGTGTTAGCTACAATGAGCTGGTCAGCAAGTGCACCCAGTTCAGACTGTCTGAGACACTCTATCAAGTGTTGATATGTACGAGTAGATTCATCGCCATTTGTCAGCCATTTCTGGATGATGGCACGAGTGACACTCTCGGCACCTTCTCTGATATGGTCCTTCTTAATCAGATCAACCTCTTCTCCATTCTCATCTTGTAGGAGATACATACCGAATGTTGTGTAGTCATGAGCAGCAATCTTCTCTACTATCCTCAGAGGTTTACAATCAGCTCCTTTCATTGCTCTTAACTTCAGTAATGTGGGTGTGGCATCTGTAGCATAGTATGACGACAAGTAATATCATGTAATGACAAGGAATAACTAGAGACTATATTAATGCCTGTTACATATTAAACCAATGAAGTTCTCATCGTAAGTACGATACTATTAAGGCTATAGGCCGGTTCATGAGATCAAAACATTTTAACTAACATGACTCACTTGGATCAGGTCCGGGGTTTTGTTCAATGTCACCAGAGATGATCAGAGACTGAGAGATGATCACTAGTATCGCCAGTACGAGTCTGACTAGCGTATCTTGTAACAGATGAAGACCACAATGGAACGAGCTGTGTACACCATGTATGAAGAAAGACAAAGAGCGAAGAGATTGCTGGATCGGCATTGATTCTTCGGCTACAGGCCTGAGAGAGGAGGTTGGAGGAACGACATGAGGAGGAGATCTAGACAGCTGAGGAACAACATTGCCACTACTGCGTTTGCGTCTCTGAAATTTAAAAGAATCGTACAACGAGAAGTGACATGACAGAGAGGATAAGAAACAAGAGTAGCACTTGCTGCTAGAGAGCCCTATTGTAGCTCGCCACAGCTCCACAGAGATCATGGCGGCTTTTACTTCCTTACTAAACAAGAAGGTGTGGCTTGTGAACAGCTGCCACGGGTGTTTATCAGGGGGTCCGGCTTTGTTCACCCCCTTTGAAACGGATGACGTAATTCATGAATACGTTATTAGAATTTTTAACCTCTACACCACTGACAAAATATTACAACTGTATGCCATCAGGCCATGTGTTTGTCGTCAGCATTTGGTTAAGTGTTGGCGCTGGGACGTCGTTCATCCTTACTCCTGGAGGTGCCTGAAGATAGCCGTACTTGATGCCCTAAAGGTAAAGTAATCGGTGCAAGTAATTATAGGTTTGCATACTTACTTGAGCAAAAGCTGTAGCAGACATTTTCTGTGATGGTATTGCACGATCTTTAGCGGTCAATTTTAAGCCTGCATTGGTTATTACAAAATAGTTATTCCTCTGTATAAAGTGACTCACACTTTCTCTTTACACAACATTGCTTCTTCTTCCCAGTACCTCCATATTTTACCATGTCTTTGCAGTACTGGCACACTCCACAGTCAACCTCTTCTATACATCCATCACATTCACCGCATCTTCGCTTCCGACTACCTGGAAGAAATAATTCTACATCATGGCAGTAATCTCAGTTGAAACTAAATCTCACTCTTTGATACTGTAGCAGGTTTGGCATTTTCCAATTGTTGCTATAAATAGTAGTTATATACCGATCAGGAGGTGTTTAAGCGATTTAAAGCCCGCGGGCGTAGCCCAAGGGCTTTAAATGCTTAAACACCGAGTGTGAGGTATATAACTACTTTAAACCATAGTGCGCTGCTTGCCTGACGTCTAGCTGGTTATCTTACGTCGCAGGAAGACCGCAGAGCAGCACGAGCGCCGTTTCTTTGTGGATTCTCGATCGCGGCGGCCATCTTGAAACGCGTGCGGGCTGTACACGATTTATAGCCCTCATTAACGTTCGTTACATCAAAGAGAATTATTCATACTATGGTTTAAATTAATGTAAAACAAACTGTAAATTTATATAACACTCATAATTATAGCTCACTTTACGTTTAAGATCTGCTCTAATTCCTACTCTTTTGCTGACTTTCTTTCGTTTCTTTGCTTCAGGTAGAGCACTACAATTCCTCAGTCTTTGTCTTGCCCTGATTGCTGCATATTTCTTTCTTGTCCTCAGGCCTGCGGCTATCACTGCTGGTCTGATAATCATCCCATCTTCCTGAGGTAGATTTTCTTGAAACATCGTCTTTAGTTCATCAAGTCCATTTTCGAGATGAAGGAGGTCAGCAGGACTACTGCAAGCATAGGTAAGCGTCTCTATCTCTTTGAGTTTGATCCTTGCTCTCTCACCAGCTGTCTTGAGAGAGACACTGTGCATCTGAGTAAAAGGCTAATGAAATGCTTGTAGGTATGAATTTATGTGCTTACTCTGACAGGCAGGGAGCAGCTTGTCTGTTCATCTTTTGAACTCTCTTGATTAGGAGGATCATCTGCCAGATCAGGAAGAGACTCTTCACCAGTTGTTTGGTTGTCACCGTCACCTGGAGCAGGATGAAAATGCTGATCCAAGGCACGCATGTCCATTGACAAGTAGGCGCTCTGTTGATAGGTAGTAGATAGCCTTTCCCACGACCAGTGAGGTCTAAACTGAAAAACTGCAGAAAGTGCTTGCAAGGTATGTGGTACCGTTGCCAGTCTCTGCATGTACAAGATGGCATTTCATCCTGTGCTGTTTTGCCGAAGTTTACAGTGTGCCTGCCTCCTGCTGGCTTCTCCACCTCAAACACACCTTCCTCTTTGTCTACATCACTCACTGCCTCTGGAGAATACTTCAGGCTTTTTGTCTTTCTGTCAAGACAATGGAGGACAACTCCACGTGGCCTGTCATGGAGGTAAGCCGGCACGCATTTCTTGTATGATCTGTACTGTGAAGACTGCTTGTAGTTTTGGAAGAGGTATTTCTGCTTGCAAGTTGGTAGATATTGCTCGATTAGAATGGTGATGATATTAGAGAGAGTGACCTTCTGTTTGCCGCGTGGAAGGAAGGTATATTTTAGCAATTTGTTCTGTGCTTCGAGGCCATTATTCGTGTCCACAGCTGCATGATATTCACTGTCCCGAAAAGCTCTGCTCCATCTCTAGCAGAAAAGACAGTTAATTACCATAACTTCATTATTTACAAATTGTAGTGTGTTAGTGTAACATAGATCCTTTTTGCATGTTTTTTGGAATAAACAACAAATTGGCCCTAAAAACAAATTTTGTTGGTATTAAAATTACATTATGAAATAAATGGACCCATGAAACTTTTTTGTACATAGTTCAAATACCTCAGGAATCGATAGCCACATAGCAGAAAGCCATTGACGAACAGCATTGTGTTTCTTCCATACTTGACTCTGTTTAAGTAGTACAACTTCTTTCTCGTAATCTTCTGCTATGTTTGTCTCATCAGCCGGAGAAGCCCATGCGCAGGCTCGAAGTAGGTCGAGGAGTTCATCAGCCTCTGCTTGTGTCAACCCATGCTTGTGGTCGCGACACCAACGTGTCCAAGCCTGTTCTCTGTGAAAGTCACATAGGTACACCTTTGTACCTCGAAAAACTGCTTCCACAGCTGCCAACTCTGCTTCAGAGTAGTCTGACATGAAGAATTTTGGTTTCCACTCTGGGTTCCAACTTTTCAAGATGTCAAGAGCTTCTTTGATTTTCTCTGTGGTTTCGCTTTGTACAGTGAACTCAGCTACAACTGAGTATCCAACATTTGTTCTAACACAAATAAAAAAAAGTGCTAGCTCATACTTGGTTGTCTTGTATGTTGCATCAATTAGGCTGATGGTGTTCCCGTACTGTACCAGCAGATCCCTTTGCCATCCTGTTTGGTGGACCCATAGAAGGGTTTGAGTGTAGTCACTGTTGTGAATTGATGACACTGTTTCACTTGAATCATCGATTCCATCATTGCCTTTGCTTGATTCTATCATTGCAGGTGTACATGTAGTTGCGATAAACGGACGAAAGAAGTGATGGCTGTCTGGATCAGTCTTCTTCCACTGGTCTACTTTCATCTTCACGTTCTCCTGATCCAGACAAGACAACTGTAACGCTCGCTTGGCCATGTAGATGTGATTTTTCAGGTCTGTGTCTACAGGAAAGTACGCTCTGTCATGAGGATCTGGAAGTGAATTCTTGCAGAGATCATGGGTGACATAGTAGCGAAGCAAACTACGAACCTGTATTGTGAGGAAGATAATTGTTTAACACATGCATTTCCTGTGGTTTAATTGTGTCTGAGAGCACTAAACACTTGCATTGTGATGTGGTCTATATGTTATGAACAGGCTAACGAGTGACCCATAATTATGCATTTTATTGCCTGTGTAGACCCATTAAGTAGAAGTAGAGTGCACATAATCACTCTTATTAAATACCAATGGTTATGCACTTACCTGTTCAATTTCTGTGATTCCGTCAGCAACAATGTCAGCTATTTTTCTCGCCACCTTCTCATTCATTCTCTGTGAATATCCTGCAATTCCTCCACCTGTAGGATGACCACTGTGAGCCTCTTCCATAGGAAGAGAAACATAGTACATAGTCACAGTCTCAATCTGGTCCTTGTTCTTCGATAGAGCAGACTTTAATCGCTTCATTTCATTTTCTCTTGCTGTCCGTAGAGATGTTCCGGTTGATGGTTTGGCTTTGTACTGAGGGTATACTGTGCACTGCTTGATTGCAATGTGTGCATGGCATCCCATCTTTCTTGTCCCTTGTAGCTTTACTTGATGTGTTTTTTGTTTTCTTTCTTTGTAGTAGAGTGGCCCGAACTGACATTCCAACCGTTTGGTTTCTACTATATCAAACGGTACGTTATCCAGGTGCATATTGCCTTGAAACCAAAAAAGTTTTGGAATAGCCTGCAATAAAAAATTATTGATAATAGGAGAGAAAAATGGACTCGAACCCAACACCCTCTGCTATCTAGGCGGACGCTCTCACTCACCACTGAACTACAGGAACCCAGGTGGCAGAGGAGCAGTGATAGGTCAGGTTGAGTCCAGCTGCTAATCTCTCATGTAGAGCCGAGTCACGGTGTCATCGGCTCTATGCGAGAGATTAGCAGCTGGGCTCAACCTGACCTATCACCTTCCTCTGCTACCTGGGTACCTGTAGCTCGGTGGCACCTAGATAGCAGAGGATCTTGGGTTGGAGTCCCAGCTGGTCTCAGGTTTTTCTCAGCGGTTTCCCTTAGGATACATAATTATCTCTAATAATATTATTATTTGGTTTTATCATTGGAGTTGATCCAACTTACAGTGCTATTTTCTTTATCAGCCGATCCAGAGAGCTTCTTTGAGCGCCGAGTGCCAAAGGTAGTGACAGTTGCCCGTCCATGGTCACTCAGAACTCTGTCGATGTCTTCCACCCATCCTTCCCAGTAAACTCCTCTTTGCTGCAGTTCATGATTCCACTCAGCCATCTGAACATGATTACTTTGTCTAAAATTTTCTATCTTGTATAACAATTTTTTTATTTATAATAATTATCATTATGCTACAAAGCTACTAGGCTGCATGTATGTAGATTATACGGCCATAATTGGGGCGAGCCTGAGCGAGCCCCACATTGATCGTGATGTAGGTCCCACGTCGCGGGGAACGTATCTATCTATCTATCTATCTACATTGTATGTGGCCGGGGGTAGCGTTAGTTCTCCAATGTTCCCGAGAACACGCCTGTTATGACGTAATATTCACGTGGTGCGTAAAAATAATATTATTCAAAAATTGATATTATCATGTCTGACGAAAGAACCTTTACTGCTCAACAAGTTACAACTGAGGACAGCACAGCGACCAACATTGGAGACACCTGAACAACACCCGAGTCAACTTTTACAAGACCAGAGGATTGCCAGAAAACGACGACGAGCAGAAGAGTCGCCCGATCAACGAGAGAGACGCCTGGAACGACAAAGGGAATACCAAAGGAACTACCGACAGAGACGGAAGATAGCAGCTACAACAGAGCATCAAACTGTACAAAAATCAGCTCAGGCTCGCCCCTGCATTCTATGAATGTACTAGTATAATTATTACCAAGTATTATATAAACCTACAGTGATGTCTAATGGTGATCTTCTACAGCTGTCAGGCTTTTGCCGCTAAGCGCAACTTCAATTCGCGCGCAGTACGAGCGTAGGCGTGTACTATGACGTAATCCGTTTCAAAGGGGGTGAACAAAGCCAAACCCGTTTATCAGGGGGGTACGACAAGCTAATTTTTTCTGACGTAATTGTGACGTAGCTTCACGTAGGCAATGATTTAGTAAACCAGAATACATTGCGTCTTTCCTGGTCTGCTACGCCTTTAGAGGACAATTTGACCGGTAAGTATGTTGCGAAATGGATTCTACTGCCCAAGACCTTTCGTTTAAGCTACCGTACCCCACCCGTACCTCTTTTAGTTTTTGCAGTACAGAGAGATGAAGATAGAGAATTGGTTGGCAAAAATATTCGCCCAAGAAAGTACCAACGTGATCAAAACAGCATTGGCATCATTCTAGAGCATCATTCAATTAATAATGTAAAGAAATTTCGGCCGTGGCGCACAAACTCTGGCTGCAACATGCACAAATGTTGTCCAATCACTGTAACAGCAGAATACTTGTTTCAGCTATTTTCAGTAGATTGTTCTGGAATATTACTTGCCTTGACCTGGAGTGTAAACAATGCACGTTTGAGCTCGATATCATGTATATAGCGCGATGGCGAACTGTTTAAACTATCCTGCACACATTCCAAAGCCTTACATTATTGCAGTGGGCGTGTCGTATGTCAGCAATACGTCATATTAAATTAGCTTGTCGTACCCCCCTGGGTGTTTATTATGCCACACGGTAGTAGTGGCATATTTAGGGTTGACACGAAAACAAGATGGCGGATACACCAGACTGAAAACGAGTTAATCGCCTATTTCTCTTATCTCGTACAATTTCATGGTATTTTAATCACCTGGTGTTCATGCTGATGGGTAAGCGCTTGCAGTGAGTCATTAAGTCCGTCAAGAAAACTTGTTGGTAGACAAAAAAGCAATATGGCTTCTCGTCAGGAGGCAAAATTACGGCACGCTCATATCTTCGCCGCACCGTGCGTTTCAAGCGATTCTAACCGTCTGAGGCGTCTTAGACGATTTTTTCGATGCCAAAGAGACCTTTAGTAACAGCAGAAACGAAGTCTAAGGTGGTAAACCAGAGTTCACGTGATCAGCCGTTTGTTCATCTTCTTTCTTCTTCTTCTCCAGCAAGCCTAGGCCCGTGGCGAGTGAGCTATTCAAGACAAAAGCTACACAGAAACTACGCTAGTCTTTGTGAGCAGTGCACCTGGTATCTATTTAAGCCTAAAATACTACCAAAAGCGAGTATATCCAGGAAAATAGCGATTTTTGGTCCATAACAGACTCCATTCTATGAACTCCGTTACTAGGTTACGCCTACTCGCGCACGCCCGTGCATGTAATTATTCTAATACAAGCGCACCTTAGTACAAATTGCTTGGAACGCGAGTGCTGCTGCCACTAGCTGTAGCAATGTTCACAGCAGACAACGAGCAAATGGGTTTGTCTGTTCAGGCTTGTAAGAATGCTAGCTTAAGCTTAGCTAGCTAATGTTGCATGCAGTGCAGAGCCGATCGAGTGCAGCCTGCACAGTGCAGTCAGTGGAATAGCTCTTTACACTGTATATTAACAAGTAATAAAAACATTTTAACCAAAATGCAAGAGATTTAGGGTTGGTACATTTATCGAAAAAGTATGGAAACAAGATTTTTGAAATCAAAGGATTGTAACAATAGCAGTGTAATGCTACCTCCCTTTTAAATTAACCACAACTATCGAAAGCAGTTAATTTAGGGAGGTAGCATTACACTGCTATTGTTACAATCCTTTGATTTCAAAAATCTTGTTTCCATACTTTTTCGATAAATGTACCAACCCTAAATCTCTTGCATTTTGGTTAAAATGTTTTTATTACTTGTTTCTTTTCTTTTTTTATTAATGACTTAGAGTATAGCTCAATGTTATTGACCAATCAGATTTATTAGATCCGAGGATCTATTTGCTGTAGAGACCATCCGCGAACGGATAGAGTCCATCCGCGAACAGATAGAGTCCTTCCGCGAACAGATAGACCACAGTTTGCTTAGTGAAAGTGCATTCATAACAAGCCATAACATCGTTATTACAAGAACACGTGATGTGAGGCTTGTACACGTGTGAGCGTGAGTGAGTTCCAGAAACTAACTTTTTGTTGCGTCAGAAAGCCATTAGCAGACGCTAAAGCGATGGCGGAAGGACGGTAGGAGACAAGACAGAGTACCAGCAAGGTGTAACAAGACATGGAAAGCCGTTTAGCGACGTACTCTAGCTAAACTCGCCTGTGTTTTCCCATCGCTAAAGTAAGGCCGTGTTCTTTACAAATCATTTGCGCAGCGTCGAAAATTCCTTGTTGGATAGCAACGGTTGCTATACTCTAAGCCGGTTAGAGACCTCGGCCAACGGGATCTACGCGGTATAGAAACCCTCGCGTCGCCATAGAACCCTCGCGCTACGCGCTCGTGTTCTATATGGCTTCCTCGGGTTTCTATACCGCGTAGATCCCTTGGCCTCGGTCTCTAACCTATACTTAGTTGGCACTTATGCTTTTACAGTGATAAGAACTATTATATTATACACTTTTAATTAATTCTCACCATCATCAGTTGATAGATATAGTACAGCTGGTGCTAGTAGTGGATAGTGTCTAAACAGATCAAGTGTTTGTCTCTCACAGCCACTATCATAAGGGTATAGTCTCAGACCATCATACTGCACAGAGTACTGGCCACTATCACTATCAGTAACACTACTGATGCTCAGTGATGTATTGTCACTGGTGAGGTTGAGTCTAGTGTTACTAGTTGGGTTGATCTTCACTCCATTGTGATACCAGGTCAGCTCTCGCAGGTAAGTGTTTCTGTCTGTCTCAGTCACACTCACTCTCAGAGTGGTATCAGAGTCAGTAGTAGCCATCAATGGTACAGGAACTGCTGGCTGGAGGATATCTGTAGTGACCAATCAACAACAATTGTAACAATGATGATAGTTCTCACTGTTTACTACTATCCTGATGACTCCAGTCCCAATAGTGGTTCCAGTCTGTTTGACAGTACAGTAACAGTATACATACTTAGTCACTGATGATTGAATCACTACAGTAGCATTAGGTGAGACTGCACTAGTATCTGATAGGATGACTCCAGGATAAGCAGCAGTGGTACTCCACTGGTAGGTGACTGGTTGGTGTGGCCTAGGAGACACATTACAGTGCATAGTGTTCTTACTACCAATGGAATATGGTTCATCAGATGCCTCAATAGAAACTTCATAATGTGTTGGAATCTCTGTATAGTTAGCAGTAGTTATTATTATGCAGTAGGTTACCATTATGTTACCTTCACACTGTACTCCAGCATCTCTCTCATGATGGCAGTTGGTCACTCCCACTCCATTACTGTGACTACAATTTTCCAACCTCATCTCATGTCCATCACATCTAACACTGCTCATGTGAACTGGTCCCACTCCCTTACCATAACGACCATCAGTGATAGCATTAGCTCCTATGAACAGAGAACAGCTTAATAAAGGTAAGGTAAACCAAGTTCCTTCTCACTTATTGTCTTCAGTCCAGTTTGTCTGCACACCACATAAGCATCCTCTTCAGTCCATGAGTCACTACAGACTGTCCCCCAGTATCCATCCTGACACACCTCCACTCTTCCTTCTCTCTCAGTAGCACCATTCACTAGACGAGTAGCACCCTCCATTGTACATGTGACTGCATGTATAAGTCTTTGTATTATGAGCAGATCCAACGACGAGTCTTACTTGTAAGGTTTATGCTCATTTGTTGACACTCTACTGCAGCTCTTGGTCTATTGTACCAAATTCCTGCATTGCTATTTAACGTATATTTTGTGCATGTCTGGAGTGATGCTTCATTTCCATTACAGTAGTATCTGAAAAGCATTCTGTTAGTACTGTCTGAAGTTATGCTCCTAGTTGCAAAAGCCCCTATAGGTGTGTATTAGAGACAATAATTAATAATTCTATTATTTTACTCACATGTATCATGGTATCCTAGTTGACGACACAGCACACGAGCATCACGATAATCCCAAGAATATCCATCCACTGTAGTCCACACCCCCTGGTAACACACCTCTACTATTCCCTCACTATCACTGCTACCATTCACTAGTCGAACATCACCAGAAGTGCAATTTATGAGTACTACATAATTAGCAAACATTAACTATGATTGACACTAAAATACCAAGATCTACCTTCACAAACTGCTCCACCAGTGTAAGTGATAGAGCAGGTGCTGTAGTAGTACACATTCTTACTACAAGCTGACAGTGTTTGTTCACTACCAGAACACGATATTCTGTCATATATTATTGGTTGAGGAGCTGCTCCAGTGAACAGACTATAGCTGTAACTATACACTGGAGTTGAGAAAAGCCAAACTATTGTGGTAATTCTATAGTTTCACACCTGTTGTAGAGTAACCCAGTTGGCGACACACAACTCTTGCATTATTAATAGACCAATAACCTCCACACACATGTCCCCAGACTCCATTAACACATATTTGAACAGATCCTTCACTGGCTCTTCTTCCATTGACCAGACGAACTGTTCCATTCACACAACCTGTGCTTCCTACAATACTAGAGTAATATCATTGATACAACATGATAGTGTAACCTACTGAAGCAGCGTACACCAGCCACTCTACCATAGTAGCAGCTTGAGTATCCTGTTGTCCCTCCACTGCAGCTGGTCAGACTACTCTCAGTTCCTGCACAACTGTATGACTGAGCTAGAATAGGTAGTGAGCCATCACCAAATCTTGAGGAGCGATAATATAGAGCCCCTAAAATAGTTAATGAAAAGGTTTTTTAATCAGTAGATTATATTCACTCACATGAAGGATTGTATCCTAATTGTCTACAAACAACTTCAGCTTCTCTTCGATCCCAGCCATTGTCACACACTGCCCCCCACTCTCCATTAACACACACTTCAACTCTTCCCTCATCTGATGTGGACCCATTCATCAGTCGAACTGATCCATTAGTACATGATGACAACACTATAGAACAGAAAGCATTAGTGAAAAAGTTGCAGACACATTACAAACACAAGTATAACCTTTTTCCAAGCAGCGTACTCCAATGTCATTATAATGTGAGTAGTAATAGTAAGGCAGAGGTGACAAAGGGCAAACTACTATTGAAAATTCATTTCCAGTGCATGACAAGCCATTAAAGACAATTGGACCAGCTCCTCTACCAAATATGTCAGAAGTGAATAGTTGTACACCTAACAATCATTAATTTATAGCCTGTATGTTTATCAATCAGCTCACGTGGTTTCTGGTGTCCAAGTTGTCTACACACCACTTCACCATCTCTTGTATCAAAGTAGTAGTTATGAATAGTCCCCCATGACACTCCATTACTGCAGTACTCCACTCTTCCTTCAACTGTGTTAGGACCACTGGGACCAACCAGACGAATATTACCATTATGAGGACAACTATCTGTGTTTTCATAATAGCAACAACAGAGCATACAAACATTTAATACCTGAAATTTCTCCAACACATCTCACAGCAGCATCTCTGCGATATAGTGATGTGCATGATGAAGAGGAGTGCAAGCAGTTCATTGGCGAGGATTCATTGCCATAGCAAAGGAAGTTTGAGTACAATGATTGAAAAGATCTTGGACTAAAATTTGAATTGCTAGTAGCTGTAATAAATAATTTAAAAATCATTACATTTTATTTGTACAGTACAATTCTTACCTATTGCAGCTGCAATTTGATATTAAAAATTGTAAGACAGTCATGTGCTTTAATGCATACTCACACTCACCAGTAGCTGGTAGTCCTAGCTGTCTACACACAACAAATGCCTCTTGGTAGTCCCAACCACTATAGCACAGTTCTCTCCATCTCCCTCCCACACACATCTGTACAGTTCCCTCTGTTGGTACCAGTCCACCAATGAGACGAACATTACCAGTGGCACATGTGCCTAAAATAGGTGAAGTTCTTTAAAGCTACATGCTTTAATAAAATTAATACCTGAACACACTACTCCAGCATCATCACCATGTCCACAATTATGACTACCAATGGGTCTAGCAGTACAATCCAACAGCCTTTGTTCAGTACCAGTACACAACAGATCATCCAACCAAATGGATCCACTACCTTGTCCATAATAAGCATTGTGTCTGGATGTATCTGTAGATTCAAAAGTGATTTTGGTTCATCATTATAAATGACATAACTTACAAGTCCCATATTTGTCCACATTGTATCCCAATTGTCGACACACCACTCTGGCATCACTACTGTAGAAGCCATGATCACACACAGTTCCCCATGTCTGTCCTACACACACTTCCACCCTCCCCTGGTTGGTAGTAGTACCACCCATCAGTCGTACCTCTCCATGAGTGCAGCTACCATATGCAGTAGTAATACCTGCATGTCACATAAATAATTTCATTTTTATCATGCATGCTAAACAACTGAAAAGTAGCATCAGCATTAGTAACTTACATATGAGAAGCAAAGCACACTTTGCTGTACAATTCATCATCTTTCATGCACTGCACAAGACCAGCAGCTGCGCAATTAGACTAGCAGCTGCACTATGACTTACTAGCTATATCTGTTCACGCTATCATGAAAAATCACGTGAGCTAAAAATAATTTGTGTACGTTTAGAAGTATGCTTAGGAGTAATACAAGTATAGTAGAAAGTTAAGTGTATAATAGCATTGTACTTTAGCAATATAATTTGCTATTCTGTGTTTTCCTGAAACTTGTTGTCTGTTTACACTTTTTGGCACTTCCCATACTTCTCTTAAAATAACAATAAACACCAAGAATAAATAATAGCAGCTAAAGTTGTTCACATGATACTTTATTGTAAGACGTTATTATATCACTGTTTCCTTCTTCATTGCTTAATTGAAAGTTATAAAAAATTTAATGTGCATATCAAGTAATGATTTAAGAGAAAATGTTGAATAATTATGTGTTCTACATGACTCAAATATTTTGCTCGGTAACTGATAAAGTTTAGATAAAGATTGAGATATTTTGTAAACCATCATACTCAATTAACATGCCTTCAAGTACACAGACCACACGACGTCTATTATCACACAATACTGAACTAATGCATGTGAGCATGAAGTATTGAGTACAACATGATGAGAAAATCATCAATTTAATGTGTGACGAGTTCTCAATCTATAATTATGCATAGTGACGTTACTAACCTAGTCACAAAGGTTTACCCGTTGTTAAGTAAACAGTAGTATAGTTAGTCAGCTCAGCTATATAGTTGTACTTACTCTCCACCATCAGTTCACATTAATGTCATAATAATGGGTACTTCCCTGTGTTCATTAGTAATGATGTAATGTAGTAGACAGATCAGTCCCAAACCACTCAATGAAAACCACACAAGTAACAATAGCAGTTGAACTAATGATACCAGCATCTATAAACTAATAACCATTAGCTAATGTCAACACATGAAAACTACCTTACTACTTCCAAGAATCAGTGAAAGGCTTGGTCAGAGAGTATCCACCCAGAGTTACTGGAATAGATATTGTTTCAGAGAGCACACTATATCAGAGGTCCACAAAAGAGTCATACCAGTCATTGTTCAGAGTTTGAGTACACATTCTGTACACTACATAATGGAGGGAATCCACACGAGTAGACATTTTAATACCAGCTGAGCGACTAAACAAAGTCTCGCACATGTTAGTGAATTCATTTGTTTTCATCACTGCGATAGTCAGACCAGCATACCAATTAGGTCTTATCAGAATATCTACTGTACATAAGCTCAATAATCTACCACACGATTATTTTATTCGCATAATTTATAGAGATATAATTGTTAATACGACCAGCAAGTGGTGTTACGGTAATGATAAATGGGGAATGATGAATAGACAGGCAGGCAGGGATTATGGTGGTTCTATGAGTGAGTGGATATGGATGGTGGTTACTGCATGTGTTACTGAGGTATGATTGGTTATAGCTATAGTTGTCGCCTTTATATGGCAGCTAGTAGAACCACTGGACAGTGATCACTGCCGTACACATCAGGACGTATAATGGAGTCACACACATTGACCATGAACCGCTTCGAGACAACAAAGTAGTCCAGTCGCCTGTAGCAAGTAAAACAGGTAAGTATAGTTGGTATATTTTAAAGTTTGGTTTAGCACACGAGAAACAGTTTGGGATTTAAATTTAATTTTGGTCGCCCATACATTAATCACAGGGTAATTTTTTCTTGACACAATCCTAGACAAGACTCCCTTTGGATCGGTAGCAAAGTAGTGTTCTCATTGTAGGTTCTTGTGCTCAATGCTATTCTCAAAAATTCATTGTTCTTGCACACCGGCAGAACGATTTAACCTTATGAAATACCAGATGCGCTATATAGTAGTAACTCACCATCCCTTGTTGCGGGATCGGGCGTTTGTGCGGTAAGACCAGAACGAGTAGGCGTCCTTCTTGTCTGGGTATAGCTCATGAAAGGTGTCCACAAAATTCTCTGCTAGTAAAGTGGTAAATCCCTCTCTCTCCTCTTTAGTGAAGCCAGCAGTCTTTGCACTCCCCTTAGGATTAGCAAGATCTGTGACAGACTGAAGTGTAATATTTCATAGCTATTTCTGTATACCAATTTCTTTGTGAGCGACGTTCAAGTCGCCACAGAGTACGACCGGTTTCTTGGAGTCAAGGTCTTTCAGATAAGCTCTGAAGTCAATATCTACGGTGGCCCTAAAGGTCGCCTCTCGTGACATATGCCGTCATCCCTCAGGACATGTGCCGTCATCCCTCAGGACACGTTCTCTCGTCCCTCGTGCCATGTTCTATCATCCGTCAAGAGTGTCAATGAGTTTAATTATTAGGCGTTACTGTGGGCGGTTACGGTACACCTCGTGTCGTAATTGTTAGTTTAACAGTGAGTTCGACAGGACTGTACAGCTATCTAGATTAAAGGACATAATCCGCCAATCGACACCCATGACTCAGCCTGCTGGTCCTCGCAAAAGAAAGTTAGCAGCCCTGCTCGCTTCTTTTAGTGAGCCGGAGTTGGAAGAGGCTGCTGACCTACTGAGTTGCAGTGAACAGGCTGCAGGACCAAGCAGGAGTTCAACAGGTATACAGAAGAATGAGAAATTCATGATATACTTTCAGGGTGTGTATGGTTATTTTTAAGGTTCTGCCAAATTGAATGTAAATTGTTATTGATTATAGGATATTCATTACTGCATCATGTTATGTTTTTAGTGGGTGGGGAATTTTAAATCTGTAACCACACTAATAATTATGTTTAATGTTACTTGCAGTGATCAGCAACGTTGATGAGTTGTTATCTAAATACCAAACAAAGCAGCGTCAGCTGAAGCTTCCCCGTGCTCGTAAAGCAGGTACAAGTATAAAGAAGCCAGATAAAGAAGCGAAATCATCTTTATATTCAGTATGTTATTAATTTTATTTAATAATATGGCCTAGTTTGATGATAATTGAAATAGATCAATTTCTGTACCTATGAGAAAATCAAGTTGACTTACCGCCGAGTAGGAGCTAAGGTACAGGTTGCTGGATTCGCAGACTTCCACTGATTCCTACTCTGAAGTGGTAGAGAGAGCTAGCCTAGGGCTTGGCCTTGAACCATCATGTAATGCACAACTAATAGTCTCTGGTGGCTTAGTCAAGAATGGTACACTGAACAATGGAGCGGCCTGGTCACTTGGTGAATACATCCAAGAAATTGGAGGAAAACCTGCAAGAAACAAAAAAACCTTCGGTGTCTGTATTCCTGAATGCAGCCAAATATGTGCATGCATGCATGCATGCATGGTTTGAAATAACTAATTGTACTTCTCAGGATGACAGTGCATCAGAGTTTTTGACTTCAGAGCATGAGTCACTACAAGCAGGTTAGAAAAACTATCATACTGCTCTAAATAAATTTTTAGTGACCACAATAGATGTGGCAGAAAAGCAGGAAACTCAACAACACTCTAGCAATAGCATTATTGAAGTCAGTCAGCAGTCATATTCTGATGAATCTGAAATTGATGCCTGCAATAATTTCCAAGGTATACACTTATTTTTATTATAGAATAAAATTTTCAATAATTTTAATACATGTTTGTACATGTAATTATAATAATTTTGTACATGCAGCGATGTTTTCTCCAGTTGTTGGCAATGTTGTACGACTATCGATCCGTGCAATAGGCCTACACGGCATTGCACGGATGAATGCATTTGACCTTCAGCACTCTGACAGCGACATTGCTGAAGAGATCATGACACTAATAAGCTCTGGCTGTCAGTTATCTGGCTTTGTTTTAGTCAAGCTCACAATTGGTAAGAAGTTATGCATGATGCATGCTGACATAATAGTTATTCGGATACAATCCGACACAGGAAACAAAGTTTACTTGTCTATTGATGAAGAATTTCAAGCAGAATCCGTCAGTCTTGCTAACTTAAGATTCAAAGTTCAAGGTACTATAGTATTATATCGGCTAGTATATAACTTTATTTTGTGCAGATCACCTAGTTCACAGCAGCTTATCTGTACAGATGAAGAATAGCTTCATCCCACTCATATGCATCTCCCCTAGACACCCTAACTGCACTTATATTTGGGAGAAAATGAGATACTCTGAGTGGAGTAGGATGAAGGAGAGCCAGCCAACTTGCCTCGTGTACGTTGACAGTGCAGGAAAGTATCGCTGCACAGTAGACGATCAAACAACTACATTTGTTGTCCAAGGTATGCATTAATTTTATGCAGTTGCTATTCCTTCATAATTTATATAGTAAGTAAAAATTACATAATAATAATAATAATAATGGTTTATAAAATTAATAAGGAGGCATTGATATTGAATTCAAAGAGCTGACAGTTGGTGAGGTCATTGGTAGAGGCAGCTTCAGTATTGTGCACCATGGACAATGGCGTGGACAGCAAGTGGCATTGAAGAAGTTAAGACTTCCTTCTGGAGTTGATCAATCGCAAGTGCAACATTGGAGAGAAGTAGAAATTATGAGGTATATAAAAATAATATTTTTAACTACAGCATGCAAGTTATTATAACTTGAATATCACACTGTCAATATACAGGCAAATCAATCATCCTAATCTTGTTTTCATGCATGGATGTGCTGTAATGAACAGTGAAGTGTATATAGTCCTGCAATTTGTAGATGGCTGTAATTTGTACAGCATGCTATTCAGTGCAACAATGAAGAGAGAGGTAAACCATTATGAAAAAGAATTTACTTGATTTTATGTCTATTGCAGTTTGCAAGCACAGAAGAGGCATTCATTGCAGTCAGCATTGGAAGGGCAATAAAGTATCTCCATGAACACAATCCAATAATCATTCATTATGACATCAAACCAAACAATGTTCTGGTCGGTTAATAGCGATACCATTAATACATGCATTATGATGTATACATTATTCTAGATCTCGAGTGATTTGCAGCAAGTTTTGTTGTGCGATCTTGGTATTGCTAAGCTAAAAGAGGCAAGCGAAGTTACTCTTACATCTACACATGCTGGCCCTGGAACTATTCCATATATGGCTCCTGAAGTATTTCTGAAGAAGAGACGAGGTGTAGCTGTAGATATCTATTCCTTTGGTTGTCTACTCATTGAGTTATTTGGAAGACGAAGAGTGTGGGGTAACTGCGACCAGGCCCAGATAATGATGCAAGTTCTAGGATCATTCAGTACACCACCTGTGGGTCCTAATCTCAGCCACCTAAGCGATGTTAGACAAGAAGTCTGTAACATGTGCACTCAAATTGAACCAATCAGCAGACCCACAATACAACGAGTGCTACAAATTCTAGAATCACTGCTGCAATAATAGCATTGTGAAGTTCGTTTCATACAGTACAATTGTTTATCCTATTCATCATCATAATAATCACCAACCATATCAACTCTTGCTGTCATCTCAGCTCTTGCTGTATCTGCAATGCCGAATAATAATAGCTGCAATCAATTGTCCTGCATGTTATTGGGAACATGTGGAGACCAAGTGATCATATATTTGTTCTGCATTAGATGTAGTTATGTCAACTCGTGAGATATTAAAGTCTCTCAGCAAAATCATATCTGCCAAAACTAAAAATTCTTGTGGGAAGAAAGGAGGTGCAGTTTTGGCATATTTTAGAAAGCAATGTGCCCAAACATCGAAGTCTAGAGATTTTCTGTATCCAACAGTTCCTATAGTAAATGAAAGTGAAGCATAAAATTATACTGCATACTATCATACCATGTAAACTAGGAAGTGAGTACAAGTCGATAGGCACTCCTGCTGGACAGCCTGCAGCATGAGTGGGACGTATGCGATGTGTATTCCAACTCTGCATAAACTCATTTAAGGAAGCATCCATCACATTTCCATAAGTGTACGCAATTGAATGCCTATAATATTATCACACTCATATCACAATTGTCGTGTATAATAAGTATAATGGTTATACCGATGTAAGTCATCATTCGGGTTAAATTTCCCTTGCTGAATAAGATCCTGTATGCAAATAATTATAATAATAATCATTATTATTATTATTATTATTATTATTATTATTATTAGCAAACACTACCACCTTAAAAAGGTTAATCCACCAATCTGACCAAGACTTTCTCAGCTGGGCCCAAAAGCTCTCAATACGCTACAGTAATGGTTCAACTGACATTGTGCATTTAAATTAATACAATTTTTACTGTATTAGATGTAGATGGGCCATATCGGAAGCTCTTTTCTCCACTCACGTCATCTGTATGGGTATGCCTCATTGTCATGTGGCATGCTGCTAGAATTGAATTTTCTGTGCCTTTGTCACACCTCAAGATTGCAGGACAACCTAAACCACTCACTATCATTAATTTTTTAATAATTATAATAGCTTGCACAAACCATTTGTTTTTAGCACAGTCAATAAATAATGTCGTAGTATAACAGCTGGATCATTATTTGTGCTGGCAAGTGTAAGCCACAGTAAGTTTCGAGAGTAACTGCATTCCAGTATAGCCGGAACCCTCACATAATAGCATTAATTTTCCACATTAATTTTCTTACCCATCAATGCATCCATGTATTGTAAACCCATAGGGCTTGAGTTTATCATAGCCATCAATGTGCCACACATAATCAGGTCCCTATAATTAATAGTAACTGTTTCATTCTCTAACATAACAATTATACCTTATTTTGGTAAACTCGACGCTTCAGTCTACGACTTTTTCTCCTATTCACAGCTGCAGGATCTAGTATCAGCAATAACATCTGTACTGTTTCTCTATTCAAATTAATGAGAACAATGATAATAACTAAGTTATAAGAATCTATAAAGCAAGGTAAATACTACCTTTTCACTGTCAAATTATATTTCTTTTGTATTAAATGCCACATCTGTCGATAACCTATGTTGCTGTGACACCCACGAAGCTCTCTCTGTATATTGATTGAAAGATGACGAATGGTCTATGCATCTGCAAGTCTGGTCCTACTTCAATTGCTTGCTGTACATCAGGAATAGGAGAATATTGCACTGAAGGGCCTTTACGAAACAAGCGTAGTTGCTTCAGTTTACCTTTGAGCCATGTTAATCTATTTACAATATCATTATCATTATCATTGTCATGTGAGCACCTAGACAGCAAGGCTGGTGCAGCTTACCCACAAGAAACATGGTGCACTCTCTGTAAGTAAACTAAAATTACCGAAATTTTGGTGTGTCGTGCCCAGTAGTGTCGAATCAACCCTATGAAATTGGCACATGTAGCTGTTAGTGAGTACAGTAGCTAGTATATTTACCGCTAACTCTAGAGTCGTTCTTGTCAAATACTGATCAAATACGCTCCACTGCACTGCTGGACAGTACCATTGGAAGATCATCTTCAGCACACTTTGTCTCTTGTAAACAGAAGATGTCAGGATCCTCTTCCTTGATGTACTGGAGAGACTTGTTCTGAGACAAGATGAGAGAGGGGGAGAGAGAGAGAGAGAGAGAGAGAGAGAGAGAGAGAGAGAGAGAGGAGAGAGAGAGAGAGAGAGAGAGAGAGAGAGAGAGAGGGGGGGAGAGAGAGAGAGAGAGAGAGAGAGAGAGAGAGAGAGAGAGAGGGAGAGAGAGAGAGAAAGTGTGTGAGTAAAAGAGGCCCCATGTGTGTGACTCACCTTCAGCCATGCTCTTACACCGTTCACATTCCATGATGATAGTTTCAGATTCCATTGTCTGTACTCAAAATTGACTCAAAGCATTGTCACACACGCACACATCACACACACACACACACACACACACACACACACGCATGCACGCACGCACGCACGCACACGCATGCACGCACGCACGCACGCACACGCACACACACACCTTCCATCAGTAGCCTGAGCAGCAGAGGAGAAATCAAGCTGAGAGAAGTCAGTAGTGTTGCTAGCCTTAGTAGTGACTGGTTCTTTTATAGCAGTAGTTTCTTTCTCTGATTTGCCAGCAGTCTCCTTCTCTGATTTGCCAGCAGTCTCTTTCTCTGAATTGCCAGGAGTCTCCTTCTCTGATCTGTTAGCAGTCTCCACAGCAGCCTATAGGAGAAGGGAATTCAGAGCAGCAAGTGAAGACAAACACCACTCACTGTTTCTCCTCCATCTACTGCCTCCTCATTAGTTGATGCTTTCTTGGCTCTTCCTCCTTTCTTCTTCACTGGTTGCTCACCATCCTAATCATGTGACCTCACTAACAATGTCATGTGACAGTCACACGGCTTACATCACTAGATGAGTGGGGTTTCTTAGCAGCAGTAGATTCTCTGTCACCAGAGGCAGTTTGAAAATGTGAAAATTTAACACAAAATACGAACGTTTTAACACAAACACCTAGCAACAAAAATTTCCTGCCTCATTGACCATTGTGGGCAACTAAAGACACCTTCAACACAGTCTGTGCTCACCAAAGTATTGATAATAATTATGGTGACCATTATAGTGTTGATACAGTCTATAATGAACACAGACTGTATCAACAACATGGTGAACACTATAATGGTGAACACCAAATGGTGTCCTCATGATACTGTGTCTTCAGAAATTAAACATTGAAAAACTGCTTAGCTAGAGCACAGGTGTCATGGCTCTACCAGTGACCCTCTGTGAGGCAGCTATAGACACTACTACAAATTATTCTTACTGGTAGCAATCTCCCCTTGAAGCTATACTGTAAGGAGAAAGAGAGTGCAGTATGAGTACATGATCTGTAGTAGAATCTCTAACACACCTCTCACATTCTTCATCCTCTGTGTGCTGGGAACACGCTGCTGTACATGTCCTTCCAGGATCAGGATGAGCTACAGCTTGGTCCCTGGATGCAGTTGGGTCTATAATAGGAGGAAAGTGATTTTAATTTTAAACCACATTTTTGAGCCTGCTGTAACTTAAGCCCCGTTTACACACACCCAATCCGGATAAGCCAACCCGAATACAATCCGGATCACGTTCCGTTTACACACGAGCCAAATCGCAGGTGATTTTGATGTCATAGACGGGCTATTTTATGCATAACAGAAGGGAGAACCTTGCTATACACTCCACTCTTGCTTTGTGGCAAGAATAAGGACCGGAACAGTCAACCAGCAAGCTTACTTTTGGTAAAACAACTGCACGGCCGACACGGTAGCCTACAATACGTCTAGAAATCGTTTTTTGCTACTTACAAGACTTGCCTTGGCTAGGAGACTATAGATAGAGAAAAAAACATGTATCGCCGTCCTTCTGCTGTGCAATGGTAACTACAATTCGCCCAGAGAAGACTAGCAACAGCGCGTTTGAACCGGTTTGAACTCACTTTACTGTTTACACGTGGACCCAATCCGGATTAATCCGGATTCAATCCACCTCCAGATGTGAGTTGAGCAATCCAGATTGAATCCGGATCGATCCGGATAACCTCGCGTTTACACGCAGGTCAATCCGGATTCAATCCGGGTTGGAGGTGTCGTGTAAACGGGGCTTTAAAGGATCTCCAAAATGTTGGAATTATGCATGAAGGAATTTTTGTTTGATGAGAGTGCTTTGACGTTTGTGACAATGCAATGTTACAACTTGTTGTGATAATAATTATATGTATGTAAAATATCATACATGCACTATAAAATTGGGGTGAGCCTGAACAAGCCCCATACTGCTCGAAAATGTCGCTCGCGAGCTATGTTTCTATCAATCTATCTATGCAATTCTGTAAATGACCTAGCCTCGTACCCAGGCTCTCTGGCGGAGATTTAATTATGCGTGGGTGTTGAAATGCGGGGGTGGCGATTGAGAGCCTGGTATCCACTGATTCGCACATGCGCAGACGATTCATGGAATTCCATGAATCCGTATATTTTAGTTCACTATTGTGTTACTTTGCGTCATGTTTTACGGGATGACTGTTTCTGATCGTGCACTAAGGCTATGCTGTTGGCTATGTGCATTTGCGGCGCGTTCCAGATAGATTTTAGGCTGTTAAGAGAGCAGACAACTGGAGAGGGTTGCCCGCAGCTCCGCACGCTTCTGTCAGGTATGACATGTGGACGTACGAGGCTATACCTTAGTCTTGATAAACTGGAACGCATCTCGTGGAGCTACACGGGTCATATGCTTTGTGCAAGCATTGTCCCACTTGATGCTCTTATGGTAGGCAAAGTCAGGCTTGTGGGAGACGCAGACGCTCGATCAATGTAGTGAAGGCGTGGCCATGTTCTAAACAAAGACGTCATAACGATATCTCGGTGGGCGTTAATATGTCATGACACGTGCTTCTGCTCATTAATTCAAAACGCTAGATACCAGGCTCTCAATCGCCACCCCCGCATTTCAACACCCACGCATAATTAAATCTCTGCCAGAGAGCCTGGGTACGAGGCTATAAATGACCCCGCTGACCCGCTCGCTCAGGCTCGCCCCACAAATGTCTGCATTTCACTAGTTATGATAAATGATGGATTGACCAGATGTACAATTGTCCCAAGTGTACAGTGAGAGGGTCTGACAAAAATACAGTTGACATAATAATAAGTTCAAAGTGAGATAAAATTAATATTAATTGCAGGATTCCACTCAACAGTTTTTATAATTATTCTATAGCCATAATAAAATTACAGTACTAATTCAACTACAATCTGCTGACTCAGGTTACAAACCTACATTTGCCCACATCAATGGCGTATCCAGGATTTGAATATGGAGAGTGCTCATACTCTGTAATTGTTAGTTATCAGTACACAAAATAGCATTGTGTATTCAGACCAGGAGCGCATAATGAGAGAGCGACGTAATAGAGTAGGAGCGTGAAGCGCCCACGCATTTGATTAAAAATTGGAACTCCAGACATGATGGGACGTGTTACTAAGAATAGAACAATCTCGTTATACACGTACACGCGTTCGTACACAAGATGGAAGACGAAGTGAGTACTCCTCGAAGAACGCTAGTTCATAGACTAGTGCCGCTCGCGATCACTCCCAGGCGATCGCCTCGATTGTTGGCCAAGCGCCTAGCTAACCAGCACGATAAGCCTGACAATCAACTCTCGCCGCGGCAAGTTGTTCCTCTTCCTGGTGTAACTGGGAACGACCTTGGAACAGCTCCGTACTTGGAACAGCTCCGTACCGTTCTGGAGCTGGCTTTCTTTGTTTGACTCTTGCCAGTGGCACCTGCAGACGCCATCAGAGAACACGTGGCTAGCTGCTTTACTACTCGGCGTACCCGCTCGATCGTACGTACGTACGCTTGTACAGTACAACGCAATGAGTGTTCTATTCTTAGTAACACGTCCCATCATGTCTGGAGTTCCAATTTTTAATCAAATGCGTGGGCGCTTCACGCTCCTACTCTATTACGTCGCTCTCTCATTATGCGCTCCTGATTCAGACAAAGAGCACTTAGCCTACACTGCATGACAAGTGATTACATGTGGTTTTAAACAGCACTGATGACTCCAGCCCAGATTTTATGAATATTATTATAGTGACATAGCAACTCTTTTCATAGCAAATAGCTTGCTAAGGAGGTGCTTGAGCACTGAAAGCACCCTTGTAGATACAGCTGTTTCATAATCTAAAAGCGTCAATCATGGAGAATAAACCATGTTTAATAATAAACCTTCCAGATAAACCTTCCTTCCAGGCACAGATCACACTTTACGCTTTTTTGTAAGGAGTAATAAAACCGCTGTACGCCCCTGCACACAGTTCTTACACTATACTTCTTCAGTACAGAACCACCTAACACTGAATATAATAACTAAACTAGTTCTGAAGTGTAATGCAGTAACAAGACACAGCACAAAGCTTACAAATGTGTGCATGGAACATTCCTTCACTTGTTGCAACTGTAGTTCTCACCTGTATTGATGGCTGTGGCTAGGTCTCCTGCACATGCATCATTGATGGCTGTGGCTAGGTCTCCTGGTAGATCAGCATCACTGATACACTCAGCAAGAGATGACCAAGTACGTGGAACAGCTGAATCATTGAGACCTCTGTCATCACGTGACAACCAGTCGTCCAGGACCCTCCGAACAAACTCGTTCTTATCTTTGCATTCCTTCTGATACCTTCTCACTAGATCATCATCCTTCAAGAGCATGTGAGCTAGGTCCGTGCACTGCCATTGTTCCAATGATGAGATCCATCGAATAACTCTCAGAGAAGACCCATCAGGTTTCTTGAGATGAAGGAGCTGATCATAAGAGGGTCTGTCAGCTGCCGGAGAGAAATAGAAAAGCTCAACTTTGTAAAAATCACTTCACTCACATGATAGAGGACCAGAGTTTGTAGTACCAGAGATGATCAGAGTCTGAGAGATGTTAGTACGAGTCTCTCGCGTGGAATGCATGGCGCGCTTTTTTCCATGTGTTAGTGCTAGTAGCCTATAGATACAGTGCTAGCTCGATCGAGTGCTATTTACAGTGCTAGTAGTGCCGCGAGTAGTGCGCATAACCAGCCACGCCTCCAGACAACAAAGCGGGAAATTTGAATTTTCTTACATATTCACCTGATCTTCACTCTGTTGTTTGTCAGCTGTACTGCATGTCCCACCCACCTCTGTCTTTCCATCATCACTGTGCATTGCATGACTGCACTATATCAATCAAGATAAAGGACCACAAAGATCTGAATCTGATCCCAATCTCCTCTTAATTTGCAATGAGCAACTTGAGCTCTGACTAATTATTTTATTTAAAATTATAACTTGAAAACTCAGTTTAAATATTTATTATGCTAACATAAGCTCATCGACTGCAGCAACTAAAAAAGTATGCAGTACCGTAAATATCACCAAAAACCAACTCACTGTACCTTATTGTCAAGCACTCCATCCTTTGGTGTCTGTTTGGTTGTTAGTCGATGTCCTATCATTTGCTTACTCAGACCAGCTATGGACCTCGGTAATGGAAGCTGGTCCATAGCTGGTCTGAGTAAGCAAATGATAGGACATCGACTAACAACCAAAACAAATTTCCATAAATTTCCAGAACCATAAATTTCAGGTTGATGAGATCAGCAATAAAGGGTTTAACATGTCTCGCAAAAGTTACATTATTGAGTTAATAGATTAGAATGAGAGAAAGTCATTCTACTAGCTAGGATGAAATGTCATGAATTAGCAAGCTAGATCAAGCTAAGAGCATGAACTCAAAGCTGTTGTAATCCATTCCAAGTCATGCATCATCTTCCAGTACTCCTCCTCTAGGCAGTATACTACCCATCATCACTATCTAATTTATTGCACGTGAGACAGAAACATGATTTGAAAAAATTACACATATTCAAACTCTGCACAAAGTAGCTAACAATTACAAAACAGGAGTGACAAAAAATATTTAAAAATGATGCGTTCTACACATGTACATGAAAAAAGACAAAGTAGTTCAAAAATTATTCAAATATTGAACAGTTATATAAAAAGACTGAAATCATAATGAACACATAAGTACAAGTATTATCATTAATTACAAGGTTTTAACAGATTCTTATAGAATTATAAAGATAGAATTGTTCCAATTCAGTGTAGTACTGTTTCCAGGTAGTTACTGTAGTGCTGTGCTACTATCATTATCTAATTTACTGTACATGAGATAGAAACATGTTCATGTGCAAGAATACTATTCAAATCAAACAATGGAACACAGTTACATGGCTGCACTAAAACAGGAGTGACAAAAAAAACAATATACACTGTAGTTGAGGTAAATAATTCAAAACCATTAATTAATAATACAGTAATTCTTCTAGTGACATAATATTCGAAGCAACCAAAAGATGTTGTATTATAACGTAAAGTAAACTGCTACTACACACTGAAAGAAGAAATCAAATTTTGCACATACTCATCATCGTTCAGTTCTAACGTCCATATGGTTGTAACAAATGCTTATATTGTTCGTGGATGTGTGGTGGTAGCTTGTTATAGTCTGAACGAACAAGTTTGAATGTTACTACATGTTCATTACTATCAGCAGCCTCGATCAGTTGGAGCAGGTTAGTAGAGTCAGTACAATTTTGTATGTCGTAAATCTCTAGTACTTCTAGTGTGTGGTGTGACTGTACAATATTAGTGAGAACAGGTAGATCACTGTCTAGTAGAGAAAAATAAGCATTGTCAGGTAGGTCAGGTAGATTAGGTAGGTGTAGTGAACCACCAATCTTCAGGTAGGTCAGTGAAGTACTATTCACGATCAATGCAGCTACACTATGTAGCAGGTGAAAAATGGTAAGTTTCTTGAGGTTTGTGTTACCATGTGGAAGAAGCTGAGTTTCATTGATAGTGTCATTAATGAACAAGGTAAGTTCTTGCAATGAAGAGGGTTGAAATAATGTTGAGATCAATAAACTACTAATGCATGATTTATTGCCATAAATAACTAGATATTCTAGTTCACTCCCTGGTGCTATCAGCTGCTGTAAGATGACCAGATCATCATGATCAATGTTAACCCTCCATAATCCAAGTTTCTTAAGTCGTAAAAACTCTCTTAATGTAATAATTACAGAAAGGGACGATCCAGTTATGTGTAACGACAAATTTCTCTCTTTAGCAATAGATGAGGACCTAAGACCCTTCACCAGGAGATCAATATCTTCCTCTGACTTATGCCTCACTACAATTCCCCATCTTTCATCAAAGTGGCTGATGCAGTATCCTGTGGCATACCAGTCAAAACCGACTACTGGCCCAACATTGATTGTATCACGTTTACTATAGTCCACCTTCACACTATCCATAATGCTAGGACACTCATATGCACAGTGGACCAACTGTAGACGCTGATACGCAAGTTGATGTATCAACTCCTGGTACACAGGGTGACTATGATAATCATCATGTCTGTACATTCCTGCCAGAAACCTCACAACAACACTACCTTCCTTTAGCCATTCTACCAGTTCAAAGCCACTAGGATTCACAATAGCAATGTGGAGGGCAGTCAAGTATTCTTGAAGAGTGAGATGGAGGAAGGAGTAGGAGCACCCAGGACCTGTACACACATTCACACTTGTGGTCTTTTTCATTGTCCCAAGATGCTCAAAGTCCTCACCAAGGTCAGTAAAGACGAACATTTTCTTGCACAAACTCTCATAGGCCACTTTGGCTAGATGAAGAAGCTGCTGAGCCACTACAGAAGGAAGCTTGTTAATGTCCTCAGTACGCTGGAGGGAAGGAGGCATGCAATACTCACTAGGAACCCGATGTGTAGACACGAGGTGCCTGCGAATGAGACCACGAGTGAGAGTGTCATAGAGCTGTGTCATGGTTGTAGGGAAGGGAGTATCTGTGTCGTAGCTGTCCTGGTATATCAGGGCTACAAAGACGGCATTGAGAGGGATGTACATCATACCATATATGGGAGGATTACTGGTGATGTAAGACAAGAACCCTGCCAGGATATCCCCACTAAACACGCTCTCAGCAAACCGCTTGATATCCTCTTTAGTGAAGCCTATCACCTCGAGGTGCCTGTCTATGTTATGCTGGCAGAGACTCCACAGCTCAGCGCTTACTGAAGGACGACTGGTGACAATAATAGTAGCCTCTGCCAGGAGCCTACCCTTGAGTAGATCTATGTGGACTGAGCCCTCCTGTCGCTGCTCACAAGGAAGCTCATCAAACCCATCACACACGATAAGTACGCCATCTCCTTCTCCTATTGCAGCCAAGAGCTCCTTCATGTTAGTGGTAGCATCACATGGCAGAAGGTCCCCAAGGCAGCGTGCCTCTTGAGCCTTCTTCTCCCTCAAGCGAACTAGCACCACTAACTCGAACTGCTCCACACTCTCTAACTCCTCCCACTTGTGACACACCTCCCATGCCAGTGTGCTCTTGCCGATACCTGGTGCACCCTCCACCAGGACACAACGTACTGGTCTACCATCCTCTCTGGGCTTTAGTATATGATCTAGTGCTATCGGAGCTTTCTCACGCAAGATCTCTTCAGTTAAACCGTGGAGACTTTTTCTAGTAAACTCATCTGCTTGCTTCCTGGTGATACCCTTCTTGCTGATGACAGCTAGCTCAATGTAGTGCTTGCTGGCAGTAGTGAGTAGCTTATCATCATCAGGGAGTGGCTGTCGGTAACATTTCTTTAGGAACTGTTTGTACTGTTTCCTGGTGATAGCTGAGGAGAGGAAACACATCATCCACTGGTCATTAGTGACTGAGTATGTCATTATACCTGTTGTGCTTGAATGAGATGAAGAGGTGATGGAGGAGGAGAGCAAATCACTGTCACACTCTTTACTCATCTTTGCTGTAGTCATACAAAGCTGTCACATGATGCTTCATTGCTAACAATTTCATTTCTCACCTGATTTGTTTAGAGGAGGAGACAGTGATGACTTTCTAGTGATGGAGGATGGTATCGTACTATTATTGGTCTGTGCTGTAAGACACTGTCACATGTTATTCCACCATACACACATTCTCTACTCACCAGCTGATGTGTTTGGTGGTAGGGATGACACCAGTTGAGGAGTGTGCAGTGACTTGAGTTGAGCTACATCAGAACACCTTGCACTGGTCAGTGGATGTACTCAGACACACATTATCACACTCACCACATGTGGACCTCAGCTTGCCACAGAGGTGCTGCATTGAACTGTCCTTCTCTAGTGCTTCCACAAACTTGTGGTAGTTGCTAGGGTCTAGTCGGATTGCTGTATCCATCTCGACTAAGAGTATATAGACACTTTCTCTGAGTCCACTAGTACTCCTCTACTGAATAGTTTATTTCTCGTCTCTCGTGACAGTAGACCAGCGGAGTACAGTTCTGCTGCCAGTGAAGTAGGGTCACCAATGGATTTGAACAGGTCAGCAAAATGTCTTTGGAACGAGCGGTACTCAGCGCTCTCGGTCTCCTGAACAGCAGACGAAGATTACAGACAAATATTATTTATATACTACATACAACAATGCAGCTATGGACTGTTGCAGCTAAAGAAACAGCCTTTACCTGATCGGCACAAGACGCCATAACTGTCGATCAAACAAGCCACACCTTTCCAGGGCGTAGCTAGTTATAAATGAATTGGTAACTTCACTTGTTGATAGAATTTCACAATAAGTGATAGCAAGGGCACCCTTGGTGAATATTTTACTCAATACCAAACAGTGCAGTGGTGTTAGTGTCTATTGTGAGAATGCATAATATAGTGGGTTTTGCAAGCCTTGCTGTGTAGCTGCATTGCCATGGTGATGAGTTGGTTCCCCTTGTCACTAGCTAACTTACCTTGCAGAAGGCGTGGCGTCTAAACAATGACATGACAATACAACATGTAGCCAATGAATAGCACTACACCAAATGTAAACAAATCAATAAGGTTTTATATTTGATTTTAAAATAATAACCACAAAATGAAGTATTATTAATATTTGATGGTTGGTTTGACTGTTCTACCAGTTCGTGTAGTGACAATGTGTGATACTCGTGGAATAACCTCATCTTCTTCATCCTCTAACTCATCATCTTCCTCATCGTCTGACATGCTCAATCGTCTGAGTCTCTTTGACGCTGACCTATAGTCACTACCCTGCCCACTGCCCCGCCCCCTTCCTGATCATCATATCGTCTCTTCCGCTGTGATCTACTCCTAGTGGTCACGCGTCTTCTGACCACGCCCACCTCCTCTTCCTCAATGTACAGTTCGTCTCAGCTCTCAGATTCATCGTTTGAGGAGAGTTCTTCAGTCGAGGTTGATAGTCCGTTCATTATCAAACTGCTCATTGTGTCTGCAGTGCTGTGAGAAGATGATCTTAGTCTAGATGGGATCTGTGGAGTGGATTCCGCTAGAATACCGAGGGTTCGTCTGGTGCCATAGACTGGTCTGCTGTCCTCAGCTTGACATGATTTCAGGAACTCCAGTACCTTGATCTCGAACAACGCTTGAAGAGACTTAGCCATCTTGTAGACCTGTGAGGAGGAAACACCAAATTATACATGTGTACATGTAAGTTAACGATTATTATTATGTAAAACTTCAATTTCACATCACACATTGTGCAAGACTATTGTTATAATTTCTGTGGGCATTTACTAAAGTACTATACTGAGATATGCAAGAGTATACTGAGATATGCAATAGTACACTGGAATGTGCAAGAGTATTCTGAGACGTGAAATAGTATACTGGGATATACAAGAGTATACTGGGATGTGCAATAGTATACTGAGATGTGCAAGAGTATACTGAGATGTACAAGAGTATACTGGGATGTACAAGCGTATACAGGAAATTGCAAGAGTATACTGAGATATACAAGAGTATACTGAGATATGCAATAGTATACTGGGATATGCAATAGTATACTGGGCTGTACAAGAGAATACTGGGATGGATAGGAGTATACAAACCTGTGATCTGTGTTGATTGTACTCTTTAGCGTTAGTAAAGATCAGTCTAACATCATCAATGAGCTCTCTTGGCACTCGATAGTGACCCTCAGAGAGCTTCTGACGAACTAGACTAAGATCCATCGGACAACAAACAACCAATGGATAGTCCTGAGAGAGAGGAAGAGGAGAGAGAGAGAGAGAGAGAGAGAGAACACATGAGTGAATGAGGGTGAGTGGGTGAGTGATGACTCTATTTACTCACTGGAAATGTTTCTGTGTCCACTGGTTTCAGGAAAGGAGGTGAGTTTTCGTTCTGACAGAGATCGTCCAACAACTGCACAGCAGCATCAAACCAGAGCTGAGGAGGATAGAGAGAGAGGTGCCAGTGAGTGAGTGAGTGAGTGAGTGAGTGAGTGAGTGAGTGAGTGAGTGAACGAGTGAATGAGTGAGTGAATGAGTGAGTGAGTGAGTTACTAACCAGTTGGTCTCTGTTGTTCACAAGCTCGTCTTGCTCGGCCTCCATCTTCTCCTCTTCTCCTTCTTCACTACGATCCATCAGATTTTGTAGTCTCTGCAGGAAACCAAACTCACTCACCACCTTACACATGAGTCATGAAGTTATCAACCTTTGATTTTCTCTTCACGGGTGAGGATGGTGCTATCTTTGTCTCAGTTGGAGCAATGAACAGTTCCTCTGCTTCAACCAGTTCGACCTCCGGAGCAATGACCTCTGTGGGAAGGTCATCATCAGCTACAGAAAGGTCAGGATGATAACACTCCATTATATTGCTACACGAAGGAGTCCTGCAAGTATGAAAAATTGGTAAAAATGTTCAACTTAATATCAATTTCGATGAGTGACCTGATAAATTTTAGCAAAGTTTGTACAAAAATTTTTCCATGCTTGACAATGAGACTGGTTTCTTCGTTGTAAGATAGTGCATTACGAGCCAACAACACAACCTCCCAGATGAGAGCTATCTTCCGTCTGGAGAGAGAGAGAGAGAGAGAGAGAGAGAGAGATAGAGAGAGAGAGAGAGAGAGAGAGAGGGAGGGAGAGGGGAGAGGGAGAGGGAGGGAGGGAGGGAGGGAGAGAGGGAGGGAGGGGGAGGGAGGGAGGGAGAGAGAGAGAGAGAGAGAGATGAATTACATCTGTGTATCATATTTCTAACTATTCTTGTTCGTACCTGTAAAACCCGTTTCTCAATCTCTCAGCTATAGTTGATACACTTGTTGGAAAAGGTACCACTGTACAATATGTCGGCTCCTCATCGAGATCTACTGGGTCCAGGAACATGTCTGCTTCTTCTAGTTCATCTTCCTCCTTCGACTCCAAGATGGCGTCTAGTCCTTGAAGGATCCGTTCCCTCTCACCTTCCCTGTCCCACGCTGAGAGGAGGTCCTCACATGAGACCAGAGGAGTGAAGGACTCTAGAGAAGCAGAGAGAGAGAGAGAGGGGGGAGAGAGAGAGAGAGGGAGGAGAGGGAGAGAGGGAGAGAGGGAGAGAGGGGGAGAGAGAGAGAGAGAGAGAGAGAGAGAGAGAGAGAGAGAGAGAGAGAGAGAGAGAGAGAGAGAGAGAGAGAGAGAGAGAGAGAGAGAGAGAGAAGGGGGAAAGAGGGAGGGAGGATTGAAGAGAGAGAGAGAGAGAGAGAGAGAGAGAGAGAGGAAGAGAGAGAGAGACAGAGAGAGAGATAGTCAATAGTTGCATCATCGTGTATCATATAATCTTGTGTACCTGTTTCACCATTGTCAATCTCCAGTGGGTGAAGGTCCCATGGACTGAGCTGATCGGTAGCGCCATCGTCCCACTTGATATGGTACATCTGCCATACGCTGTTAGGAGTGTCTTCAGAGAATGGTCTACGCTTCAGGATGGTCCCAGACCAGTACTGGTCGTCTATGAGGCTCTGGAACCGGTCTCCAGACGACCACTGTCGCTTGAGACTTTCTTTGTACACTTGTTCGAGAATAATGAAGTCCAATACATTATCCATATCATGGAACCTGTGATATGATAAAGAAGTGAGGACGGATGGGAGGAAGGGAGAGAGAGAGAGAGAGAGAGAGAGAGAGAGAGAGAGAGAGAGAAGGGAGGAAGGGAGAGAGGAGGCAGTGCCTACCTGAAGGTGAACACTACTTGTTGATTGGCGGCCATAGCTTGTTGACTGGAGCATGGAGCATCAGAGATTGGAGGAGACAACAGAGCTATAGAAGAGATGAATATACTTCAGTTAGTCAGACTCAGCTATCTACAGGTATATCCAGGATTACTACACAGTGCTTCATTACTAGTGTGTTCTTATAAAGAACTAAAGTTGTCTCACATGAGTCACTCACTCACCTAGTGTTATAGAGCAGAGAGTGGGTGGACCAACTACGAAATGAACGTTCTTTACTTGACAGAATTCTTGAGGCTGGAGAGGAAATAGATAACACCCACAACCTAGTATTACTAAACAGAGTAAAATAAAAGAACTGATTTAACAATAAACGATTACTACTTTGCAAAAACTGATCAGAACGACAGTTCTTTTATTGATTTGCTTTAGTTGGTAAAAGATACGGTCAAGCGACAGTAGTGTGTGTGGACCACTAAAGGCAAGCCCTCAAGAACACTTGACAATGGCTGGTCATCAGGTGTATTGGGAGTTCACCCGGTTCGGAAACTTTTCTCCGATTGATACCTAAGAAAATACGGGATCCCTCACGGCACGTGCGGTGTTAGGGTTCTCGGTTTCTAACTATCAGTGGGCGGGTTCAGAATACTTTCTGGTACCAGAGAAAGGTGGGGCTGGTGCAGGAATCGACTAGAAAAATGGCGTACCGACAGCACTAGCTTGGAAAGCACGCAGATCTTCGTCTGGGACTACTTTAGTAAAGAAGGCTGCTGTTTATAGAAACCGCTAAAGGTGATTGAAATCCACTGAAGACGAGTGAGTACTGCTGTCTAGCATTCTATTCAACCATGACGAGCAAAGTGAACCTGAGCCTTTTAGACTTCTGTGTGACAATGAAAAGGCGTTGTAACGAGGAGGAATCTCTGCTATAGAACCGGCTGAATGTGATAGCTTGTTCAATTTATTAGTTGAAGGTCCTGAGCACCTGCACATGATCTCTGAGCAGAACTGGTGAGTCTATCAATAGTCAGATTGTATTAGGAGCATTAAGAGTAGCACTGTTGTTGGTTTTCCTGTAAATGAGAGTCTAGACCGCCCCTGCTAGCTATATAGCTAGTACACATTCAGCTGCTTCAATTGACAGTGAATTTTTTCATGCTTGTCTTGTTAACGCATCCAAGGCTACCTGCATGAACAGCGCAATTGTAATCACAACTAGAAAGAAGGTAATTGTCTTGTACAAAAAGTACCGAGCACTTTACATACATTATGTAGTACCAACAGGCACACACGTGCATGACTAGCTAGCATCCTCTGTTGCACAATATTTAAAATTAGGCTACTGATGCATGATAATTATTTCAGGAGGATTAATGCAACGGAATGGGTAGAAAAATTAATATTTGAGCAAAAAGTTTTGGTGTCTTCCTCTTAATGAAACACGCAACTCATGGGGTTCTGAAGAACCGTTCAGTCTCCTGAATGGTCCACTTTCCTGAGCAAAAAGGTCCACTTTTCTTGGCAAAAGGGTCCACTTTTTTAGCCAAAATTGAATCAGCTTGTTTTCTCGGAAGTATCGCAGTGAAAATAGCACATTTAAGTAGTCATTATGTGACTGTTCACGAGAATTATCATTAAAAATCAATTGACATGGCCATCATGATTTTTAATAAGACAAAATTTTCAGCGGCGATCTGTACCACACGAGAAAGAATCCTCTCTGTAAATTCCTGGCTATGCAGGCCTTGTATAATGACGGTTTTGCATAATCTGTTAATGATAATTATGGCCGTAATAGGCTATTTATTCACTGTTGTTTTTGTGTGTAGCCTTAGATTTTAAGTGTCGTAATGTTATCGAAATTAGTCACTTTCTCTCTCTCACTCAGGCTATTAATTTTGTGAAATCAGAAAGAGGACACTAAAACACCAAGAATGTTTGTCATAATGAGTTGCAACATGCTGCTTGATTTGATGGTGTTATGTCATCAGGTGCAACTGAAAAAGTGATGGTCTGGCAAGTCGTAACAAGAAGATAATAACTAACTTACTACATAAACCAAGTAGTTAGTAGTCCCAGTCACACAACAAGTTTTTGTTATATATTATGTATTTTCGTATCATAATAGTTTTATTATAACTATGAACACACTAGAAGTGTGTGACATACAATCATGGTCTAATTGTAATACAATGGTTTGAATCATACCATCCACTGAAATAGTCCTGAGCTAATCATAATAAATGGCTGCAAAATTCTTCCAGTGACCTTACAATCTGGTAGCAAAGTGGTGATCAAGTGTAGCTTGTCTGTTAGTGCTTTTAAGAGAAATTGTCATTCCATATTGATCTTGTGACTAAAGTGCAGCAAGTAGCATACTAATCTGGTAGACTTGATGTGTAAGAATGCTGTGAAAGCACTGAAATAAAGAAATTGTCACTTCATGGTGATCTTGAGACTAAAGTGCAGTAAGTTGCATACTAATCTGGTAGACTCGATGTGCAAGAATGCTGTGATTGCACTGAAATAAAGAAAATGTCACTTCATAGTGATCTTGAGACTAAAGTGCAGTAAGTTGCATACTAATCTGGTAGACTTGATCTGTAAGAATGCTGTGAAAGCACTGAAATGAAGAAAATGTCACTTCATAGTGATCTTGAGACTAAAGTGCAGTAAGTTGCATACTAATCTGGTAGACTCGATGTGCAAGAATGCTGTGAAAGAACTGAAATGAAGAAAATGTCACTTGATAGTGATCTTGAGACTGAAGTGCAGTAAGTTGCATACTAATCTGGTAGACCCGATGTGCAAGAATGCTGTGAAAGCACTGAATGAAGAAAATGTCACTTCATGGTGATCTTGCGATTAAAGTGCAGTAAGTTGCATACTAATCTGGTAGACTTGATGTGCAAGAATGCTGTGAAAGCACTGAAATGAAGAAAATGTCACTTCATAGTGATCTTGTGACTAAAGTGCAGCAAGTAGCATACTAATCTGGTAGACTTGATGTGCAAGAATGCTGTGATTGCACTGAAATAAAGAAAGGAGATTTTAGTGTCATTACAGCATTATCACACAACAGATCTACTGAAGTACTACACAATTTACTGCGATTTAGTTCCACAATCACTATGAGAGTGCATCTTTTCGTATACAGTATTCCCACTCATTAGCTCCACTGTATTAGTATGCAACTTACTACACTTCAGTCACAAGATCACTATGAAGTGACATTTTCTTCATTTCAGTGCTTTCACAGCATTCTTGCACATCAAGTCTACCAGATTAGTATGCTACTTGCTGCACTTTAGTCACAAGATCACCATGAAGTGACATTTTCTTCATTTCAGTGCTTTTACAGCATTCTTGCACATCAAGTCTACCAGATTAGTATGCAACTTACTGCACTTTAATCACAAGATCACCATAAAGTGACATTTTCTTCATTCAGTGCTTTCACAGCATTCTTGCACATCGGGTCTACCAGATTAGTATGCTACTTACTGCACTTTAGTCTCAATATCACTATGAAGTGACATTTTCTTCATTTCAGTGCTATCATAGCATTCTTGCACATCAAGTCTAAAAGATTAGTATGCTACTTGCTGCACTTTAATCACAAGATCACTATGAAATGACAATTTCTCGCTACAATTGATCAGCACTTTGCTACCAGATTGTAACGTCACTGGAAGAATTTTGCAACCAATTATTATGATTAGCTCAGGACTACTTCAGTGGATGGTACTATTCATTGTAACAAATAATTGTATTACAATTAGACCATGATTGTATGTTACGCACTTCAAGTGTGTTCATAGTTATAATAAAACTATTGTGATACGAAAATACATAACAAAACACTAATTGTTTTGTGACTGGGACTACTAACTACTTAGTTTATGTAGTAAGTTAGTTGTTATTATCTTCTTGTTACGACTTGCTAGACCATCACATTTTCAGTTGCACCTGTTGACATAACACCATCAAATCAAGCAGCATGTTACAACTCATTATGACAAACATTCTTGGTGTTTTAGTGTCCTCTTTCTGATTTCACAAAATTAATAGCCTGAGTGAGAGAGAGAAAGAGAAAGAGAGAGAGAGAGAGAGAGAGAAAGTGATTAATTTCGATAACATTACGACACTTAAAATCTAAGGCTACGGCACAAAAACAACAGTGAATAAATAGCCTATTACGGCCATAATTATCATTAGCAGATTATGCAAAACCGTCATTATACAAGGCCTGCATAGCCAGGAATTTACAGAGAGGGTTCTTTCTCGTGTGGTACAGATCGCCGCTGAAAATGTTGTCTTAATAAAAATCATGATGGCCATGTCAATTGATTTTTAATGATAATTCTTGTGAACAGTCACATAATGACTACCTAAACTGTGCTATTTTCACTGCAATACTTCCGAGAAAACAAGCTGCTTCAATTTTGGCTAACAAAGTGGACCCTTTTGCCAAGGAAAGTGGACCTTTTTGCTCAGGAAAGTGGACCTTTCAGGAGACCGAGCGGTTCTTCAGAACCCCATGAGTTACGTGTTTCGTTAAGAGGAAGACACCAAAACGTTTTGCTCAAATATTTTCTACCCATTCCATTGCATTAATCCTCCTGAATTAATTATCATGCATCAGTAGCCTAATTTTAAATATTGTGCAACAGAGGCTGCTAGTGTGTGCCTGTTGGTACTACAGAATGTATGTAAAGTGCTCGGTAATTTTTGTACAAGACAAACTTCTTTTCAGTTGTGATTACAATTGCGCTGTTCATGCAGGTAGCCTTGGATGCGTTAACAAGACAAGCATGAAAAAATTCACTGTCAATTGAAGCAGCTGAATGCGTACTAGCTATAGCTAGCAGGGGCGGTCTAGACTCTCATTTACAGGAAAACCAACAACAGTGCTACTCTTAATACTCCTAATACAATCTGACTATTGATAGACTCACCAGTTCTGCTCAGAGATCATGTGCAGGTGCTCAGGACCTTCTACTAATAAATTGAACAAGCTATCACATTTAGCCGGTTCTATAGCAGAGATTCCTCCTCGTTACAACGCCTCAGTTTCGTTGTCACACAGAAGTTTAAAAGGCTCAGGTCCACTTTGCTCGTGGTAGAATAGAATGCTAGACAGCACTACTAACTCGTCTTCAGTGGATTTCAATAACCTTTAGGTTCTTATAAACAGCAGCCTTCTTTACTAAAGTAGTTCCAGACGAAGATCTGCGTGCTTTTCAAGCTAGTGCTGTCGGTACGCCATTTTATCTAGTCTATTCCTGCACCAGCCCCACCTTTCTCTGGTACCAGACAGTATACTGAACCCGCCCACTGCACTGATAGCCGAGAACCCTAATACCGCACGTGCCGTGAGGGTTTCCGTAATTTCCTAGGTACCAATCGGGGAAAAGTTTCCGAACCGGGTGGGGAGTTTATCAGCAGTGAAACCACGCCCACTGCTGAGGGACCGTATCCTACAGTATGGCACCCAGCCATAGCACCATACTGCAGGTACTAGTACTGATCACTCAAGGGTATTTATACTAGTGGATGAAACATTACTGACACTAGTGGGTACGACATAGTATCGGCTTGGATGACGTAGGTAGTTATTATGACTAATTTGCATAGCAACGATGCGTGAACACACAAGAGTTCAACAAACAAATACACTGAGCAAGGTATCACAGAGGGTCACTGGTAGAGCCAGGACACCTGTGCACTAAGCAGTGTCTAGCTGCCTCACAGAGGGTCACTGGTAGAGCCAGGACACCTGTGCACTAAGCAGTGTCTAGTTGCCCCACAGAGGGTCACTGGTAGAGCCAGGACACCTGTGCACTAGACGTACTGTGAAGAAAATAGAGCATTTGAACATAATTTTAGTATACAAGATACTGACGTACATTGTGTTCTGTCCTTTCTCATTTCGTGTCACTGTTTCGTGTGTCAAAGAGTGCACTGTCAGCTGGTTCTGTATCAGGTAAGGTGCTTCCACTGGACAGAGAACACTCTGTTGCAGTACTTCCAGTGACTACAAGTTCCTTCCTGGATATAGCTTTGTCTACAGTAGAGAAAAGTGAGGGTTAGAATTATTGATAGAACAACAGTTCACCACATTATAGACTTCAGTGACTTCAGGTGTGTGTGTATATATGTAATATATAAACCATGGCTTGGAGGTGTGTATGCCGAATATACCACCCGAGGTCGAGGTCAGAGGAAGTTTGCAGCCGAGATAAACCCCGAGCGAAGCGAGGGGTTTATCGAGGCTGCAAACTTCCGATGACCGAGACCGAGGGTGGTATATTCGGCATACACAACGACAAGCCATGGTTCATATGTTATATACCTTAGCGTGTGGGCGTCGCTTCTTCCTCGCGTTCGCGTGGATCTCGATTTAGCGGTGAGTCATGGGCCGAGAGGAGGCCCCAAGTGTGTACGCGTACCTGAGTAGAGTGTGTGGCAAAGACTTGGACAGCTTTGTGCTTCTAGAGCGAAAGAGCGATCGCCAAGTTTTCTTGTATTCATTGCAATATTCAACATGACTTGGGCGGGGTTTGTCACATGCTTGCCAATTTAATACCCACTAGTGTCAGGATGATTGTACACTATAAATCTCAGCCACTTCTGCGCATCTTCGCCCTGCAACTAGGTGCTGCTAGTTGCAAGGCGAACAACTGTCCGAGGATGCCCTCGCGCAACCTCAACCTGGTCACGTGACCAGGGCACACCTCTTGGTTAACCCCTTGAGGAGTGTATTTCTCATATACCACCATGGTGGTATATATCGCATAATCTCCATGGTGGATTATGCGATATATACCACCATGGTGGAATATGAGAAATATACCACCTGTGCCTTGTATTGGGACGCCCACACACTATGGTATATGACAAACTGTGATACATATCACACGAGAAGAAATATCTACCAAGCACTTTCGTAAGGCTATCTTTGTGAATACCATCTGATCAATTAGTGCTGTATATTAAAATGAGGAACAGCATTCTCATCCATTCATACCTGCACATGCTTCATTGATGGGTGTGGCTAGGTATCCTGGTAGATCAGCATCACTGATACACTCAGCAAGAGATGACCAAGTACGTGGAACAGCTGAATCATTGGGATCTCTGTCATCACGTGACAACCAGTACGTCCAGGACCCTCCGAACAGACTCGTTCTTGTCTTTGCATTCCTTCTGATACCTTCTCACCAGATCATCATCCTTCAAGAGCATGTGAGCTAGGTCCGTGCACTGCCATTGTTCCAATGATGAGATCCATCGAATAACTCTCAGAGAAGACCCATCAGGTTTCTTGAGATGAAGGAGCTGATCATAAGAGGGTCTGTCAGCTGCCGGAGCTAGAGAAATAGAAAATCTCAACCTTGTAAAAATCACTTCACTCACATGATAGAGGACCAGAGTTTGTAGTACCAGAGATGATCAGAGCCTGAGAGATGCTAGTGCGAGTGAGTAAGAGTCTCTCGCCTGTCTCGCAGAATGCATGCCGCGTGTGTTAGTGGGCGTGACCAACCGCGCCTCCGGACTATAGAGCGGGAAATTTGAATTTGCTAACAGCACTCTGTTGTCTTTCCCACCAGTACTGCATATATATCCCACCCGCCTCCGTCTTTCCATCATCACTGTGCATTGCGTGACTAGTACTGCTATGTCAATCAAGATAATAGAGCACCACACAGATCTGAGCAACTTGAGCTCTGACTAGAAAAATTATTGAATGAGAGAAAGTCATTCTACTAGCTAGGATGAAATGTCATGAATTAGCAAGCTAGCTCAAGCTAAGAGCATGAACTCAAAGCTGTTGCAATCCATTCCAAGTCATGCATCATCTTCCAGTACTCCTCCTCCAGGCAGTATACTACCCATCATCACTATCTAATGTATTGCACGTGAGACAGAAACATGATTTGAAAAATTACATATATTAAACTCTGCACAAAGTAGCTAACAATTACAAAACAGGAGTGACAAAAAATATTAAGAAATGATGCGTTCTACACATGTACATGAAAAAAGACAAAGAAGTTTAATGATAATTATTATTATTAATGATATTAATGATATTGAACTGTTAATAAAAAGACTGAAATCATAATGAACACATAAGTACATGTATTATCATTAATTACAAGGTTTTAACAGATTCTTATAGAATTATGAAGATATAATTGTTACAATTCAGTGTGGTACTGTTTCCAGGTAGTTACTGTAGTGCTGTGCTACTATCATTATCTAATTTACTGTACATGAGATAGAAACATGTTCATGTGCAAGAATACTATTCAAATCAAACAATAGAACACAGTTACATGACTGCACTAAACAGGAGTGACAAGAGAAAAACAATATACACTGTAGTTGAGGTAAAAAATTCAAAACTATTAATTAATAGTACAGTAATTCTTCTAGTGACATAATATTCAAAGCAACCAAAAGATGTTGTATAATAACGTAAAGTAAACTGCTACTACACACTGAAAGAAGAAATCATATTGTGCACATCTTCATCATCATTCAGTTCAAACGTCAATATGGTTCTAACAGATGCTTATATTGTTCGTGGATGTGCGGTGGTAGCTTGTTATAGACTGATACATCAAGTTCAAATGTTACTACATGTTCGTTACTATCAGCAGCCTCAATCAGTTGAAGCAGGTTAGTAGGGTCAGTACAATCTTTTATATATTCAATATCTAGTACTTCTAGTGTGTGGTGTGACTGTACAATGTTAGTGAGAACAGGTAGGTCACTGTCTAGTAGATCACCAATCGCCAGGTAGGTCAGTGAAGTGATATTCACGATCAATGCAGCTAGCGGGTAAAGAAGGTTACGGGTAATGGTAAGTTTCTTGAGGTTTGTGTTACCATGTGGAAGAAGCTGAGTTTCATTGATAGTGTCATTAATGAACAAGGTAATTTCTTGCAATAAAGAGGGTTGAAATAATGTTGAGATTAATGAGCTACTAATTTGTGAATTACAAATAACTAGAGATTTTAGTTCACTCCCTGGTGCTATCAGCTGCAGTAAGATGACCAGATCATCATGATCAATGTTAAGTCTCCATAATTTAAGTTTCTTAAGTCGGGAAAACTCTCTTAATGTAATAATTACAGAAAGGGATGATGCATACATGTCTAACGACAAAATTCTCCCTTTAACAATAGATGAGGACCTAAGACCCTTCACCAGGAGATCAATATTTTCCTCTGACTCATTTGTCATTTCAAGACCCCATCTTACATCAAAGTGGCTGATGCAGTATCCTGTGGCATACCAGTCAAAACCAACTACTGGTTCAACATCTATTGTATCACGTTTACTATAGTCCACCTTCACACTATCCAAAATGCTAGGACATTCATATGCACAATAGACCAACTGTAGATCCTCAGAGGCAAGCAGCTGTACTAACTCCTGGTACACAGGGTGACTATGATAATCATCATGTCTGTACATTCCTGCCAGAAACCTCACAACAACACTATCTTCCTCTAGCCATTCTACCAGTTCAAAGCCACTAGGATTCACAATAGCAATATGGAGGGCAGTCAAGTATTCTTGAAGAGTGAGATGGAGGAAGGAGTAGGAGCACCCAGGACCTGTACACACATTCACACTTGTGGTCTTTTTCATTGTCCCAAGATGCTCAAAGTCCTCACCAAGGTCAGTGAAGACATACCTTTTCTCACACAGACTCTCATAGGCCACCTTGGCTAGCTGAAGAAGCTGCTGAGCCACTACAAGAGGAAGCTTGCTGATGTCCTCCATATGCTGGAGGGAAGGAGGCATGCAATACTCACTAGGAACCCGACGTGTCGACACGAGGTGCCTGCGAATGAGACCACGAGTGAGAGCGTCAAAGAGTTGGGTCATTGTTGTAGGGAAGGGAGTATCTGTGTCGTAGCTGTCCTGGTATATCAGGGCTACAAAGACGGCATTGAGAGGGATATACATCATTCCTAATATGGGAGGATTACTGGTGATGTAAGACAAGAACCCTGCCAGGATATCCCCACTAAACACGCTCTCAGCATACCGCTTGATATCCTCTCTAGTGAAGCCTATCACCTCGAGGTGCCTGTCTATGTTATGCTGGCAGAGTCTCCAGAGCTCAGCACTTACTGAAGGACGACTGGTGACAATAATAGTAGCCTCTGCCAGGAGCCTACCCTTGAGTAGATCTATGTAGACCGAGCCCTCCTGTCGCTGCTCACGAAGAAGCTCATCAAACCCATCACACACGATAAGCATGCCTTCTCCTTCTCCTATTGCAGCCAAGAGCTTCGTCATGTTAGTGGTAGCATCACACGGCAGCAGGTCCTCAAGGCAGCGTGCCTCTTGAGCCTTCTTTTCCCTCAAACGAACTAGCACCACTAGCTCGTACTGCTTCACACTCTCTAACTCCTCCCACTTGTGACACACCTCCCATGCCAGTGTGCTCTTGCCGATACCTGGTGCACCCTCCACCAGGACACAACGTACTGGTCTACCATCCTCTCTGGGCTTTAGTATATGATCTAGTGCTATCGGAGCTTTCTCACGCAAGATCTCTTCAGTTAAACCGTGGAGACTTTGTCTAGTAAACTCATCTGCTTGCTTCCTGGTGATACCCTTCTTGCTGATGACAGCTAGCTCAATGTAGTGCTTGCTGGCAGTAGTGAGTAGCTTATCATCATCAGGGAGTGGCTGTCGGTAACATTTCCTTAGGAACTGTTTGTACTGTTTCCTGGTGATAGCTGAGCAGAGGAAACACATCATCCACTGGTCATTAGTGACTGAGTATGTCATTATACCTGTTGTGCTTGAAAGAGATGAAGAGGTGATGGAGGATGGTATCATACTATCATTGGTCTGTTGTGCTGTAAGACACTGTCACATGTTATTCCACCATACACACATTCTCTACTCACCAGCTGATGTGTTTGGTGGTAGGGACGACACCAGTTGAGGAGTGTGCAGTGACTTGAGTTGAGCTACATCAGAACATCATGCACTGGTCAGTGGATGTACTCAGACACACATTATCACACTCACCACATGTGGACCTCAGCTTGCCACAGAGGTGCTGCATTGAACTGTCCTTCTCTAGTGCTTCCACAAACTTGTGGTAGTTGCTGGGGTCTAGTCGGATTGCTGTTTCTGTCGCGACTAGTAGCTCTGTCACTTTCTGTTCTCTCAGTGTTAGCTCATTAATCTTGTCTCTTGTGTGACGAGATAGTAGATCAGCAGAGTACAGTCTCGCTGCCAGTGGGACGGGATTCCTGACGGTTTCTAACAGGTCGGCATAATGCCTTTGGAACGAGCGGTACTCATCGCTCTCGGTCTCCTGGACAGCAGAATAATAGACAATGATCAACACTGGTATATTTATACACTATTATCCAGCCACAGACTAAAGTGTAAAGTCTTACCTGATCGGAACAAGACGCCATAACCGAGGCCATAACTAGAACTGTGAACAAAACAAGCCACACCTTTTGAGGGCGTTGTTCGTTGTCAATGTATATGTGATTAACTTATGCATTGCGTTTTGCAAGCCTTGCTGTGGTGATGAGTTGGTTTTCCTTGTCACTAGCACAAGCTAGCTTTCCTTGCAGAAGACATGATGTCTAATTAAACAATGACATGATCTACATAGACATGTATTCAGCCAATTATGTCCTAGCCAATGAATAACACTACACAAAATGTAAACAAATTGGTAAGGTTTTTAATTCGATTTTTAATAATAACCACAAAAATGAAGTATTATTAATATTTGATGGTTGGTTTGACTGTTCTACCAGTTCGTGTAGTGACAATGTGTGATACTCGTGGAATAACCTCATCTTCTTCATCCTCTAACTCATCATCTTCCTCATCGTCTGACATGCTCAATCGTCTGAGTCTCTTTGACGCTGACCTAGTTACTACCCTGCCCACTGCCCCGCCCCCTTCCTGATCATCATATCGTCTCTTCCGCTGTGATCTACTCCTAGTGGTCACGCATCTTCTGACCACGCCCACCTCCTCCTCCTCAATGGACAGTTCGTCTCTGCTCTCAGATTCATCGTTCGAGGAGAGTTCTTCAGTCGAGGTTGATAGTCCGTTCATTATCAAACTGCTCATTGTGTCTGCAGTGCTGTGAGAAGATGATCTTAGTCTAGATGGGATCTGTGGAGTGGATTCCGCTAGAATACCGAGGGTTCGTCTGGTGCCATAGACTGGTCTGCTGTCCTCAGATTGACATGATTTCAGGAACTCCAGTACCTTGATCTCGAACAACGCTTGAAGAGACTTAGCCATCTTGTAGACCTGTGAGGAGGAAACTTCAATTTCACATCACACATTGTGCAAGACTTTTGATCTAATTTCTGTGGACATTAGTACTATACTGAGATATGTAAGAGTATACTGAGATGTACAAGAGTATACTGGAATGTGCAAGAGTATACTGGAATGTGAAAGAGTATACTGGAATATGCAAGCATATACTGGGATGTGCAAGGAATGTACAAGAGTGTACTGGAATGTGCAAGGGTATACTGAGACGTGAAATTATACAAGAGTATGCTGGGATATACAAGAGTATACTGGGATATACAAGAGTATACTGGAATTTGCAAGAGTATACAGAGAGATGAAATAGTATACTGGAATAAACAAGAGCATACGGGGATGTACAAGAGTATAATGGGATGTACATGAGTATACAAAAGTATACTGGAATGTGCAAGAGTATACTGGAATGTGCAAGAGTATACTAAGACGCGAAATAGTATACTGGGATATACAAGAGTATACTGGGATGTACAAGAGTATACTGGGATGTACGAGAGAATACCGGGATGTACAAGAGTATGCAAACCTGTGATTTGTGTTGATTGTACTCTTTAGCGTTAGTAAAGATCAGTCTAACATCATCAATGAGCTCTCTTGGCACTCGATAGTGACCCTCAGAGAGCTTCTGACGAACTAGACTAAGATCCATCGGACAACAAACAACCAATGGATAGTCCTGAGAGAGAGGAAGAGAGAGAGGGAGAGAGAATTGAGGGAGGAAGAGAGAGAGAGAGAGGAAGAGAGAGAGGGAGAGAGAGAACACATGAATGAGTGAGTGGGTGGGTGGGTGGGTGAGTGAGTGAGTGAGTGATGACTGTATTTACTCACAGGAAATGTTTCTGTGTCCACTGGTTTCAGGAAAGGAGGTGAGTTTTCGTTCTGACAGAGATCGTCCAACAACTGCACAGCAGCATCAAACCAGAGCTGAGGAGGATAGAGAGAGAGGTGCCAGTGAGTGAGTGAGTGAGTGAGTGAATGAGTGAGTGAATGAGTGAGTGAGTGAGTGAGTGAGTTACTAACCAGTTGGTCTCTGTTGTTCACAAGCTCGTCTTGCTCGACCTCCATCTTCTCCTCTTCTGCTTCTTCACTACGATCCATCAGATTTTGTAGTCTCTGCAGGAAACCAAACTCACTCACCACCTTACACATGAGTCATGAAGTTATCAACCTTTGATTTTCTCTTCACGGGTGAGGATGGTGCTATCTTTGTCTCAGTTGGAGCAGTGAACAGTTCCTCTGCTTCAACCAGTTCGAACTCCGGAGCAATGACCTCTGTGGAAAGGTCATCATCGGCTACAGAAAGGTCAGGACGATAACACTCCATTATATTGCTACACGAAGGAGTCCTGCAAGTATGAAAAAATTAGTAGAAATTTTAAACAGGATACCAATTTTGATGGGTGACCTGATAAATTTTAGCAAAGTTTGTACAAAAACTTTTCCATGTTTGACAATGAGACTGGTTTCTTCGTTGTAAGATAGTGCATTACGAGCCAGCAACACAACCTCCCAGATGAGAGCTATCTTCCGTCTGGAGAGAGGGAGAGAGAGAGAGAGAGAGAGAGAGAGAGAGAGAGAGAGAGAGACAGAGAGAGAGAGAGAGGGAGACATGAATTACATCTGTGTATCATTATATTTCTAAATATTCTTGTTCGTACCTGTAAAACCCGTTTCTCAATCTCTCAGCTATAGTTGATACACTTGTTGGAAAAGGTACCACTGTACAATATGTCGGCTCCTCGTCGAGATCTACTGGGTCCAGGAACATGTCTGCTTCTTCTAGTTCATCTTCTTCCTTCTCCAAGATGGCGTCTAGTCCTTGAAGGATCCGTTCCCTCTCACCTTCACTGTCCCACGCTGCGAGGAGGTCCTCACATGAGACCAGAGGAGTGAAGGACTCTAGAGAAGAGAGAGAGAGAGAGAGAGAGAGAGAGAGAGAGAGAGCAGGAAGAGAGAGAGAGAGAGAGAGCAGGAAGAGAGAGAGAGAGGGGGGGGAGAGGGAGGGAGAGAGAGAGAGAGAGGAGAGAGAGAGAGAGAGAGAGAGAGAGAGAGAGAGAGAGAGAGAGAGAGAGAGAGAGGGAGAGAGAGAGAGAGAGGGGGGAGAGGGAGGAAGAGAGAGAGAGAGGGAGAGGGAGAGAGAGAAATAGAGGGAGAGAGAGAAAGATATAGTCAATAGTTGCATCATCGTGTAACATATAATCTTGTGTACCTGCATTTGTTTCACCATTGTCAATCTCCAGTGGGTGAAGGTCCCATGGACTGAGCTGATCGGTAGCGCCATCGTCCCACTTGATATGGTACATCTGCCATACACTGTTAGGAGTGTCTGCAGAGAATGGTCTACGCTTCAGGATGGTCCCAGACCAGTACTGGTCGTCTATGAGGCTCTGGAACCGGTCTCCAGACGACCACTGTCGCTTGAGACTTTCTTTGTAGACTTGTTCGAGAATAATGAAGTCCAATACATTATCCATATCATGGAACCTGTGATATGATAAAGAAGTGAGGATGGATGGATGGAGGGAGGGAGAGGGAGGGAGGGAGGGGAGGGGAGGGAAGAAAGGGAGGGAGGGAGGGAGGGAGGGAGGGAGGGAGGGAGGGAGGGAGGGAGGGAAAGAGGGAAGGAGGAAGAGAGAGAGAGAGAGAGAGAGAGAGAGAGAGAGAGAGAGAAGAAGGAAGGAGAGAGAGGAGGCTCTGCTTACTTGAAGGTAAACACTACTTGTTGATTGGCAGCCATAGCTTGTTGACTGGAGCATGGAGCATCAGAGATTGGAGGAGACAAGAGAGCTATAGAAGAGATTAATATACATCAGTTAGTCAGACTCAGCTATCTACAGGTATATCCAGGATTACTACACAGTGCTTCATTACTAGTGAGCTCTTGAACTAAAGTTGTCTCACACGAGTCACTCACCTAGTGTTATAGAGCAGAGAGTGGGTGGACCAACTACGAAATGAGCGTTCTTTACTTGACAGAATTCTTGAGGCTGGAGAGGGAATAGATAATAAAGACACAGCCAGCTAAAGCAACATGGGTATAAGCATGGACTAGACTTACTCTCAGTGTGAACTTCTCCCAGGGCATTCTCTGGTGTTTCCATGGATACGCTTTGTTCTCACGGACAGCATCACGATACAGCTCGTGTCCCTGTCGGCAATACACCACCTGAGAGGAAGAGAGAGAGACCAGTAGTGATCCATAACACACCAGTACATGTACTCACAATATCACCAACTTGAGGGAAGTAAGGTGAGGGGCGTGGTTTAGTTGACTTCAACCAATCAGACGGCCAGTAGGCTGTGAGGTCCACACCTTTTACCTAAAGAGAGGAAAAGAGCCAAATACATCGATACTGAGCAACAATGAGAACTATTACAGTAACTCTGGTCAAAGCTTACTGGTAGTGAGGGGCGTGGTCTTCTTCTTTCCTTCACTGGCTCATCTTGATCGTCTGGACTCATCCTTCGTTTCTTCCTCACTCTTCTCTTCTCCTTGTCTCTCTCATCTTCATCCTCCACTACTGTTCTACCTCCACTGATCTCTGAGGACTCATCTGAGTAGTTAGAATATCTGCAGAGAGAAGGCAAGTGAGCGAGTGTGTGAGTGCGTGAGTTAGTGAGTGAGTGGGTGAGTTAGTGGGTGAGTGGGTGATTCAGTGAGTTAGTGTGTGAGTTAGTGGGTGAGTGGGTGATTCAGTGTGGTAGCCAGGCAGCTAGACACTCTATCAGTCTATCTACAGATATCATGCCTGTCTTACTGGCGTTTTCGTCGCTGTGATCTTTTGCGAGATGGTGAGATGAAATTCATCCCATCAACCTCAGTGGTCCAATCTGAAATATCACTAGAAGCCGTACTGTGAAGAAAAAAATACATAATAGTGATGGTGATAGTAGTGATGGTGGTGATATTAGTGATGGTGTGAGGGTCACCTCAGCATCTCCCAGTTGTCCTCCTCCTCCTCGATCTCCACCTCTTCTTCCTCCATTTCGCTGGTGCTTGTCAAGACACCATCTTTAGTGGAGTCACTCTCAACAACCACAGAAGCCAGTGGGTCAGGTATGGTGCGGCCACTGCGCAAGGAACGTCCTTTAACATGATCAAACTTGGGAGAAGGAGCCTGATAGAGAAAACAAAGCATCTGATGACACTGTACAGTTTGCATTTTAGACAGAACTACGAAGATCTGAGCACATCCACTAACACATGAGATGGTGAATCAGACAAGGCTGAAAATATTGACCATCACTACTGAGTTCAGTGAATGGTATGATGTCATCATTACACCATGAGAGAGAGAGAGAGAGAGAGAGAGAGAGAGAGAGAGAGAGAGAGAGAGAGAGAGAGAGAGACAGACAGACATGGAGAGGGAGAGAAAGGGAGAGGGAGGGAGAGCTCACAGGTGGTGGTGTGTCACTGAGTAGTTGCTGCACTTGATAGATCTCTTCCTCTTCTTCGCAAAGTGTCATCTGAGTGGAATGCATCTCACTGTGTGGAGTAGTGAGAGTTTGATCAAACAAGCAAGGTCTGGTGCATTGAACAGGTATTGTAATGCAACTCCTAGCCTTGCCTCCAGTCCACACCCTTCAGTTATTTGCCTGGTAATGACTATCTGTGCATGCGTTGATTTTTTCAGGAAAATGGCGTTGCCATTGTATACCTTGTGTATCGCACGTGTCTGCTCTTTGTAATACCTGCCTTTCCAACAATCTGAGACGACGTACTGTAGCACTTAGCAATCGCACGAGAAATTGATGATATTCAAATTTCAATGTTTTCCTGGGAAAATTAACACATGCACAGACTGTCATTACCAGGCCACTAACTGAGGGGTGTGGACTGGAGGCGAGGCTATGCAACTCCTAGAACCCAGGCTAGGAGCTCACAGGAGTACTGACTATGCCTCCCACTGCAAGTGTGGGCAGTCTCTAGTGGTCAGTGAGACACAGCCAGTGTAGTATATTTCACCTGTCTACTTTGAGTATTTTACAAGCTTACTTGACCAGATCTTGATCCAGCTGGGGTACTATCATTCTGCTGTGCCAGTAGCTGATAGCTTGCTGGACCTCCTCCTGTGTGAGCCCAAGAGAGTACACTATGCTGGACAACATGTTCTGTATATTCTCAGAGTCTCCTTCTTCTTCCTCTATCACGTCCACCTCATCAGCCATTGCTCTTACAGGCGCTGTTTTTCTACTAGTGTCTTCTTCAGTGTTGTTCGCCTGAACAGACTCAATCCCGTTCTGCACCGGTGCGCTGACGTCCTGATTCTCATGCTCAACACCAGTGCTGGAATCTCGTCCTCTCTCTCTTCCTCCGATAGTTCGATTCTGTCCTAATCTACCACTCGAGTTCCTGATAGCTACTGAGTGTCGCTGCATATAACTATCATAATCTTCAAGCTCTTCAACTGCCCAGTCTAGTTTATCTCGCTTTGCTGGTCGGATTTGTTTCAAGATGCCTTCTTGGCACTTTGAAGGATGTGGGTGACCGTCCACATCGACTAGATAAGGTGGAGGGAGAAGGTGGGGAGGAAGCTGAGATTGTTCGTCTACTACGAAATGGTTTCGGTCTTGCATCAGTGGACGATAGTCAGTATGGAAGAACTGCTCATCGGGAAACTATGAGTGAGAGAGAGAGAGTGAATGAGAGAGTGAGTGAGTGAGTGGGTAAGTGAGTGAGTGAGTAAGAGAGTGAGTGAGTGAGTGTGTAAGTGAGTGAGTGAGTGAGTGAGTGAATGAGTGGATGAGTAGTGAGTGAGTGTGTGAGTGAGTGTGTGAATGAGTGAGTGAGTGTGTAAGTGAGTGAGTGAGCGAGGCTACCTGTTCAAAAGGCTTGCTTGACCCTAGTCCATACACAGTAAGGTATCCTTGACTATCTGCAGCAGCAAAGGTTGTCCCATCTGGTGACCACTTACAGTCAACGATGCATGAATGTCCTTCTTCATGCTACAGAGACTAGCTGAAACAGAATCTTTGTGACAGCACACAGCAAACCTCAATTTTGAACTTTTTTCAGTCGTACAGCTGCTAGCATGTCCCAAATAATAATAACCCCGTCATGACCAGCTGTGAGCAGGATCCTGGAGTCATGTGGATGACACTCCAGGACAAATACTTCACCAGAATGCTCCTGAAGAAGAGACACATTGTTATAGCAATTTTAGAGTGTGAAAATCATACCAGCATAATGTTTTTTTAAATTCTGGTCATGTGAATAAAAAGAGGTACATTGGAACCCTTCTAATCCAGATACCATTGGTACCCACAAGTATAGTCCTGATTTCAGGTTGTTATACATACAAAGACTAGTATTGATAATTATTTGAGACCACATGCAATGTCCACATTATAGTGTGTGTCCTTATTTCAGAGGTGACCACAGTGAGGGTTCCACTGTATACACAACGAATTTGGTAATGCTTTTTTGATCAACATTTCAAAAATTTGAACTTTATTCAAATTTTGAATTTTTGTACCTTTAGTTTAGAGACCAGCTCTCCTGTGCTCGATCTCCACACCCTCACAATGCAATCAGGTGAGTGGGCGGATACCAGATACGTGTCTGTCCTCTCCCATTCCACCTGTAACCTGATACCTTCTCACTAGAGCATCATCCTTCGAGAGCATGTGAGCTAGGTCTGTGCACTGCCATTGTTCCTGAGATCCATCGAATAACTCTCAGAGAAGACCCTGAGAGATGTTAGTACGACTACGAGTTTCTTGAGATGAAGGAGCTGATCATAAGAGGGCCTGTCAGCTGCCGGAGAGAAATAGAAAAGCTCAACTTTGTAAAAATCACTTCACTCACATGATAGAGGACCAGAGTTTGTAGTACCAGAGATGATCAGAGCCTGAGAGATGTTAGTACGAGTCTGACCAGAACCTCGCGTGAAATACGGCATCTTTCGCTTGTAGCACGACATTTTAGGCAAACTGTGAAGCCAAGAACAGAAACCAAAGTCGTCGTCCAAAGTCGTGTAATCGAGTGCATTATGCCGCGCCTTTTTCCATGTGTTAGTGGGCGTGACCAGCCGCGCCTCAAAACAATATAGCGGGAAATTTGAAATGTCTTACATCTTCGCTTAATTGCAGTACTCTCAGCTGTACTGCTCACCTCTATCTTTCCATCATCTCCATTGTAATAATAGCTAGAAAACCATAAAATTTAAGATATTATTCATATTCACCAGTGATAAAAAGTGTAATTCATTTCTAGCTATTTTCTTACCCTTGTCATAACTACTCACTAACCACTGCTCTAACTAACCTACTCTGGTTGTACACTATTGTGTACTGCTGTTATTCATAGCTTTCATTTTGATATAATGATAAGTCAGGTCATTCACTAAAGGAGTCATTGAGTTCAATAACTATTCCTTGGTCTCTTAGTTGTTGGTCTATCAGTGATCCTACTGCAGCAGCTCACTGACACACTCTCTTCACCATCATCAACTCGTCTCTATAGAAAACCAACATCACTAGTGAACAAATAATTCAGGTGAGTCAATCTAATAGTTCTATAATGTCTAGTCAAAGTAAAGCACATCCCAGAGGTGATGGAACAGACTAACCTTTGTTCTGTTTCTCAATGGAGCCGAGTTAGGATGACACTTCATGACACTAGTACATGATACAGTTCTGTGTGAGAAGATATTGTAGATAATAACAAGACTTTGGTCCATTACAAGTCCAGTATATAGACATCATTGTCTAACCTAAGTTACCTAACTGACTGGTATGAAGTTAACCTGATAAATTTCAAAAGAGTCTGGACAACAATCTTCCCATTCTTGACAATGCGGCTGTTCTTTTTGTTGTAGGCCCTTGCATTGCGAGCCAGTACTTTAACCTCCCAAATCAGAGCTTTCTTTCGTCTAAAGAGAGAGAGAGAGGTGACAATTATATTAACAGGAGACTGAAGGCTAACTCCAGTTATACAACCAGCAGAAAAAGCTATGATCAGCAACTATAATAGCTTAAGGTTGGTATACCTGTAAAATCCATTTCTCAATCTCTCAGCTATTGTAGAGATGCTGGTTGGAAAGGCCACCACTGTACAATAGGCTGTCTCCTTGTTGTAGTCAAGTTGGTACAAAAAATCATTGGCTTCTTTAAAGAAACCATCCTTCAAGATGAGTTCCAGTCCGTAAAGAATGCGATTCACATCTCTTGTATCAGCCCATTCTGATTTGTGTGTATAGATGGTGTCTGCATTGATAGGAAGGATTTCCCATGGACTGACTTGATAAGTAGCTATTTCACTATCCCATTTGATGTAGTACATCTGCCATACACTGTAAGGAGTGTCCTCTGAGAATGGACTCTGCTTCAAGATGGTCCCAGACCAGTACTGGTCGTCTATGAGGCTCTGGAACCGGTCTCCAGACGACCACTGTCGCTTGAGAATTTCTTTGTAGACTTGTTCGAGAATAATGAAGTCCAATACATTATCCATATCATGGAACCTGTGATATGAGAGCAAGTAATCGTATACCTTTAGTACAAACTGGTTCACTCTATAAGTTGGTGGAAAACTCACTTGAATGTAAAGACCGCCCGTTGGTTAGTAGCCATGTCTTGTTCACTGGAGCAGGAAGGGTTAAACATTGGAGACAATAGTTCTACGGAGAAATTGAAGAAAAATCATTTTATTTGAAATTGCTTAAGACAAAGCGGAGAAATAACAGTACATCGATATCATTCAAAAACTTTGTTTGCATTTGCAAATTAAAACGTGCGTACCTAGTGTTATAGAGCAGAGAGTGGGTGGGCCCACCATGAACTGAACCTTCCTCACTCGACAGAATTCTTGAGGCTAAAGAAGAGAACAGAGAGATATTATTATAACATGCAGTGAGATCATTCACGACCAATATTGCCTCGATCCTTGCTAGCTACCATTTTTCTGTCTTCTACTGGACTTACTCTAAGTGTGAATTCCTCCCAGGGCATTAGCTGGTGTTTCCATGGATACACTTCGGTCTTAAACACAGCATCACGATACAGCTGGTGTCCCTGATAGAAATACACCACCTGGAGAGAGACCACACCCACTGAAGTGACTCATAAGATACTCACTGTACTCACAATATCACCAACTTGAGGAAAGTAAGGTGAGAGGCATGGTTTAGTTGACTTCAACCAATCAGATGGCCAGTAATACGCCTAAGAAAAAAACAGTATTGAGCCATGTATCAACAAATTTGAGTTAAAAATTAAAATCTAGAAGAGCTGTGATAAAAAATTATGAAATAAATAATCATTACAAGCTCATCTTACTGGTGGGTTTATTGTTTCTTTCACCGATTCATCTTGTTTGTCTGAACTAATCTTTCGCTTCCTTCCTCTCTTCTTAGTGGTCTTCACTATATCCTCATCCTCATCACTGCTTTCTGATGAGTATCTGAAGAAAGTCGCAAAAATAATGCAATAGCTCGTACTGTCGATTGGGATTTTTCAACGTTAGAATATTTTCGTCATCTGACAATAATTAAACACAAAATGCGAAAGTTTTAAAACAAAGGCATAGCAATGAGAATTTCCTGTCTCATTGTGGGCACCTAGCTTGAACACAGCTAGTTTGTGCTCACCAAAGTGTTGATATGGTCACCAAAGTGTTGATATAGACACCACAGTGTTGATATGGACACCAAAGTGTTGATATGGTCACCAAAGTGTTGATATGGTCACCAAAGTGTTGATATAGACACCACAGTGTTGATATGGTCACCAAAGTATTGATATGGTCACCAAAGTGTTGATATAGACACCAAAGTGTTGATATGGACACCAAAGTGTTGATATGGTCACCAAAGTGTTGATATGGTCACCAAAGTGTTGATATAGACACCACAGTGTTGATATGGTGTTGGTATGGTCACCAAAGTGTTGATATGATCACCAGTGTTGTTGCAGTCTATAATAATGAACATACGACTGACGTGTGTCAACAACAAGGTAAACACCAAATGGTGTCCTCTGAAACTATTTCTTCAAAACTAAACATGTGTCCTGGCTCTACCGGTGACCCTCTGTGAGGCAGCTAGACACTACTTAGTGCACAGGTGTCCTGGCTCTACCGGTGACCCTCTGTGAGGCAGCTAGACACTACTTAGTGCACAGGTGTCCTGGCTCTACCGGTGACCCTCTGTGAGGCAGCTAGACACTACTTAGTGCAAAGGTGTCCTGGCTCTAACGGTGACCTTCTGTGAGGCAGCGCTATAATGTTTAGAGGTGCATTATTGATTATTTTTACTAAAATTTTGGTTATGTGAATAAAAAAGAGGTACATTGTAACCCTTCTAATCCGGACACCATTGGTACCCACAAGTATGGTCCTGATTTCAGATTGTTATAGATACAAAGACTAGTATTAATTGATAGTTATTTGAGATCACATGCAATGTCCACATTATAGTGGGTGTGTCCTTTTTTCAGGTGACCACAGTGAGGGTTCCACTGAATACACAACGAATTTGGTAATGCTTTTTTGATCAACATTTCAAAAATTTGAACGTTTTATTCAAATTAATTTTGAATTTGTGTACCTTTAGTTTAGAGACCAGCTCTCCTGTACTCGATCTCCACACCCTCACAATGCAATCAGGTGAGTGGGTGGATACCGGATACGTGTCAGTCCTCTCCCATTCCACCTGTAACCTGATACCTTCTCACTAGATCATCATCCTTCAGGCCCCTATTTGTTGATTATTAGTTTCTCATCCCCGCCCGCACAGCCTCGTGGGTACCGCTTCACTGACCATTATTACCACTGCGCATGCGTACAACAAAATGGCGCTCGTGAACACGACCGTTGTGTGTACTACAGAGAAGAAAACCATCGTACCTTGGATGATCAAGTCAGTTGAGCCTCCCAACGCAACTTTCCCAACATTAAGAAAAGAGTGTAGTAATAATTTTCTCTTGTATCATTTATAATTATTTTTGTACATGTATTAAAAATCAATTTTTGTGTGGTAATGGCTATAATGGCAATAATGGTAATATCCGCCCGCCCGCGTCTGTGGAAGAAAGAAAAGTGGATGAGAAACTAATAATCAACAAATAGGGGCCTCAAGAGCATGTGAGCTAGGTCTGTGCACTGCCATTGTTCCAATGATGAGATCCATCGAATAACTCTCAGAGAAGACCCATCAGGTTTCTTGAGATGAAGGACGTTAGTACAGCGGTTTTCCAAGATTTTGCCATTTAAACCGTCGAGCGTTGTGCACGCATGCATATTATCAAACATGCGCTTAAGGTGGCGGTATACCCGTTTTTATGAATATTAATGAGCGACTTTTTTTATCTGCAGCTCGTGACAGAGCAACGCTAGCAGTGTGAAACTTGCTCTGGTGCATCAATGAGTGTGTCTCAATGTAATAATGCAGCTTGAAACGTTGCACAATATTCTACACCAACGGAATAATGTAGGAACAATTGACATCGTACGGATACACATTTTTCTAGCCAAAAATCTCTCCTGACTAACCGTGCAGCAAAGGTTACGAGCTGAAATTCGACTCTTATAAACCATTTCTAGGTGCTGACGAAGAGTTTTCTGCATTTACTTTTTCTGATTTTAAGAAAAATACCTTTACATTCTAAATCATGGCTAATTTTGCAGTGACGTCCATGTTTGTCGATGCATAGAACAGCTACGTTCAACGTGGGTCAACAAAACTCTTCGTCAGCACCTAGAAATGTTTTATAAGAGTCGAATTTCGGCTGGTAACCTTTGCTGCACGGTTAGCCAAGAGAGATTTTTGGCTAGAAAAATGCGTATCTCATGATGTCGATTATTCCTAAATTATTCCTTGGTGTAGAATATTGTGCAACGTTTCAAGCTGCATTATACATTGAGACACACTCATTGATGCATCAGAGCGAGTTTCACGCTGCTAGCGTTGCTCTGTCACGAGCTGCAGATAAAAGAAAGTCGCTCATTAATATTCATAAAACGGTTCGCGCGGTTGGGGAATGCATGCCACGTGCACGTTGTGTTAGTGGGCGTAACTAACCACGCCTCCGGACTATAGAGCGATCAGCTAGCAGCACTGTGTTGTCTTTCAGCTGTGCTGCATGTCCCAGGCGCGTACACACGGTTGTTTCAAGTGTTTCTGGAAACACCCTTTGAGGCGGGGAAATTAATTAATATTCATGCTCTTAGGTAATAGCACGTGTGGTTGGCAATTATATTAGTTCTCTCTGTATAAGTGAAGTGTGGCGTGGCGTACTAGTAAGATGAAACGTCAGGCTTCATTGACTCAGTTCTTTAGGCCACCACAAATACCTGACCCCAAGAGAAGGTAAAATAACTATAGACTTTGATGTGTTCAATAGCAGGCTAAACTCTCCTCCTACATGTGGCCCAGCTAGCTTTATCAGCTAGCTGGCCTGCTATAACAACAGCTTATAAAATAACTCTTTATGTAGCTATTCAAATGAAGACAATGATCCAGAATCAAGGGCAGCAGACTCAAACACATCAACAGATGAAAGTGGTGATGAAAGTGATGTTGAAAGTGCAAGTAATGATGAAAGGGAAGCAGAATGTTTAATAGCCCCTCACAGCTCTGTGTTGTCTCATGACTGTGAAGAACTGCTTCGAGATGATTTGACCAGCAGTCAGAAATTAGACCTAGTTCTACATTTCTCTGAATATAATCCCTCTTCTACCTTTAAATTTCCAACAACGATGGCATATAGCAAGCATCGGTCATTTCAGTATCGTTATTTAGAGTATTACAAGTGGCTAGGGTATTCTATTCACTTAAATGCGTGCTTGTGCCTTCCATGCTCTCTCTTTGCTGGAGCTAATGAAGCATACATTAACTTCGTACGCAAACCGGTTTCTAACTGGACAACTTTTAATAACAGAGTAAAAGCTCACTCTACTTGCGCTACACACATGAAATGTGCATCAGCAATGACCACTTTCATTGAAGTTCAGTCAGGCAATCAGCCAACGATTGACACCGCTATCAGTAGTCGTCGACAGGAGTTGTTCGATCTAAACTGTAAACGTCTTGACACTATTATTGATTGTGTAATTTTGTGTGGCAAACAGAATATTCCTCTGAGAATATTCTGTTGCTGACAACCAAATAAATGAGGCATTTCTTGGTTTTTTTGAGCTTGATGAGGGCACCACGGGGAGAGCAATTGCTTCTGCCATTGAAACCGCACTAGCAACCTGCCATCTAGATGGCACAAAATTGAGAGGACAATCATACGATGGTGCCAGTAACATGTCGGGACAGTACAGTGGTTGTGCAACTCTCATTCAGCAAAAATATCCTTTGCTGCATACTCTCATTGTTGCAGCCATGTTTTGAACCTGGCTGTAGTACGTGCTTGCAGCTTGATTTTGGTACAAAATCTGTTTAGCACAATCAGTAAAGTATTTTATTTTTTTGACAAGCATCCTAAGCGTCAGTATGTGCTTGATGAGGTTTGTGATGGCTCTAGCAAGCTAAAGTCCCTGTGCAAAACTAGATGGATTCAGAGAATCGATGCTTTACACATATTTGTTGAGTTGTTTGATAGCATCATTGAGGCATTTAACGCAGTGACTAACAATTCTTCAAATTGGTCTAAAGAATCTCTTGTTGACGCAACGTCTTTGACACATGCCATATTGAGTTTTGAGTTCATTTTAACTCTTCGTGTCGTAGAACGGTATATGTCATACACGGAAAGTATCACTCGAGCTTTGCAAGCAAGAGCCATTGATATTATACAAGCTGTTAGCCAAGTCAGTACTCTGAAAAAAATCTTGATCGATGCTCGTTCTCAGGTAGACATCCAATTTGCCGCCATTTACGAGAAAGCATCTAGGCATGCTCATAGTTACGGTATAGAAGCAAAAGCTCCAAGAAGGTGTGCAAGACAAACAAGGAGAGAAAATCATCCTGGATCCACAGAAGAGTATTATCGCAGATGCCTAGCTATTCCTTTTTTAGATCATTTAAAAAATGAAATTGATCATAGATTTAATTCACACACAGTTACAGCAATGCGTTGCTTAGGCATTGTTCCATCATGCTTTGAATCAGAGAACAAAGCCAGTGACCAAGAGATGTTAGATTTTTTAAAGATGATCTAACGTTCCCATCTGCTGCTGAAGCTGAGCTTGAGTTGTGGCGTTCACACTTTGATGGGAAAGATCTCCCTGACACGCCACAGGCTGCTTTTCAATATGCTAATCCTGTTCTTTTCCCTAATATCAGAAAAATGCTGGTCCGTGTCATGGTGCTGCCTGTTACTTCTTGCGAGGCTGAGCGTTCATTTAGCACTTTGCGTCGTGTAAAAACGTATTTACGTTCAACTATGGCTCAAGAAAGACTTTCTGGACTTGCTCTTTTGAACATACACTCACACTCATCATATATTCCATCATCAAAAGAGATCAGAACAGAATTTCTTCGTAAAAATCGTAGAATTATGGAAGAAACAGATCTGTAACTTTAACTCTTTAATTCATCTCTCTTCATCTCTGATCATCTCTCTACCACTGTCTGTACTCTATATTAGTAATGATTACAAATAATAATTATAGCAGCATTGCGCAAAGCGAAATTGTAACGCAGGGCACGGGCGCGTACGTAATCCGTTATCATCACGTGTGCGCATAATCATGAATAAATGAATATTAATTAGCAAAATTTTCTCGCGCGCTTCGCGCGCCATCTTTAGGAAACCCCCCTTCATTTTTTCTGTGTACGCCCCTGATGTCCCACCCATCTCTCATCACTGTGCATTGCATGACTGTACTATATCAATCAAGATAAAGCACCACACAGATCTGAATCTGATCCCACTCTCAATGAGCAACTTGAGCCCTGCATGACTAGAACAATTAATTATTATCAACGATAATTATAGTTTGAAAACTATTTCAAATATTCATGATCATTTATACCCTATTATACTAACAATACATACTTGTAGATATTCGCTTCATCGGACTGCGTCCTCCAAACACAGATACCTCTAGTTGTTTACAACTGGACGTCAACTTACTTCATCGGACTCAGCGTCCTCCTAAACACAGATACCTCAGTCTAGTTATTTACAACCGTCAATTACTTCATCGGACAGCGTCCTCCTTCAAGCCGCTGATGTAGGGATGCTTGGGACTTTTACATTTGCAAGCATTATTCCATCTCGTTCCTTCACTTTTGCAAACATCATCCGGCCCATCTTGTTCCTTTACTTTTGCAAGCATGCATCATCCCATCTTGTTCCTTTACTTTTGGAAGCATTATCCCATCTTGTTCCTTCCTTTTTCAAGAGTCATCCCTACACTTTCAGTTTTTTAACTTTGCTTTTTAATGAGCAATGATATTAAGTGATATAAACTTAAATTTATTTGGCGAAATATTTGAGAATAATGCTGGAATAATCGGTCAATTTTGTGAGAATGATAGGTTAAAATTTTGAGAAATTCTGAAAAAAATAAATAGGAAAATTTTAAAAATAATAAGCTCAGGCCTAACAATAGCACACAGTTACATGACTGCACTAAACAGGAGCGACAAAAGAAAAACAATATACACTGTATAGTTGAGGTAAAAAATTCAAAAGTACATGTATATTCGAAGCGACCAAAAGATGTTGTATATAATAACGTAAACTGCTACTAAACACTGAAAGAAGAAATCACTTTGTGCACATATTCATCATCATTCAGTTCAGACGTCAATCGGTTTTAAAAAATGCTGATATTGTTCTTGGATGTGTGGTGGTAGCTTGTCATAGTCTAATATATCAAGTTCGAATGTTACTACATGTTCGTTACTATCAGCAGCCTCGATCAGTTGGAGCAGGTTAGTAGAGACAGTACAATCTCGTATGTCTTCAATGCATAATACTTCTAGTGTGTGGTGTGACTGTACAATATTACTGAGAACAGGTAGATCACTGTCTCGTAGTAGATCATTAATCCGCAGATAGGTCAGTGAAGTGATATTCATGATCAATGCAGCTAGCAGGTGAAGAAGGTTACCTGAAATGGTAAGTTCCTTGAGGTTTGTGTTACCATGTGGAACAAGCTGAGTTACATTGATTGTGTCATCAGTGTCCAAGGTAAGTTCTTGCAATGAAGACTTTTGAAATAATGTTGAGATCAATAAACTACTAATTTGTGATTTAATGTCATAAATAAATAAATATTGTAGTTCACTCCCTGGTGCTATCAGCTGCTGTAAGATGACCAGATCATCATGATCAATGCTAACCCACGATAATACAAGTTTCTTAAGTCGGAAAAACTCTCTTAATGTAATAATAGTAACAGAAAGGGATGATACAGTTATGTCTAACGACAAAATTCTCCCTTTAGCAGTAGATGAGGACCTAAGACCCTTCACCAGGAGATCAATATCTTCCTTTGGCTCATTATTCATTACAAGACCCCATCTTTCATCAAAGCGGCTGATGCAGTATCCTGTGGCATACCAGTCAAAACCAACTTCTGGTCTAACATCTATTGTACCACGTTTACTATAGTCCACCTTCACACTATCCATAATGCTAGGACACTCATATGCACAATGGACCAACTGTAGACGCTCAGAGGCAAGCAGCTGTACCAACTCCTGGTACACAGGGTGACTATGATAATCATCATGTCTGTACATTCCTGCCAGAAACTTCACAACACCACTACCTTCCTCTAGCCATTCTACCAGTTCAAAGCCACTAGGATTCACAACAGCAATATGGAGGGCAGTCAAGTATTCTTGAAGAGTGAGATGGAGAAAGGAGTAGGAGCACCCAGGACCTGTACACACATTCACACTTGTGGTCTTTTTCATTGTCCCAAGGTGCTCAAAGTCCTCACCAAGGTCAGTGAATACATACATTTTCTTGCATAGACTCTCATAGGCCACCTTGGCTAGCCGAAGAAGCTGCTCATCCACTAGAGGAGGAAGCTTGCTTATGTACTCTGTACGCTGGAGGGAAGGAGGCATGCAATACCCACTAGGAACCCGATGTATAGACACAAGGTGCCTGCGAATGAGACCACAAGTGAGAGTGCCAAAGAGCTGTGTCATGGTTGTAGGGAAAGGCATATCTATGTCATATCTGTCCTGGTATATCATGGCTACAAAGACAGCATTGAGAGGGATATACATCATACCATGTATGGGAGGATTACTGGTGATATAAGACAAGAACCCTTCCAGGATATCCCCACTAAACAAGCTCTCAGCAAACCACTCGATATCCTTTTTAGTGAAGCCTATCACCTCGAGGTGCCTGTCTATGTTATGCTGGCAGAGTATCCAGAGGTCAGCGATTACTGAAGGACGACTGGTGACAATAATAGTAGCCTCTGCCAGGAGCCTTCTCTTGAGTAGCTTTATGTAGACTGAGCCCTCTTGTCGCTGCTCATGAGGAAGCTCATCAAACCCATCACACACGATAAGCATGCCTTTTCCTCTGCCTATTGCAGCCAAGAGCTCCTTCATGTTTGTGTTATCATCACACGGCAGCAGGTCCTTAAGGCAGCGTGCCTCTTGAGCCTTCTTCTCCCTCAAGCGAACTAGTACTACTAATTCGTACTGCTTCACACTCTCTAACTCCTCCCACTTGTGACACACCTCCCATGCCAGTGTGCTCTTGCCGATACCTGGTGCACCCTCCACCAGGACACAACGTACTGGTCTACCATCCTCTCTGGGCTTTAGTATATGATCTAGTGCTATCGGAGCTTTCTCACGCAAGATCTCTTCAGTTAAACCGTGGAGACTTTTTCTAGTGAACTCATCTGCTTGCTTCCTGGTGATACCCTTCTTGCTGATGACAGCTAGCTCAATGTAGTGCTTGCTGGCAGTAGTGAGTAGCTTATCATCATCAGGGAGTGGCTGTCGGTAACAGTCCTTTAGGAACTGTTTGTACTGTTTCCTGGTGATAGCTGAGGAGAGGAAACACACCATCCACTGGTCAATAGTGACTGAGTATGTCATTATACCTGTTGTGCTTGAGTGAGATGAAGAGGTGATGGAGGATGGCCGTGGTATCATACTATCATTGGTCTGTTGTGCTGTAATACATAGAGTACAGATGTCATAAGGAGCAACTGAGTACATAAAATTATTTTATTAACCCTCGTCGTATGCGCGAGGGTTACGGTACTTGGTTTGTCATTCGCTGATCATTGATCTTGCTCATACTCACTATATTCTAATCCTTAAAATGATCACACAAATGTAGAGACTGTGAGCTGCATCTTCTCATTGCCAGAAACAAGCGGTCATGGAGTCAAATTTTCAGGACATGCCTGTTTGCTGAATACCTGCTCCCATCATCTTATCATGTACTTTAGTGAGTTGATCGCAAGTTGGAAGGGCTCGTGGTATACTTGGTTTGGAAAAGTCTACCAGACTAAAATACTGACCAACTTCCTATTTAATGGTCTAAATACATTATTTTGCAAAAACGGGCATCCCACATAGCTTTGCTAGTATGTTTAGCAGTAACTAGTATACATACTTCTTGCTCCTATCTTTCCTACTCAAAGTTAAGGTGGCGGGTACCTTTTTAGTGCGCACAATAATACGCGCAGTATGAATATCATTACTTCAGGCGCCCGCGCAACAGGCTACATTGTAGAATGGGGAAGCGAACTTGGTAATTATTTTCATAACAGCCAGCTGTTTTGCCAAGGAAAACAACTGAAGTATCGAAACTTCTCGCCAAATTTAAGCAGAATCGTAGCATCTTATAATGGCTAACCTGGACGAGTGTGTAGCTAAGCACATTTTCTAGGTCGTGTCGGATGGTTTTGTGGAAATTTGTTCTTAAAATTTAGGTAGCTCTGGCTTTGTGTAGCCCACTGGCGTATTCTTGACGATATAAGCTCATAAATCAGATGAAGGAAATAATTTTCCGAAAAGCATCCGACACGACCTAGAAAATTGTAATAGCTTACTATTGGGCTGCTGATCGTGGTCCTGCTAGCCGCTCACGTTCACAAATTTGGCGAGAAAAATTGCTACAACGTTCGTGTAAGCCGTGCACGTCGCACTCTACAGATTTTGCCGACAGTTGTTTTATATGCTAGGACGCATAATATGATGCTTCACAGCGAGTTCTGCACTGCTTGGATCTTTCAGTCGGACGTTCTGAGCCCTCTAAAAATCTCATTAATATTCATAGCGAACGGGTGCCCGCCACCTTAAAGAGTTGTACTATAGACTGAGTTAATCATTTTTGCTGCAAAAGAAAAACTCACTATAATTATAATAGGCACTCGAAAATTGTATTTTAGCAAGATTTTAAGTGGTGTGGGAGCAGATAATGAGCGATTATGATGGCTTGTTTTGTCGTATATTGTAGTGTTAGTGCTTTTCCTTGCTATAGAGTGTGTTTAGAATGTGCTGTTTCTTTCAAGGTGACCGCTATTTGTATTAGATTTCTGGCAATGTGGTGATCACTAGAAAACTTGACTTGACGTGCTCTCTCTAAGTAGTACCAATTCACTAAAGTGTACAGCATTGTATACCTTGCTCACTTGTCGTGTTAACTGCAATGAGCTGGTCAGCAAGTGCACCCAGTTCAGACTGTCTGAGACACTCTATCAAGTGTTGATATGTCCGAGTAGATTTATCGCCATTTTCCAGCCATTTCTGGATGATGGCACGAGTGACACTCTCGGCACCTTCGCTGATATGGTCCTTCTTAATCAGATCAACTGCTACTCCATTCTCATCTTGTAGGAGACACATACCGAATGTTGTGTAGTCATGAGCAGCAATTGTTTGAACTATCCTGAGAGATTTACCATCAGCTCCTTTCATGGTCTTCAGCTTTAGTAGTGTGGGCACAGCATCTGTAACAATACAGTTATTAATAGTTATCTAACAGCACACGATGCATTATACCAGGAGCGCATAATTAAGAGAGAGCGTGGTAAGAGAGTAGGAGCGGGACACTCCCACGCACTTGATTAAAAATTGCACTTCCACACATGATGGCCGTGTTTCTAAAGATAGAATTGTGATGGCCGACAGTGTGCGTACGTACAGTTTCGTTTTAGATGGAACTTGGCAGCTAGAGGCTAGTTGAGGTAAGCAACAGCTCATAGAAGCTTTCTACACCCACGATGACACTCAGACGATCTCCACGTGCTCGTATGTCAACTGTAGAGAAACACCATTACGGCCCACCATCACAGATTCGACTCGTTTCTTGCTTAAACAGTATCTACTCAAGCCAGCAGACAAGCATGATCGTCCTGGGATAGTGGAAAGCTACTTCTTACCTTCTAGAAGGCCAGTTCCATCCAATACGAAACTGTACGTACGCGCACCGTCAGCCATCACAAGTCTATCTTTAGAAACACGGCCAAGTCATGTGTGGAAGTGCAATTTTTAATCAAATGCGTGGGAGTGTCCCGCTCCTACTCTCTTACCACGCTCTATCTTAATTATGCGCTCCTGATTATACAAAGCACTGTGCGGGTTGTAATTTCAGATTAATTTTATGTATCTTCTTTTTACTAACATGACTCACTTGGATCAGGTCCAGGGTTTAGTTCAATGTCTCCAGAGATGATCAGAGACTGAGAGATGATCACTAGTATCGCCAGTACGAGTCTGACTAGAGTATCTTGTAACAGATGAAGACTACAATGGAACGAGTAGTGTACATCATGTATGAAGAAAGACAAAGAGCGGAGAGATTGCTGGATCGGAATTGATTCTTCGACTACAGGCCTGAGAGAGGAGGTTGGAGGAACGACATGAGGAGGAGATCTAGACAGCTGAGGAACATTGCCGCTACTGCGCTTGCGTCTCTGAAATTTATAAGAATCGTACAACGAGAAGTGACATGACAGAGAGGATAAGAAACCAGAGTAGCACTTGCTGCTAGAGAGCCCTATTGTAGCTCGCCACAGCTCCACAGAGATCATGGCGGCTTTAACTTCCTAACTGAACAAGAAGGTGTGGCTTGTGAACAGCAGGTTGGACCATAGATATTATATTGCCTATACGGACTGGGATTGGACACTGGGCATTTCCAATTCCGTGTACACAGCGCGTTGCGCCGGAGGTCAATTTTGCCCTTGGATACGGCGTGGTTCTGCATGGATACGGCGTGGTTCTGCATGGTTACAGTATTACTTAATACAAAAACTGCCCGAATCAAAGGAGTTTTGCGACGAGATAACGCTTTGTCTGCATACAGATTATAGCCTAAACCATATTCGAATCATCGAACAGTAACTCCAAGGTATTGAATTTATTCGGATATTTGTCATGTTGCGTCTAGAGGTACACAAAAAAGGTCACTAGCAAGTACGAATTCTGCACTGCAGTATCGCCCTAAGCGCTGAAAAACATGCCTACACCACATTGATCAACGTGAATAACAATTATAAAGCTACAGCGTACACTAAAAACAGTTCGTATTTGCAGTAGAGGTACACAAAGTTCACGACTTTCTGCTCGCTAAATGTATTGCGGCATTTGGGTCAAGCGCAACGCGGTGTGCACGCACCAAAAATGTATTGTTACTATGCGCTCACGTGAGCTAGTGTCCAATCCCAGTCCGTAGGCAATAATTATAATATCTATGGTTGGACTGCTCCTCCCAGATGGATTAGATAGCGGGAAATTCAAACAGTGACCAAAGTACCTACCATTTTCACTGCAGTTCGTTTTTAAATCAGTGCATACAGAGTGTTATTCACAGACAAATAGTCATTATTAATTTTTAGTAAAGTAAAGTCTTTTAGCTGTCCCCACTGCTGCTGGTCTACTGCACACACTCTCTTCTTGCTCATCAACTGGTCTTCCTTTGCTGTCTGCTTGTATCCACTTCAGCTCTCACCACTTCCAGTTGCGTGTAAGGCCAACTATTTTAATGATATGCAAATTGACATAACGTCACTTCCGGACTGCTCGTAGCCGCCTACTTGTACCTACTTTGTATGGAGTTCATTGAGAAAATATGAGTTTTTAAAACTTCGCGGGCAGCCAAAACTTGGCGCATGTGCAGGATCTAAGAATGCGATGCGCAACTACTACCATTGGCACATGCAACGCAGTAAAAACAGAGACGATCGGTGGAGGCGCGGTCGAGAACGAGCCATCACTGTACAGCTGGGTATGCTCTTTTTGTCAGAGGCAAAATGCGTGCCTAGATTGTCATCACTCGCAATGTAAGTATTAAATCTGTCGCCTTTCACTGTCTCTCGAGCAATCTAGTGAGCATCTTGCTTTACCATTAGTTAAGCTGTGTTAGTATTCGCGTTTTCAATACAGCTGATAAGCATGGTTATCAACGCGACTACACAAATAGTCTATTTTTTGTAGTAAAGTAAAGTCTTTTAGCTGTGCCCACTGCTGGTGGTCTACGCACGCACTCTTTCTTGCTCATCAACTGTCTTCCTTTGCTGCCCGCGAAGTTTTAAAAACTCATATTTTCTCAATGAACTCCATACAAAGTAGGTACAAGTAGGCGGCTACGAGCAGTCCGGAAGTGACTTTATGTTCAATTATCAATAATTAAATTCCTTGGCTCTTACACGCAACTGGCCTATTCATAAAGTCAACCAACCATTGATTTTCTTCTAGAACTAGTGTTGGAATCAGATATTGAATATGAAAAGCACTCCATGATGTTGGAACATGAAGTAGTACTGTAGTATGTGTAATGAAAATTATAAGCAAGGCATCAAATTTTATCAGGTAACCTGATAAATTTTTGAAAAGCTTGGACAACAATTTTTCCATTCTTGCCGATTGGGCTGTCCTTATCATAGTAAGACTGTGCATTACGAGACAGCAGCCTAACCTCCCAGATGAGAGCTTTCTTTCGTCTGAGAGAGAGAGAGAGAGAGAGAGAGAGAGAGAGAGAGAGAGAGAGAGAGAGAGAGAGAGAGAGAGAGAGAGAGAGAGAGAGAGAGAGAGAGAGAGAGAGGAATATCACAAGTTGCAAGCGGGAACACCAAATGTTACCTGTAAAATCCATTTCTTAATCTCTCAGTTATTATAGAGATGCTGGTTGAAAAGGCTACTACTGTACAATACTTTCAAGAGATTAACTTTTTAAAATTCCTTGGCTCTCAAGACCTATAGGCTCTCAAGATAAATTCTAGTCCGCAAAGAATACAATTTCTATCACTGATGTCCCATTCTGATTCGCTCGAGAGGAATTCCCAGGGACTGAGTTGATTACGAGTACCACTACCATATCCCATTGAACCTGATACGACTGCCATACACTGCTAGGAGTGTCTTCAGAGAATGGTCTCTGCTTCAGGAACGTCCCAGGATAGTACCGGTCACATATGAGGCTCTGGAACCTGTCCCCAGATGACCACTTTCACTTGATACTGTTCTCATAGAGTTGAATGAGAATTATAAAGTCACACACATTGATCATATCATGGAACCTGTGATGAAGAGATGACATGTGAGTTAAAGACAGAGGCAACAGAGAGAGAGAGAGAGAGGGACCTATACAGTACTAGTGACTAGATGTAATGATAGCACACACGCACGCACGCACGCACGCACGCACGCACGCACGCACGCACGCACGCACGCACGCACGCACGCACACACACACACACACACACACACACACACACACACAATGGGTACCTGGTCTCGTGATATGGGGAGTACTAGCTGTGTCAAGACTGGGCAGCACTGGTTGGGTAAAGACTATACTACTAACTCTCTGTAGACTGAAGAGCACAAAATACTATAATAATGTTCCATTACATTAGCTTACTTGTAACAATCCACAATACTTGAACTACTTGAAGATGGACTGTGAAGAAAATAGAGCATTTGTACATGATTTAGTATACGACGTACATTGTGTTCTGTCCTTTCTCATTTGAGTCACTGTTTCGTGTGTCAGAGAGTGCACTGTCAGCTGGTTCTGTATCAGGTAAGGTGCTTCCACTGGACAGAGAACACTCTGTAGCAGTACTTCTAGTGACTACAAGTTCCTTCCTGGATACAGCTTTGTCTACAGTAGAGAAAAGTGAGGGTTAGAATTACTAGATAGAACAACAGTTCACCACATTATAGACTTCAGTGACTTCAAGTGTGTGTGTATATAGACAAACTGTGATACATATCACACGAGAAGAAATATCTACCAAGCACTTTCGTAAGGCTATCTTTGTGAATACCAGCTGCTTCATTAGTGCTGTATACATTATGTATTATAATGAGGAACTGCATTCTCATCCATTCTAATTTCATACCTGCACATGCTTCATTGATGGGTGTGGCTAGGTCTCCAGGTAGATCAGCATCACTGATACACTCAGCAAGAGATGACCAAGTACGTGGAACAGCTGAATTATTGGGATCTCTGTCATCACATGACAACCAGTCGTCCAGGACCCTCCGAACAAACTCGTTCTTTCTTTGCATTCCTTCTGATATCTTCTCACTAGATCATCATCCTGCACTGCCATTGTTCCAATGATGAGATCCATCGAATAACTCTCAGAGAAGACCCATCAGGTTTCTTGAGATGAAGGAGCTGATCATAAGAGGGTCTGTCAGCTGCCGTAGAGAAATAGAATCAAAAGCTCAACTTTGTAAAAAAAATCAATTCACTCACATGATAGAGGACCAGAGTTTGTCGTACCAGAGCCTGAGAGATGTTAGTACGACTACGAGTCTCTTGCGTGGAACGAGGCGTGGAATACATGGCGCGCTTCTTTCAATTTCCACATGGTAGTGGGCGTAACCAACCGCGCCTCCAGACTATAGAGCGGGAGATTTGAATTTTCTTACAACTTGGCTTGCCGCGCTCTTTGTTTTCAGCTGTACTGCATGTCCCACCCATCTCTGTCTTTCATCATCACTGTGCATTGCATGACTACACTATGCTAAAGCACCACACAGATCTGAATCCGATCCCACTCCATACATGTCTCACAGATTAAAATCTAGCTCAAGCTAACTCAAAGCTCACGGTTGCAATCCATTCCAAGTCATGCATCATCTTCCAGTACTCCTCCAGGCAGTATACTACCCATCATCACTATCTAATGTATTGCACGTGAGATAGAAACATGATTTGAAAAATTACACATTCAAACTCTGCACAAAGTAGCTAACAATTACAAAACAGGAGTGACAAGAATATTAAGAAATGATGCGTTCTACACATGTACATAAAAAAAGACAAAACTATTTCAAAAATTATTCAAAGCAACCAAAAGATGTTGTATAATAACGTAAAGTAAACTGCTACTACACACTGAAAGAAGAAATCATATTGTGCACATATTCATCATCATTCAGTTCAAACGTCAATATGGTTCTAACAGATGCTTATATTGTTCGTGGATGTGTGGTGGAAGCTTGTTATAGACTGATATATCAAGTTTGAATGTTACTACATGTTCGTTACTATCAGCAGCCTTGATCAGTTGGAGCAGGTTAGTAGAGTCAGTACGATTATGTATCTCGTAAATATCTAGTACTTCTAGTGTGTGGTGTAACTGTACAATATTAGTGAGAACAGGTAGGTCACTGTCTAGTAGACTATAAATCTTCAGGAAGGTCAGTGAAGTGATGTTCAATATTAATGCAGCTAGCGGGTGAAGAAGGTTATACTGGTATTGGTAAGTTTCTTGAGGTTTGTGTTACCATGTGGAAGAAGCTGAGTTTCATTGACAGCGACATTACTGAACAAAGCAAGTTCTTGCAATGAAGAAGGTTGAAATAATGTTGAGATCAATAAACTACTAATTTGTGATATAATACCTGAAATAAATAGAGATTTTAGTTCCCTCCCTGGTGCTATCAGCTGTTGTAAGATGACCAGATCATCATGATCAATGCTAACCACCGTTAATTCAAGTTTCTTAAGTCGGGAAAACTCTCTTAATGTACTAATTACAGAAAGGGATGAATCAGCAATGTGTAACGACAAAATTCTTCCTTTTGCAATAGATGAGGACCTAAGACCCTTCAACAGGAGATCAATATTTTCCTCCGACTTATTAATCATTACAAGACCCCATTTTTCATCAAAGTGGCTGATGCAGTATCCTGTGGCATACCAGTCAAACCCAACTATCGGTGAAACACCTATTGTATCACGTTTACTATAGTCCACCTTCACACTATCCATAATGCTAGGACACTCATATGCACAATGGACCAACAGTTGACGCATGTTGTTGCTTGCGGCAAGTTTTTGTACCAACTCCTGGTACACAGGGTGACAATGATAATCATTATGTCTGTACATTCCTGCCAGAAACCTCACAACAACACTACGTTCCTTTAGCCATTCTACCAGTTCAAAGCCACTAGGATTCACAATAGCAATATGGAGGGCAGTCAGGTATTCTTGAAGAGTGAGATGGAGGAAGGAGTAGGAGCACCCAGGACCTGTACACACATTCACACTTGTGGTCTTTTTCATTGTCCCAAGATGCTCAAAGCCCACACCAAGGTCAGTAAATACATACCTTTTCTCACACAGACTCTCATAGGCCACTTTGGCTAGCTGAAGAAGCTGCTGAGCTACTATAGGAGGAAGCTTGCTAATGTCCTCTGTACGCTGGAGGGAAGGAGGCATGCAATACTCACTAGAAACAAGGCGTGTGGACACGAGGTGCCTGCGAATGAGACCACAAATGAGAGCATCAAAGAGCTGTGTCATGGTTGTAGGGAAGGGCATATCTGTGTCATAGCTGTCCTGGTATATCAGGGCTACAAAGACGGCATTGAGAGGGATATACATCATACCAAAAATGGGAGGATTACTAGTGATGTAAGACAAGAACCCTGCCAGGATATCCCCACTAAACACGCTCTCAGCAAACCGCTTGATATCCTCTTTAGTGAAGCCTATTACCTCGAGGTGCCTGTCTATGTTATGCTGGCAGAGACTCCAGAGCTCAGCGCTTACTGAAGGACGACTGGTGACAATAATAGTAGCCTCTGCCAGGAGCCTACCCTTGAGTAGATCTATGTAGACTGAGCCCTCCTGTCGCTGCTCACGAGGAAGCTCATCAAACCCATCGCACACGATAAGCATGCCTTCTCCTTCTCCCATCGCAGCCAAGAGCTCCTTCATGTTAGTGGTAGCATTACATGGCAGCAGGTCCTCAAGGCAGCGTGCCTCTTGAGCCTTCTTCTCCCTTAAGTGAACTAGTATCACTAACTCGTACTGCTTCACATTCTCTAACTCCTCCCACTTGTGACACACCTCCCATGCCAGTGTGCTCTTGCCGATACCTGGTGCACCCTCCACCAGGACACAACGTACTGGTCTACCATCCTCTCTGGGCTTTAGTATATGATCTAGTGCTATCGGAGCTTTCTCACGTAAGATCTCTTCGGTTAAACCGTGGAGACTTTTTCTAGTAAACTCATCTGCTTGCTTCCTGGTGATGCCCTTCTTGCTGATGACAGCTATCTCAATGTAGTGCTTGCTGGCAGTAGTGAGTAGCTTATCATCATCAGGGAGTGGCTGTCGGTAACATTTCTTTAGGAACTGTTTGTACTGTTTCCTGGTGATAGCTGAGGAGAGGAAACACATCATCCACTGGTCATTAGTGACTGAGTATGTCATTATACCTGTTGTGCTTGAATGAGATGAAGAGGTGATGGAGGAGGAGAGCAAATCACTGTCACACTCTTTATTCATTTTTGCTGTAGTCATACAAAGCTGTCGCATGATGCTTCATTGCTAACAGTTTCATTTCTCACCTGATTTGTTAGGAGGAGGAGACAATGATGACTGTCTAGTGATGGAGGATGGTATCATACTATCATTGGTCTGTTGTGCTGTAAGACACTGTCACATGTTATTCCACCACACACATTCTCTACTCACCAGCTGATGTGTTTGGTGGTAGGGACGACACCAGTTGAGGAGTGTGCAGTGACTTGAGTTGAGCTACATCAGAACACAATGCACTGGTCAGTGGATGTACTCAGACACACATTATCACACTCACCACATGTGGACCTCAGCTTGCCACAGAGGTGCTGCATTGAACTGTCCTTCTCTAGTGCTTCCACAAACTTGTGGTAGTTGCTGGGGTCTAGTCGGATTGCTGTTTCTGTCGCGACTAGTAGTTCTGTCACTTTCTGCTGTCTATGGGTCGAATCAGAAATATTCATTCTCGTCTCTCGTGACAGTAGACCAGCAGAGTACAGTTCTGCTGCCAGTGAAGTAGGGTCACCAATGGATTTGAACAGGTCAGCATAATGCCTTTGGAACGAGCGGTACTCAGCGCTCTCGGTCTCCTGAACAGAAATCACAGGTTTGCATATCAGGATCAACACTGGTATTTATACACTATGCAGCCAGCGGTTGGTCTAGTCTTACCTGATCGGTAGAAGACGCCCGAGGGGTCCGACACAAGTGAAATCTCGTACGCTGACTGGTGAAATCACAGTTGAAATCTTGAAATCATGGGTGAAATCACCGTATTTTCCCCGTATACTGACCATTTTCCCGTATACTAACACCCACGCTTAATTAAACCAGTGAAATCACTCTGAAATCAGTGAAATCTCGTACGCGAAATCACGCAGTGTCGGACCCCTCGAAGACGCCATAACCGAACAAGCCACACCTTTTTGTGGGCGTAGGTAGAATCAGATCAGATTAGATTAGATCTCGTGCATTTGGTCTATGATTTGGTACACGTTGTCTTGTTGCTAAGTGATATTTTACTCAATACCAAAAAACAGTGCAGTGGTGCTAGTCTATTGTGAGAATGCATAATATAGTGGGTTTTGCAAGCCTTGCTGTGTAGCTGCATTGCCATGGTGATGAGTTGGTTCCCCTTGTCACTAGCTGGCTTTCCTTGCAGACGGAATGGTGTCTAAATAATGACATAGCATGCAGCCAATGGATAGCACTACACCAAATCAATTATTGGTAAGGTTTTAGATTTGATTTTAAAATAACAACCACAAAATGAAGTATTATTAGTTGGTTTGACTGTTCTACCAGTTCGTGTAGTGACAATGTGTGATACTCGTGGAATAACCTCATCTTCTTCATCCTCTAACTCATCGCGCATCTTCCTCATCGTCTGACATGCTCAATCGTCTGAGTCTCTTTGACGCTCACCTAGTCACTACCCTGCCCACTGCCCCGCCCCCTTCCTGATCATCATATCGTCTCTTCTGCTGTGAACTACTCCTAGTGGTCACGCGTCTTCTGACCACGCCCACCTCCTCCTCCTCAATGGACAGTTCGTCTCTGCTCTCAGATTCATCGTTTGATGAGGAGAGTTCTTCAGTCGAGGTTGATAGTCCGTTCATTATCAAACTGCTCATTGTGTCTGCAGTGCTGTGAGAAGATGATCTTAGTCTAGATGGGATCTGTGGAGTGGATTCCGCTAGAATACCGAGGGTTCGTCTGGTGCCATAGACTGGTCTGCTGTCCTCAGATTGACATGATTTCAGGAACTCCAGTACCTTGATCTCGAACAATGCTTGAAGAGACTTAGCCATCTTGTAGACCTGTGAAGACCAAATTGTACATGTACGATTATTATTAAGTAAAACTTCAATTTCACATCACACATTGTGTAAGACCAGGAGCACATGAACAGAAGGAGCGTGCAACGTACAGTGCCAACACTTTAATAATTAATGACCGTACTTCCGCTTTACCTAGGTATGAACGTACGTCATATCTATTTAACGCACATTACTTGGTAAGTTTACGACAGCGAGCGCGCCTGGTGTTGCTCGGCTTGAATACGGTCATCCCAGCTTTCATTGCGCTCCTCACGGGCGAGTTCTTCACTTGTTGTAATCGGATCCGCCGGGGAGACAGCATGATCAGCTTTCTCTTGGAGCTGGCCTGACTAAGACGTCGATGGGTTCGCGCCATCCTCTCTTGCCGCACTTAGATCTATTATGTATCACGTGCTCAGAATGTACGTCACGCATATTTAATGAAGCACAAAAACTTCCAAATATGGAAGTTCTGAGCACACATCTGTGAATCTAATTATACACTGTTGGCACTAACGTGCGGTTTACAGTTGCACGCTCCTTCTGTTCATGTGCTCCTGGTAAGACTTTTGTACTAAATTCTAATTTCTGTGGGCATTTTCTTTGGACTATACTGAGATATGCAAAAGTATACTGAGATACACAAGAGTACAGTGAGATGTACAAGCGTATACTGGAATGTGCAAGAGTACACTGAGACGAGAAATAGTATACTGAGATATACAAGAGTATACTGGGATGTGCAAGAGTACACTGAGATGTACAAGAGTATACTGAGATGTGCAATAGTATACTGGGGTGTACAAGACATTACTAGGATATACAAACCTGTGATTTGTGTTGATTATACTCTTTAGCGTTAGTAAAGATCAGTCTAACATCATCAATGAGCTCTCTTTGCACTCGATAGTGACCCTCAGAGAGCTTCTGACGAACTAGACTAAGATCCATCGGACAACAAACAACCAATGGATAGTCCTGAGAGAGAGAAAGTGAAAGAGAGGGAGAGAGAGAGAGAGAATTCGAAAGTGAGAGGGAGGGAGAGAACACATGAGTGAATGAGGGTGAGTGAGTGAGTGAGTGAGTGATGACTCTATTTACTCACTGGACATGTTTCTGTGTCCACTGGTTTCAGGAAAGGAGGTGAGTTTTCGTTTTGACAGAGATCGTCCAAGAACTGCACAGCAGCATCAAACCAGAGCTGAGGAGAATAGAGAGAGAGAGAGAGGTACCAGTGAGTGAGTGAGTGAATGAGTGAGTGAGTGAGCGAATGAGTGAGTGAGTGAGTGAGTGAGTGAGTGAGTGAGTGAGTGAGTGAGTGAGTGAGTTACTAACCAGTTGGTCTCTGTTGTTCACAAGCTCATCTTGCTCGACCTCCATCTTCTCCTCTTCTGCTTCTTCACTACGATCCATCAGATTTTGTAGTCTCTGCAGGAAACCAAACTCACTCACCACCTTACACATGAGTCATGAAGTTATCAACCTTTGATTTTCTCTTCACAGGTGAGGATGGTGCTATCTTTGTCTCAGTTGGAGCAGTGAACAGTTCCTCTGCTTCAACCAGTTCCCGAGCGTTATTGCCCGAGCGAGGGTCTTTGTTTCTTATAAATTATGTGTCCTTCCATATCGGGGCCTCTAACACCTCTTCTCTTGAGAGCAACTTCTCTGACTGCCCGGGTTAGTTGTGTTATGTAGGCCTTCAATTTGACAATTTGGGTCAAAGAAGACCACCGTGGGTTATTTCTATCAGCAAAAGCCACACAAAGTTGGCTGTGTAATAAATAGCGTTATGAAATCGGGTTACAATTTTCAACAGTTTTTCATAACTGAATTTTTTCTTTATAGGCATCAGCATCTCTTCTTCCTCCTCCTCTTCTTTCTCATCCTGAGTTGTTTCACTGTCGTCCTCCACCTCCACACTAGTTCCTAGTACCTCTTCATCAAAGTCTGCATGCATTGGCAATCATAATGTGTATAATTATTATGATTTGTTGTACTTTCACCTTGGTCACAAGACATTTCATCGTCTCTCTCTTCGTCTATTGGTACAGGTGTAAGTGTACAATTTAAGAAGTGGTTTTTCTTACCACTGTCGAAACAGCAGCCTAACCTCCCATATGTGAGAGCTTTCTTTCGGCTGAGGGAGAGAGAGAGAGACGAAGAGAGAGAGGAAATATTGCAAGTTGCAAGCATGCACACCAAATGTTACCTGTAAAATCCATTTCTTAATCTCTCAGTTATTATAGAGATGCTGGTTGGAAAGGCTACGACTGTACAATACAAAGGCTCTTTCAAGAGATTAACTTTGAAAAATTCCTTGACTTCTTTAGGGACCTTGGCTCTCAAGATAAGTTCTAGTCCGCAAAGAATACGATTTCTATCACTGATGTCACATTCTGATTTATAAATGCTGTCATCGTTCGGGAGGAATTCCATACACTGCTATAGGAGTGTCCTCAGAGAACGGTCTCTGCTTCAGGAATGTCCCAGGATAGTACCGGTCACATACGAGGCTCTGGAACCTGTCCCCAGACGACCACTTTCGCTTGATACTGTTCTCATAGAGTTGAATGAGAATTATAAAGTCACACACATTGATCATATCATGGAACCTGTGATGAAGAGATAACATGTGAATTAAAGACAGAGGCAACCAGAGAGAGAGAGAGAGAGAGAGAGAGAGAGAGAGAGAGAGAGAGAGAGGGACCTACAGTACTAGTGATACTAGTGACTAGATGTAATGATAGCACACACACACACACACGCACACACGCACGCACGCACGCACACACACACACACACAATGGGTACCTGGTCTCATGCTGGGGAGTACTAGCTGTGTCAAGACTAGGCAGCACTGGTTGGGTAAAGACTATACTTCTAACTCTCTGTAGACTGAAGAGCACAAAAGACTATAATAATGTTTCTTTACATGAGCTTACTTGTAACAATCCACAATACTTGAACTACTGGAAGATGTACTGTGAAGAAAATAGAGCATTTGTACATGATTTAGTATACAAGATACTGACGTACATTGTGTTCTGTCCTTTCTCATCCGTGTCACTGTTTCGCGTGTCAGAGAGTGCACTGTCAGCTGGTTCTGTATCAGGTAAGGTGCTTCCACTGGACAGAGAACACTCTGTTGCAGTACTTCTAGTGACTACAAGTTCCTTCCTGGGTATAGCTTTGTCTACAGTAGAGAAAAGTGAGGGTTAGAATTACTAGATAGAACAACAGTTCACCACATTATAGACTTCAGTGACTTCAAGTGTGTGTATATAGACAAACTGTGATACATATCACACGAGAAGAAATATCTACCAAGCACTTTCGTAAGGCTATCTTTGTGAATACCACTAATTAATTAGTGCTGTATATTAAAATGAGGAACAGCGTTCTCATCCATTCATACCTGCACATGCATCATTGATGGGTGTGGCTAGGTCTCCTGGTAGATCAGCATCACTGATACACTCAGCAAGAGATGACCAAGTACGTGGAACAGCTGAATCATTGGGATCTCTGTCATCACGTGACAACCTGTCGTCCAGGACCCTCCGAACAAACTCGTTCTTGTCTTTGCATTCCTTCTGATACCTTCTCACTAGATCATCATCCTTCAAGAGCATGTGAGCTAGGTCCGTGCACTGCCATTGTTCCAATGATGAGATCCATCGAATAACTCTCAGCGAAGACCCATCAGGTTTCTTGAGATGAAGGAGCTGATCATAAGAGGGTCTGTCAGCTGCCGGAGAGAAATAGAAAAGCTCAACTTTGTAAAAATCACTTCACTCACATGATAGAGGACCAGAGTTTGTAGTACCAGAGATGATCAGAGCCTGAGAGATGTTAGTACGAGTCTCTCGCGGGGAATGCATGCCGCCATTGCATGCCGCGTGTGTTAGTGGGCGTAACCAACCGCGCCTCCGGATTACAGGGCGGGAAATTTGAATTAGCTAGCAGCACTTCGTTGTCTTTCATCTGTATGTACTGCATGTCCCACGCACCCATCTCTGTCTTTTCATCATCACTGGTGCATTGCATGACTGCACTATATCAATCAAGATAAAGCACCACACAGATCTGAATCTGATCCCACTCTCCTCTTTATTTGCTATGAGCAACTTGAGCTCTGATTAATTATAGAATTTTATTTAACGTTGATTATAACTTGAAAACTAAGTTTATATTTTCATGATCATTATACTATGAAATGTCATGAATTAGCAAGCTAGCTCAAGCTAAGAGCATGAACTCAAAGCTGTTGCAATCCATTCCAAGTCATGCATCATCTTCCAGTACTCCTCCTCCAGGCAGTATACTACCCATCATCACTATCTAATGTATTGCACGTGAGATAGAAACATGATTTGAAAAATTACACATATTCAAACTCTGCACAAATTAAAGTAGCTAACAATTACAAAACAGGAGTGACAAAAAATATTAAGAAATTATGCATTCTACACATGTACATGAAAAAAGACAAAGTAGTTCAAAAATTATTCAAATATTGAACTGTTATATAAAAAGACTGAAATCATAATGAACACATAAGTACATGTATTATCATTAATTACAAGGTTTTAACAGATTCTTATAGAATTATAAAGATAGAATTGTTCCAATTCAGTGTAGTACTGTTTCCAGGTAGTTACTGTAGTGCTGTGCTACTATCATTATCTAATTTACTGTACATGAGATAGAAACATGTTCATGTGCAAGAATACTATTCAAATCAAACAATAGAACACAGTTACATGGCTGCACTAAACAGGAGTGACAAAAGAGAAACAATATACACTGTAGTTGAGGTAAATAATTCAAAACTAATAATAGTAAAGTAATTCATCTAGTGACATATTATTCGAAGAAACCAAAAGATGTTGTATAATAACATAAAGTAAACTGCTACTACACACTGAAAGAAGAAATCATATTGTGCACATATTCATCATCATTCAGTTCAAACGTCAATAATAAATTATCGTTTTAACAGATGCTTATATTGTTCATGGATGTGTGGTGGTAGCTTGAAATAATAGTCTGAAATATCAAGTTTGAATGTTACTACATGTTCGTTACTATCAGCAGCCTCGATCAGTTGGAGCAGGTTAGTAGAGTCAGTACAATTTTTAATCCTGTTAATAGTCAGTACTTCTAGTGTGTGGTGTGACTGTACAATGTTAGTGAGAACAGGTAGGTCACTGTCTCGTAGATCACTAATCTCCAGGTAGGTCAGTGAAGTGATATTCACGATCAATGCAGCTAGCGAGTGAAGAAGGTTAGAGGAAATGGTAAGTTTCTTGAGGTTTGTGTTACCATGTGGAAGAAGCTGAGTTTCATTGATAGTGTCATCAGTGTCCAAGGTAAGTTCTTGCAATGAAGAGGGTTGAAATATTATTGGGATCAATAGACTACTAATTTGTGATATAATACCTGAAATATCTAGATATTCCAGTTCACTCCCTGGTGCTATCAGCTGCTGGAAGATGACCAGATCATCATGATCAATGTTAACCTCAATAAAAAATAAATCAAGTTTTTTAAGTCGGGAAAACTCTCTTAATGTAATAATTACAGAAATGGATGATCCAGTCATGTTTAACGACACAATTCTCCCTTTAGCAATAGATGAGGACCTAAGACCCTTCACCAGGAGATCAATATCTACCTCTGGCTCATCACCCAATGCAAGACCCCATCTTTCATCAAAGTGGCTGATGCAGTATCCTGTGGCATACCTGTCAAAACCAACTACTGGTGTAACATCGATTGTATCATATTTACTATAATAGCCATAGTCCACCTTCACACTATCCATAATGCTAGGACACTCATATGCACAATGGACCAACTGTAGATCCTCAAAGGCAAGCAGCTGTACCAACTCCTGGTACACAGGGTGACTATGATAATCATCATGTCTGTACATTGCTGCCAGAAACCTTACAACAACACTACGTTCCTTTAGCCATTCTACCAGTTTAAAGCCACTAGGATTCACAATAGCAATATGGAGGGCAGTCAAGTATTCTTGAAGAGTGAGATGGAGGAAGGAGTAGGAGCACCCAGGACCTGTACACACATTCACACTTGTGGTCTTTTTCATTGTCCCAAGATGCTCAAAGTCCTCACCAAGGTCAGTGAAGACGAACCTTTTCTCACAAAAACTCTCATAGGCCACCTTGGCTAGCTGAAGAAGCTGCTGAGCGACTACAGGAGGAAGCTTGCTAATGTCCTCTATACGCTGGAGGGAAGGAGGCATGCAATATTCGCTAGGAACCCGACATGTGGACACGAGGTGCCTGCGAATGAGACCACAAATGAGAGCGTCAAAGAGCTGTGTCATGGTTGTAGGGAAGGGAGTATCTGTGTCATAGCTGTCCTGGTATATCAGGGCTACAAAGACGGCATTGAGAGGGATGTACATCATACCATGTATGGGAGGATTACTGGTGATGTAAGAGAAGAACCCTGCCAGGATATCCCCACTAAACACGCTCTCAGCAAACCTCTTGATATCCTCTCTAGTGAAACCTATCACCTCGAGGTGCCTGTCTATGTTATGCTGGCAGAGACTCCAGAGCTCAGCACTTACTGAAGGACGACTGGTGACAATAATAGTAGCCTCTGCCAGGAGCCTACCCTTGAGTAGATCTATGTAGACTGAGCCCTCCTGTCGCTGCTCACGAGGAAGCTCATCAAACCCATCGCACACGATAAGCATGCCTTCTCCTTCTCCTATTGCACCCAAGAGCTCCTTCGTGTTAGTGGTAGCATCACACGGCAGCAGGTCCTCAAGGCAGCGTGCCTCTTGAGCCTTCTTCTCTCTCAAGCGAACTAGTACCACTAACTCGCACTGCTTCACACTCTCTAACTCCTCCCACTTGTGACACACCTCCCATGCCAGTGTGCTCTTGCCGATACCTGGTGCACCCTCCACCAGGACACAACGTACTGGTCTACCATCCTCTCTGGGCTTTAGTATATGATCTAGTGCTATCGGAGCTTTCTCACGCAAGATCTCTTCAGTTAAACCGTGGAGACTTTTTCTAGTAAACTCATCTGCTTGCTTCCTGGTGATACCCTTCTTGCTGATGACAGCTAGCTCAATATAGTGCTTGCTGGCAGTAGTGAGTAGCTTATCATCATCAGGGAGTGGCTGTCGGTAACATTTCTTTAGGAACTGTTTGTACTGTTTCCTGGTGATAGCTGAGGAGAGAAAACACATCATCCACTGGTCATTAGTGACTGAGTATGTCATTATACCTGTTGTGCTCGAATGAGATGAAGAGGTGATGGAGGATGGTATCATACTATCATTGGTCAGTGCTGTAAGACACTGTCACATGTTATTCCACCATACACACATTCTCTACTCACCAGCTGATGTGTTTGGTGGTAGGGACGACACCAGTTGAGGAGTGTGCAGTGACTTGAGTTGAGCTACATCAGAACACCATGCACTGGTCAGTGGATGTACTCAGACACACATTATCACACTCACCACATGTGGACCTCAGCTTGCCACAGAGGTGCTGCATTGAACTGTCCTTCTCTAGTGCTTCCACAAACTTGTGGTAGTTGCTGGAGTCTAGTCGGATTGCTGTTTCTGTCGCGACTAGTAGCTCTGTCACTTTCTGCTGTCTATGAGTCGAATCAGAAATGTTCATTCTCGTCTCTCGTGACAGTAGACCAGCGGAGTACAGCTCTGCTGCCAGTGAAGTTGGGTCACCAATGGATTTGAACAGGTCAGCATAATGCCTTTGGAACGAGCGGTACTCAGCGCTCTCGGTCTCCTGAACAGCAGACGAAGATTATACATACAGACAAGTATTATTAGTATTATCAGACTACATACAACAATGCGGTAGCTATGGACTGATCACGCTAAAGAAACAGTCTTACCTGATCGCCACAAGACGCCATAACTGTCCACAAACAAGCCACACCTTTCAAGGCCGTAGCTATAGTTGTCAATGAATCTGATTAACTTTATTTGCAGTGGTGTTAGTGTCTATTGTGAGAATGCATAATATAGTGGGTTGTGCCAGCCTTGCTGTGTAGCTGCATTGCCATGGTGATGAGTTGGTTCCTCTTGTCACTAACTGGCTTACCTTGCAGAAGGCGACACCACCTGTACACAAACAGTGATGACGAAATCATCCTAAGATACCGTAGTAATAATGTATGAAAGTTCTTCTCTCCCTCCCTCACTCTCTCTAAACAATGACATGACAACATAACATGTAGCCAATGAATAGCACTGCACCAAATGTAAAAGGTTTTAGATTTCAATTTAAAATAATAACCACAAAATGAAGTACTATTAATATTTGATGGTTGGTTTGACTGTTCTACCAGTTCGCGTAGTGACAATGTGTGATACTCGTGGAATAACCTCATCTTCTTCATCCTCTAACTCATCATCTTCCTCATCATCTGACATGCTCAATCGTCTGAGTCTCTTTGACGCTGACCTAGTCACTACCCTGCCCACTGCCCCGCCCCCTTCCTGATCATCATATCGTCTCTTCCGCTGTGATCTACTCCTAGTGGTCACGCGTCTTCTGACCACGCCCACCTCCTCCTCTTCAATGGACAGTTCATCTCTGCTCTCAGATTCATCGTTTGAGGAGAGTTCTTCAGTCGAGGTTGATAGTCCGTTCATTATCAAACTGCTCATTGTGTCTGCAGTGCTGTGAGAAGATGATCTTAGTCTAGATGGGATCTGTGGAGTGGATTCCGCTAGAATACCGAGGGTTCGTCTGGTGCCATAGACTGGTCTGCTGTCCTCAGATTGACATGATTTCAGGAACTCCAGTACCTTGATCTCAAACAACGCTTGAAGAGACTTAGCCATCTTGTAGACCTGTGAGGAGGAAACATCAAATTATACATGTGTACATGTAAGTTAACGATTATTATTCTGTAAAACTACAATTTCACATCACACATTGTGCAAGACTTTTGTTTTAATTTTTGTGGGCATTTTCTAAAGTACTATACTGAGATACACAAGAGTATACTGAGATACGCAAGAGTACACTGAGATGTACAAGAGTATACTGGAATGTGAAAGAGTATACTGGAATTTACAAGAGTATACTGAGACGTGAAATAGTATACTGGAATATACAAGAGTATATTGGGATGTACAAGAGTATACTGGGATGTACAAGAGAATACTGGGATGTACAGGAGTATACTGGAATGTGAAAGAGTATACTGGAATTTGCAAGAGTATACTGAGACGTAAAATAGTATACTAGGATATGCAATAGTATACTGAAATGTGCAAGAGTATACTGAGACTTGAAATAGTATACTGGGATATAAAAGAGTATACTGGGATGTACAAGAGTATGCAAACCTGTGATTTGTGTTGATTGTACTCTTTAGCGTTACTAAAGATCAGTCTAACATCATAAATGAGCTCTCTTGGCACTCGATAGTGACCCTCAGAGAGCTTCTGACGAACTAGACTAAGATCCATCGGACAACAAACAACCAATGGATAGTCCTGAGAGAGAGAAAGTGAGGGAGAGAGAGAGAGAGAGAGAACACATGAGTGAGTGGGTGATGACTCTATTAGCTCACTGGAAATGTTTCTGTGTCCACTGGTTTCAGGAAAGGAGGTGAGTTTTCGTTCTGACAGAGATCATCCAACAACTGCACAGCAGCATCAAACCAGAGCTGAGGAGAATAGAGAGAGAGGTGCCAGTGAGTGAGTGAGTGAGTGAGTGAGTGAGTGAGTTACTAACCAGTTGGTCTCTGTTGTTCACTAGCTCAGTTGTCAGCTCGGGAGTATCTTGCTCGACCTCCATATTCTCCTCTTCTGCTTCTTCACTACGATCCATCAGATTTTGTAGTCTCTGCAGGAAACCAAACTCACTCACCACCTTACACATGAGTCATGAAGTTATCAACCTTTGATTTTCTCTTCACGGGTGAGGATGGTGCTATCTTTGTCTCAGTTGGAGCAGTGAACAGTTCCTCTGCTTCAACCAGTTCGACCTCCGGAGCAATGACCTCTGTGGGAAGGTCATCATCGGCTACAGAAAGGTCAGGACGATAACACTCCATTATATTGCTACACGAAGGAGTCCTGCAAGTACAAAAATTGGTAAAATTTTTCAACAAATATCAATTTTGATGGGTAACCTGATAAATTTTAGTAAAGTTTGTACAAAAATTTTTCCATGCTTGACAATGAGACTGGTTTCTTCGTTGTAAGATAGTGCATTACGAGCCAGCAACACAACCTCCCAGATGAGAGCTATCTTCCGTCTGGAGAGAGATGAGAGAGAGAGAGAGAGAGAGAGAGAGAGAGAGAGAGAGATGAATTACATCTGTGTATCATTATATTTCTAACTATTCCTGTTCGTACCTGTAAAACCCATTTCTCAATCTCTCAGCTATAGTTGATACACTTGTTGGAAAAGGTACCACTGTACAATATGTCGGCTCCTCATCGAGATCTACTGGGTCCAGGAACATGTCTGCTTCTTCTAGTTCATCTTCTTCCTTCTCCAAGATGGCATCTAGTCCTTGAAGGATCCGTTCCCTCTCACCTTCACTGTCCCACGCTGAGAGGAGGTCCTCACATGAGACCAGAGGAGTGAAGGACTCTAGAGAAGAGAGAGAGAGAGGGCCAGGAGAGAGAGGGAGGGAGGAAGGGAGCAGGAGAGGGAGAGAGAGAGAGTAGGAGAGGGAGAGAGAGAGAGCAGGAGAGGGAGAGAGAGAGAGGAGAGAGATAGTCAATAGTTGCATCATCGTGTAACATATAATCTTGTGTACCTGCATTTGTTTCACCATTGTCAATCTCTAGTGGGTGAAGGTCCCATGGACTGAGCTGATCGGTAGCGCCATCGTCCCACTTGATATGGTACATCTGCCATACACTGTTAGGAGTGTCTTCAGAGAATGGTCTACGCTTCAGGATGGTCCCAAACCAGTACTGGTCGTCTATGAAGCTCTGGAACCGGTCTCCAGACGACCACTGTTGCTTGAGACTTTCTTTGTAGACTTGTTCGAGAATAATGAAGTCCAATACAATATCCATATCATGGAACATGTGATATTATGATAAAGAAATGGATGGATGGATGGATGGATGGATGGATGGATGGATGGATGGATGGATGGATGGATGGATGGATGGATGGATGGATGGATGGATGGATGGATGGATGGATGGATGGATGGATGGATGGATGGATGGATGGATGGATGGATGGATGGATGGATGGAAGGAGGGAGGGAGGGAGGGACGGAGGTAGAGAGAGAGGGAGAGAGAGAGAAGAAGGAAAGTAGGAAGTGATGGAGGGAGAGAGGGAGGGAGAGAGGGATGGATGGAAGGAGAGAGAGATGGATGGGAGGGAGGGAGGGAGTGAGAGAGAGGAGGCAGTGCTTACTTGAAGGTAAACACTACTTGTTGATTGGCAGCCATAGCTTGTTGACTGGAGCATGGAGCATCAGAGATTGGAGGAGACAAGAGAGCTATAGAAGAGAAGAATATAAATCAGTTAGTCAGACTCCATTATAGCTTTCTACAAGTTCAGATTCTAAAGTTGTTTCACACGAGTCACTCACCTAGTGTTATAGAGCAGAGAGTGGGTGGACCAACTACGAAATGAACGTTCTTTACTTGACAGAATTCTTGAGGCTGGAGAGGAAATAGATAATAAAGACACAGCCAGCTAAAGCAACATGGGTATAAGCATGGACTAGACTTACTCTCAGTGTGAACTTCTCCCAGGGCATTCTCTGGTGTTTCCATGGATACGCTTTGTTCTCACGGACAGCATCACAATACAGCTCGTGTCCCTGTCGGCAATACACCACCTGAGAGGAAGAGAGAGAGACCAGTAGTGATCCATAACACACCAGTACATGTACTCACAATATCACCAACTTGAGGGAAGTAAGGTGAGGGGCGTGGTTTAGTTGA
>OZ024783.1:2886664-2899164 GCA_964017065.1 Haliclona indistincta | reverse complement strand
AACAGAATCTTTGTGACGGTACACAGCAAACCTTAATTTTGAATTTTTTCAGTCGTACAGCAGCTAGCATGTCCCAAATAATAATAACCCCGTCATGACCAGCTGTGAGCAGGATCTTGGAGTCATGTGGATGACACTCCAGGACAAATACTTCACCAGAATGCTCCTGAAGAAGAGACACATTAATATAGCAATAAAATTATTAAAGTGTGAAAATCATACCGGCATAATTTTTTTAAATTCTGGTCATGTGAATAAAAAAGAGGTACATTGGAACCCCTCTAATCCAGACACCATTGGTACTCACAAGTATAGTCCTGATTTCAGGTTGTTATACATACAAAGACTAGTATTGATAATTATTAGAGACCACATGCAATGTTCACATTATAGTGTGTGTCCTTATTTCAGAGGTGACCACAGTGAGGGTTCCACTGTATGCACAACGAATTTGGTAATGCTTTTTGATCAACATTTCAAAAATTTGAACTTTATTCAAATTTTGAATTGTTGTACCTTTAGTTTAGAGACCAGCTCTCCTGTGCTCGATCTCCACACCCTCACAATGAAATCAGGTGAGTGGGCGGATACCAGATACGTGTCTGTCCTCTCCCATTCCACCTGTAACCTGATACCTTCTCACTAGAGCATCATCCTTCAAGAGCATGTGAGCTAGGTCTGTGCACTGCCATTGTTCCAATGATGAGATCCATCGAATAACTCTCAGAGAAGACCCATCAGGTTTCTTAATTGAGATGAAGGAGCTGATCATAAGAGGGTCTGTCAGCTGCCGGAGAGAAATAGAAAAGCTCAACTTTGTAAAAATCACTTCACTCACATGATAGAGGACCAGAGTTTGTAGTACCAGAGATGATCAGAGTCTGAGAGATGTTAGTACGACTGTACGAGTCTCTCGCGTGGAAGGCTGGAATGCATGCCGCGCTTTTTCCATGTGTTAGTGGGCGTAACTAACCGCGCCTCCAGACTAGACAGTACAGCGGGAAATTTGAATTTTCTTACATATTGACTTGAATTGCCGCACTCCGTTGTCTTTCAGCAGTACGATACTGCATGTCCCACCCATCTCTGTCTTTTCATCATCACTGTGCATTGCATGACTGCACTATGTCAGTCAAGATAAAGCCCCACACAGATCTGAATCTGATCCCACTATCCTCTTTAGTTAGCAATAAGCAACTTGAGCTCTGACTAGAACCATTAATTATTATCATTTTATTTAAAATTATAACTTGAAAACTCAGTTTAAATATTTATTATGCTAACATAAGCTCATCGACTGCACCAACTAAAAAAGTATGCAGTACCGTAAATATCACCATAAACCAACTCACTGTACCTTATTGTCAAGCAGTCCATCCTTTGGTGTCTGTTTGGTTGTTAGTCGATGTCCTATCATTTGCTTACTCAGACCAGCTATGGACCTTGGTAATGGAAGCTGGTCCATAGCTGGTCTGAGTAAGCAAATGATAGGACACCGACTAACAAATTTCCATAAATTTCCAGAACATAAATTTCAGGTTGGTGAGATCAGCCATAAAGGGTTTAATCTCACACGTCTCGCAAAAGTAACATTATTGATTTAATGGATTATAGATCTAGAATGAGAGAAAGTCATTCTACTAGCTAGGATGAAATGTCATGAATTAGCGTTCAGAGTCAAGCTAAGAGCATGAACTCAAAGCTGTTGCAATCCATTCCAAGTCATGCATCATCTTCCAGTACTCCTCCTCCAGGCAGTATACTACCCATCATCACTATCTAATGTATTGCACGTGAGATAGAAACATGATATGAAAAATTACACATATTCAAACTCTGTACAAAGTAGTAAACAATTACAAAACAGAAGTGACAAAAATATTAAGAAATGATGCGTTCTACACATGTACATGAAAAAAGACAAAGTAGTTCAAAAATTATTCAAATATTGAACTGTTATATAAAAAGACTGAAATCATAATGAACACATAAGTACATGTATTATCATTAATTACAATGTTTTAACAGATTCTTATAGAATTATAAAGATAGAATTGTTCCAATTCAGTGTAGTACTGTTTCCAGGTAGTTACTGTAGTGCTGTGCTACTATCATTATCTAATTTACTGTACATGAGATAGAAACATGTTCATGTGCAAGAATACTATTCAAATCAAACAATAGAACACAGTTACATGACTGCACTAAACAGGAGTGACAAAAGAAAAACAATATACACTGTAGTTGAGGTAAAAAATTCAAAACTATTAATTAATAGTACAGTAATTCTTCTAGTGACATAATATTCGAAGCAACCAAAAGATGTTGTATAATAACGTAAAGTAAACTGCTACTACACACTGAAAGAAGAAATCATATTGTGCACATATTCATCATCATTCAGTTCAAACATGGATATGGTTTTAACAGATGCTTATATTGTTCGTGGATGTGTGGTGGTAGCATGTTATAGTTTGAACGATGAAGTTCGAATGTTAATTACTACATGTTCGTTACTATCAGCAGCCTCGATCAGTTGGAGCAGGTTAGTAGAGTCAGTACAATTTTGTATCTCTTCAATGTGTATCATTTCTAGTGTGTGTTGTGTTTGAACAATGTTAGTGAGAACAGGTAGATCACTATCTAGTGGACCCTTAATCCCCAGTGAACTGATATTCATGATCAATGCAGCTAGCGGGTGAAGAAGGTTACGAGAAATGTCAAGTTTCTTGAGGTTTGTGTTACCATGTGGAAGAAGCTGAGTTTCATTGATAGTGTCATCAGTGAACAAGTCAAGTTCTTGCAATGAAGAGGGTTGAAATAATGTTGAGATCACTAAACTACTAGTTCGTGATTCATAGTTACAAATAACTAGATCTTCTAGTTCACTCCCTGGTGCTATCAGCTGCTGTAAGATGACCACATCATCATGATCAATGTTAACTTCCGATAATTCAAGTATCTCAAGTCGGGAAAACTCTCTCAATGTAACAATTGCAGAAAGGGATGATTCATCAAACATCCTTAACGACAAAATTCTCCCTTTAGCAATCGATGAGGACCTAAGACCATTCACCAGGAGATCAATATTTTCCTCTGACTCATTATCCATTATAAGACCCCATCTTTCATCAAAGTGGCTGATGCAGTATCCTGTGGCATACCAGTCAAAACCAACTACTGGTCTAAATTCAATTATATTATGTGTACTCTTCACACTGTCCATAATGCTAGAACACTCATATGCACAATGGACCAACTGTAGATCCTCAGAGGCAAGCAGCTGTACCAACTCCTGGTACACAGGGTGACTATGATAATCAGCATGTCTGTACATTCCTGCCAGAAACCTCACAACAACACTACCTTCCTTTAGCCATTCTACCAGTTCAAAGCCACTAGGATTCACAATAGCAATATGGAGGGCAGTCAGGTATTCTTGAAGAGTGAGATGGAGGAAGGAGTAGGAGCACCCAGGACCTGTACACACATTCACACTTGTGGTCTTTTTCATTGTCCCAAGATGCTCAAAGTCCTCACCAAGGTCAGTGAAGACATACCTTTTCTTGCACAGACTCTCATAGGCCACCTTGGCTAGCTGAAGAAGCTGCTGAGCCACTACAGGAGGAAGCTTGTTAATGTCCTCTGTACACTGGAGGGAAGGAGGCATGCAATACTCACTAGGAACCTGTCGTGTGGACACGAGGTGCCTGCGAATGAGACCACGAGTGAGAGCGTCAAAGAGCTGTGTCATAGTTGTAGGGAAGGGCATATCTGTGTCGTAGCTGTCCTGGTATATCAGGGCTACAAAGACGGCATTGAGAGGGATGTACATCATACCATATATGGGAGGATTACTAGTGATGTAAGACAAGAACCCTGCCAGGATATCCCCACTAAACACGCTTACAGCAAACCGCTTGATATCCTCTCTAGTGAAGCCTATCACCTCAAGGTGTCTGTCTATGTTATGCTGGCAGAGACTCCAGAGCTCAGAACTTACTGAAGGACGACTGGTGACAATAATAGTAGCCTCTGGTAGGAGCCTACCCTTGAGTAGTTTTATGTAGACTGAGCCCTCCTGTCGCTGCTGACGAGGAAGCTCATCAAGCCCATCGCACACAATAAGCATGCCTTCTCCTTCTCCTATTGCAGCCAAGAGCTCCTGTATGTTAGTGGTAGCATCACACGGCAGAAGGTCCTCAAGGCAGCGTGCCTCTTGAGCCTTCTTCTCTCTCAAGCGAACTAGCACTACCAACTCGTACTGCTTCACAGTCTTTAACTCCTCCCACTTGTGACACACCTCCCATGCCAGTGTGCTCTTGCCGATACCTGGTGCACCCTCCACCAGGACACAGCGCAATTGCTTTCCTTTCCCTCTGGGCTTTAGTATACGATCTAGTTGTATCCGAGTTTTCTTACGCAAGATCTCTTCAGTTAAACCGTGGAGACTTTTTCTAGTAAACTCATCTGCTTGCTTCCTGGTGATACCCTTCTTGCTGATGACAGCTAGCTCAATGTAGTGCTTGCTGGCAGTAGTGAGTAGCTTATCATCATCAGGGAGTGGCTGTCGGTAACATTTCTTTAGGAACTGTTTGTACTGTTTCCTGGTGATAGCTGAGGAGAGGAAACACATCATCCACTGGTCATTAGTGACTGCATGAGTATGTCGTTATACCTGTTGTGCTTGAATGAGATGAAGAGGTGATGGAGGAGGAGAGAAAATCACTGCAAAACTCTTTACTCATTTTTGCTACATGTAGTCGTACAAAGCTGTCACATGATGCTTTATTGCTAACAGTTTTATTTCTCACCTGATTTGTTTGGAGGAGGAGACAATGATGACTGTCTAGTGATGGAGGATGGTATCATACTATCATTGGTCTGTTGTGCTGTAAGACACAGAGTACAGCTGTCATAAGGTGCAACTGAGTACATGAAATTAATTTATTTTTGTTGCATTAATTGTCATGACACATCATGTTACAGTAGAGATCATTGATCTTGCTCATACTCACTATATTCAAACAAACTAATACTTAAATGATCACACAAAATTAATGTAGAGACTGTGAGCTGCATCTTCTCATTTCCAGAAACAAACGGTCATGGAGTCAATTTTTCAGGACGTACATGTATCTGTTTGCTGAATACCTGCTCCCATCATCTTATCATGAACTTTAGTGTGTTGATCGCAAGTGGGAAGGGCTCGCGGTATACTTGGTTTGGAAAAGTCTACCAGACTAAAATATTGACCAACTTCCTAATACATTATTTTGCAAAAACTGGCTACCCACACAGCTTTGCTAGTATGTTTAGCAGTAACTATATATAGTAGCTATATACTTCTTGCTCCTATCTTTCCTACTCAAAGTTAAAGAGTTGTGAGTTAAATTTAAAGTTAAAGAGTTTCTTTCAAGGTGAAAGAATATATTATATTTATATTAGATATAATTTATATTAGATTTCTGGCAATGTAGAAAACTTGTGCTCTCTATAAGTAGTACCAATTCACTAAAGTGTACAGCATTGTATACCTTGCTCACTTGTCGTGTTAGCTACAATGAGCTGGTCAGCAAGTGCACCCAGTTCAGACTGTCTGAGACACTCTATCAAGTGTTGATATGTACGATTAGGTGCACCACTTGTCAGCCATTTCTGGATGATTTTACGAGTGACACTCTCGGCACCTTTGCTGATATGGTCCTTCTCAATCAGATCAACTGCTATTCCATTCTTATCTTGTAGGAGACACATACCGAATGTTGTGTAGTCATGAGCAGCAATTGTTTGAACTATCTTGAGAGATTTACCATCAGCTCCTTTCATTTTGATTAGGTCTTGTAGTGTGGGCTCAGCGTCTGTAACAATACAGTTATTAATAGTTATCTAACAGCACAAGATGCATGGTATCCTGGTTTCTGGTTTGGGCCTTCCCTACTCAGCAAGCAGGTGGCCAGATTTATTCGTTTACATGTCATATCACGACCACAAAAATGTCTTATTTTAACCACTACTACACAAAATACTATGTACATAATTATTTATAATAATTACTTTGAAATAACTGGTTTGTCTGAGCCACCATTGTACTGTGGACAGTCATTTGTCTTTAGGTACTGACATCACAAGCACAATTACACATAATTATGGTCCATTCCTAGGTCCATTCCTCTTTGAATATTCCTGGTTCTGGTTGGGACCTTCCCTTACTCAGCAAGCAGGTGGCGAGATTTACTGGCTTACATGTCATCATGACCACAAAAATGTCTTTATTATTTTAACCACTACTACATGTACACAAAATACTATGTACATAAATTATAAGGATTACTTTGAAATAACTGGTCTGTCTGAGCAGTCATTGCACTGTGGATATTTGTCTTTAGGTACTGACATCACAAGCACAATTACACATTATGGGAGAATAATTATTATTTAACTGAATAGTACAATATCTCTTGTGTAGACATTATCAAGACGCCATGGCAGTTCTAAATCTTGCAACGAGGCACCACAACTAAATGAGATATCTTGGAAGGCTAATTCAAAATCAGCTTTTTCTTTACTGGTCAGTTTATTTTACAATACAAAAGCCGTTATAATAAATATTTTTTAAATCAACTTTGCTGAAAATCTGTAAATCTGTGCGGGTGGTTGACCAGAAACCGGGATACCACTAGGCGTGGCCCAGTCTTAATACAAAGCAATTTCAGCAATTTCAGATATGGATCTTCTTTTTACTAACATGACTCACTTGTATCAGGTCCGGGGTTTTGTTCAATGTCACCAGAGATGATCAGAGACTGAGAGATGATCACTAGTATCGCCAGTACGAGTCTGACTAGAGTATCTTGTAACAGATGAAGACCACAATGGAACGAGCTGTGTACATCATGTATGAAGGAAGACAAAGAACGGAGAGATTGCTGGATCAATGATTCACTAGATCTGGGAGAGGAGTTTGGTGGAACGACACGAGGAGGAGACAAGCTAGGCCATGTAGGGCCGGGCGGTTCGTCTTGCCTGACAACATCACTACTGCTACGTTTGCCGCATTTAAAAGACAACGGATGTGACAGAGAGGATAAGAAACCAGAGTAGCACTTGCTGCTAGAGACCCCTATTCTAGCTCGCAAAAGTTCCACAGAGATCATGGCGGCTTAATTTCCTTGACATGTATTAAAAGGTAACCACATAATACGTAATATGACGTAGACAATGAATAATATTACACCAATCTCATACAAATGCAAGCTTGGTATTTAGATTCGATTTTTTAATAATAACCACAAAATGAAATAATTTTATTATTAATATTTGATGGTTGGTTTGACTGTTCTACCAGTTCGTGTAGTGACAATGTGTGATGCTCGTGGAATAACCTCATCTTCATCATCCTCTAACTCATCATCTTCCTCATCGTCTGACATGCTCAATCGTCTGAGTCTCTTTGACGCTGACCTAGTCACTACCCTGCCCACTGCCCCGCCCCCTTCCTGATCATCATATCGTCTCTTCCGCTGTGATCTACTCCTAGTGGTCACGCGTCTTCTGACCACGCCCACCTCCTCCTCCTCAATGGACAGCTCGTCTCTGCTCTCAGATTCATCGTTCGAGGAGAGTTCTTCAGTCGAGGTTGATAGTCCGTTCATTATCAAACTGCTCATTGTGTCTGCAGTGCTGTGAGAAGATGATCTTAGTCTAGATGGGATCTGTGGAGTGGATTCCGCTAGAATACCGAGGGTTCGTCTGGTGCCATAGACTGGTCTGCTGTCCTCAGATTGACATGATTTCAGGAACTCCAGTACCTTGATCTCGAACAACGCTTGAAGAGACTTAGCCATCTTGTAGACCTGTGAGGAGGAAACACCAAATTATACATGTGTACATGTAAGTTAACGATTATTATTATGTAAAACTGCAATTTCACATCACACATTGTGCAAGACTTTTGTTATAATTTCTGTGGGCATTTTCTAAAGTACTATACTGAGATATGCAAGAGTATACTGAGATGTACAAGAGTATACTGGGATGTACAAGAGTATACTGAGATGTGAAATAGTATACAGGGATATACAAGAGTATACTGGGATATACAAGAGTATACTGGAATGTACAAGAGTATACTGGGCTGTACAAGAGTATACTGGGCTGTACAAGAGCATACTAAGATACACAAACCTGTGATTTGTGTTGATTATACTCTTTAGCGTTAGTAAAGATCAGTCTAACATCATCAATGAGCTCTCTTGGCACTCGATAGTGACCCTCAGAGAGCTTCTGACGAACTAGACTAAGATCCATCGGACAACAAACAACCAATGGATAGTCCTGAGAGAGAGAAAGTGAGGGAGGGAGAGAGAGGGAGAGAGTGAGTGAGTGAGTGAGTGGGTGAGTGATGACTCCATTTACTCACTGGAAATGTTTCTGTGTCCACTGGTTTCAGGAAAGGAGGTGAGTTTTCGTTCTGACAGAGATCGTCCAACAACTGCACAGCAGCATCAAACCAGAGCTGAGGAGGATAGAGAGAGAGGTGCCAGTGAGCGAATGAGTGATTGAGTGAGTGAGTTACTAACCAGTTGGTCTCTGTTGTTCACTAGCTCATCTTGCTCGACCTCCATCTTCTCCTCTTCTCCTTCTTCACTACGATCCATCAGATTTTGTAGTCTCTGCAGGAAACCAAACTCACTCACCACCTTACACATGAGTCATGAAGTTATCAACCTTTGATTTTCTCTTCACGGGTGAGGATGGTGCTATCTTTGTCTCAGTTGGAGCAGTGAACAGTTCCTCTGCTTCAACCAGTTCGACCTCCGGAGCAATGACCTCTGTGGAAAGGTCATCATCGACTACAGAAAGGTCAGGACGATAACACTCCATGATATTGCTACACGAAGGAGTCCTGCAAGTATGAAAAATTGGTAAAAATTTTAAACAAATATTAATTTTGATGGGTGACCTGATAAATTTTAGCAAAGTTTGTACAAAAATTTTTCCGTGCTTGACAATGAGACTGGTTTCTTCGTTGTAAGATAGTGCATTACGAGCCAACAACACAACCTCCCAGATGAGAGCTATCTTCCGTCTGGAGAGAGAGAGGGGGAGAGAGAGGGGGAGAGAGAGAGAGAGAGAGAGAGAGAGAGAGAGAGAGAGAGGAGAGAGAGATAAATTACATCTGTGTAACATTATTTCTAACTATTCTTGTTTGTACCTGTAAAACCCGTTTCTCAATCTCTCAGCTATAGTTGATACACTTGTTGGAAAAGGTACCACTGTACAATATGTCGGCTCCTCGTCGAGATCTACTGGGTCCAGAAACATGTCTGCTTCTTCTAGTTCATCTTCTTCCTTCTCCAAGATGGCGTCTAGTCCTTGAAGGATCCGTTCCCTCTCACCTTCACTGTCCCACGCTGAGAGGAGGTCCTCACATGAGACCAGAGGAGTGAAGGACTCTAGAGAAGCAGAGAGAGAGAGAGAGAGAGAGAGGGAGAGAGAGAGAGAGAGAGAGAGAGAGAGAGAGAGAGAGAGAGAGAGAGCAGAAGAGGGAGATAGTCAATAGTTGCGTCATCGTGTAACATATAATCTTGTGTACCTGCATTTGTTTCACCATTGTCAATCTCTAGTGGGTGAAGGTCCCATGGACTGAGCTGATCGGTAGCGCCATCGTCCCACTTGATGTGGTACATCTGCCATACACTGTTAGGTGTGTCTTCAGAGAATGGTCTACGCTTCAGGATGGTCCCAGACCAGTACTGGTCGTCTATGAGGCTCTGGAACCGGTCTCCAGACGACCACTGTCGCTTGAGACTTTCTTTGTAGACTTGTTCGAGAATAATGAAGTCCAATACATTATCCATATCATGGAACCTGTGACATGAGAGAGAAGTGATGATGGATGGGATGGAGGGAGGGAGGGAGTGAGTGAGAGGGAGAGAGAAGGAGGGAGGAGGGATGGATAGGAGAGAGGGAGGGAGGGAGGAGGGATGGATAGGAGAGAGGGAGGGAGGGGGAGAGAGAGAGAGAGAGAGAGAGAGAGAGAGAGAGAGAGAGAGAGAGAGAGAGAGAGAGAGAGAGAGAGAGAGAGAGAGAGAAGAAGGTAGGAAGGGAGGGAGGGAGAGAGAGAAGAAGGGAGGAAGGGAGAGAGGAGACAGTGCTTACTTGAAGGTAAACACTACTTGTTGATTGGCAGCCATAGCTTGTTGACTGGAGCATGGAGCATCAGAGATTGGAGGAGACAAGAGAGCTATAGAAGATAAATCAGTTAGTCAGACTCAGCTATCTACAGGTATATCCAGGATCACTACACAGTGCTTCATTACTAGTGTGCTCTTGAACTAAAGTAGTCTCACACGAGTCACTCACCTAGTGTTATAGAGCAGAGAGTGGGTGGACCAACTACGAAATGAACGTTCTTTACTTGACAGAATTCTTGAGGCTGGAGAGGAAATAGATAATAAAGACACAGCCAGCTAAAGCAACATGGGTATAAGCATGGAATAGACTTACTCTCAGTGTGAACTTCTCCCAGGGCATTCTCTGGTGTTTCCATGGATACGCTTTGTTCTCACGGACAGCATCACGATACAGCTCGTGTCCCTGTCGGCAATACACCACCTGAGAGGAAGAGAGAGAGACCAGTAGTGACCCATAACACACCAGTACATGTACTCACAATATCACCAACTTGAGGGAAGTAAGGTGAGGGGCGTGGTTTAGTTGACTTCAACCAATCAGACGGCCAGTAGGCTGTGAGATCCACACCTTTTACCTAAAGAGAGCAAAAGAGCTCAAATACATCGATACTGAGCAACAATGAGAACTATTACAGTAACTCTGGTCAAGGCTTACTGGTAGTGAGGGACGTGATCTTCTTCTTTCCTTCACTGGCTCATCTTGATCGTCTGGACTCATCCTTCGTTTCTTCCTCACTCTTCTCTTCTCCTTGTCTCTCTCATCTTCATCCTCCACTACTGTTCTACCTCCACTGATCTCTGAGGACTCATCTGAGTAGTTAGAATATCTGCAGAGAGAAGGCAAGTGAGCGAGTCTTGTGTGTGTGTGAGCGAGTGTGTGATTGTGAGTGAGTAGGTTAGTGTGTGAGCAACTCTCTGTGGCAATGACATATAGTTCTACTAACTGGCGTTTTCGTCGCTGTGATCTTTTGCGAGATGGTGAGATAAAATTCATCCCATCAACCTCAGTGGTCCAATCTGAAATATCACTAGAAGCCGTACTGTGAAGAAAACAAAAAAGTGAGGGTGATAGTAGTGATGGTGATAGTAGTGATGGTGTGAGGGTCACCTCAGCATCTCCCAGTTGTCCTCCTCCTCCTCGATCTCCACCTCTTCTTCCTCCATTTCGCTGGTGCTTGTCAAGACACCATCTTTAGTGGAGTCACTCTCAACAACCACAGAAGCCAGTGGGTCAGGTATGGTGCGTCCACTGCGCAAGGAACGTCCTTTAACATGATCAAACTTGGGAGAAGGAGCCTGATAGAGAAAACAAAGCATCTGATGACACTGTACAGTTTGCATTTAGCCAGAACCACGAAGATCTGAATGGAATAGTTTGAGCACATCCACTAATACATGAGATGGTGAATCAGACAAGCTGGAAAATATTGACCATCACTACTGAGTTCAGTGAAATGGTATGATGTCATCATTACACCATCGAGAGAGAGAGAGAGAGAGAGAGAGAGAGAGAGAGAGAGAGAGAGAGAGAGAGAGAGAGAGAGAGAGAGAGAGAGAGAGAGAGAGAGAGAGAGGAGGGAGAGAGAGAGGGAGGGAGGGAGGGAGGGAGGGGGGGGAGGGAGGGGGGAGGGAGGGAGGGAGGAGGGAGGGAGGGGAGGGAGAGGAGGGAGAGAGAGAGAGAGAGAGAGAGAGAGAGAGAGAGAGAGAGAGAGAGAGAGAGAGAGAGAGAGAGAGAGAGAGAGAGAGAGAGAGGAGGGAGAGGAGGGAGGAGGGAGGGAGGGAGGGAGGGAGGGAAGAGGAGGAGAGAGAGAGAGAGAGAGAGAGAGAGAGAGAGAGAGGAGGGAAGAGAGAGAGCTCACAGGTGGTGGTGTGTCACTGAGCAGTTGCTGCACTTCATAGATCTCTTCCTCTTCTTCACAAAGCGTCATCTGAGAGGAATGCATCTCACTGTGTGGAGTAGAGAGACATTGATCAAACAAGTGTGTTTCTAACAGGAACCCAGGCTAGGAGCTCACAGGAGTACTGACTGTGCCTCCCACTGCAGGTGTGGGCAGTCCCACCTGAAACCTCTTGTGGGCAGTGAGACACAGCCAGTGTAGTTGTATTTCATCTGTCTACCTTTTCAGTATTACAAAGCTTACTTGACCAGATCTTGATCCAACTGGGATACTATCATTCTGCTGTGCCAGTAGCTGATAGCTTGCCTGGACTCCTCCTCCTGTGTGAGCCCGAGAGAGTACACTATGCTGGACAACATGTTCTGTATATTCTCAGAGTCTCCCTTCTTCTTCCTCTATCACG
>OZ024783.1:2846084-2886464 GCA_964017065.1 Haliclona indistincta | reverse complement strand
AGTTTTATTTAGTTGCTGCAGCACGCGCGTGACTAATATTTAACACCTCGAGGTGTCAATTAATTAACCCACGCATATTCGAGGGGGGTATCTAAAGTAAAAGATAACCCCTTATAGTCCGTTCTCATTCTGCTTCCGACTCCTATATGCACTGGAAGTTATCTTTGTGCACAGCGGTACCACCGGGCGTTTCGCCGCGTTTCCTAGGGTCCGCGGATTTTAATCACCACCCGGCCTTCAGTTTCATTTTGCTTCTGGCGCCTATGCTCGGGAAGTTGTAATATCTTTGTGCACAGCACGAGCGCACAGTGTTCAGCGCTGGTATCAGGTTAGAAACTCATTTTGTTCATACGTTGAGAGGCTGAGGAGTTCAGTGTGCTTCTGCCGAAGATAACATGAGGAATAGCACAAAAGGTATCTCAAGCGTGGTACAGTACATGTATTATGCCACGCGGTAGACGTGGCATATTTAGGGTTGGGCGGAAAACAAGATGGCGGCTACACTTAGGCTAAACGAAATAATTCACGTATATCTTGGCTGTTGACGACATCAGGGATATTTTAACTACCTAGGGGCTATCCTAAGAGGTAAGCGCTTACAATGAGTCTACTAATAAAGACTATAAGGCCAGTTGCTATGGGTATGACAAGATGGCGTCTCGTCTGGAGGCACTAAGTACGGCACTGCCATATCTTCGCCGTACGGGCGTTTCAAGCTAATCTGACGTTCTGACGCTCTTTGCACAATTTGTGCGATTATAAAGAGACCTTCAGAAGCAAAAGAAACCAGGTCTAAGGTGGTAAACCAGAGTTCACGTGGTCACCCGTTTGTTCATCTTCTTTCTTCTTCTTCTTCTCCAGCCAGCCTACCGCCGTGGCGAGTGAGCTATTCAAGACAAAACCTACACAGCAACTACACTAGTCGTTGGGAGCAGTGCACCTGATATCTATTTAAGCCTAAAACACTAACAGAAGCGAGTATTTCCAAGAAAACAGCGATTTTTGGTCCATAACAGACTCCATTCCATCATTCTGTTTGAACTCCGTTACTAGGTTACGCCTACTCGCGCACGCCCGTGTATGTAATTATTCTAATACAAGCGCACCTTAGTACAAATTGCTTGGAACGCGAGTGCTGCAGTGTTGTTCACAGCAGACAACGTGCAAATCTTCACTGTTACACTGGATTTGTCTGTTCAAGCTTGTAAGAATGCTAGATTAAGCTTAGCTAATGTTGCATGGTACGTGTTGCTGCTGCATGCATGCAGTGCAGATTCGATCGCCAGTGCACTACCGCGAGTCGTACGGCCCCGGTCTCGGCTGAAATAGTTCAAGAGGTTCTTTACACTGTACTAGCATAAGTGCCAACTGAGTCATTAATAAAAAAAGAAAAGAAACAAGTAATAAAAACATTTTAAATAAAATGCAAGAGATTTAGGGTTGGCACATTATTTTGTCGAAAAAGAATGGAAACAAGAAAAGGATTGTAACAATAGCAGTGTAATGCTACCTCCCTAAATTAACTGCTTTCGATACGTAGTTGTGGTTAATTTAATAGGGAGGTAGCATTACACTGCTATTGTTACAATCCTTTTCTTGTTTCCATTCTTTTTCGACAAATGTGCCAACCCTAAATCTCTTGCATTTTATTTAAAATGTTTTTATTACTTGTAGTACTACAGTCAGTAGGAAATATAGTATTAATATTTTCGTAGGCCCGCCACAGGGGTAGGCCAGGATTACAGATACATGTACAGATTATACATGTGCTCAGATCAATAATAATTATTGCTGCATGACTCGGTGTTCCTTAGAGCATGGTCATATAATTATACTATACAAGAAAATCAAACGAGATCAAAAGGAAGAGATTGAATAGCCTTAGCTTATACAGCCACTATATTGTAGGGATGCATGGTCTAGATTAACCCGTCAATCGTGTACTTAATATAACTTCCTTGTTCGTTTACATTTTGCCCAGTGGTGAGTTGTTATAATTACACCTTTGATGTAGTTTAAGCTGCACGTGACAAGTCTTATAATTATCTCTGAAGTTTCTTATGATAATTATTTTTCTCCTCAAGAAAAAATCACATCATTTTTTGATGAACAATGTTGCAAGATTAACTGGTTGTTAATTTTGACTTTTTTGACAATTGTTATGCCTCGGTGGGCGGAGCCACGGGGCATACGGTAGTCGGTTTGTGTATGTGTGTATCTGTCTGTCTGTCTGTCGGCAGGATTTCTCGTCGCTCGCTGAAAACTAAGCGCTGAAACGTGCAACACAAGCTAAAGTCGATATTTGCTTGAAAATGAATTGTAAGGATTTTGGTTATAAGGCTCTGATCGTGAGTTATAGCGTGATTGCTTACCTCGCGATCGCCGGCTGGCGATCTAGTTGCTGATGTAACGACAAAATTGTCTATTGCTGGCTGCCTTACAGCTAGTGAGTTCGCCTTTACTTCAGAACAGCACGGAAGACTTGTATATGAAGCTGCGTTCTAGAGTTATGGCGTATAGCTTTGCTTACCTCGCGATCGATGGCCGTTGCTGGCGATCTGGAGTTATAGCTTTGCTTACCTCGCGATCGATGGCCGTTGCTGGCGATCTGGAGTTCTCCGTAGACAAAACTATCCACAGTTGACTGCCTAGAGGCTGATAGGTTACATCGTATGTCTAAAGAAATTGTGTAAGCAAGCTATCTCGCTCGTTGTACGTGCTGTGCCCTGAACAATATAGACACGCCCAGTTGAATTAGTGGTCAGCACTGATTGGCTTCTGATTGCATAACTATATATTATACTGCATTGTGATTGCTGTACAGAAAGGTACAACTGCTGCAGTTTAACTTTACTGTGTATGTTTGTAACAGCAACTGCTAAATAATGAGCTCAAGATCATGTTCAACTAGCAACAGCAGACTTTCATTACTGCTTGTGTATTTCAGTTCAGCGTATTTAGTCAGACAGGCATGTATGCATAACATTCCACCGAGGCATAAGCACCTTCGGTGCCTAGTTTTATTGGTAAGTGATAGCAACTATAATTATACTTCAATTCATAAATTATTTATACTGATTAAAATAATTATGTTGCAGACAAGTCTATTTGGTCTATCGGTGATAATAACTGGGATATGGGCACAAGTAAGATATTATACACCAGCTCTTTGGTACACTGTCACACTCTGTCTAATTCAAGGTCCAGTGCATGATGTTCTTTCCCATCACAACTCAAGTCAGCATCTCTGTGATCATAATATCAGTCCTGGTCATCATCGTGGGTGTGCTCATGATCACTGCCAACATAGGAATTGCGATTTTTATCAAATATAAGGAGGCATCGTTCTATCATAGAAGTGATGAGTTTCTTAAAAATCCTGGATTTCTAGTGCCAATGGTAATAATTATTATATTGTCACTAACTAAATTAATTTTTTTGTGTTGTATAGCTAGTTTATACAGTTGTTTTGTTCATTGTATTTCCTGTGATACTGCTAGCTCTTGGTATCGCAGCAGGTGCTCTGATCCCTAGTGTGAGTGATGACATCATATAGTGTGTTTGTAACCATTCTATTATAATAGCTGTCAGGGAGTATTGGAACTAGTGCCAAAATTTCGCTATTCACTATCCAAGACTCTCAAGGAGCCAGGGAGGCTTGGGATGCTGCTCAAAGCACAGTGAGATTTTGTCATTTATATGTGTACATACATCTGGAATCATTTGCATTTTATAGCTAAGATGTTGTGGAGCAGTAAATTTCCGTGATTATGAACAAGTTTTCAACAACTTCTCTGTACCAGTCTCTTGCTGTAACACCACCAACCCACTGGTCAATGAGGCAACATGTCTGGATATTGTCAAAGACACTAATGTGACCACTGAGCAAATATACACTGAGGTACTGCATCATTGCAGTGTTACAACAATATCCACCTCCTCTCATCTCACCACAGGGCTGTGTTCCTCAGTTAGTATCTTACTTTCAGTATATTCATGGTGTAATTACTGGAGTTAGTATTGCTTTTGCGCTAGGAATTGTCTTAATATTTTTATGTGCATTACTAGCTATGTTTATCATAGCCGTCATAGTTTTAATAGGTTCGATGCTTTATTGTTGTTGTTTATGCATTGCAAAATGTTGTTGTAAAGATGATGAGAGCAATGAAATCACTGATTTGCTGGAGTCTCAAGAAACCAACTGATCATAATTGTACTGAGTTCATTAATTTTTGTAACATTTTTTCAGTTTGGTGCAGTTTGTACAATGTCTTCACTGCAATCTGACGTATAGCGTAAAGTAGCAGGCCTGGGTACGAGGCTAAGCGTAAAGTTGTCACTGCAAGAGAAAATGAAGTGATTAGATTGTGTTGCAGTGATCGTTCAAGAGAAATAAATATTTCAGGATATAATTATTATTGTCATTGCTCATCATCGTGCAGAGAACTGGCCTTCTCTGGGCTATCGTGCACCCTAGGCTGTTTGCCACCCCACAAGAAGAGTTTATAATTAACAACAGCTTTGCTGTGATCATAACAACCAGCAGGTTCCATCCATTGTCAGTCACTGTAACGCAAGTTTAAGCCTCAAAATCATGGCTCCCTTCTGCATGCATGAGAAGTGTAGATGGAGGTACAGTGTGCAGTTTGTTTGTCTATCAGTCGACATTGATGACAGAATTCAATGCCGCGGTTACCCAGCGTAGAACAGTGACCTCGTCTTCCGAAGACTCAACTGAAACTTGCTGTGATTGATGTCTACCGAAGTATTGATAGATGAGCAAACCCATAAACTGGTACAAGTCATGAATCACATTAATTTTAGTTCCTTAATCTTCTATAATAACTAATCAATGTTATAAAAATGCAGCTAAAATGCTAAATATGATCATGTAATATAAAGGTCATCATGTTCTTGGTACTAGTGTACATGGTACTCCATGTTTAGGACACAAGGTCACTAACTGCTTAGCCTCTAGCTTGTAGCCATCACACAGTGATAAAGTATAGGTCCTCAATAGGTGGACCATAATGACTTTGACCTCCATCTCAAGATATGACAGAACACAAGTTATGTTAATACTGAGTTGAAGTTCAGCTCACCATTGCAAGCACTCTGCCGACACACACTCTGTGACCAATACCAAATGGAAAATAAATATACGGACTGGGCCTGTATAGAGAACAAGTACAGTCATTCTGACATACAGAGATTCTGTTTGAATAGAAGGAATACACATGGTAACAAGTGTTCATTGAATGTGCTGGATATAGTAGTACTACTAACAATCTTATGAACTATGCAATCAATTGAGGTCCATTGTAAGTAGTACAATGATATTCATTGTTGATCTAAGTGCACCACACTCAGAACACAATAACACTTAACATTCCAATACTTGGCTTGAATCCTCTCTAATGAAGAGCCTATTGAACTACTGAGGGTGTGTTTATGACAGTACATCGTTTGTACCATCAGGTACACTAGAGTATGTTCATTCCATACACAGTGTGCTAGAAACCGTTGCTAGGGCAACTGACTATAGCATAACACATGGTGTGGGATGCTAAGAGTTGGTGAGCGGACGGCAATACAGGTATAATGAATCATACCGTTTTTGATCACTGTCAAACCGAGAAGGATCAAACACGAAGGGATCATCATAATACTTCTCCAGATGATGCATTATGTAGATAGGTACCTGCAACAGAATAAAGAGTATACTTTCACAGCATGTAAATCATGTTTTTCCTACTTGAACAAGAGTACCCTCAGGAATAGGGTACCCTCCGAGCACCAAGCCAGCTGGAGCTTCCTTTGCCACACCAGCAACAGATTGATACAGTCGCAATGTCTCCTCGAATACCTGATTGAAACGAGAGTGAAAACAATTCTCAAATTACTGATACAGTAATACCTGGTTCATGTATGTCAGCTTGTCCAGGTCATCAGCCTCTACTGTAGTCTTGTCACCCACAACCTCCTCTATCTCCTCCATCACTCTATGAAGGAGTAGTCTCATTATCACACACAGTGTGTGTCACTCACCTGTGCAGTACATCAGGACGTTGCTGTAACAACACTAAACTGAATGACAGCAGATTACTAGTGGTCTCCTGACCTGAATAACACCAAGATAACGAAAATTTTAAATATTAAGATTTACCAGCAAAATAAAATAAGGCAAATTCATCCATCAGCTCTTCAAATTCCACACTTTTGTCAAACACTGAAAAGGAACAAAAAGGCTTCAATCTCACTAAACTAGAAAACTCTGCTCAACATTAAAATATTATTTAACTCTCAAATTTTATTTTATACCCATTAATGATTCAGTGAAAAAGCTACAGACGAACACATTTAAAAAAATGTGAGTGAGTGTTTGTGTCTTGTGTCAAATCTTGATATTGACAGCTGCAGTACAAGTAGTGACAGAATATTGGAGATTTTCGGCTTAAGGGTTGTTTTTAATAATGCTCACCTCGACAACCAATACTGTCACTCTGGTGTCTGGTGCAAAACAAAATGAACACCAATGAGGTCAACATGAGGACAACATGAGGTAAGGATTGTGTGTAATTTATATTTTACCGACTCACACAAGTTGAATTTCAGCACTTTCACCATCGACCATCACAATACATGATCAAATCATGATATATCTCAGTAACCGGTTGTGCTAGAGGAGAACGATGGATACCAATGAGTTCACCTCGAGGTAGGGATTATGGCAACTTTGTATTTTAATCACCAATTCACACAAGTTGATTTCTACCATTTTCACACACGTAGTGAGTTAGGTCTCAAATTTTTAGTATCAGGCAATGACGTGGCTCGTGTGTTACAACCTGCCTAAAGGAGAATTTACAATAATAATGGCTCCAGTATAAAGTAACAAGCGTCAACCTAACACTAGAATCTGTTCTATTCTACCACAATGTTAGCTTTCAACCAATCGATATTGAAAAAGTGAGATGGCACTGTCTGGTTTTACAAGCGAAATGCATTCTTGTCACTGTGTGCCAACATCATAAACGTGAGCAAATTTGAGAAAAGGGTCACTTTGCTCCAGCAATTTTTGAACACACACCTGTTTTCAAATGGCTGCTACTCAGTCAAACATACTGAAACTCATTGAATTTTTGTGTATAATAATTATTTGATCATTCTGCTGTACATCAAATTTTAGAGGCATGGTATTAAATTTGGCTGAATGGCAGCAAGTTGAAAACATATGTGCATTCAAAAGGAGCAAAGCCCTTTTCTCAAATCCACTCACAAATATTTTGAGAGCTCTCATGAAAAGAAAACATATTTAATCCGTACGGTACTGACTCACGGACAGTCTGTAGTATGAGGGTGAGTATGTCATGAGGGACCTCCTCGTTGTTCTCCAGAGCAGTCAGTCTCTTCCTGATGCAGTACTCTCCAATCTGACGTATTTTACGAGTTGTCTCAGTGTATGAGCGATTCCAGAACCCCATGTACTGGAATGAGAAACATCATTTGCATACTATATCATACGTGTGTAGTGACTACATACTAGTTCACAATGATCATTACTAGTGACCTTACGAAGAGGGTTAGCAAAAGACTTCATCATCCCCTCCATTGTATTATGAAGTAAGTACAGTAGACCTTTGTCACCTGCTAACGACTGTACATATTGATCTTGAGTGAAGTCTGTTCCAAACGCAACCTAAATGTTTTATATCAATAGGTTACTGGACAGCACTGCTACACTCTACACTATAATAGTGATCAAAATGTACCTCTCTCTCTGAAACTCTCTCTACTACACATTCTGGTGTATTTATCCATCCATCCATCACTCCCTCCCTCCCTTTGCACAAGACGGTATTGATAATGGTATTGACAGATGGTATTGACTGCACAAGACCTTCGTCTCTTTGCATGCTCAGCTAGCTGCTACTTTGTGCACACAAGCAAAGTGTATTGCTCACACGAGCTCTTCGAGTTTGCAAAACTGCGTTTCTAACTCTTGAACAGCTAATTAGTGCCTAAAATGGTTAATAGATTTTACTATGCTAGAGAACTGACCAACAGATCCATAAACATAGACTCCTTTGATTTTCTTCTGTGATTTGTGAGCACCACCACAACTAAAGTGAAGAGTATAGTGTAGACAGAATGATATGCATACACACACTCTCTCTCTCTCTCTTACTCGCTGCAGGAGGCCTGGCTCTGTGGGGTGGTAGTCACACAGGTTCATCCTCAGCTCTTCAAGATGCTCTACCACTCTCAACTGGTTGGTATCTCGCTGGAGACTCTCCCTAGACACCAGATCATTATAACGCTGAGTGAGTGAGAGGTCAGTAGAAGCTAAAACGGAACAAGCTCTCCTTACAGCTGGAACAAAGAAAAATCATCTGATACACCACTAGCACACCTAACATACCGTGTCGCAAGCTGTAGCGAGTGTGCTGTGCCTTGAGCGATGGTTTTGGGCTTTGACAGCGACTGTGGCGGATCAAAATACGACCAAGAAGAGCACCCATTTCCATCAATGCACTTTATACCACCACACAACTTAGACAGACTCTACTTGATTCATGAATCCTGCAAAGTGAAAAAAAACTAAAGTATTATGAATGTGTCTAGATTTCCAGTCTGTGCGCGCGCGCGTGTGTGTGTGTGTGTGTGTGTGTGTGTAGTGATAGTGTGATTGATGAAGAGCAGTATCCACTAACTCACTGTTGTGTGTGTTGATCATGAATTCAGTCATTGAAGTGTATTCGTTGTTCTCTTCATATTGACAGCAGAGTAAAACATGTCCATCAACAGCCTCTTACCAGTACCGCCCACCACCTGGAGAATGAGAGAGAGATGAGACTAGAGCTCACAGAAGAGATAGTGAGAGGGCTCAACGACTGATACATAAAGTAAAGACACAATTTTGATTGAACACACTTGCTCTCAAAGCCGACCTAGAGGTCCTCCTAGAGACCTCTCCTCTCCTGTAGATCCAGCATACCAGTAGCAACTAGGCTACTTAAAACAATGGTTGGAAGGTCAGCTAGACATTAGTTCACAAGATACTCCAAAAGGTTGGACAGTAGCTGGAGTCTTGGGTTTGGCCGGTTGTCGCTGAATGCCAGAGGCTGAATGGGGCCTCAAGGGGTGGTCACTCCAATTGGTCCTGTACTCACATCTGCGACCGCGGTCAAGATTTGGTCAAGTGGTCAAGACAGAAATAAGGGAACAGTCAAGAGTCAACGTCCAATCGCAACTCTCTGGTCAACGGTCAAGAACAGCCGTAGTTGCTAATTATAACGTTAATTACCAGGGGCTGTCACGTGCTCACTCATATTACACCCCTTGGCTGGATCACGTGAGGGTGGGGCTCTAGCTGCAGTCGATCGAGTGTACAGAACAAACAAGCAGATTATTTTTTTGTATTATACTATTATACGCTATATGCAATTTATGCATGCAGACCACAATCTCATGCAGTGTCAACGGTTTCCCCGGATTTCAGTGCAACAACCAGCATTTTCGGGCTCCTCTATTGGTCGTACATGAAGGAATCCTCGACTCACATCAGTTCATCGTAGCCACTCGGATACGACAACGCTGGGCGGAGCGTGCAAAGAGCACGTGAGCCCTTGTCATTGCATGCATGTACAACGACCGGTCAACGGTCAGAGGAGGTTGGAAGCATTAGTATGCGCACGTGATTGTAGGATGTTATTATGCGCACGTGATTTCGAATGAGCATAGCTAACGTTCCATCGTGAGGCGTGGCTCAATGGCGCTGCATACAGCACTAGAACTCATTCGTGGATTCTTTCTAAAATGGTATTGCGTAGAGCTTGATTACTGGTCTTACTTAAAGATATGATCTTAGAATAATTGGTTTAGCTATTTGCATAGTGCACTGCACACCAGTTCCTGTGCTTTGTATTTCGTGAAATCTAGGAAGAAGTAGCACAACTCCAGTATACAGCACACTTGTGCTGGATTCAGGAATCTTTCTTCTGTGAAACAGCTTAAATTTAAGCAACTTTCTTAGTTCTAGCTCTGACCAGGTCTCGTCAGCTGTATACTGGGTTTTGCAGATAACAATGGAGCTGTCTCTTCGCTCGCCGTTTTAAACGCCAAGATTTTGCTTCAGGACGTCTGTAGTAGGCTTGTCAATAAGCTGATTGCTTGCACGAACAATAACTGTAGTGTTTTCCACAGTTAAGAATCGTCACTACTTTCTCGCCCATAGCAGCTCAGGAACCCCTGGGTTGGATCGGGTAGATCGCATATTTGTAATCTGCTGTGCAAGAGCTTTCGATTCATACTAAACTCGTTAAATTCTGTCCAGAGAATAGCGTAAAATTGACAACTAAGATTCGCCATACATTTTGATTTGGAGAGAATTTACAAGCCACAAGTCACATGACTGAATATTAATGCTTCCAACCTCCTCTGGGTCAACGGTCAAGTAGTCAAAATCGGTACAGTCAAGCGGTCAAGGCCCAATTTGGCCGGTCAAAATTCTTGACCGCGGTCGCAGATGTGAGTACAGGACCAATTGGAGTGACCACCCCTTGGGCCTGGTAAAACCCGGAACGCGGAATACGGAATAGCGGAATAAAAGTGGGCGTGTAAGGTGGGCGCTGCTGATCAAAAATTAATGTAAACAACTGGTCAGTCTCGCACTGGGACGCTGCAAAACATGGATTTGACTGGAATGGCGCCATTATGGCGTAGTGTCGCTAGAAACTAAACCCAACACCCTAAAAACGTTCACCTAACAGCGCCCAGTATTCGCCTAACAGCGCCCAGTATGGACCTAACAGCGCCCAGTATGGACCTAACAGCGCCCAGCGGCACTATCTAACCTATTGTGCACTTTATGATAAAAGCACCAAACTTGGCACACTTATAGAGTAAGACCTTGCGAAAAAAATTAGATATGGAGGCGGTCGCAATTGTACATTATATCAGCAATTTTTAATTAAATATTAATTTAAAATAATTGGTGTAAATTTCCAAAAGAAATATTATTAAACTCATATTGTTTAGTTTATAGGACATTCTCCTTCACATTTGCAAAGAGCAGTACATTTAAGTCCAGATTTTTTGCACTTGCAGTTAGTCCTGGACCCCTAGCTTCTTGCAACCACAAGATATCAGTTCGTAGCATGTCTTGGATGCCTCTTCAATGGTGGTCCAGAATGGTTGATAAATCCCACAATCTGTCTTTTTCCACATCCCCAATGATTTGGAGAAGGGATCTTGGGATCTGGACAAAACACATTACCCCAAACATGTCCACCTTGATAGACGGCCCTCTTAACATGTTGCTGTAGTGCAGCATACGTGCATGGGTGGTATCCTTTGAACCGAAGTTGCATGTCTTAGCAAAGAGCTTTTTTCTGGCTTTGTTCACATCAGTGATGGTACTGGTTTTATCATATAAAAGTATTACAAACCTTTCGACTACACGGAGGCATTCATCTTGAATCTTATCAGGTGCCGTTGCCATTTGTAAAAGTACATTAGTTAGGTTGGGAAATGAATTCCATACAGCCCATGCTGTCTTCTTTCCATGTCCAACGAATGATGACACTGTATCACAACCAGTTAGAGCATGGAACATAGGAAGTGCAAGAGACCTCTCTGGTCCAAGACCAGCTGCTATTTTGTGTGCAGCCAAGTATCGAAAGTGTTTCCCGGTGCCAAATGCTAGCCAAAACTCAATGTTTACTGATAGCATATCTTAGTTACCATCACCGCCAGCACAACAACATCAGTATCAACAGTGCGAACTAGTATTTGGTTGTGACCTTGCTTTGCAGCATGCTGTACATGAAGCATCATGCGGCTGTCAGCCTCTTCATGACTACATGGGGCAAGTAAATGAATGTTTGGTTGAGTTGGTACACTAAGAACTTGATTCTCTTCTGTTACAATCACTTATTTACTGACTCGATGACTTTTTTAGAGAGATAGCTGAATAGCTCCGTCTTGTTTAAGTCGACCCGCAAAAAATTTTGCCAGTTGCTCGGTATGCGAGCTGAAGCAACAACTCTTTGGCGCATTCCTTTTCCGCGTTTTTGCCCTTGCAGTTGCTTTGAGAGTGTCAGCTACGTACATGTCCCAAACTAGATCTAGCCGTGTAACATGTTCCAGCTGCTTGGAAATATAAGGAAGAAAGACCTTTTGAGCATACTCTTCAAATGTCTCTACACCACCTGGCTTCAGCATCTGTACAATAGCTGCTCCATCAATGATTATGCTAGTGACCTTGGGTGCTTCAGACTGTGATTTACTGTAATTTTCTAGACATACTAACATGTCACTCTTGGTTCCCAAATGAAGTCTTCCAGCAACGGAGAGTGATGGAGGACATGCCTGGTTTTCATGTCGAATGAATTCCTCCAGGTTTCCATCTCGAGTTTGGCAGGCTATATGTACAGGCGGGAGAAGAGTTCTACATCACACTTCATCGAGCTTAGTTGCTGCTTCCCCTTTGTTGCCTTGGACTCAGCAGTGTTGAACAAAACTAGTTTATTGCGGTGAATTGTATCATGAATTGGCTTTGTTCTGTCCACTGAGCATTCCTTTACAAATGCATTAAACTGTTCTTGTCCGATTTGTTCAGCAGTATTAACTGTCTTCACTACACTTGGACTAGCAATCTCTTTGGTATCAAGAACCAGATAGCATGTGCTCTGAGGTGTCAATGTGCAATTTCAACATGTTCCTACACTACAGGCTCACTAAAACTATAGTATTGAAATCAAAACAAGCACTGCAATCAAATGTCACACTTCAATTAGCACCTTTTAATAGTGCTGCACAGTGACTATTTTACTTTAATTTTTACAGCAACAATAACTAGAATTGCGACCGCCTCCATATCTAATTTTTTTCGCAAGGTCTTACTCTATAAGTGTGCCAAGTTTGGTGCTTTTATCATAAAGTGCACAATAGGTTAGATATTTGGAGCTATGCCGCTCCACTATTCCGGGTTTTACCGTGCCCCGAGGCTGAATGCATATGCACGTTGAAACATGGGCGGTGTTGACACGCCCAATACAAGTCAGTGTGTGGGTGTGTCACATTCAGTTCGCGGTTGGTTCCTCGCGCGGTTCTGTATCTACTGGTCGATGGCATCTTACACTAGACCGGTAAGACTGCTATAGAGTGATTTACTAGCAGTGTTGATCATTGTCTATTTTTCTGCTGTTCAGGAGAGCGAGAGCGCTGAATACCGCGCGTTTCAAAGGCATTATGCTGACCTGTTGAAATCCATTGGTGACCCTACTTCACTGGCAGCAGAACTGTACTCTGCTGGTCTTCTGTCACGAGAGACGAGGAAGAGAATCTACAGTAGAACACTGGTTGAGTCAGATAAAGTGTGTGAGCTCCTAGATGCGACAGAAACAGTAATCCGACTAGACCCCAGCAACTACCACAAGTTTGTGGAAGCACTAGAGAAGGACAGTTCAATGCAGCACCTCTGTGGCAAGCTGAGGTCCACATGTGGTGAGTGTGATAATGTGTGTCTGAGTACATCCACTGACCAGTGCATGGTGTTCTGATGTAGCTCAACTCAAGTTACTGCACACTCCTCAACTGGTGTCGTCCCTACCACCAAACACATCAGCTGGTGAGTAGAGAATGTGTGTATGGTGGAATAACATGTGACAGTGTCTTACAGCTCAACAGACCACCTCCTACCATCCTCCTCCTCATTGCACTCCTCTGGAAGAACCAGTATCCATTGTCAACCTATCCATAGTTCCTGATGGCACATTAGGTGATGAGTGTGTCTAACACATTTCAATGAGTATCATTTCATTCTCTCACTATAGATGACTCTCATCTATCAGTGTTAGTGACAGCACTGAGTACAGTGTATCAATGGTTCCCACTTGGTATCCATCTTGGTTTGAGTCATCCTACCTTGAAAACTATTGAAGAGAATCAGAGAGGACAAGTGGAGAGGTGTAGGATAGACATGCTGGCCATGTGGCTGAATGGATCGGAAGAGAATCGCAACAAACAGGTCCTTCAAAATGCACTGACACAACTCACTCCTCAACTGGTGTCGTCCCTACCACCAAACACATCAGCTGGTGAGTAGAGAATGTGTGTATGGTGGAATAACATGTGACAGTGTCTTACAGCACAACAGACCAATGATAGTATGGTACCATCCTCCATCACCTCTTCATCTCATTCAAGCACAACAGGTATAATGACATACTCAGTCACTAATGACCAGTGGATGATGTGTTTCCTCTCCTCAGCTATCACCAGGAAACAGTACAAACAGTTCCTAAAGAAACGTTACCGACAGCCACTCCCTGATGATGATAAGCTACTCACTACTGCCAGCAAGCACTACATTGAGCTAGCTGTCATCAGCAAGAAGGGTATCACCAGGAAGCAAGCAGATGAGTTTACTAGAAAAAGTCTACACGGTTTGACAGAAGAGATCTTGCGTGAGAAAGCTCCGATAGCACTAGATCATATACTAAAGCCCAGAGAGGATGGTAGACCAGTACGTTGTGTCCTGGTGGAGGGTGCACCAGGTATTGGCAAGAGCACACTGGCATGGGAGGTGTGTCACAAGTGGGAGGAGTTAGAGAGTGTGAAGCAGTACGAGCTGGTGGTGCTAGTTCGCTTGAGGGAAAAGATGGCTCAAAATGCACGCTGCCTTGAGGACCTGCTGCCATGTGATGCTATCACTAACATGAAGGAGCTCTTGGCTGCAATAGGAGAAGGAAAGGGCATGCTTATCGTGTGCGATGGGTTTGATGAGCTTCCTCGTGAGCAGCGACAGGAGGGCTCAGTCTACATAGATCTACTCAAGGGTTGGCTCCTGGCAGAGGCTACTATTATTGTCACCAGTCGTCCTTCAGTAAGTGCTGAGCTCTGGAGTCTCTGCCAGCATAACATAGACAGGCACCTCGAGGTGATAGGCTTCACTAGAGAGGATATCAAGCAGTTTGCTGAGAGCGTGTTTAGTGGGGATATCCTGGCAGGGTTCTTGTCTTACATCACCAGTAATCCTCCCATATATAGTATGATGTATATCCCTCTCAATGCCGTCATTGTAGCCCTGATATACCAGGACAGCTATGACACAGATACTCCCTTCCCTACAAGCATGACACAGCTCTTTGATGCTCTCACTTGTGGTCTCATTCGCAGGCACCTCGTGTCCACATGTCGGGTTCCTAGTGAGTATTGCATGCCTCCTCCCTTCCAGCGTACAGAGGACATTACCAAGCTTCCTCCTGCAGTGGTTCAGCAGCTTCTTCAGCTAGCCAAGGTGGCCTATGAGAGTCTGTGTGAGAAAAGGTTAGTCTTCACTGACCTTGGTGAGGACTTTGAGCATCTTGGGACAATGAAAAAGACCACAAGTGTGAATGTGTGTACAGGTCCTGGGTGCTCCTACTCCTTCCTCCATCTCACTCTTCAAGAATACTTGACTGCCTTCCATATTGCTATTGTAAATCCTAGTGGCTTTGAACTGGTAAAATGGCTAGGGGAAGGTAGTGTTGTTGTGAGGTTTCTGGCAGGAATGTACAGACATGATGATAATCATAGTCACCCTGTGTACCAGGAGTTGGTACAACAACTTGCAAGCAACAGGGATTATTATAGGCGTCTACAGTTGGTCCATTGTGCATATGAGTGTCCTAGCATTATGGATAGTGTGAAGGTGGACTATAGTGAACATGATACAATCACTGTTTCACCATTTGTCGGTTTTGACTGGTATGCCACAGGATACTGCATCAGCCACTTTGATGAAAGATGGGGAATTAATGTGTATGATGACATGGGAATGGATAATTATGTTCTTCTTGAGACGGGTCTTCAATCTTCTGCTGTTGTTAAGGGAAGAATTCACTGTTTGCATATATCAGTAAGGTCATTGTCGTTTTCTCAAGTTATCGCTCCATTACGAGAATTTTTAAACCTTCATCTTGTACTGGATATTGATTGTGATTTTGATCATGATGATGAGGTTACCTTACAGCAGTTGATAGCACCAGGGAGTGGACTGAGGAGACTAGAGTATATTGATCTACATTCAAACGTACTCCTAGCAGTATTTTTTCAACCATCTTCATTGCAAGAACTTCGACTAAAATATGAGTGTGATATACAAATTGATTGTCATGAGGCCCTCCCACATGTGAACACAAACCTCAAAGAGCTCAACATCTCACGTAACCTTCTTCACCAGCTAGCTGCATTGATCGTGAATATCACTTCACTGAAATACCTGAGGATTAGTAGAATTCTACGAGTCAGTGATCTACCTGTTCTCACTAACATTGTACAGTCACACCACACACTAGAAGTACTACACATTGGAGACTACATCTACATCACGTACAATCAAACAAGCCTGCTCCAACTGATTGAGGCTGCTGGTAACAGTCGATTAAAGAAGTTGAGACTTCATGAATCAAACTATAACAACCTACCACCACACATCCACGAACAATATAAACATCTGCTGGAACCATATATTATTAGTTCATAAGAGGAGATAAGAATTTCACTTTTGAATCATTATAAATTTTTTTTTCCTTCCTGGTAAAAATATTTTATTATCTGATAACATGTTGTGATGGTGGTGTGTGGGGTGTGGTCCAGTATTCCTCTCCCTGCATCTCAGTCAGTCGTGACACTGTACGATCAAACGCAAATATCTCTTCTTGTCCAGTGAATATGCTTGCTTGAGAATCAAACGTGTTCTGCATCACAAGAGAAGAAAGATCTTGTATGAACACAAGTAGTAAATTTGTATAAAAAATATGAAACTGACCAAAAATTTGATCAAATTCTCAAAAATTACTAAGTTCAATGCAAAAATTTGCAAATAAATTTTGGTGTACCTCTTTGATGTTGAGGTCGTCCATGAGCATACGAGAGTCATCACTGAGCTGGTCAGGAGTGATGGTGGTTGAGGTGACTGGCAGAGCAAGCTGTCTGGGTGGAGCAGCAGCAGTACACACCAGCTTAACCTGTCAAACAGGATTAGATAACAAGTAAAACACACTACAGTAGAACCTGTCTATAGTGATCACTGCCTGCTTATAACAGCCAGCTAGCTAGGGACCAAACAGTACAGTGGAACCTGTCTATAGTGATCACTGACTGCTTATAACAGCTAGCTAGCTAGGGACCAAACAGTACAGTGGAACCTGTCTATAGTGGTCACTGCCTGCTTACAACAGCCAGCTTACAACAGCCAGCTAGCTAGGGACCAAACAGTACAGTGAGTGGAACCTGTCTATAGTGATCACTGTCTGCTTATAACAGCCAGCTAGCTAGCTAGGGACCAAACAGTACAGTGGAACCTGTCTATAGTGGTCACTGTCTGCTTATAACAGCCAGCTACATGTAGCTAGGGACCAAACAGTACAGTGAGTGGAACCTGTCTATAGTGATCACTGTCTGCTTATAACAGCCAGCTAGCTAGGAACCAAACAGCACAGTGGAACCTGTCTATAGTGATCTCTCGTTATCTAGTGGTATAGTCTAGTGGGTGTGGTCTGGTTGCTAGTAGTTACCTTGTGGTTATATAGTGTGTCTACTAGTGTGATAAACCGACGAGCTTGTGTTCTCATAGTGAGACTGAACTGTGGTATACCCTCGATGAAGACTGTGCTATAATGACGACACACCTCCAGATAGTCTGCTGCACTGAGTGGCTGTGAGTGGGTGTGGTTATGGGTGTGGTTTACTGGTGGTGTGATAGTACCTTATCACAGAGTGCTGTAAAGGTGAAGTAAGCACTAGATCCACTAGACCTCTCCACTATCAACTGTCTACCTAGAAACTCCAGTGTGTGAGGAACGATTGCTGCACATGACCAAGATTAGATTCTGATCTTAAAACATGGTGTCTCACCTTCTCCTTTCTTTTCAGCTAATTCCTGAAATATAGTCCACAGCTGATGATTGCTGTCCATAGCACTACTAGTGGGACTACAGAGAAGAACATGTGATGATGATGGAAGAAGTTCATAAACATGTGTGGCCAATGACTGCAAATTATGACTGGCCATCACTTGATTGTTATTGTGATGTGATCAGCATCAAATAAGAATTATTATTGAGTGGAAAATGTCCAATGGCAGGACCAATATATGTAAGAGCTTACATTATGTACACATTGCCAGCTGATTGCATGACCAGTTGACGATAGTCAGTTACTCCATCAAGCTGTAACACTTTACAATGATCCTGAGAGGGAGGAAGGAGAGGGAAAGAGTGAGAGGGAGGAAGAAGAAAAGAGTGAGAGGAAGGGAGAGGGAGAGAGCATCACTGAAAGAACATGAGTACTTGAGCTACTAATGACCTTTAATGCACTAATGAATGGTACAAAGTTGCCTCTTTGTAGACCATGCTTGTACAGATCTGTGAAGAGAGAAAAAATGAAAGAGTACGTAATTCATTTGCGACTCACCATCTGGAGGTCGATTGGAGGTTGCCACGACAACCACTCCCTCATCAAACAATGCTGTAAACAGTCTCTTCAATATCACTGCGTCTGCTATATCAGTGACCTTTCAAACAGCTCCATTCAATGCTCACAATGCATCATCCGCCATACCTGAAATTCATCAAAGCAGAGCAGTTGTACACGATCAGCAATGTAGCTAGCAACTGGACCAATCGGATCATATGAGCGGGAACTTTTACCGCCACCCTTAGGAAGACTCTTCTTGAATTCATGAATCCCTGAGAAGTAGTTGCCGACATGTTTTACTGCACAGTACTAACTCACTGTTGTGTGTGTTGAGCATGAATTCATTGAAGTGAATTCGTTGTTTTCTCTTCATATTGACAGCAGAATAAAACATGTCCATCAACATAGTCTTACCAGAACCTAGAGTATGAGAGAGAGAGAGGGAGAGGGAGAAGGAGAGATGAGAGAGGGAGAAAGAGTGAGTGAGTGTGTTGATTTTAAAAGTGCTAGTCTGACTAACCAACTGATCCATAAATGTAGACTCCTTTGACTTTCTTCTGTGATTTGTCAGCACCACCAAACAACTACCATTATAGAAAGAATGATATGCATACACATGCTCTCTCTCTCTTACTCGCTGCAGGAGGCCTGGCTCTGTGGGGTGGTAGTCACACAGGTTCATCCTCAGCTCTTCAAGATGCTCTACCACTCTCAACTGGTTGGTATCTCGCTGGAGGCTCTCCCTAGACACCAGATCATTATAACGCTGAATGAGTGAGAGGTCAGTAGAAGCTAAACTGGAACAAGCTCTCCGTACAGCTGGAACAAAGTAAAATCATCTGATACACCACTAGCAGACCTCACATACCGTGTCGCAAGCTGTAGCGAGTGTGCTGTGCCTTAAGCGATGCCTTTTGGCTCTGACAGCGACTGTGGCGGATCAAAACGCGACCAAGAACGGCACCCACTTCCATGCCCTCAGTGCACGAGGCAGCCCCGCATTAATTAGCACGCTAATGAATCATGACTCATAATTCGACAATGAACGAGGCGAGAAGCACACAGTGCCTGGATGTGTCGGGTGAGTGTCTTCTTTTATCAGCTGCTTATGGCACTTTGACTAAAGCTTCGGTGACCATTTTATTGCCGTTCTCTGCCCACAGAGCTCTACTTTGTGCTGGCGCGGTTTCTAGAGCAGAGTCCATGCCAAGAGACCGCCAGGGTGAGCCAAAAGTTTGCTACACAGGAGCTCCCAGATTCCCGCCATTCTGTTTGAATACTAGCCGACCTTGTGGCGTGTTTTAACTTATTTTCTCTCTTCTCTACACAGGTTCTGCAGACTGAATTGGCTGACAAAAAGGTGCACTGTGCACTAAGCAACGCTTTTATTGTAAAATAGCTTGAAATCCAGACTCGCTTGGTCTAGCATTCGCTTTCTTGTCTAGTGCATTAGTGCTGCTTCTGAAGCAACTGAGTCTGTGCATTTTGATCGCGGCCGCGTTTTGCCTGTGCGTTGATTCAAGCGTTCTAGAGTTACTGTACTGTGCTGTGGGCTTATTTTAACTGAATAACAGTCACTGTTCGCTTCTCCCTGCAGCTGTTGCCGCGCGCTAAGACCTGGGAAGGAGACGACCGTCTTCTCGCTTATCAGGATGTGGTGAGTAAAATTGGCGCCACGCCCCTCACATCTCCGTTCACCTCCGGCAGATTACCAGAAATCCGCATATCACTCCGGACTTCTTCGGAAAGGTTTGCACACGCTTGTGTGAGTCATTGGAGAAGAAGGAGCATGGTGCAACGAGGCGTGCACAGTCTTTGCTGGGCGGAGGCTTAGCCAGCTGTGTCCACAAGGGCCTAGGAAGACACGAACAATGTGAGTAGCTTTAATTTTTGTGAATAACTGTATTATCTTTTTGTGATCCAGGTATCCAATCACAACCACTAAGTCTCGGTCATGTGTGCAGTGGAAGTTTTGAAACCCGATCCTTGAATACATGTAAGGCATGGTTTTCTTTCTTCTTTACCAAACAGTGTTTGATCTTCATCTCTCCTTCTCCCTCTCTCCATCTCTTACTCTCTCTCTCTCTCTCTCCATTTCTCTCACTCTCTCTCTCTCTTCCTCTCCCTCCCTCCCTCTCTCTCTCTCTCTCTCACTCTCCCTCTCTGTCTCACTCTCTCTCTCTCTCTCTCTCTCTCTCTCTCTCTCTCTCTCTCTCTCTCCATCTCTCCCTCCCTCTCTCCCCTCTCTCTCCCTCTTCAGACTCCCTACTCACATCGCGACAAGTCTTCTCCACATTTCGTAACATATCAATCCAGGGACCTCAGCTCTATACTAGATTACACCAAGTAAGTATAATCATAAAAGTACAGCAGTTACTACTTGACGAAATTAATTTTATGCTCCACTTTGCTGCATTGAGAGATATATAGTGATTTTTTCTCACTGCCCACATAGTTGTAGCTTCATATGTCTCTAATGACATTGCTCTTTGAGATAGCTTTTTATTTTTTGTGTTTCGTGTTGTTGTTTTTTTATTTACTGATGTGGTTCTCTTTGTTTGACAGCATTGTACCGTGCTGGGTCATCTTGCTCCTGTGTTCTGTGTGCTGTTCGACAGGACTGGACAACGAATAATTACAGTGAGTGGATAGGTGATGAGTGAGATGAGTAATGGACAATAAGTTGTAATTAAAAAAAAACTGAAAAGTGTAGGGATGATACTTGCAAAGGTCACCCCTACACTTGTCAGGACTTTTGCAAGCCTTATTCCTTTACTTTTGCAAGTGTTATCCTTACACTTTTTAAATTTTTTTACTTTTCGTATTTTAAACTACCTGTTGACATTAATTCTCTCTTCTATCCCTCTCCCTTCCTCCCTCCCTTCCTCTCCCTCTCCCTCCTTTCCTCACTCTCTCTCTCTCCCTTCCTCTCTCCCTCCCTCCCTCCTTCTCTCTCTCTCCCTCCCCTCCTTCTCTCCCTCTCTCACTCCCTCTCTCTCAGGGTGCTGATGATGATCTTCTCAAGGTATGGTCATCTTCCTCAGGGCAGTTGCACGCTACTTTCCGCGGTCACACAGCAGAGATCACTGACATGACGATCAGTTGTGACAACAGTATGATAGCTAGTGGGAGCCTCGACAAGACCGTGAGGGTGTGGTGTGCTCATAGTGCCACACCCATTTCTGTACTGACAGGTCATGCTGGACATATAACCTCTGTACGGGTGAGTGTGAGGGGTGTGGTCTTGTACTGTGGAGCACTGGCTGTGTCTCACTGACCACTAGAGGTTCAGGTGGGACTGCCTACACCTGCAGTGGGAGGCACAGTCAGTACTCCTGTGAGCTACTAGCCTGGGTTCCAGGAGTTGCAATGGTCGATTTGTTAGTGCACAAGAGTCTGTGGGGCAGCTAGACAGTTACCTATGTGTATGAAATCGTAATTCTTGGTGTAATTTTTACCTCTCTTCGCTCTCTCCTTAGTTTTCACCATCTCCATATGAGGACTCCAGGTCAGTTAAAATTCATTATCTTGCTCACTCGCACACTGTGTTGGTGCAGATACGTCGCCTCCACTGGTAAAGGTGGCTTCCTGTGTTTCTGGAAATGGGATCCTGAGAAATCTACGTTCAGGTAAATCGACCTCTATATTCTTCTCTTGTACTGTCTTGAAATGTGCTTATTTTCTTTGCAGTAACATTCCTGTGAAGTTCATGGAGAAGAACAGAATGGGAGATCAGACACTTTGCTCAGCTTTTAGTCCAGGTGAGTTAGTGGGTGAGTGAGTGAGTGGGTGAGTGGTGAGTGAGTGATCGATTGAGTGAGTGAGTGAGTGAGTGAGTGAGTGAGTAAAGCCTAGTTCACAATGAGTCGCAGAGCTTAGCGACGCGACCCTCGCGACGCGGCAAATCGTTCACAATACGTCGCAAAGCGGCGCGGCGAAACGCATGTTTTTTTTTCTGCCGCGTGACGCGACGCGTGGATAGAACCTGGTTCTATTTCTCGCGTCGCGTCGCGGCACAGTCATTGCGACTCATTGTGAACTAGGCTTAAGTGAGTGAGTGAGTGAGCGAGCGAGCGAGCTAGTAAGCAAGCTTCCTCTTGTAGGAGGTACATTCTTCGTTACTGGAGGTACCGATAAGATCATTCGTGTCTACAAGTGTATTCCATTTCCTCCTGTGCTGGTAGCAGAGGTCCAACGACATCAGGTGGGTGTGGTCAATGGTTAATAACCTCTTCTAACTGACAATTCTACAGGAGAGAATAATGACAGTACAGTTCAGCCACACCCCTCAATGGTAAGCAATGAGTATGACGATGTGGATAGCAAAAAAATCCAAATATTGACCTGTCTTGAAACAAAATGTTTTAGCAAGACCTTTTTGCTGTATAAAAAGGTCAAGTGATTTTTTCTTCACTGACTGATTTTGGTTACAAACACGTGTTTAAGAACGAACAAAAATTTTGACTACAAAATTTGCTTTTTTGATCAACATTAATTTTCAAAAATTTGAAATCTGTATCTTTAGAAAAGTTTCCTTTTAGATAAATGGAATACATGATTTTTTCTTTGAAAAGCCTAAATCCAAAGGAGTCCTGAATGTGTGACTCACTCGATAGTCGATAGAGGTCCTGGAGACTATGATTTTTTGTCATTTTTCTCATTTCATAGTTTGTTTGCTACTGGGTCATGTGATGGTACCGCCTGTATATGGTGCTATCATCACTCACAATGGAAGACCTGCTCCGTGTCGGTCCCTGTTGAGGAAAATAGGTAAGTAATATTGAAACTATCCTGATAATTAGAGCATTCACTGTTTTTTTCTGTGTAGACCGACGAAAAACTTGAACACCGGAAAAGTTGAAAAACCCCAAGTTACCATGGTGAGTCTGTCAGGTTGTCATGGTGACTGTTGTCATGGTGATGGTTGTCATGGTGTTATAGGTGGAATGGGAGAGGACTGACACGTATCTGGTATCCGCCCACTCACCTGATTGCATTGTGAGAGTGTGGAGATCGAGCACAGGAGAGCTGGTCTCTAAACTAAAGGTACAAGAAGTCAAAATTAATTTGAATAAAGCTAGAAATAATGTTGATCAAGAAGCATTACCAAATTCATTGTGTATACAGTGGAACCACACTATAATGTGGACATTGCTTGTGATCTCAAATAATTTATCAATATTATTTTTGTATGTATCATTATAACAACCTGAAATCTCTACTTGTGGGTACCAAGGGTTTCTGGGTTCTAATGTGCCTCTTTTTTTGATTCACATGACTAGAATTTTAAAAATTGCTGTAAATGTGTCTCTTCTTCAGGAGCATTCTGGTGAAGTATTTGTCCTGGAGTGTCATCCACATGACTCCAGGATCCTGCTCACTGCTGGTCATGACGGGGTTATTATTATTTGGGACATGCTAGCAGCTGTACGACTGAAGAAATTCAAAATTGAGGTTTGCTGTGTGCCGTCACGAAGATTCTGTTTCAGCTAGTCTCTGTAGCATGAGGAAGGGCATTCATGCATTTTTGACTGTAAGTGGTCACCAGATGGGACAACCTTTGCTGCTGCAGATAGTCAAGGGTACCTTACTGTGTATGGACTAGGGTCAAGCAAGCCTTTTGAACAGGTAGGATCACTCACTCACTAAAGGCCATGATACACTAGGCAACTTTGTTGTACAATACTGTTGCCAACACAGTGTCATGCAAATTCGAAGCAACTTTGTTGCAGGCAACAAAGTTGCGTAGTGTATCATCATCGTCTTTACGCACTCACCCACTCACTCACTTACTAGCCTCGCCTCCAGACCACACCCTTCAGTTAGTGGCCTGGTAATGACTGTCTGCGCATGCGTTGTTTTTACCAGGAAAGCCTGGTAAAATGGTGTTGTTATCGTATACGTTGCGTATCGCGTGTGTCTGGTCTTCTCTTAAACGTAATACCTGCCTTTCCAACAAGCTGAGACGGCGTACTGTAGCGCTTAGCAATCGCGCGAGTAATCGATGCATATCCAAATTCCCAGGTTTTCCTGGTAAAATCAACGCATGCGCAGACAGTCATTACCAGGCCACTAACTGAAGGGTGTGGTCTGGAGGCGAGGCTAACTCACTTACACATTCACGCTCACTCTCTCACTCACTCACTCACCCTCTCTCTCTCACTCATAGTTTCCCGATGAGCAGTTCTTCCACACTGACTATCGTCCACTGATGCAAGACCGAAACCATTTCGTAGTAGACGAACAATCTCAGCTTCCTCCCCATCTTCTTCCTCCACCTTATCTAGTCGATGTGGACGGTCACCCACATCCTTCAAAGTGCCAAGAAGGCATCTTGAAACAAATCCGACCAGCAAAGCGAGATAAACTAGACTGGGCCGTTGAAGAGCTTGAAGATTATGATAGTTATATGCAGCGACACTCAGCAGCTATCAGGAACTCGAGTGGTAGATTAGGACAGAATCGAACTATCGGAGGAAGAGAGAGAGGACGAGATTCCAGCACTGGTGTTGAGCATGAGAATCGGGACGTCAGCGCACCGGCGCAGAACGGGATTGAGTCTGTTCAGGCGAACACTGAAGAAGACACTAGTAGAAAAACAGCACCTGTTAGAGCAATGGCTGATGAGGTGGACGTGATAGAGGAAGAAGAAGGCGACTCTGAGAATATTCAGAACATGCTGTCCAGCATAGTGTACTCTCTCGGGCTCACACAGGAGGAGGTACAGCAAGCTATCAGCTACTGGCACAGCAGAATGATAGTACCCCAGTTGGATCAAGATCTGGTCAAGTAAGCTTTCAAAGTAGACACTAGACAGATGAAATGCTGGCTGTGTTTCACTGACCACTAGAGGTTCAGGTGGGACTGCCCACACCTGCAGTGGGAGGCACAGTCAGTACTCCTGTGAGCTCCTAGCCTGGGTTCCATGAGTTGCATTACAATATCTGTTCAGTGCATCAGAAACATGCTTGTTTGATCATAGTCTCTCTACTCCACACAGTGAGATGCATTCCTCTCAGATGACACTTTGTGAAGAAGAGGAAGAGATCTATCAAGTGCAGCAACTGCTCAGTGACACACCACCACCTGTGAGCTCCCTCTCTCTCTCTCTCTCTCTCTCTCTCTCTCTCTCTCTCTCTGTCTCGATGGTGTAATGATGACATCATACCATATTCACTGAACTCAGTAGTGATGGTCAATATTTTCAGCCTTGTCTGATTCACCATCTCATGTATTAGTAGATGTGCTCAAACTATTGCATGTCAGATCTTCGTGGTTCTGGCTAAAATGCAAACTGTACAGTGTTATCAGATGCTTTGTTTTCTCTATCAGGCTCCTTCTCCCAAGTTTGATCATGTTAAAGGACGTTCCTTGCGCAGTGGACGCACCATACCTGACCCACTGGCTTCTGTGGTTGGTGAGAGTGACTCCACTAAAGATGGTGTCTTGACAAGCACCAGCGAAATGGAGGAAGAAGAGGTGGAGATCGAGGAGGAGGAGGACAACTGGGAGATGCTGAGGTGACCCTCACACCATCACTACTATCACCCTCACTACTATCACTATCACTACTATCACCCACCCTCACTACTATCACCATCACTACTATCACCATCACTACTATCACCATCACTACTATCACCATCACTACTATCACCATCACTACTATCACCCTCACTACTATCACCATCACTACTATCACCATCACTACTATCACCATCACTACTATCACCCTCACTACTATCACCATCACTACTGTCACCATCACTACTATCACCATCACTACTATCACTACTATCACCATCACTACTATCACCCTCACTACTATCACCATCACTACTATCACCATCACTACTATCACCATCACTACTATCACCACTACTATCACCATCACTACTATCACCCTCACTACTATCACCATCACTACTATCACCATCACTACTATCACCATCACTACTATCACCATCACTACTATCACCATCACTACTATCACCATCACTACTATCACCATCACTACTATCACCATCACTACTATTTGTTTGTTTTCTTCACAGTACGGCTTCTAGTGATATTTCAGATTGGACCACTGAGGTTGATGGGATGAATTTCATCTCACCATCTCGCAAGAGATCACAGCGACGAAAACGCCAGTAAGACAGTAGATAGAGTGTCTAGCTGCCTGGCTACCACACTAAATCACTTACTCACACACACTCACTCACTCGCTCGCTCACACACACACACTCACTCTCTTGCCTTCTCTCTGCAGATATTCTAACTATTCAGATGAGTCCTCAGAGATCAGTGGAGGTAGAACAGTAGTGGAGGATGAAGAGGAGAGAGACAAGGAGAAGAGAAGAGTGAGGAAGAAACGAAGGATGAGTCCAGACGATCAAGATGAGCCAGTGAAGGAAAGAAGAAGATCACGTCCCTCACTACCAGTAAGCTTTGACCAGAGTTACTGTAATAGTTCTCATTGTTGCTCAGTAATGATGTATTTGGCTCTTTCCTCTCTTTAGGTAAAAGGTGTGGATCTCACAGCCTACTGGCCGTCTGATTGGTTGAAGTCAACTAAACCACGCCCCTCACCTTACTTCCCTCAAGTTGGTGATATTGTGAGTACATGTACTGGTGTGTTATGGGTCACTACTGGTCTCTCTCTCTTCCTCTCAGGTGGTGTATTGCCGACAGGGACACGAGCTATATCGTGATGCAGTCCGTGAGAACAAAGCGTATCCATGGAAACACCAGCGAATGCCCTGGGAGAAGTTCACACTGAGAGTAAGTCTAGTCCATGCTGCTTTAGCTGGCTGTGGCTGTCCAAAGTTGGCTGTGTCTTTATTATCTATTTCCTCTCCAGCCTCAAGAATTCTGTCAAGTAAAGAATGCTCATTTCGTAGTTGGTCCACCCACTCTCTGCTCTATAACACTAGGTGAGTGACTCGTGTGAGACTACTTTAGTTCAAGAGCTCACTAGAAATGGAGCACTGTGTAGTAATCCTGGATATACCTGTAGATAGCTGAGTCTGACTAACTGATTTATATTCTTATCTTCTATAGCTCTCTTGTCTCCTCCAATCTCTGATGCTCCATGCTCCAGTCAACAAGCTATGGCTACCAATCAACAAGTAGTGTTTACCTTCAAGTAAGCACTGACTCCTCTCTCTCTCTCTCCCTCCCTCCCTCCTATCCATCCCTCCTCCCTCCCTCTCTCTCTCTCTCCCTCCCTCTCTCCTTCCCTCCCTCTCTCAATCTCTCCCTCCCTCCCTCTCTCCCATCCATCCTAACTTCTTTATCATATCAAAGGTTCCATGATATGGATAATGTATTGGACTTCATTATTCTCGAACAAGTCTACAAAGAAAGTCTCAAGCGACAGTGGTCGTCTGGAGACCGGTTCCAGAGCCTCATAGACGACCAGTACTGGTCTGGGACCATCCTGAAGCGTAGACCATTCTCTGAAGACACTCCTAACAGTGTATGGCAGATGTACCATATCAAGTGGGACGATGGCGCTACCGATCAGCTCAGTCCATGGGACCTTCACCCACTGGAGATTGACAATGGTGAAACAGGTACACAAGATTATATGTTACACGATGATGCAACTATTGACTATCTCTCTCTCTCTCTCTCCTGCTTTCTCTCCTGCTCTCTCTCTCTGCTTCTCTAGAGTCCTTCACTCCTCTGGTCTCATGTGAGGAGCTCCTCTCAGCGTGGGACAGGGAAGGTGAGAGGGAACGGATCCTTCAAGGACTAGACGCCATCTTGGAGAAGGAAGAAGATGAACTAGAAGAAGCAGACATGTTCCTGGACCCAGTAGATCTCGATGAGGAGCCGACATATTGTACAGTGGTACCTTTCCCAACAAGTGTATCAACTATAGCTGAGAGATTGAGAAACGGGTTTTACAGGTACGAACAGGAATAGTTAGAAATATGATACACAGATGTAATTTATCTCTCTCTCTCTCTCTCTCTCTCTCTCTCTCTCTCTCTCTCTCTCCAGACGGAAGATAGCTCTCATCTGGGAGGTTGTGTTGCTGGCTCGTAATGCACTATCTTACAACGAAGAAACCAGTCTCATTGTCAAGCACGGAAAAATTTTTGTACAAACTTTACTAAAATTTATCAGGTCACCCATCAAAATTGATATTTGTTTAAAATTTTTACCAATTTTTTATACTCGCAGGACTCCTTCGTGTAGCAATATAATGGAGTGTTATCGTCCTGACCTTTCTGTAGCTGATGATGACCTTCCCACAGAGGTCATTGCTCCGGAGGTCGAACTGGTTGAAGCAGAGGAACTGTTCACTGCTCCAACTGAGACAAAGATAGCACCATCCTCACCCGTGAAGAGAAAATCAAAGGTTGATAACTTCATGACTCATGTGTAAGGTGGTGAGTGAGTTTGGTTTCCTGCAGAGACTACAAAATCTGATGGATCGTAGTGAAGAAGGAGAAGAGGAGAAGATGGAGGTCGAGCAAGATGAGCTTGTGAACAACAGAGACCAACTGGTTAGTAACTAACTCACTCACTCACTCACTCACTCACTCACTGGCACCTCTCTCTCTCTATTCTCCTCAGCTCTGGTTTGATGCTGCTGTGCAGTTGTTGGACGATCTCTGTCAGAACGAAAACTCACCTCCTTTCCTGAAACCAGTGGACACAGAAACATGTCCAGTGAGTAAATAGAGTCATCACCCACTCACCCATTCACTCACTCATGTGATCTCTCTCTCTCCCTCTCTCTCTCTCCCTCCCTCCCTCACTTTCTCTCTCTCAGGACTATCCATTGGTTGTTTGTTGTCCGATGGATCTTAGTCTAGTTCGTCAGAAGCTCTCTGAGGGTCACTATCGAGTGCCAAGAGAGCTCATTGATGATGTTAGACTGATCTTTACTAACGCTAAAGAGTACAATCAACACAAATCACAGGTTTGTATATCTTAGTATACTCTTGTACAGCCCAGTATACTCTTGTACATTCCAGTACGCTCTTGTATATCTCAGTATACTCTTGTATATCCCAGTATACTATTTCACGTCTCAGTATACTCTTGCACATTCCAGTATACTCTAGTACATCCCAGTATACTCTTGCATATCTCAGTATACTCTTGCATATCTCAGTATAGTACTTTAGAAAATGTCCACAGAAATTAAAACAAAAGTCTTGCACAATGTGCGATGTGAAATTGAAGTTTTACATAATAATAATCGTTATCTTACATGTACACATGTATAATTTGGTGTTTCCTCCTCACAGGTCTACAAGATGGCTAAGTCTCTTCAAGCGTTGTTCGAGATCAAGGTACTGGAGTTCCTGAAATCATGTCAATCTGAGGACAGCAGACCAGTCTATGGTACCAGACGAACCCTCGGTATTCTAGCGGAATCCACTCCACAGATCCCATCTAGACTAAGATCATCTTCTCACAGCACTGCGGACACAATGAGCAGTTTGATAATGAACGGACTATCAACCTCGACTGAAGAACTCTCCTCGAACGATGAATCTGAGAGCAGAGACGAACTGTCCATTGAGGAGGAGGAGGAGGGCGTGGTCAGAAGACGTGTGACCACTAGGAGTAGATCACAGCGGAAGAGACGATATGATGATCAGGAAGGGGGCGGGGCAGTGGGCAGGGTAGTGACTAGGTCAGCGTCAAAGAGACTCAGACGATTGAGCATGTCAGACGATGAGGAAGATGATGAGTTAGAGGATGAAGAAGATGAGGTTATTCCACGAGTATCACACATTGTCACTACACGAACTGGTAGAACAGTCAAACCAACCATCAAATATTAATAATACTTCATTTTGTGGTTATTAATGAAATCTAAAGCCTTACCAATTTCTTTACAGTTGGCATCATGTTGTCATGTCATTGTTTAGACATCATGCATCCAGCTAGTGACACTGAAAACCAACTCATCACCATGGCAATGCAGCTACACAGCAAGGCTTGCAAAACCCATTATATTATGCATTCTCAGAATAGACACTAACGACAACAAGCTACGCCTTTGAAAGGTGTGGCTTGTTTTGTTGACAGTTAAGATATGGCGTCTTGTGCCGATCAGGTAAGAATGTTTCTTTAGCAGCATCGGTCCATAGCTGCATTGCTGTATGTAGCATATATATATATATATAATAATACTTGTCTGTAATCTTCGTCTGCTGTTCAGGAGACCGAGAGCGCTGAGTACCGCTCGTTCCAAAGGCATTATGCTGACCTGTTCAAATCCATTGGTGACCCTACTTCACTGGCAGCAGAACTGTACTCCGCTGGTCTACTGTCACGAGAGACGAGGAAGAGAATCTACAGTAGAACACTGGTTGAGTCAGATAAAGTGTGTGAGCTCCTAGATGCGACAGAAACAGCAATCCGACTAGACCCCAGCAACTACCACAAGTTTGTGGAAGCACTAGAGAAGGACAGTTCAATGCAGCACCTCTGTGGCAAGCTGAGGTCCACATGTGGTGAGTGTGATAATGTGTGTCTGAGTACATCCACTGACCAGTGCATGGTGTTCTGATGTAGCTCAACTCAAGTCACTGCACACTCCTCAACTGGTGTCGTCCCTACCACCAAACACATCAGCTGGTGAGTAGAGAATGTGTGTATGGTGGAATAACATGTGACAGTGTCTTACAGCTCAACAGACCAATGATAGTATGATACCATCCTCCATCACATCTTCATCTCATTCAAGCACAACAGGTATAATGACATATTAGTCAATCACTAATGACCAGTGGATGATGTGTTTCCTCTCCTCAGCTATCACCAGGCAACAGTACAAACAGTTCCTAAAGAAATGTTACCGACAGCCACTCCCTGATGATGATAAGCTACTCACTACTGCCAGCAAGCACTACATTGAGCTAGCTGTCATCAGCAAGAAGGGTATCACCAGGAAGCAAGCAGATGAGTTTACTAGAAAAAGTCTCCACGGTTTATCTGAAGAGATCTTGCATGAGAAAGCTCCGATAGCACTAGATCATATACTAAAGCCCAGAGAGGATGGTAGACCAGTACGTTGTGTCCTGGTGGAGGGTGCACCAGGTATCGGCAAGAGCACACTGGCATGGGAGGTGTGTCACAAGTGGGAGGAGTTAGAGAGTGTGAAACAATATGAGTTAGTGGTACTAGTTCGGTTGAGAGAGAAGAAGGCTCAAGAGGCACGCTGCCTTGGGGACCTTCTGCCATGTGATGCTACCACTAACATGAAGGAGCTCTTGGCTGCAATAGGAGAAGGAGAAGGCATGCTTATCGTGTGCGATGGGTTTGATGAGCTTCCTCGTGAGCAGCGACAGGAGGGCTCAGTCTACATAAAACTACTCAAGGGTATGCTCCTGGCAGAGGCTACTATTATTGTCACCAGTCGTCCTTCAGTAAGTGCTGACCTCTGGAGTCTCTGCCAGCATAACATAGACAGGCACCTCGAGGTGATAGGCTTCACTAGAGAGGATATCAAGCGGTTTGCTGAGAGCGTGTTTAGTGGGGATATCCTGGCAGGGTTCTTGTCTTACATCACCAGTAATCTTCCCATATATGGTATGATGTACATCCCTCTCAATGCCGTCTTTGTAGCCCTGATATACCAGGACAGCTATGACACAGATACGCCCTTCCCTACAACCATGACACAGCTCTTTGACGCTCTCACTCGTGGTCTCATTCGCAGGGACCTCGTGTCCACATGTCGGATTCCTAGTGAGTATTGCATGCCTCCTTCCCTCCAGCGTACAGAGGACATTATCAAGCTTCCTCATCTAGTGGATCAGCAGCTTCTTCAGCTAGCCAAGGTGGCCTATGAGAGTCTGTGTGAGAAAACGTTCGTCTTCACTGACCTTGGTGAGGACTTTGAGCATCTTGGGACAATGAAAAAGACCACAAGTGTGAATGTGTGTACAGGTCCTGGGTGCTCCTACTCCTTCCTCCATCTCACTCTTCAAGAATACTTGACTGCCCTCCATATTGCTATTGTGAATCCTAGTGGCTTTGAACTGGTAGAATGGCTAAAGGAAGGTAGTGTTGTTGTGAGGTTTCTGGCAGGAATGTACAGACATGATGATTATCATAGTCACCCTGTGTACCAGGAGTTGGTACAACAACTTGCCAGTATCCAGTATACTAGTCTACAGTTGGTCCATTGTGCATATGAGTGTCCTAGCATTATGGATAGTGTGAAGGTGGACTATAGCAAACGTTATACAATAGATGTTGAACCAGTAGTTGGTTTTGACTGGTATGCCACAGGATACTGCATCAGCCACTTTGAAGAAAGATTTGGACTAATTGTAATGAATAATGAGTCAGAGGAAAATATTGATCTCCTGGTGAAGGGTCTTAGGTCCTCATCTATTGCTAAAGCGAGAATTTTGTCATTAAACATAACTGGATCGTCCCTTTCTGTAATTATTACATTAAGAGAGTTTTGTCGATTGAAGAAACTTGTATTATGGAGGGTTAACATTGATCATGATGATCTGGTCATCTTACAGCAGCTGATAGCACCAGGGAGTGAACTAAAGTATCTATTTATGTCTGGCATTGGATTGCCAAATAGTAGCTCATTAATCTTAACATTATTTCAACCTTCTTCATTGCAACAACTTGGATTGGAAATTATTGACACTTTTGTTGATACTCAGCTTCTTCCACATGGTAACACAAACCTCAAGGAACTTGCCATTTCATGTGACCTTCTTCACCCACTAGCTGCATTGATCGTGAATATTGCTTCACTGACCTACCTGGAGATTGATGATCCACTAAGCACTAGTGATCTACCTGTTCTCACCAACATTGTACAGTCACACCATACACTAGAAGTACTACACATTGAAGAGATAAAAGATTACACTGACTCTACTAACCTGCTCCAACTGATCAAGGCTGCTGATAGTAACGAACATGTAGTAACATTCAAACTTGATATAGTAGTCTATAACAAGCTACCACCACACATCCAAGAACAATATAAGCATCTTTTAAAACCTTGTAATTAATGATAATACATGTACTTATGTGCTCATTATGATTTTTTATATAACAGTTCAATATTATTTTGAATAATTTTTTAACTACATGTACTTTGTCTTTTTTTCTTGTACATGTGTAGAACGCATCATTTCTTAATAAATTATTTTTGTCACTCCTGTTTTGTAATTGTTTACTACTTGGGCAGAGTTTGAATATGTGTAGCTAATACTTCAAATTGATCTCACGTGCAATACATTAGATAGTGATGATGGGTAGTATACTGCCTGGAGGAGGAGTACTGGAAGATGATGCATGACTTGGAATGGATTGCAACAGCTTTGAGTTCATGCTCTTAGCTTGAGCTAGCTTGCTAATTCATGACATTTCATCCTAGCTAGTAGAATGACTTTCTCTCATTCTAATCCATTAACTCAATAATGTTACTTTTGCGAGATGTGTAAGATTAAACCCTTTATGGCTCATCTCACCAACCTGAAATTTATGGTTCTGGAAATTTATGGAAATTTGTTTGGTTGTTAGTCGATGTCCTATCATTTGCTTACTCAGACCAGCTATGGACCAGCTTCCATTACCGAGGTCCATAGCTGGTCTGAGTAAGCAAATGATAGGACATCGACTAACAACCAAACAGACACCAAAGGATGGAGTAGTGCTTGACAATAAGGTACAGTAAGTTGGTATATGGTGATATTTACGGTACTGCATATACTTTTTTAGTTGCTGCAGTCGATGAGCTTTATTGAAACTTTTCGACAAATTAACAGTCGAAGGACAACTCCAACTAGTGGAGCAGCCTACTACAATAAAATTAACTAATAATTATGTGAACATGATGAGCAGGGACGTAAAAAATGATAAGTACACAATAATATTATGTCAGATAATAAAATGATTCCGGAGAAACTCAAATAGAGAATGTTTTATGCTACTTTATCTTGATTGATATAGTGCAGTCATGCAATGTACAGTGATGATGGAAAGACAGAGCTGGGTGGGACATGCAGTATATCGTACTGCTGAAAGACAACGGAGTGCGGCAATTCAAGTAAGATGTAAGAAAATTCAAATTTCCCGCTGTACAGTCTGGAGGCGCGGTTGGTTACGCCCACTAAAACACATGGAAAAAGCGCGGCATGCATTCCAGCCTTCCAGGCAAGAGACTCGTACATGCAGTGGCGGATCTAGGGTAGATCCAGAGGTGCTCGCGAACCCCCCTTTGCGCTCAATAATGATATTCACAAGCAAATTAATTGCCATACCTTATGAGGAATTTAGTTTACACAACATAACTAGGGGTTATCCCACATTCACCACCTGCAAGGCTGTAGTCAGCTGACTAAACTAACTAGCGAATAAGAAAATAGACGAGGTTTTGACCGGAAGTAGGCGTGGTTTTCAAAAATTCGTGGGCGCGCAAGCGCGCCCATTCAACTGAGAACCCCCCATTCTCCAATCCTAGATCCGCCACTGCGTACATGTACAGTCGAACTAACATCTCTCAGGCTCTGATCATCTCTGGACCGACAAACTCTGGTCCTCTATCATGTGAGTGAAGTGATTTTTACAAAATTTAGCTTTTCTATTTCTCTCCGGCAGCTGACAGACCCTCTTATAATCATCTCCTTCATCTCAAGAAACCTGATGGGTCTTCTCTGAGAGTTATTCGATTGATCTCATCATTGGAACAATGGCAGTGCACAGACCTAGCTCACATGCTCTTGAAGGATGATGATCTAGTGAGAAGGTATCAGGTTACAGGTGGAATGGGAGAGGACTGACACGTATCTGGTATCCGCCCACTCACCTGATTGCATTGTGAGGGTGTGGAGATCGAGCACAGGAGAGCTGGTCTCTAAACTAAAGGTACAAAAATTCGAATAAAGTTCAAAATTTTGAAATGTTGATCAAAATTTTTATCAAATTCGTTTTGTATACAATGGAACCCCTCACTGTGGTCACCTCTGAAATAAGGACACACTATAATGTGGACATTGCATGTGGTCTCAAATAACTATCAATACTAGTCTTTGTATGTATAACAACCTGAAATCAGGACTATACTTGTGAGTACCAATGGTGTCCGGATTAGAGGGGTTCAATGTACCTATTTTTTGTTGACATAACCAAAATTTTAGTAAAAATAATGCACCTCTAGACATTATGCTGCGTACCAAGGGAGTCCGGATTCTGTCTGAATTAGAGGGGTTCAACTGTGCCTTTATTCGCATGACCAGAATTTAAAAACCTTATGAACCACTGTAAAAAAGTATGTAAAAAGGTATAATTTTCACACTCTAAAGTTGCTATAAATGTGTCTCTTCTTCAGGAGCATTCTTGGTGAAGTATTAGTCCTGGAGTGTCATCCACATGACTCCAGGATCCTGCTCACTGCTGGTCATGACGGGGTTATTATTATTTGGGACATGCTAGCAGCTGTACGACTGAAAAAATTCAAAATTGAGGTTTGCTGTGTGCCGTCACAAAGATTCTGTTTCAGCTAGTCTCTGTAGCATGAAGAAGGGCATTCATGCATCTTTGACTGTAAGTGGTCACCAGATGGGACAACCTTTGCTGTCAAGGATACCTTACTGTGTATGGACTAGGGTCAAGCAAGCCTTTTGAACAGGTAGCCTCACTCACTCCTGTCCTGTCCTGTTGTTTAGGTACCGTGAAACGGTCACCCGACTCCCACAAAGTGGGAGAGTGTAAGAGAGAGAGAGTGTGTACGTGTTACATCTGTAACTTGATGTTCCGAGAACTGGATGGCAGGGATTGAGAGACTATTGTTCAGGGCATCGATGCACAGAGAAGCCTCCTTTGCTTGCAAACCACCTTAAGCAAGAAGAGCATTGTACAGCGCCCTTCTGCTCGCTGATGGGCTTGCTTCTCTCGTCCAAACACTTATGTCTCTTTTTATCGCTTTCTCTCCGGAAGCTCCTGTGGCAAACTGTGCACATCACACGGTTTAGCTGGGGGTCTGTCTGTGGTTGTTGCTGGGGTCGCTTGTCATCATCATCGTCACTATCGTCTGGTTTGCATTGATAGCGCCAACTAGCTCTATCTTGTGTCTTCTCGTACCATTTGGCCTCAGAAATGCCAATCTCTTTGAGATCCTTTCGAAGCACATCTCTCCATCGCCTGCGTGGTCCACCTCTAGGTCGAGATTGAGGCAGCCAGCCGAAGAAAACCATTTTGGGAACACGATAACTAGGAAGTCGGCCCAGATGACCTAACCATGCAAGTCTTCGCTGTGACACCATAGTTGAGATCGTTCTCGAGTCACCCCACCTCCTCCTTACTTCCTCTGAGGAGATATGTTGTTTCCACTGCATGTCATGGGTTATTCCCAAGATTGCTCGAATACACCGATTGTGAAAAGATTCGAGTTTTTGGAGATGTTTTCTCAAAGGCACCCAGCATTCTGCTCCATACAATAGCACTGAGAGAACACATGCTTGATAAACCGTCCGCTTGTTAAGTTCTTGTCTTTAAATACAGCCTTCCTAAGAGCCCCAAAAGCTTTTGCTGATTGAGCAATCCTCTTGTCAACATCGACATCAACTCTTCCAGAAGAAGAAACAATTGAACCAAGGTATGAGAAATCTTGAACATGTTCGAAAGTGTTGTTATTTATATCAATCGAGGCCTGATCGTCAGTGCTAGCTTGGCGCCCAGTAACCATAAACTTCGTTTTAGGAACACTGACTGTTAGTCCAAATGCTCTATTCATTGCAATACTCTCATTTAGAGCTCGAATAGCTCCTTCTCTAGACCTTGCAATGAGTGCTGCATCGCACTCACTCACACACTCACTCACTTATACCAGGAGCACATGAACAGAAGGAGCGTGCAACTGTAAACCACGCGTTAGTGCCAACAGTGTATAATTAGATTCACAGATTTGTGCTCAGAACTTCCATATTTGGAAGTTTTTGTGCCATATTTGGAAGTTTTTGTGACGTACGTTCTGTGCACGTGATACATAATAGATCTAAGTGCGGCAAGAGAGGATGGCGCGAACCCCTCGAGTCGCCCTCGACGTCTTAGTCAGGCCAGCTCCAAGAGAAAGCTGATCATGCTATCTCCCCGGCGGATTCATTTACAACAAGTGAAGAACTTGCCCGTGAGGAGCGCAATGAAAGCTGAGATGACCGTATTTGAGCTGACGTCGAGGGCGACTCGAGGGGTTCGCGCCATCCTCTCTTAATCTTGCCGCACTTAGATCTATTATGTATCACGCGTTAAATAGATATGACGTACGTTCATACCTAGGTAAAGCGGAAGTACGTCATTAATTATTAAAGTGTTGGCACTGAAGTTGCACGCTCCTTCTGTTCATGTGCTCCTGCTTATACACATGCACTCACTTACACAGTCACTCACTCACTTACATAGACATTCACTCACACACACACTCACTCACTCACTCACTCACTCACTTACATACTCATTCACTCACACACACACTCACTCACTCACTCACTCACTTACACACTCACTCGTTCACTCACTCCTTCACTCACTTACACACTCACTCAACTCATCCACTCTCTCTCTCACTCATAGTTTCCTGACGAGCAGTTCTTCCATACTGACTATCGTCCACTGATGCAAGACCGAAACCATTTCGTAGTAGACGAACAATCTCAGCTTCCTCCCCACCTTCTCCTCCACCTTATCTAGTCGACGTGGACGGTCACCCGCATCCATCAAAGTGTCAAGAAGGCATCTTGAAACAAATCCGACCAGCAAAGCGAGATAAACTAGACTGGGCAGTTGAAGAGCTTGAAGATTATGATAAGTATATGCAGCGACACTCGGCAGCTATCAGGAACTCGAGTGGTAGATTAGGACAGAATCGAACTATCGGAGGAAGAGCGAGAGGACGAGATTCCAGCACTGGTGTTGGAGCATGAGAATCAGGACGTCAGTGGACCGTGCAGAACGGGATTGAGTCTGTTCAGGCGAACACTGAAGAAGACACTAGTAGAAAACAGCGCCTGTTAGAGCAATGGCTGATGAGGTGGACGTGATAGAGGAAGAAGAAGGAGACTCTGAGAATATACAGAACATGTTGTCGCATAGGTACTCTCTCGGGCTCACACAGGAGGAGATCCAGCAAGCTATCAAGATATGGCACTGGCACAGCAGAATGTAAGTATCCCAGTTGGATCAAGATCTGGTCAAGTAAGCTTTGTAATACTGAAAAGTAGACAGATGAAATACACTACACTGGCTGTGTCTCACTGCCCACTAGAGGTTCAGGTGGGACTGCCCACACCTGCAGTGGGAGGCACAGTCAGTACTCCTGTGAGCTCCTAGCCTGGGTTCCTGTTTAGAAACACACTTGTTTGATCCAATGTCTCTACTCCACACAGTGAGATGCATTCCTCTCAGATGACGCTTTGTGAAGAAGAGGAAGAGATCTATGAAGTGCAGCAACTGCTCAGTGACACACCACCACCTGTGAGCTCTCTCTCTTCCTCTCTCTCTCTCTCTCTCTCTCTCTCTCTCTCTCTCTCTCTCTCTCTCTCCCTCCCTCCCTCCCTCCCTCCCTCCCTCCCTCCCTCCCTCCCTCCCTCCCCTCTCCCCCCCTCCCTCCCTCTCTCTCTCTCTCTCTCTCTCTCTCTCTCTCTCTCTCTCTCTCTCTCTCTCTCTCTCTCTCTCTCTCTCTCTCTCTCTCTCTCTCTCCTCCCTCCCTCCCTCCCTCCCTCCCTCCCTCCCTCCCTCCCTCCCTCCCTCCTCCCTCCCTCCCTCTCCCCCCCTCCCTCCTCTCTCTCTCTCTCTCTCTCTCTCTCTCTCTCTCTCTCTCTCTCTCTCTCTCTCTCTCTCTCTCTCTCTCTCTCTCTCTCTCTCTCTCTCTCTCGATGGTGTAATGATGACATCATACCATTTCACTGAACTCAGTAGTGATGGTCAATATTTTCAGCCTTGTCTGATTCACCATCTCATGTATTAGTGGATGTGCTCAAACTATTCCATGTCAGATCTTCGTGGTTCTGGCTAAAATGCAAACTGTACAGTGTCATCAGATGCTTTGTTTTCTCTATCAGGCTCCTTCTCCCAAGTTTGATCATGTTAAAGGACGTTCCTTGCGCAGTGGACGCACCATACCTGACCCACTGGCTTCTGTGGTTGGTGAGAGTGACTCCACTAAAGATGGTGTCTTGACAAGCACCAGCGAAATGGAGGAAGAAGAGGTGGAGATCGAGGAGGAGGAAGACAACTGGGAGATGCTGAGGTGACCCTCACACCATCACTACTATCACCCTCACTACTATCACCACCATCACTACTATCACCATCACTACCATCACCCTCGCTACTATCACCATCACTACTATCACCACCATCACTACTATCACCATCACTACTATCACCATCACTACTATCACCCTCACTACTATCACCATCACTAGTATCACCCTCACTACTATCACCATCACTACTATCACCATCACTACTATCACCATCACTACTATCACCATCACTACTATCACCCTCACTACTATCACCATCACTACTATCACCATCACTACTATCACCATCACTACTATCACCATCACTACTATCACCATCACTACTATCACCATCACTACTATCACCATCACTACTATCACCATCACTCACTATTATGTTTGTTTCTTCACAGTACGGCTTCTAGTGATATTTCAGATTGGACCACTGAGGTTGACGGGATGAATTTCATCTCACCATCTCGCAAGAGATCACAGCGACGAAAACGCCAGTAAGACAGTATACATGTAGATGGAGTGTCTAGCTGCCTGGCTACCACACTGAATCACCCACGCACAAACTCACTCATTCACTCACGCACTAACTCACTCACTCACACACTCGCTCACTTGCCTTCTCTCTGCAGATATTCTAACTACTCAG
>OZ024783.1:2797136-2842136 GCA_964017065.1 Haliclona indistincta | reverse complement strand
ATGGAAGCTGGTCCATAGCTGGTCTGAGCAAGCAAATGATAGGACATCGACTAACAACCAAACAAATTTCCATAAATTTCCAGAACCATAAATTTCAGGTTGGTGAGATCAGCCATAAAGGGTTTAATCTCACACGTCTCGCAAAAGTAACATTATTAAGTTAATGGATTAGAATGAGAGAAAGTCATTGTACTAGCTAGGATGAAATGTCATGAATTAGCAAGCTAGCTCAAGCTAAGAGCATGAACTCAAAGCTGTTGCAATCCATTCCAAGTCATGCATCATCTTCCAGTACTCCTCCTCCAGGCAGTATACTACCCATCATCACTATCTAATGTATTGCACGAGAGATAGTAACATGATATAAAAAATAACATATTATTCAAACTCTGCACAAAGTAGTAAACAATTACAAAACAGGAGTGACAAAAATTATTAAGAAATGATGCGTACATGAAAAAGACAAAGTAGAAATAATTATTCAAAAGAATTAATATTGAACTGTTACAGTGCTTACAGCCTAAAGAGGGCACTCAGCTGATTTTCTTATTTAGTCCACACAACTTTCTACATAGCTCTTTCTATTGCATTAATGCAGATTGCAACTTTGAGCATGACAAAATGCAAGACACACGATGCTCTACAGCTCTCTCCCATTGAAGCTAATACAATAGCGCCATGTTTGTGACATCACTATAATTTGTACGACGTCACGACGAACCACACCTACGACACAGCAGCCACAGTCTAGCGCCACAACGAAGCTTGGTGGTTGTTATTTCCTCGAGCTTAGCTAGTATCTATGCTGCAGAAGCACGCTTAAGAACGGGCAAAGCGCAAAACACAGATTATGATCGGCGCCATTCTTGCCGCTCGACGGTTGGCGGCGCAGCGCACGCAGAACCACGTAATCGATAAACGCTCTTATTGGATGAATATCATTATAACACGGCAGAGAGTCGAAGTCACAGCTAAAAGTTGGTGTTCTCAATGACCGCGTTTGCGCATGGATGGACGTATCGCGCTAGTTTAAAAACTAGTGAAAACTACAAGTATCTGGCTATCCAGATATCAAGTGGTTTTTCTTAACTCGCAAAGCTGTTGAATTCTCAGCTTAAAGCTTTTTTCAACTCAAAAACACTAAAATTTCCGTCCTTTTTGGCTTCCTACATTAGCATGGATCAAAGATAAGCCTCCAAACTTGGTGAGATGAACAATGACCTACCTTAAAATCAAACAGTAAATGGTTTTTGCTTAACTCAAAACAACACTAAAATGCTGGCTTAAAGGTCATTTGCAATTGGAAGGTGTCAACTTGTATCACTTAAACATTATTATTTTCAGAAGCACATAGAATTACTATTTCTAATTTGACTAACATAGGCAGAGAGGATCATTCTACACTTACACCAACTTTGGAAGCAATAGCTCCCTGAATAATTTTTTTACAACAAAATATTTACTGAGTTGCTAAAATCAGCTGAGTGCCCTCTTTAGGCTGTAAGCACTGTATATAAAATTCAAATCAAACAATAGAACACAGTTACATGGCTGCACTAAACAGGAGTGACAAAAGAAAAACAATATACACTGTAGTTGAGGTAAAAAATTCAAAACTATTAATTAATAGTACAGTAATTGACATAATATTCGAAGCAACCAAAAGATGTTGTATAATAACGTAAAGTAAACTGCTACTACACACTGAAAGAAGGAATCATATTGTGCACATATTCATCATCAATCATCATTCAGTTAAAAAATAATATTGAAATGGTTTTAACAGATGCTTATATTGTTCTTGGATGTGTGGTGGTAGCTTGTTATAGACTGATATACTAAGTTTGAATGTTCCTACATTTTCACTACTATCAGCAGCCTCGATCAGTTGGAGCAGGTTAGTAGAGTCAGCAAAACATTTATTATGTATATCATGTTTATCAATGTCAATAGCTAGTACTTCTAGTGTGTGGTGTGACTGTACAATATTAGTGAGAACAGGTAGATCACTGTCTAGTAGATGTTTAATCTTCAGGTAGGTCAGTGAAGTGATATTCACGATCAATGCAGCTAGCGGGTGAAGAAGGTTACGGGAAATGGTAAGTTTCTTGAGGTTTGTGTTACCATGTGGAAGAAGCTGAGTTTCGTTGATAGTGTCATCAGTGCTCAAGGTAAGTTCTTGCAATGAAGAGGGTTGAAATAATGTTGAGATCAATAAACTACTAATTTGTGATTTAAATTTAGAAATATTTAGAGATTCTAGACCATTTCCTGGTGCTATCAGCTGCTGAAAGATGACCAGATCACCATTATCAATGTTAACCCTAGATAACTCAAGTTTCTTAAGTCGGGAACACTCTATTAATGTAATAATTACAGAAAGGGATGATACTAAAGTTATGCATAACGACCAAATTCTCCCTTTAGCAATAGATGAGGACCTAAGACCCTTCACCAGGAGATCAATATCTACCTCTCTATCAATATCCATCATAAGTCCCCATCTTTCATCAAAGTGGCTAATGCAGTATCCTGTGGCATACCAGTCAAAACCGACTATTGGATCAAGTTCTATTGTATCATTTTCATCACTATAGTCCACCTTCACACTATCCATAATGCTAGGACACTCATATGCACAAAGGACCAACCTTAGACCTCTATTACGGCTTGCAAGCAGCTGTACCAACTCCTGGTACACAGGGTGACTATGATAATCATCATGTCTGTACATTCCTGCCAGAAACCTCACAACAACACTACCTTCCCTTAGCCATTTTACCAGTTCAAAGCCACTAGGATTCACAATAGCAATATGGAGGGCAGTCAAGTATTCTTGAAGAGTGAGATGGAGGAAGGAGTAGGAGCACCCAGGACCTGTACACACATTCACACTTGTTGTCTTTTTCATTGCCCCAAGGTGCTCAAAGTCCTCACCAAGGTCAGTGAAGATGAACCTTTTATTGCACAAACTCTCGTAGGCCACCTTGGCAAGCTGAAGAAACTGCTGAGCCACTACAGGAGGAAGCTTGCTAATGTCCTCCGCACGCTGGAGGGAAGGAGGCATGCAATACTCACTAGGAACCTGACGTGTGGACACGAGGTGCCTGCGAATGAGACCACGAGTGAGAGCATCAAAGAGTTGTGTCATGGTTGTAGGGAAGGGAGTATCTGTGTCATAGCTGTCCTGGTATATCAGGGCTACAAAGACGGCATTGAGAGGGATGTACATCATACCATATATGGGAGGATTACTAGTGATGTAAGACAAGAACCCTGCCAGGATATCCCCACTAAACACGCTCTCAGCAAACCGCTTGATATCCTCTCTAGTGAAGCCTATCACCTCGAGGTGCCTGTCTATGTTATGCTGGCAGAGTCTCCAGAGCTCAGCGCTTACTGAAGGACGACTGGTGACAATAATAGTAGCCTCTGCCAAGAGCCTACCCTTGAGTAGATCTATGTAGACTGAGCCCTCCTGTCGCTGCTCACGAGGAAGCTCATCAAACCCATCGCACACAATAAGCATGCCTTCTCCTTCTCCTATGGCAGCCAAGAGCTCCTTCATGTTAGTGGTATCATCACATGGCAAGAGGTCCTCAAGGCAACGTGCCTCTTGAGCCTTCTTTTCTCTCAAGCGAACTAGTACCACTAATTCGCATTGTTTTATACTCTCTAACTCCTCCCACTTGTGACACACCTCCCATGAAAGTGTGCTCTTGCCGATACCTGGTGCACCCTCCACCAGGACACAACGTACTGGTCTACCATCCTCTCTGGGCTTTAGTATATGATCTAGTGCTATCGGAGCTTTCTCACACAAGATCTCTTCAGTTAAACCGTGGAGACTTTTTCTAGTAAACTCATCTGCTTGCTTCCTTGTGATACCCTTCTTGCTGATGACAGCTAGCTCAATGTAGTGCTTGCTGGCAGTAGTGAGTAGCTTATCATCATCAGGGAGTGGCTGTCGGTAACATTTCTTTAGGAACTGTTTGTACTGTTGCCGGGTGATAGCTGAGGAGAGGAAACACATCATCCACTGGTCATTAGTGACTGAGTATGTCATTATACCTGTTGTGCTTGAATGAGATGAAGAGGTGATGGAGGATGGTATCATACTGTCATTGGTCTGTTGTGCTGTAAGACACTGTCACATGTTATTCCACCATACACACATTCTCTACTCACCAGCTGATGTGTTTGGTAGTAGGGACGACACCAGTTGAAGAGTGTGCAGTGACTTGAGTTGAGCTACATCAGAACACCATGCACTGGTCAGTGGATGTACTCAGACACACATTATCACACTCACCACATGTGGACCTCAGTTTGCTACAGAGGTGCTGCATTGAACTGTCCTTCTCTAGTGCTTCCACAAACTTGTGGTAGTTGCTGGGGTCTAGTCGGATTGCTGTTTCTATCTCGACTAACAGTATAGACACTTTCTCTGAGTCCACTAGTACTCCTCCACTGAATATTTTATTTCTCGTCTCTCGTGACAGTAGACCAGCAGAGTACAGTTCTGCTGCCAGTGAAGTAGGGTCACCAATGGATTTGAACAGGTCAGCAAAATGCCTTTGGAACGAGCGGTACTCAGCGCTCTCGGTCTCCTGAACAGCAGACGAAGATTACAGACAAATATTATTTACCGGAATTATACACTACATACAACAATACAGCTATGGACTGATCCAGCTAAAGAAGCAGTCTTACCTGATCGGCACCAGTCGCCATAACCCTGTCAACAAAATAGCCACACCTTTCAAGGGCGTAGCTGGTTGTCAATGAATCTGATTAACTTGTCCATTCAGGATTTCACCAAGGGCGTATAGAGAGAAGAGGGCATGCAACGCAATACTATCCGTGAAAACATCGAAGTCTTTATTGTTACTAAGAATAGCACTTTCCGTTATCAATTATTGTTATGGGGTAAACGGAAACTGACGTCACTACCAAAGTAATGCTGAAGAACACTGCACAATACCATGCTGCGCGCGCGGATCACAGCCACGCCAGTCAAAGCGGAGAAAGACCGTGACTTCGCCTCTGTCCGATTCTGCTCGTCGCTTGTTGCAGGTAAAATACTCTGCAGCCGATCAGCAGGAAGCGACAGCGCCAACGATAGCGACAACAGTTTCGTTTTACCTGCGTCTCAGCCAACGCATCGTGATACGCGACATGGTTGGCAACCACCAGTATTCACAGCTTCATGTCGATTGTAGATTTGTCAGCTAGTTTTCCATGGAGCACGCCTCGACACGCCTAGACAAGTACACTGTATGACGCGTCCACGTTTAATGAACCTTGCGTGATGTCACATCCGCGTGGGCGTAAAATCTAATGTTAGTAACAACAATAAAGATTTCGATGTTTGTTAGTCTAGCAGCTAACCCTCCCGCCTACTGATAATTGGATGGACGGCGGAGAGGGTCTAGCAAACATTGCCATTCATAGTTTTCAACTGACCAATCAGATTCGTAATGAATATCATTTTCTCCCAGGAAGTTCATTCTTCGTGGCTTTGTTATTATTATGAATATGATTAAACATGCAGCTGAACTAGAAGCAGTGAATACACGCGGTTGGAGGCAACGCCCAGCTAATCGTAACGCGGTTTACTTTATTATTATTCATTAAAAATCAATGAATGGCAATGTTTGCTAGACCTAGTCTCGTCCCCAGACCACACCTTTTCCGCTCGCTGTCGATTTTCTTGGGCCGGAAACGATAACACTGCAGGATTTTGTGCAGTAGATTCTGATTTAGTCTCGTCCCCAGACCACACCTTTTCCGCTCTTTGGAGCGAGCGGAAAAGGTGTGGTCTGGGGACGAGACTAATTCTGATTGGTTGAAGGCTAATTAATGCGTCATATGTCACGTGAAATGGCTGAATCATGGTGTACGTCCAGCTAGCCTAGAAGCCAGCTCCATAAAGAAGGCAATCGAAGAGGCATTTGTTCAGCTAGGCTATCTAAAGCCTATACTAGTAGCCAGGAATATGCGATTACCGAGTTTGTTCTAGCTAGGGCACGACGTGTTTGTGTGCTTACCAACAGGTGAGGGAAAGTCTCTCTGCTACTCTACGCTAAGCCTGGTATTCGATCGCCTGCGAGACTGCTTAGACTTGCGTTATGATACTAAGTGTATTACAATAGTGGTGAGCCCTTTATTATCGCTATTGAAAGACCAGGTGGCTAATTTTGGAAGGAGAGGAGTCAAGTGTGTGTTAGTTGAGGCGAAGGACCGTCAGGTAGTACAAGGTATTGTTGCTGGAGATTACCAACTTGTATATCTGTCACCAGAAAGCCTCTTGTGTGACGAAAACCTTAGAAACATGTTCTCATGTTTCGAAGGTGTATTAGATAATCTAGTAGCACTGGCTGTAGACGAAGCACACTGCACGGCAGGTGATGGCGAGAGGATCTGGGCAGGCTCCAATCATAATACAAACATAAGCAATGACGTCTGGGTTTGTAAGCCTGCGCCGCTTTGTAGCATCGGGAACCTCTTTTCTGCACTAATAGCACTGACATTGCAAGTGTTATTGATCACGTGCGAGTCACGTATTGTTCACTTCCGCTAGGCCCAAGAAAATCGACGTTAGACACCAGACCCTCTTTGGAGCGAGCGGAAAAGGTGTGGTCTGGGGACGAGACTATGCTAGACCCTCTCCGCCGTCCATCCAATTATCAGTAGGCGGGAGGGTTAGCTGCTAGACTAGATGTTTGTATGCGTAGCATGCCCTCTTCTCTCTATACGCCCTTGATTTCACACAATAAGTGACAGAATATTTTAATCAGTGCAGTGGTGTTAGTGTCTATTGTGAGAATGCATAATATAGTGGGTTTTGCAAGCCTTGCTGTGTAGCTGCATTGCCATGGTGATGAGTTGGTTCCCCTTGTCACTAGCTAGCTTTCCTTGCAGAAGGCGTGGCATCTGACAACATAGCATGTAGCCAACGAATAACACTACACCAAAAGTAAACAAATTGGTAAGGTTTTAGATTTTAAAATAATAACCACAAAATAAAGTATTATTAATATTTGATGGTTGGTTTGACTGTTCTACCAGTTCGTGTAGTGACAATGTGTGATACTCGTGGAATAACCTCATCTTCTTCATCCTCTAACTCATCATCTTCCTCATCGTCTGACATGCTCAATCGTCTGAGTCTCTTTGATGCTGACCTAGTCACTACCCTGCCCACTGCCCCGCCCCCTTCCTGATCATCATATCGTCTCTTCCGCTGTGATCTACTACTAGTGGTCACGCCTCTTCTGACCACGCCCACCTCCTCCTCTTCAATGGACAGTTCGTCTCTGCTCTCAGATTCATCGTTCGAGGAGAGTTCTTCAGTCGAGGTTGATAGTCCGTTCATTATCAAACTGCTCATTGTGTCTGCAGTGCTGTGAGAAGATGATCTTAGTTTAGATGGGATCTGTGGAGTGGACTCCGCTAGAATACCGAGGGTTCGTCTGGTGCCATAGACTGGTCTGCTGTCCTCAGATTGACATGATTTTAGGAACTCTAGTACCTTGATCTCGAACAACGCTTGAAGAGACTTAGCCATCTTGTAGACCTGTGAGGAGGAAACACCAAATTATACATGTGTACATGTAAGTTAAGGACAAGAGTTCATTACCTAAGAGTACGCAACCTTCAATATACCCCCTACGGTGTTGGACATTTTCTACGACGGTCACAAGTTTACCTATGCACAGCGATGATTATCATTACTACTGTTGTGAATATCATTAGCATAGCAGCCATAATGCTTTCTGCTGTATAAACTTGTGACATAGAAAATGTCCAACGCTGTCCTAGGGGGTACCGTATAGCCGGTTATTTTCGACTGGATTTAATTTTCGATCACCGATTGCCGTTCGAAAATTAAATCCACGAAAATTTGAACCATACCAAAAATTTTGAACACCCAAAATTTTCTCGTGCTGACACATGCGAACAGATCAAGGCCAGAGCACATTTCCAACGCTTCTTACCAGAATCTGACGGTAGCAGCGAGCAGCGATAGCAGTAAAACTGAACGCCAAGCGCCTCTGTTAGAGAAATGTCTGCCATGCGCACTGCTGCACGCGAGAGACTACTCGCACGATAAGCGAAAAGGCGGACACCGCGGTACAGCAACTTATCTTCGACTCTGTGGTTCCATTTAACAATCATAAAACGTGGCTGGACGGTGGCTTAACGACTATATACAGTTCTCCTACAATTTGACGCCCGACTCGTCGACGCCTTTGAGTTTGAGATGAAGCGAAGGGTAATAAATTTTAGCATGGATTTTATTTTCGAACGGCAAGTGAGTATCGAAAATTAGATCCAATCTAAAATTTTACTAACGAAATATTTGACCATCGAAAATAACCGGCTATACGGTATATTGACAGTTGCATACTCTTAGGTAATGAACTCTTGTTAACGATTATTATTATGTAAAATTTTATCACACATTGTGCAAGACTTTTGTTCTAATTTCTGTGGGCATTTTCTAAAGTACTATACTGAAATATGCAAGAGAATACTGAGATGTATAAGAGTATACTAGAATTTGCAAGAGTATACTGAGACATGAAATAGTATACTGGAATATACAAGAGCATACTGAGATGTGCAACAGTACACTGGGATGTACAAGAGAATACAGGGATGTACAAGAGTATACTGGGATGTGCAAGAGTATACTGAGATAGATGTGCAACAGTATACTGAGATGTGCAATAGTACACTGGGATGTACAAGAGAATACAGGGATGTACAAGAGAATACAGGGATGTACAAGAGTATACTGAGATACATGTGCAAGAGTATACTGGAATGTACAAGAGAATACTGAGATGTACAAGAGTATGCAAACCTGTGATTTCTGTTGATTGTACTCTTTAGCGTTAGTAAAGATCAGTCTAACATCATCAATGAGCTCTCTTGGCACTCGATAGTGACCCTCAGAGAGCTTCTGACGAACTAGACTAAGATCCATCGGACAACAAACAACCAATGGATAGTCCTGAGAGAGAGAAAGTGAAAGAGAGGGAGAGAGAGAATTCGAAAGTGAAAGAGAGAGAGAGAACACATGAGTGGGTGAGTGATGACTCTATTTTCTCACTGGAAATGTTTCTGTGTCCACTGGTTTCAGGAAAGGAGGTGAGTTTTCGTTCTGACAGAGATCGTCCAACAACTGCACAGCAGCATCAAACCAGAGCTGAGGAGAATAGAGAGAGAGAGAGAGGTGCCAGTGAGTCAGTGAGTGAGTGAATGAGTGAGTGAGTGAGTTACTAACCAGTTGGTCTCTGTTGTTCACAAGCTCATCTTGCTCGACCTCCATCTTCTCTTCTCCTTCTTCACTACGATCCATCAGATTTTGTAGTCGCTGCAGGAAACCAAACTCACTGACCACCTTACACATGAGTCACGAAGTTATCAACCTTTGATTTTCTCTTCACGGGTGAGGATGGTGCTATCTTTGTCTCAGTTGGAGCAGTGAACAGTTCCTCTGCTTCAACCAGTTCGACCTCCGGAGCAATGACCTCTGTGGAAAGGTCATCATCAGCTACAGAAAGGTCAGGACGATAACACTCCATTATATTGCTACACGAAGGAGTCCTGCATGTATGAAAAAATGGAAAAAATTTTCAACTTAATACAAATTTTGATGGGTGACCTGATAAATTTTAGTAAAGTTTGTACAAAAATTTTTCCATGCTTGACAATGAGACTGGTTTCTTCGTTGTAAGACAGTGCATTACGAGCCAGCAACACGACCTCCCAGATGAGAGCTATCTTCCGTCTGGAGAGAGAGAGAGAGAGAGAGAGAGAGAGAGAGAGAGAGAGAGAGATAGAAAGAGAGAGAGAGAGAGAGAGAGAGAGAGAGAGAGAGAGAGAGAGAGAGAGGGAGAGAGAGGGGGAGAGGGGGAGAGGGAAAGAGAGATGAATTACATCTGTGTATTGTCATATTTCTAACTATTCCTGTTCGTACCTGTAAAACCCGTTTCTCAATCTCTCAGCTATAGTTGATACACTTGTTGGAAAAGGTACCACTGTACAATATGTCGGCTCCTCATCGAGATCTACTGGGTCCAGGAACATGTCTGCTTCTTCTAGTTCATCTTCTTCCTTCTCCAAGATGGCGTCTAGTCCTTGAAGGATCCGTTCCCTCTCACCTTCCCTGTAGAGGAGGTCCTCACATGAGACCAGAGGAGTGAAGGACTCTAGAGAAGAGAGAGAGAGAGGGAGAGAGAGAGAGAGGGAGAGAGAGGGAGAGAGAGAGAACAGGAGAGGGAGAGAGAGAGAGAGAGAGAGAGAGAGAGAGAGAGAGAGAGAGAGAGAGAGAGAGAGAGGGGGCGGGAAAGAGAGAGAGGGAGGAAGGGAGGGATAGAGCAGGAGAGGGAGAGAGAGAGGGAGGGAAAGGGAGAGAGGGAAGAAGGGAGAGAGAGAGGAAGAGAAAACAAGAGAGGGAGCAGGAGAGAGAGAGGGAGATAGTCAATAGTTGCATCATCGTGTAACATATAATCTTGTGTACCTGTTTCACCATTGTCAATCTCCAGTGGGTGAAGGTCCCATGGACTGAGCTGATCGGTAGCGCCATCGTCCCACTTGATATGGTACATTTGCCATACGCTGTTAGGAGTGTCTTCAGAGAATGGTCTACGCTTCAAGATGGTCCCAGACCAGTACTGGTCGTCTATGAGGCTCTGGAACCGGTCTCCAGACGACCACTGTCGCTTGAGACTTTCTTTGTAGACTTGTTCGAGAATAATGAAGTCCAATACATTATCCATATCATGGAACCTGTGATATGATAAAGGAGTGAGGATGGATGGATGGAGGGAGGGAGGGAGGGAGGAAGGAAGGAAGAAGAGAGAAATCGAAGGAGAGAGATGAGGCAGTGCTTACTTGAAGGTAAACACTACTTGTTGATTGGCAGCCATAGCTTGTTGACTGGAGCATGGAGCATCAGAGATTGGAGGAGACAAGAGAGCTAAAGAAGAGATGAGTTAGTCAGACTCAGCTATCTACAGAAATTACTACATGTACAGTGCTTCATTACTAGCGTGCTCTTATAAAGTTGTCTCACACGAGTCACTCACCTAGTGTTATAGAGCAGAGAGTGGGTGGACCAACTACGAAATGAACGTTCTTTACTTGACAGAATTCTTGAGGCTGGAGAGGATAATAGATAATAAACCACACCCACAACCTAGTATTACTAAAGCAGAGTAAAATAAAGAACTGATTTAACTAGTAAAAGATACGGTCAAGCGACAGTAGTGTGTGTGGACCACTGAAGGCAAACCCTCAAGAACACTTGACAATGGCTGGTCATCAGGTGTATTGGGAGTTTATCAGCAGTGAAACCATGCCCACTGCTGAGGGACCGTATCCTACAGTATGGCACCCAGCCATAGCACCATACTGCAGGTACTAGTACTGATCTCTCAAGGGTATTTATACTAGTGGATGAAACATTACTGACACTAGTGGGTACGACATAGCATCGGCTCGGATGACGTAGGCAGTTATTATGACTAATTTGCATAGCAACGATGTGTGAAGTTGTGAACAAACAGGAGTTAAACAAACAACAAAATTAATACACTGAGCAAGGTATCACAGAGGGTTACTGGTAGAGCCAGGACACCTGTGCACTAAGCAGTGTCTAGCTGCCCCACAGAGGGTCACTGGTAGAGCCAGGACACCTGTGCACTAAGCAGTGTCTAGCTGCCCCACAGAGGGTCACTGGTAGAGCCAGGACACCTGTGCACTAAGCAGTGTCTAGCTGCCTCACAGATGGTCACTGGTAGAGCCAGGACACCTGAACACTAAAAATAACTGCCCATGCATTTAAAGATAGGGTCATCAGGATATTGTGACCTAGAGCAATGGAGTCCAGGCCAGGAGCTCACAGAAGTACTGACTGTGCCTCCCACTGCAGGTGTGGGCAGTCCCACCTGAACCTCTAGTGGTCAGTGAGACACAGCCAGCTAAAGCAACATGGGTATAAGCATGGAATAGACTTACTCTCAGTGTGAACTTTTCCCAGGGCATTCTCTGGTGTTTCCATGGATACGCCTTGTTCTCACGGACTGCATCACGATACAGCTCGTGTCCCTGTCGGCAATACACCACCTGAGAGGAAGAGAGAGAGACCAGTAGTGACCCATAACACACCAGTACATGTACTCACAATATCACCAACTTGAGGGAAGTAAGGTGAGGGGCGTGGTTTAGTTGACTTCAACCAATCAGACGGCCAGTAGGCTGTGAGATCCACACCTTTTACCTAAAGAGAGGAAAAGAGCCAAATACATCATTACTGAGCAACAATGAGAACTATTACAGTAACTCTGCTCAAAGCTTACTGGTAGTGAGGGGCGTGGTCTTCTTCTTTCCTTCACTGGCTCATCTTGATCGTCTGGACTCATCCTTCGTTTCTTACTCACTCTTCTCTTTTCCTTGTCTCTCTCATCTTTATCCTCCACTACTGTTCTACCTCCACTGATCTCTGAGGACTCATCTGAGTAGTTAGAATATCTGCACAGAGAAGGCAAGTGAGTGAGTGTGTGAGTCTGTGTGTGAGTGAGTGTGTGAGGAGTGAGTGAGTGAGTGAGTGAGTGAGCGAGTGAGTGTGAGTGAGCGAGTGTGTGAGTGTGAGTGAGCGAGTAGTTAGAATATCTGCAGAGGGAAGGCAAGTGAGAGAGAGTGTGTGTGTGTGAGTGAGTGGGTGATTCAGTGTGGTAGCTAGGCAGCTAGACACTCTATCTACATGTATACTATACTGTCTTACTGGCGTTTTCGTCGCTGTGATCTCTTGCGAGATGGTGAGATGAAATTCATCCCATCAACCTCCGTGGTCCAATCTGAAATATCACTAGAAGCCGTACTGTGAAGAAACATGATATAGTGACTCCATTAGTGAGTGATAGTAGTGAGGGTGATAGTAGTGATGGTGATAGTAGTGATGGTGTGAGGGTCACCTCAGCATCTCCCAGTTGTCCTCCTCCTCCTCCTCGATCTCCACCTCTTCTTCCTCCATTTCGCTGGTGCTTGTCAAGACACCATCTTTAGTGGAGTCACTCTCAACAACCACAGAAGCCAGTGGGTCAGGTATGGTGCGGCCACTGTGCAAGGAACGTCCTTTAACATGATCAAACTTGGGAGAAGGAGCCTGATAGAGAAAACAAAGCATCTGATGACACTGTACAGTTGCATTTTAGCCAGAACCACGAAGATCTGACTTGCAATAGTTTGAGCACATCCACTAATACATGAGATGGTGAATCAGACAAGGCTGAAAATATTGACCATCACTAGTGAGTTCAGTGAATGGTATGATGTCATCATTACACCATAGAGAGAGAGAGAGAGAGAGAGAGGGAGCTCACAGGTGGTGGTGTGTCACTGAGCAGTTGCTGCACTTGATAGATCTCCTCCTCTTCTTCACAAAGCGTCATCTGAGAGCAATGCATCTCACTGTGTGGAGTAGAGAGACTGTGATCAAACATGAACTAAACAGGTAACTCCTGGAACTCAGACTAGGAGCTCACAGGAGTACTGACTGTGGCTCCCAATGCAGGTGTGGGCAGTCCCACCTGAACCTCTAGTGGTCAGTGAGACACAGCCAGTGTTACAGTGCACAACCTGTTGTAGTGTATTACTTTGATTATTTATAAAGCTTACTTGACCAGATCTTGATCCAACTTGGGTACTATCATTCTGCTGTGCCAGTAGTTGATAGCTTGCTGGACCTCCTCCTGTGTGAGCCCGAGAGAGTACACTATGCTGGACAACATGTTCTGTATATTCTCAGAGTCGCCTTCTTCTTCCTCTATCACGTCCACCTCATCAGCCATTGCTCTAACAGGCGCTGTTTTTCTACTAGTGTCTTCTTCAGTGTTCGCCTGAACAGACTCAATCCCGTTCTGCACCGGTGCGCTGACGTCCTGATTCTCATGCTCAACACCAGTGCTGGAATCTCATCCTCTTTCTCTTCCTCCGATAGTTCGATTCTGTCCTAATCTACCACTCGAGTTCCTGATAGCTGCTGAGTGTCGCTGCATATAACTATCATAATCTTCAAGCTCTTCAACCGCCCAGTCTAGTTTATCTCGCTTTGCTGGTCGGATTTGTTTCAAGATCCCTTCTTGGCACTTTGAAGGATGTGGGTGACCGTCCACATCGACTAGATAAGGTGGAGGGAGAAGATGGGGAGGAAGCTGAGATTGCTCGTCTACTACGAAATGGTTTCTGTCTTGCATCAATGGACGATAGTCAGTATGGAAGAACTGCTCATCAGGAAACTATGAGTGAGAGAGAGTGAGTGTGTGTGAGTGTGTAAGTGAGTGAGTGAGTGTGTGAGTGAGTGAGTGCAGGAGTGTGTGAGTGAGTGCATAAGTGAGTGAGTGTGTGAGTGAGTAGTGAGTGAGTGAGCGTGTAAGTGACTGAGTGAGCCTACCTGTTCAAAAGGCTTGCTTGACCCTAGTCCATACACAGTAAGGTATCCTTGACTATCTGCTGCAGCAAAGGTTGCCCCATCTGGTGACCACTTACAGTCAAAGATGCATGAATGCCCTTCTTCATGCTACAGAGAATAGCTGAAACAGAATCTTTGTGACGGCACACAGCAAACCTCAATTTTGAATTTTTTCAGTCGTACAGCTGCTAGCATGTCCCAAATAATAATAACCCCGTCATGACCAGCTGTGAGCAGGATCCTGGAGTCATGTGGATGACACTCCAGGACAAATACTTCACCAGAATGCTCCTGAAGAAGAGACACATTTTATAGCAATTTTAGAGTGTTAAAATTATACCACCATAAATTTTTACAGTGGTGCATAATATTATTTTTTGGTTATGTGAATAAAAAAGAGGTACAGTGGTACCCTCCTAATCCTGACACCATTCGTACACACAAGTATAGTACTGATTTCAGGTTGTTATACATACAAAGACTAGTATTGATAATTATTAGAGACCACATGCAGTGTCCACATTATAGGTGTGTGTCCTTATTTCAGAGGTGACCACAGTGAGGGTTCCACTGTATACACAACGAATTTGGTAATGCTTTTGATGAACATTTCATAAAAATTTGAACGTTTTATTGAAATTTTTAATTTTTGTACCTTTAGTTTAGAGACCAGCTCTCCTGTGCTCGATCTCCACACCCTCACAATGCAACCAGGTGAGAGGGCGGATACCAGATACGTGTCAGTCCTCTCCCATTCCACCTGTAACCTGATACCTCCTCACTATAGATCATCATCCTTCAAGAGCATGTGAGCTAGGTCTGTGCACTGCCATTGTTCCAATGATGAGATCCATCGAATAACTCTCAGAGAAGACCCATCAGGTTTCTTGAGAAGTTTGAGCTGATCATAAGAGGGTCTGTCAGCTGCCGGAGAGAAATAGAAAAGCTCAACTTTGTAAAAATCACTTCACTCACATGATAGAGGACCAGAGTTTGTAGTACCAGAGATGATCAGAGCCTGAGAGATGTTAGTACGACTGTACGAGTCTCTCGCGCCTGGAAGGCTGGAATGCATGCCGCGCTTTTCCATGTGTTAGTGGGCGTAACCATAGATAATACAGTACAAGTGGATACGCAACGGGGGTAATAAACGGAGGGGTCCACGGAAATCTGTTGAAACACTCACTGCATCGGGCGTGGGCGTGTTGCACAAAGTTGTAAAGTTGTTTCTACGGTTCTGAGGAGCGAGTTGAAGCTGAATCAAATAGCACACGTGTTCATTTGCTATTGAAGAAGATGCTGTTTCTGTAAATAGCCTTGTTATAATTGCTAGGCTGCAAATTTCGCCGTTTTTCCTGAAATCCTGTGTTACGGTTACTTTGTGTTAGATTATTACAGAGCTGGTTTGTGTAGTGCTGGTTTGTTGTATGTTTTTCGGTAGCTTATTATCATTGCCGATCGGCAATGATATGTAGGGATGACCTCGAACTAAGATGGCGGCTACTCATGTGTGAAAATGAGTTTTCGCACATATCTCTACTGTTATACATTTCTACTGCATTTTAACTATCTATGAGGGAATCTGAAGTGCGAGCGCTTGCAGGAAGTCAATGAAAGTCGCCGGGACTGCTTGCTTGACGACGAAAATCAAGATGGCGACTCTCAGAGAGCCGTTGCAGATCTTCGCTGTTTTAGCGTTTCTCGAGATTCCAGACATCTAGGATTGATCAGACGATTGTTCTGAGCAAGAAAATATCTTTGGCGAAGCTGGCAGACGTTTCTAAAGTGGTAAACTAAAATCGCCGCCCACGCGAATTGTTCATCTTCTTTCTTCTTCTTCTTCTTCTTCTTCTTTCAGTAAGCCTAGCGCTGTCCTGAGAGAACGAATCACTACCAAACCTGCACCATCGCATGTGTATGCATCTGGGGTAGTGCACTTACTTCTTAGATAGGCATCAAACACTACAAGAAACGAATAATCCTTGAAAAACATGGGTTTTGGACCGTTTTGGACAGTTAGAGCGATTCCATTAATTAACCCTCTTGTCGCTGCTGATCATTGACTCCGCCCACATCAGTTTTGAAACTGAACTCGGTTGTCGCTTTCTCTCTGCTCTGGGCGCTTCAGCGCGCATGGTAGAGCCTAGAGGTATGAACAAGCAGTATACTATACCCTGGGTAGCACTGATCTGTCTATGCTGACATCATGACCCTCGGCAGGCGCGAACCGGACGACGGTGGCTACCCGATCTCAGCCTGGGGCATAGGCTAGTATAGTTTCTTACACTACCCGGCGTAGGCTATACCCATAGGACCCTGTGCTGTTGACAACTGGACATTGTAACAAGCTAGAAGCCTCTGTGATCGTGATATCAACATCAACATGCAAGCCTGGGACTAGTCTACGGACTAGCCATGGCATCATACACTGAGTTGTTAGTGTTAGTCTTTCTTCATCCATCACAGTGCTAAGAAATATCATGTTGTCAACTCATACTCTCAACCTCTCTAACTAATTTAAACATTTTCATTATTCTTGTGATTGCCGATAATAACATTCCATGTTCCTTGACTCTCTGTCTAGAGGCTATTAACCTTCTGATCTACTAGACTAGTATCTGCTGCTCACAGAGTTGTAAAAATGAAATAAGAGCTAGCATAGCTAGAATACAGCTAATAAGTTCAAACTGATAGTGATAAAAAAAAGTAACTGGAACAAGTAAAGTAAAAAAGTTTTAATAAAAAAAAACTAAAAAGTGTAGGGATGACGCTTGCAAAAGCAAAGGAACAAGATGGGATGATGCTTGCAAAAGTGAAGTATGTAAAAGTCCCAAGTATCCCTACATCAGCGGCTTGCTGCGATGGCGTGTAACTGACAAATGCGGAATCCTCTTCCTATACCTTTTACAACCATCAATTACTTAATCGGACTGTGTGACAGTGTCTTCCAAACCACAGATACCTCTAGTTATTCACAACTGTCAACTACTTCATCGGACTGCGTCCTCCAAACACAGATACCTCTAGTTGTTTACAACCGTCAATTACTTCATCGGACTGCGTCCTCCAAACACAGATACCTCTAGTTGTTTACAACCGTCAATTACTTCATCGGACTGCGTCCTCCAAACACAGATACCTCTAGTTGTTTACAACCGTCAATTACTTCATCGGACTGCGTCCTCCAAACACAGATACCTCTAGTTGTTTACAACCGTCCATTACTTCATCGGACTGCGTCCTCCTTCAAGCCGCTGATGTAGGGATACTTGGGACTTTTACATACTTCACTTTTGCAAGCATCATCCCATCTTGTTCCTTTGCTTTTGCAAGCGTCATCCCTACACTTTTTAGTTTTTTTTTATTAAAACTTTTTTACTTTACTTGTTGTGTAGTGCATTGCGTCAAAATACTATTCGAGCACTACGCTTCGTAGAGAACAGTAGATACGCCGCTAAGTAGCAGGGAACAAGCTTGTTTTTACGTTTTTTTTGTGTTAGATTATTGGCAAGAATGATAATACCAGGACTTCATAAGCAATGCCAGCGAATACCAACATCCTTGCTCTACTGCGTCAAAATACGTTCGTACGCAGAAAAAGATCAAGGAGCTCAATATCTTGTCTTGAGTACAGACCACTTCTGCTGCAGCCATTCATTTCTTGTAAATGTTTGGAAACGTCCGTGTTACCCGATGCAGTGTTTGTCTCACCCCGGATAGCAATATACGGGCTCGTTGCGTATCCACTTGTACTGTATTATCTATGGCGTAACCAACCGCGCCTCCAGACTGTACAGCGGGAAATTTGAATTTTCTTACATTTTGACTTGAATTGACGCACCCGTTGTCTTTCAGCAGTACGATACTGCATGTCCCACCCATCTCTGTCTATCCATCATCACTGTGCATTGCATAACTGCACTATATCAATCAAGATAAAGCACCACACAGATCTGAATCTGATCCCACTCTCCTCTTAACAATGAGCAAGCTCTGACTCAAACAATAAATTATTAATTATTTATTTTAAATTATAACTTGAAAACTCAGTTTAAATATTTATTATGCTAACATAACCTCATCGACTGCAGCAACTAAAAAAGTATGCAGTACCGTAAATATCACCATAAACCCACTCACTGTACCTTATTGTCAAGCACTCCATCCTTTGGTGTCTGTTTGGTTGCTAGTCGATGTCCTATCATTTGCTTACTCAGACCAGCTATGGACCTCGGTAATGGAAGCTGGTCCATAGCTGGTCTGAGTAAGCACATCAATTGCAACTACGTAACAACCAAACAAATTTCCATAAATTTCCAGAACCATAAATTTCAGGTTGGTGAGATCAGCCATAAAGGGTTCAATCTCACACGTCTCGCAAAAGTAACATTATTGAGTTAATGGATTAGAATGAGAGAAAGTCATTCTACTAGCTAGGATGAAATGTCATGAATTAGCAAGCTAGCTCAAGCTAAGAGCATGAACTCAAAGCTGTTGCAATCCATTCCAAGTCATGCATCATCTTCCAGTACTCCTCCTCCAGGCAGTATACTACCCATCATCACTATCTAATGTATTGCACGTGAGATAGAAACATGCATGATTTTAAAAATTACACAAATTCAAACTCTGCACAAAGTAGTAAACAATTACAAAACAGGAGTGACAAAAAATATTAAGAAATGATGCGTTCTACACATGTACATGAAAAAGACAAAGTAGTTCAAAAATTATTCAAATATTGAACTGTTATATAAAAAGACTAAAATCATAATGAACACATAAGTACATGTATTATCATTAATTACAAGGTTTTAACAGATTCTTATAGAATTATAAAGATAGAATTATATTGTTCCAATTCAGTGTAGTACTGTTTCCAGGTAGTTACTGTAGTGCTGTGCTACTATCATTATCTAATTTACTGTACATGAGATAGAAACATGTTCATGTGCAATTAAGAATAATATTCAAATCAAACAATAGAACACAGTTACATGACTGCACTAGAACAATATACACTGTAGTTGAGGTAAAAATTCAAAACTATTAATTTATAGTACAGTAATTCTTCTAGTGATATAATATTCGAAGCAACCCAAAGATGTTGTATAATAATTTATCAGGCTAAAGTAATTATCACGCTGCTCGTACGCGATATTACAGCAACGCAGGCCGTGTCGTCAGTGGCAGCACATTGCTGTAATATCGCGTACGAGCAGCGCTCGGCGAAATCATCGCATAAATACCTGCATAGATGGCAGATGAGCTTGCGTGAGCAGTTTTAGCTTCGTACCTTTCACACAACTAAAGAAAAAGTGTTTACAATCGACGGTGCTCAGCATTCACAGGGAGAGCTCGTCGCTCCGCAATGGCTAACACTGCGTTGCTGAAATTTGCTCTATTCGATGCCTATCGATAGGCAAGCAAACTGCACGCAGCAGCTCTGTCTGCAAGAATACCCATGGCTAGAAATATACAGATACTTGCTAAAGTCATGAATATCATTAATTCTGGTATCCCGCCACATCCTAATGAGTCCCGTTATGGGAAGACATCCGGTCGGGGTCAAAGGTCGAAATTTAACCTGTTTTGCACGGAATTTTAGCTTCATCTTTGTGCTACCCGAGTTGTTGCCTATTCCAGGCTCACTATGCAGACAGCTGCTGTAGTGGCACTGTGGCAGTCGCCAGTGTGCAAAGGATAGCTCAGTATTATGCCACGCGGTAGCAGTGGCATATTTAGGGTTGAGCGGAATACAAGATGGCGGCTACACTTAGGATAAACGCAATAATTCGCGTATATTTTGGCTGTTGACGACATCAGGGGTATTTTAACTACCTAGGGGCTATCCTAAGAGGTAAGCGCTTACAATGAGTCTACTATTAAAGACTATAAGGCCAGTTGGTACGGGCATGAAAAGATGGCGTCTCGCCTGGAGGCACTAAGTACGGCACTACCATATCTTCGCCGTACGGGCGTTTCAAGCTAATCTAACGTTCTGAAGCTCCTTGCACGATTTGTGCGATTACAAAGAGACCTTCAGAAGCACAAGAAACCAGGTCTAAGGTGGTAAACCAGAGTTCACGTGGTAACCCGTTTGTTCATCTTCTTTCTTCTTATTCTTCTTCTTCTTCAGAGAGCCTAGCGCCGTGGCTAGTGAGCTATTCGAGACAAAACCTACACAGAAACTACACTAGTTGTTGGGAGCAGTGCACCTGATATCTATTTAAGCCTAAAACACTAGCAGAAGCGAGTATTTTCAGGAAAACAGCGATTTTTGGTCCATAACAGACTCCATTCCATCATTCTGTTTGAACTCCGTTACTAGGTTACGCCTACTCGCGCACGTCCGTGTACGCAATTATTCTAATTGCCGAGCGCCTTAGCGCGAGGCAAATAATCGCGACGGTGTGCGGGGGACTGGAGCGTCGTGCGTTTTCTCAGCAATGTTAATATGTATGTATGTATATGTTCTGCGCAAACCGTGGATCGGGACCATCCATGGATTGTCTTGCGCAAAGCGTGGATCGGCGACATCCATGCTTTGACCAGACAAACCTTGGATCGCTTGCGCAAAGCGTGGATAATGCTTGCGCAAAGCGTGGATGTGGGACAGACTGTGGATCGCTTCTCTACCAGTATTGTGTACAGCATCAAAGCTAGGCACATGATCCGAAGGAGGCTACATGATGCTGAGACAAAGCTCAGGCACATGGAGAGCAAGGCGGTGTGATCTGTGCTGAGACAAAGCTAGACATGAGAGCAAGGCGGTGTGAGCCGGTGTGATCTGTGCTGCCGGAGACAAAGTTAGACATGAGAGCAAGGCGGTGTGATCTGTGCTGAGACAAAGCTAGGTTCATCATGAGAGCAAGGCGGTGTGATCTGTGCTGAGAAACATGAGAGCAAAGGTTAGGCAGTGTGATGCTGAAACAAAGCTAGTGACCGGCGTGTATGAGAGCAATTACAATGCTGAAAGTTAGCTAGCCATGACAATGTATGGATACCGTCTCATTTTAGTCAACCATCACTAACTTAAGTATGTGTGATCACCAGCTGACTGTACTATCCTATTATTACTTTTTCTTCAGGATCTCAAGCTTTCCACTATATTTTAGTCGCCACTTCTATTTTAACCAAGACTGTGAAAGTCCTCCTCAATTGATGTTACTACATTTCTAAAGCTGAATTATAGACAAATCACTTCTGGAGTCATGTTTTAACCCTTGTACATTCCATCATGTATCCCCTCGAGCTTCTCTACTTACCAGAGTAGTTGTACTTTTCGTGTTTTTTTTTACCTTTATCTGTACAGTCTGTCAGTCATCATTCTCATAACTACGTACACCACTATTACTAATATACTTCCGTTCTCTGACAATGCAACTGTAAAGCAAGTTAATGATGAATGGAATGTTGTACACAGAACACTGCCACTGGGCATGAATATTGTTTATTCTCAAGCTGGCAGGGTGGCTAGCATGGGAAAGGTATCAGTCTTTAATAGTACTTGAAAGCATGCACTGTAGCAGATGTTCAAGAGTCTTTATTTCCTTCTTTTCCACAAAGTAGTCTCCTTTGCTATTGGTCAGTAACGACTTTGCTGCCATCTGTGCTGCTGGATGTGACTAGTGTCACTGCTGCACGGCACTGACTCTGATGCTGCCATTGCCACTGCACGTACTAGTCTTACAAAAGCCTGATTGGCGTGTGGCGATCTGTGCGCTTGCGCTTCAGTGGCGGCGACGAGGTGCAATCCATGGATTGACTGCGCAAACCATGGATGGGCGGCCTATCCACGGTTTGCGCAAGACAATCCATGGATGGTCCCGATCCCCGGTTTGCGCAGAACATATATTTAGATCGATGTCACGCTTAGGAATGCTAATCAGGGTTACGGCGAGGGCTCATACTACGTATTATACTGCGGGGTCACGGGATCGCTGAACCCGGTTGCGTATGAGATAAGAACTTGTGGGCTGAGACCATGGCTGATCAGATCCCAGAGTCTACTCCTGACAGAGCCAAGTGGCTAGCTCAGGCTCAGGAAGCCGGAGAAAACAGAGAGCAGCGGCCTGAGTCTAAAGCCACAAAAGAAGCAAGGCACGCCATCAGCAGTACTACTAGCAATACACGGAACCGGCATTAACTCTTAGGTCGTCGTCTGACACGAGTCCACGAGGCCGAAAACAGGAAGCTAGCTCGCTGTATCTGTACCTGCCGGCCGTCTGCTGTCGAGCCCACCCCCAAATTTAGCTGGTCAATTATAACTACTTAATAAACTCAGCGCGAGGCATTCATGCGTATTCGTATCTCCTAGTACAAGCGCACCTTAGTACAAATTGCTTGGAACGCGAGTGCTGCTGCCACTAGCGATGTTCACAGCAGACAACGAGCAAATCTTCACTGTTACACTGGATTTGCAATTGTCTGTTCAGGCTTGTAAGAATGCTAGCCTAAGCTTAGCTAATGTTGCATGATACGTGTTGCATTCAGTGCACAGTCGCCTGCATGATCGTCGGAATGCAGTCAGCTGATAGCTAGTTCTCTTTTACACTGTATTAGCATAAGTGCCAACTAAGTCATTAATAAAAAAAGAAAAGAAACAAGTAATAAAAAACATTTTAACCAAAATGCAAGAGATTTAGGGTTGGTACATTTATCGAAAAAGTATGGAAACAAGATTTTGAAATGAAAAGGATTGTAACAATAGCAGTGTAATGATACCTCCCTAAATTAACTGCTTTCGATAGTTGTGGTTAATTTAATAGGGAGGTATCATTACACTGCTATTGTTACAATCCTTTTCATTTCAAAATCTTGTTTCCATACTTTTTCGATAAATGTACCAACCCTAAATCTCTTGCATTTTGGTTAAAATGTTTTTTATTACTTGTAATACATAAGGATGAGCTTGGGAGACCTATCATCGGGACCTTGAAGAAGAAAAGACTAATCAGGTTGTCATGACGAGCTGTATAGTTACGTCCCTTGATCTCGAGTATAGCCGTGCTCCACAGTCTGCTATGGTCTGTCAATACATATATTTAGCTGTTGGCCATGGTGAGTATTCGAATCTGGCCGTAGTCAGGGCATGTAGCCCAGTGTAAGGTAATGATCGATGTCACTGGCTTCAGTAAGTACTGCTGGACAATGATAGCATGAGTGATCAGTGAATCAGTAGTGTGTGCTAAGAGTGGTATAATTGAATTGACAGTAGCAACTGTATATATACACCACTGAAACATAATATTTTGCATACATTGGAAGGCTTGCTCCACCCACTAATACACGTAGTCGCATTTGAATAATGTAACACTGAAAGCTTCCATTCTTGCAATCTTAGCCGCCAGATCGGAACTACTACAATGCACACAAACTGATTATTATAATAGTATTATGATAAACTTCTCATGCAAATTAGATGCAAACACCTCTGTGAAGAAAATCATCGAGCAAATATTGTATCATCGACAGTGTAATGGAGTGCTGAGTCATAATTATCGTAGCGTGTTAATAGCATGCAGTGAATCTTCTTGACCTCTTCAGCTAGTGTGATGTGTTACCAATTACTGAGAATTACAAAGAAATTCTTATACATGCAAGTGATGGAGGTACCAGTGACTCAGTAAATTTCTCAGGTAAGCAAAACCAGAAATTAAGCAACACATACTGATCAGATGATAATGAGGATGAATGCACATGAATACTGTAATAGTTGGAGTTATGAACATGAAAGTTTTATATGAAAATACAGTCATACAATTGTTTTTTTTGCTGAGAGAATAGACTGGACTACAAGCACATGGTTAGAGCATCCTCGATGTAAATTAATAGGAATCCTGTGTTCTGGTGGTACCATTCTATGATGGTACAGAGACATATACATGTGGATCGACTGGTAAATTGCACAAGCACTTACCATCAATGGTAACAGAGGAATTTCTGTGTGAGAGACTGCGGCACCATTGGACTTGATCCCGGCAAGTATCAATGTTTTAGTGTTCGAACAAATAGCACCATTGGGCTTGATTCTTTTGTTAGTCAGTCAGTTGGTTGGGAGGGAGAGAGAGATATTGGTTAGTTAGTTTATTGTTACTACAGGGCAGGAAAAGTCACTAACCAGCATAATTATTGTGTACCCAACTCACTCAAACAGCACACCTCTTCACCATAAAGTACTGCTAGTATACGTGTATTGACATAACTACACAAGTACCTTGTGGTAAAGACTTGCACAGATTGGATGAAGGCCGCTCTTATTGACCCCTCATGCAATAGTACATGTACATGAATGACACCGCACTGAGCGGCTGGTAGTCTGTTTCTACATTATAGACATTTAGGTATGGTACTGTATTTAAGCTCACTAGACTCCAGGCTCATACTGACACTGCTGGAGAACCCACCATTCTCACTGGATATCACAGTATGTTGCTACTGTCAATTCCACTCTTTAACAAGTCACTGCAGCCGTTACTCATTCAGTGATCAAGCCCACACCTTATCCTACAGCTGGATGCCAGTATTATATTACAGCCAAGAATTCTATATTACTTACCAACACTAGTTATTGAAATACAGCAGATTCTGAGGCACTGCTACTCTAGTCCAGTTATACGTACTATACTCAAAGCACAACCAGTCTGATTCTTCGTGTTCTTCCGCCTTCCAAGGTCCTCTCCCAAGCCAAATAAACTCAGCTTGCTTGTGCACACTGGTGACAATCACTCCAGCTGCTGTCTGCATAGTGAGAAACGGCAATAACTCGGGCAACGTTGAGCACCTACTCTAGCAAAAAAGATTTAAGTTAAAATCCGTGCAAAACAGGTTAAATTTCGACCTTTGACCCCGACCGGATGTCTTCCCATAACGGGACTCCATCCTAATAACGGTTTGGTTAGATAAAACAACTATCTTTAGTTCAACCTGTAATGCAGCTCAGAGGAGGTCGGACGCAATTAACCTTTACCTAATAATTGCGAACTTTTAATGAAATTCTTCTACACTCACGTGATTGAAAAGTAATCTTAATTTTAAAATTGACGGGACTTCCTCTCTGCTGATGAGTAGTGGACGAAAGCGCGAGAGGGGGCTGCCTACTGGTTCTACCCCTCACCTGCCATTCAAATCTAGGAGCTTGTCGCGAACAGCTGGTAAGACTGTCGAAGTTCCGCGCTTTCAGTTGTCATTCGCTACGTCGCTACTCATCAGCAGAGAGGAAGTCCCGTCAATTAAAAATTAAGATTACTTTTCAATCACGTGAGTGTAGAAGAATTTTTGCGTCCGACCTCCTCTGAATGCAGCTTACCTTCTACAAGCACTTGTAAGTAGTCTTGTTTTTACAGCTGACTAGCCATTCCTCGCAGTTGCTAACTGCAACCAAGCGGCCAAAATATTGTAACGCGGATGCGTGGCTCTGCCCACCGATGCATAAAAAATTATTATACTGAAATTCCGATAATAGCACAACGTGTCCGGAATTAGGGGCGGTTACCTTAGAGCATTTCCTGCCCTATCTTGGAGCTATATCACTTCCTGCCGTATTCTGGAGTGCCCTATTTTGAAGAAGGATGACAACCGTCTATCGAGCTGGATGACAACCCTATATAGCTATCGCATGATTGCACTCCGTGTTGTAAATTTGGAGCATAGAAGGGTGTGTCTCGAAATCTGAAGTTTGGTAGCTGGGCGAATCCGTTAATAATGGCTATGTCTACAAGCTCTAAGTGTGAGTTTTTTAAGTGCTTTTGCCTTTATATAAGGTTTTGCATTTGCGCAGGTACTCCAACAATTAAACAGCTGTTAAGATCCCTGAATAAATTGAAGAGTGATTGGTATGTGTTCGGCGTACATCTTGGCGTACCTGTCCCAAAACTGAATAGTATCAGGTCGTCACACAAACAGAACGAGTTGGATCTATGCATGGTAGATATGCTGCAGTACTGGCTGGACAACACGTTGGGACCTGGCTGGAATCAAGTGATACAAGCGCTGGAGAAGAATGATCAAATTGTCTTGGCTCAAGAGGTTAAGCGAGAATACTTGCTGTCTGCGTCTGAGCAAGAAGGTATGCAAACAGTTGCACTGAGGTTTATATATATCGATTATGTGTGTAGATGTAGCCGGTCCTGCTCAAGAATCTATAACTTCATCTGCTGCTGTTCCTGGTCCTCCTCTTACGGTTGAGATTACAATCGATGCTGACGTGGCTGTGGTTAGCAATCTGAAAGAATTAGAGGCTTCGTATGGTCATATGCTAGTGAAAGTGAACCGCTATCTTAAAAAGTGCAACTTATCTGAGGCTAAATTATTTCTTGATCTTACTATTGAAGCTAAAGCTTTTGATATGTGTGAAACCTTCGAACAACTCCTAAAGAAGTTGCGGGATGACGCCCATATCGATGTTTTCAACATATATATTCTTCTTGAATTTAAAAAATTGTTTGATGATGATGATATAAAGCAAGAAATCGAAGCATACAATGGCAAGAAAGACAACTTTTTCAGGAATACGACAATTTCCACGTTTCAACGTGCTGTTGTCAGCCAGGTGGAGCATTTTCCAATGAATGAAAGAATTGAGGTGACCATCAAGATTCCTAAAGATAGTGTTTATCAAGTGACCCTCAAAGACATTGAGGAACTGGCGAAGAATGGATTTGGTGAAGAGAACTACAGGAGATTCATGCATCTACATGCAAGGGCAGGCTGTGTACTCGTATTCTGGAGCGTTCCAAAGAAGCTAAACGATGAGTTACAACAACTTGCTCGTAAAAATGCTGGAGTGTTTCAAGAAAATGGAGTGGTGGAGGTGACAGTGGGAGGAACAAGAGTGTTCCCTAGCACTCACCAGGTTAGTATAAAACTTATGCTATAGATAATGCTGTAGGTGTGTCCAAGATAAATTAATAAAATAATTATTGTGTGTTATTAACCCTTTAATTACTAAATTATCCAGCTGAAATTTTAACCTCGTAAATGCTGACCGCTTCTCTCGTGAATATCTCGTGTGTCTTTTGTGCTACTGGTCTCAAATTTGCGTCCTTTTACCCCAGTGAGTAGACGCAATTGCCCACACTCAAGTCGGTCAATATGCCCCTCCCACTTCGAAAGTGAAGCCGATAAAGTGCGACGACCTCGTCAAATTTTGCTCAAAGTTAGTACTTTGGGGCTGGCTGCTGAAAAGTACACACAAATAGCAGTGGTCTTGGTGAGTGCAAAATGTAGCCCAGATCATAGAGAATGCACAAAAATGTGTTTGCGAGCACCCTGAAGCCATAAAATGTCCAAATTTTCTTGGCAGCCATTTTGTTTTTCCTGAAATGTTGTGAAATTCACACTGAAGCCATAGAAATGCCATTGCCATAACGTTTAGCGCAGGGGGTGCGCCGAAAACCGGACAATTTTTTGCGGTTATTTGTATTCTTCAATTTGGCTTAATTTTGGGATATTTTAACACTTTTTGATAAAGTTATGGTGTCTGAAGTATGTATGTCGCCAAAAGGCAACAATAGGGGTTAAAGGGTTAACTGATGAATTAATCAAGGCTTACTATAGAAAGCCGCAGCCATCACAATAAAAAAATTACAATACATAGAGCTGTTTGCAAAATTAAAAATTCAGGTGATATCATATTCAATTATTATTTCTGTGCAGGATATTGAAGACAGTGATTTACAAGGTTGGTATACTAACTATACTTACTATAATAGAAATTTCAACATAAGCTAAGCAAAAGAGAATTAACATAAACTGAGCTAGAAGAGACCCTACACTTACTTAAAAATAGACTTCAAAAGTACACTTTAAAATAGTATAACAGTATAACTGTTTTGTTAACTTTAACTAGTGCCGGAACCCCATCAGTCAGCAGCTTATCTTTCAAGAATGGCAACAGCCTATGCGGTCCATGTCCGAAGTGAACCTCCTCATCGCCCCTCGACTCGAGGGGGCAGCAGTGTGACGGAACCCCATCAGTCAGCAGCTTATCTTTCAAGAATGGCAAAAGCCTTTGCGGTCCATGTCCGAAGTGAACCTCCTCATCGCCCCTCGACTCGAGGGGGCAGCAGTGTGACGGTTGCTATGGATCTAGAGTCATTTTTTCCACCGCTCGTCCCGAATGGTAAAACATGACATTGCAAATTTCTGTACCTACTACATTTCTATCTCTATTCAGTTCCTAAAGACCCAGACATGACACCAGAGAAGCTGAGAGACATGATACTAGATGAAAACAATTTCGTTACTGCTGAATCGATTTTATTAACAGTATCTGGTCTTCCCTCATGTGACAAGTCTCCATTAGTGCTCACACTTCTTGAGAAAGAGTTCGGCATGGAACGTAAGGAACTGCTGAAGCTTGCAGATATCAAAGAGGAAAAGAAGGAATTTTGTCTCTTTGAATTTGGTGCTGTCAAGGATAGAGGTTCTGAAAGTTGGCAATGGTATCAGTTTAGTAAGAAATCTCGATATCTCTCCTGCTTCGTATCTGCTTTAGAGAGCAATGTAGCTCGGGAAAGAGTAAAGTCATTTGCCTATAAACCTCACAAGCAATACATGTTTGATAATGAGGCTCTTGACAACTGCTTTCACATTCTCTACCAGCTGCTAAGTGCTTTCTACAATGCAGACACGTCTGTCAACTGTGGCAAGTCCATACCGACTGATGAACTCGCAGGAGCTACATTCTCACTTGTTAATGTGTGGGACATTGGTTTCAACAGAGCAATCCTTCATTTTCTCACGCTCCTAGGGGGCTACCTACACCACAACTTCCCTATTCTAACCATGAGGTATCCCGACGATGTGGAACACTTTACTGAGCTACTTGATATCAGCAACAACGAGTTGCTTGAGGGTCTACAGCCAGTTCTACATCGATACTCACGTGCCAAATTTCTGCTTAGCTTTTCAAATTTAGGCCGGTCCTTTAAACAGCAACGCAAAGGAGTGTGCCAGGTAGTGTGCATTCTTGATCCTGAGAACAAACCGCAAAGAGATCAGCATCAACAGATTGTTGAAGATTTGCAAGCAAAGATTTCAGAAGAAGCTAAGAAGCTTGGTGCAGAAGATCTTATGAGTGAGTCACCATGGATCATTGATCCAGACAACATTGATGATCTCGATACTCTCAAAGTAAGACTCGATCATCTCACTAATGAAGAGCAAGTTAATATTCCATTGTCATGGTTCTTTCTTCGTAATGCATTCTTCAAGACCGGCAAGCTCTACATCAAGACTAGGAAACTCCAAAAACACGCCGAGAAGTGCAGAATAACAGGTGATAAATTCAAAGAGTTTCTCAGCAGATTCACTGGGTTTGGCAGTATAATCCACATTCCTGATATCCCAGTGTTCTGTGACTATGTGATCCTCAATCCACCTGATTTCTTCCACAAGCTCACTGAGCTGTTCTACCCTCGCTACAATGGTGACCTGCAGTACGGGGTTGCTGCATTTTCTACTCTACGACGATTGTTTGGTGAAGATCTACAATTCTTTCGTGATGTCCTCACATCTTGCAGGTTTGCTGTTGAAATAGACAGTAATCAGATTGTGTACGCTGATGAGAAGAGCCGTCTACCGATCGCTGAACCTTGTCTCTACATACCAGAAATGCGTACTGAAGTGGCAAGTGAAGATGACAGACAAATTCGAAAAGATTCTCTGCTTCTTGTGTACAAGAATGGTCTCTTGCCAACACGCACTACTGAGAATGTGGTCAAGTACTTGTTTCAGAGTAAACTTGGAGCCAAGTTATGTCTTGTCACTTGTGACTGTTATACCATAACACGTTTTGCTTACTATCCTCATCTAAAACGATTAATGCTAACCCCTCAGGCTCCAACACCACCTCCGCAAACCGCAGAGAGGCAACTAGGGGCTACATCTCGTGAAGAACCAGTGTCTATAACAATGGTTTCTCACGGCGACAAGAACGAGTTACGTATCGCAAATGATGAGGAAGCTGTGACAGACATCAAGAAAGAAATAGTCCGAGCATATCGCTATGCTGACAAGGTTTACAGCGATAATCAACAAAAGCTGCTAGGACCAGATCATAAGCCAGAGTTTGTGTTCGCACTCGTCTGTCAAGTAAACCCAAATGAGCACCACACTATCACTGGTGATGCTGCTTGCCCGGAATGCTGTGGGAATGAAGAAGCATTCAAGAGAATGTGGGACATATGGAGACAAGTACTCCTAGAGAGTTAACATGAAACGTTTGACACCACCATTAAACATAGTTTCAAAAATATAGTACATGGAGTCTTTGGTAATTAAGAAATTAACCATAGAGGTGTTCACTTTAATGTCGTTGATTTTAATACAATCACAATTTCCACATTTTAAATAATGCACTGTAATTTATTTGATACTGCAACGAAACTAACTCAGCAGTTCACTCACAGGTCGTAGTTTTCCTGTAGAACACATCGTACTTTAGGAACTGGCCATGGCCCGTGCACATGGTTCAAGCAAATCCTTTATAATCTCATAGTTGTGGATTGTGTCCGTTTTCTTGTCTGCTTCCAAGTTAGAAGAATCATCTTGATCTTGTCACTACCAGTGAGACCAGCTGTTGTCTGCAGCTGCTCTTGTGTTAGTCCGAGGCGTTTAGCAAGTTCTTTCACTCTTGTCATCATCATCTCTAAAGTTCATCAATAGATGGATTTTCAGCCTTTTCAAACATTTCTCAGTTTTAGCAGTGGTTTACTCAGTATGACCACTGACTTAATGCTGATTCAAACAGTACCAATACCAAACAGTGCAGTGGTGTTAGTGTCTATTGTGAGAATGCATAATATAGTGGGTTTTGCAAGCCTTGCTGTGTAGCTGCATTATCATGGTGATGAGTTGGTTCCCCTTGTCACTAGCTGGCTTACCTTGCAGAAGGCATGATGTCTAAACAATGCCATGACTATACATAGCATGCAGCCAATGAATAACACTACACCAAATGTAAAGAAATTGGTAAGGTTTTAGATTTCCATTTTAATAATAACCACAAAATGAAGTATTATTAATATTTGATGGTTGGTTTGACTGTTCTACCAGTTCGTGTAGTGACAATGTGTGATACTCGTGGAATAACCTCATCTTCTTCATCCTCTAACTCATCATCTTCCTCATCGTCTGACATGCTCAATCGTCTGAGTCTCTTTGACGCTGACCTAGTCACTACCCTGCCCCGCCCCCTTCCTGATCATCATATCGTCTCTTCCGCTGCAATCTACTCCTAGTGGTCACGCGTCTTCTGACCACGCCCTCCTCCTCCTCCTCAATGGACAGTTCGTCTCTGCTCTCTGATTCATCGTTCGAGGAGAGTCCTTCAGTCGAGGTTGATAGTCCGTTCATTATCAAACTGCTCATTGTGTCCGCAGTGCTGTGAGAAGATGATCTTAGTCTAGATGGGATCTGTGGAGTGGATTCCGCTAGAATACCGAGGGTTCGTCTGGTGCCATAGACTGGTCTGCTGTCCTCAGCTTGACATGATTTCAGGAACTCCAGTACCTTGATCTCGAACAACGCTTGAAGAGACTTAGCCATCTTGTAGACCTGTGAGGAGGAAACACCAAATTATACATGTGTACATATAAGTTAATGATTATTATGTAAAACTTCAATTTCACATCACACATTGTGCAAGACTTTTGTTTTAATTTCTGTGGGCATTTTCTAAACTACTATACTGAGATATTCAAGAGTATACTGAGATATACAAGAGTATACTGAGATGTACAAGAGTGTACTGGAATGTGCAAGAGTATACTGAGACGTGAAATAGTATACTGAGATGTACAAGAGTATACCAGTATACCGGGATGTACAAAGCGTATACTGGAATGTGCAATAGTATACTGGGATGTACAAGAGTATACTAGGATATACAAACCTGTGATTTCTGTTGATTGTACTCTTTAGCGTTAGTAAAGATCAGTCTAACATCATCAATGAGCTCTCTTGGCACTCGATAGTGACCCTCAGAGAGCTTCTGACGAACTAGACTAAGATCCATCGGACAACAAACAACCAATGGATAGTCCTGAGAGAGAGAAAGAACGCATGAGTGGGTGAGTGAGTGAGTGATGACTCTATTTACTCACTGGAAATGTTTCTGTGTCCACTGGTTCAGGAAAGGAGGTGAGTTTTCGTTCTGACAAAGATCGTCCAACAACTGCACAGCAGCATCAAACCAGAGCTGAGGAGAATAGAGAGAGAGAGGTGCCAGTGAGTGAGTGAATGAGTGAGTGAGTGGGTGAGTGAGTTACTAACCAGTTGGTCTCTGTTGTTCACAAGATCATCTTGCTCGACCTCCATCTTCTCCTCTTCTGCTTTTTCACTACGATCTATCAGATTTTGTAGTCTCTGCAGGAAACCAAACTCACTCACCACCTTACACATGAGTCATGAAGTTATCAACCTTTGATTTTCTCTTCACGGGTGAGGATGGTGCTATCTTTGTCTCAGTTGGAGCAGTGAACAGTTCCTCTGCTTCAACCAGTTCGACCTCTGGAGCAATGACCTCTGTGGGAAGGTCATCATCGGCTAAAGAAAGGTCAGGACGATAACACTCCATTATATTGCTACACGAAGGAGTCCTGCATGTATGAAAAATTCGTAAAAAATTTTTAAAAATATCAATTTTGATGGGTGACCTGATAAATTTTAGCAAAGTTTGTACAAAAATTTTCCATGCTTGACAATGAGACTGGTTTCTTCGTTGTAAGATAGTGCATTACGAGCCAGCAACACAACCTCCCAGATGAGAGCTATCTTCCGTCTGGAGAGAGAGGGAGAGAGAGATGAATTACAACTGTGTATCATATTTCTAACTATTCTTGTTTGTACCTGTAAAACCCGTTTCTCAATCTCTCAGCTATAGTTGATACACTTGTTGGAAAAGGTACCACTGTACAATATGTCGGCTCCTCATCGAGATCTACTGGGTCCAGGAACATGTCTGCTTCTTCTAGTTCATCTTCTTCCTTCTCCAAGATGGCGTCTAGTCCTTGAAGGATCCGTTCCCTCTCACCCTCACTGTCCCACGCTGAGAGGAGCTCCTCACATGAGACCAGAGGAGTGAAGGACTCTAGAGAAGCAGAGAGAGAGGGAGAGAGGGGGAGGGAGAAAAGCAGAGAGAGAGAGAGAGAGAGAGGGGGAGGGAGAGAGGGGGGTGGGAGAGAGGGGAGGGAGAGAGAGAGAGGGAAGGGAGAGAGAGAGGGAGATAGTCAATAGTTGCATCATCGTGTATCATATAATCTTGTGTACCTGTTTCACCATTGTCAATCTCCAGTGGGTGAAGGTCCCATGGACTGAGCTGATCGGTAGCGCCATCGTCCCACTTGATATGGTACATCTGCCATACACTGTTAGGAGTGTCTTCAGAGAATGGTCTACGCTTCAGGATGGTCCCAGACCAGTACTGGTCGTCTATGAGGCTCTGGAACCGGTCTCCAGACGACCACTGTCGCTTGAGACTTTCTTTGTAGACTTGTTCGAGAATAATGAAGTCCAATACATTATCCATATCATGGAACCTGTGATATGACAAGAAAATAAAAAGATTTCTATCGAAATCAAAAGGATGTAGGGTTGTGAAATCTACCACTGGTCCACAATGTAATCTAACAAGGAACATGCATGGAATGGTAACACGATTGACTTGCTAACAGACCATAGATCCCTACATCAGTGGCTGCTGTGGTTGGCTATAGCTAATTCAGCTAGTTGCTGTTGACTGACACCAGACATGCTGAATTGGATTCAGCTTGTGACAAAATAATTCTTGATCTTATGTACAGCCACTGATGTAGGGATCTATGGTCTGTTAGCAAGTCAATCGTGTTACCATTCCATGCATGTTCCTTGTTAGATTACATTGTGGACCAGTGGTAGATTTCACAACCCTACATCCTTTTGATTTCGATAGAAATCTTTTTATTTTCTTGTTTGTGTCCTTTTTTCATTTTCAGTGAAGTGCAGTTCAATATCATGCATGTACTGAGTCGTCTTTGTCATGGTTTCCACCATTGGTTTAGTTTTCCAGTTGCTGATGGCTTTTCTTTATTATTAACAATTTTAAACTTGTAGCTAAAAATATTTGTTATGTGGTACATACCAGCTCGCCTACGCATTCATGCATGCACATGCAGTGTATACGAGCCCCGCCCACACTTATTTGTAGACTTGAACGCCGGTTATAATTATCTGGCAAGCGCAGAATGGCGATCCTACACGAGTTTGCCGTTATTCGAAGACTCCAGACAAATATGGTGATACTCAATTAAGCTAGTGCTTGGTCACGTGCGCTAGCCACTGCTTGGTCACGTGCGTGTTGCGCAATCGCAATAATGGCGTCTAACACTTAGCTCACAATGGATCACGATCGAGAACTCGCGGAATTCAGATCGCCGTTTCGCTAAAAACAATGCTCAAAAGGCACCTGCCAGGAGAATTTCACGAATGTTCGTGGATGTTTTGGTCTCGGCACTGCTCGCGTAAAGGCGCTAGGCGAGTTGAAGAAAGAAGAAAGAAAGAAAGAAAGAAAGAAGAAAGAAGAAAACGAAGATGACGAAACTCGATTTTCACCGTTTCCAGGTTCGTCACTTTAGCAACAATTTCGAGCAATCTCCTTGCTACTGTAAGATGGGGCAACGCCAGAGAGCAGATCTAAGTGTCTTTGGACGTATAAAATTCATCACCAGGCGAAATATCAGCATTTGAACGCTAATACATGTATGTAGCCGCCATCTTGTTTTCTCGTTCAACCCTACATAGGGAGACACTACCGTGTCTCCCTAATAAAGGAGTGAGGATGGATGGGAGGGAGGGAGGAGGCAGTGCTTACTTGAAGGTAAACACTACTTGTTGATTGGCAGCCATAGCTTGTTGACTGGAGCATGGAGCATCAGAGATTGGAGGAGACAAGAGAGCTAAAGAAGAGATGAGTTAGTCAGACTCAGCTATCTACAGAAATTACTACACAGTGCTTCATTATTAGCGTGCTCTTATAAAGAACTAAAGTTGTCTCACACAAGTCACTCACCTAGTGTTATAGAGCAGAGAGTGGGTGGACCTACTACGAAATGAACGTTCTTTACTTGACAGAATTCTTGAGGCTGGAGAGGATAATAGATAATAAACCACACCCACAACCTAGTATTACTAAAGCAGAGTAAAATAAAGAACTGATTTAACTAGTAAAAGATACGGTCAAGCGACAGTAGTGTGTGTGGACCACTGAAGGCAAACCCTCAAGAACACTTGACAATGGCTGGACATCAGGTGTATTGGGAGTTTATCAGCAGTGAAACCACGCCCACTGCTGAGGGACCGTATCCTACAGAATGGCACCCAGCCATAGCACCATACTGCAGGTACTAGTACTGATCACTCAAGGGTATTTATACTAGTGGATGAAACATTACTGACACTAGTGGGTACGACATAGCATCGGCTCGGATGACGTAGGCAGTTATTATGACTAATTTGCATAGCAACGATGTGTGAAGTTGTGAACAAACAGGAGTTAAACAAACAACAAAATTAATACACTGAGCAAGGTATCACAGAGGGTCACTGGTAGAGCCAGGACACCTGTGCACTAAGCAGTGTCTAGCTGCCCCACAGAGGGTCACTGGTAGAGCCAGGACACCTGTGCTCTAAGCAGCGTCTAGCTGCCCCACAGAGGGTCACTGGTAGAGCCAGGACACCTGTGCACTAAGCAGTGTCTAGCTGCCTCACAGATGGTCACTGGTAGAGCCAGGACACCTGAGCACTAAAAACAACTGCCCCATGCACTTTAAAGATAGGGTCATCAGGATATTGTGACCTAGAGCAATGGAGTCCAGGCCAGGAGCTCACAGGAGTACTGACTGTGCCTCCCACTGCAGGTGTGGGCAGTCCCACCTGAACCTCTAGTGGTCAGTGAGACACAGCCAGCTAAAGCAACATGGGTATAAGCATGGAATAGACTTACTCTCAGTGTGAACTTTTCCCAGGGCATTCTCTGGTGTTTCCATGGATACGCCTTGTTCTCACGGACTGCATCACGATACAGCTCGTGTCCCTGTCGGCAATACACCACCTGAGAGGAAGAGAGAGAGACCAGTAGTGACCCATAACACACCAGTACATGTACTCACAATATCACCAACTTGAGGGAAGTAAGGTGAGGGGCATGGTTTAGTTGACTTCAACCAATCAGACGGCCAGTAGGCTGTGAGATCCACACCTTTTACCTAAAGAGAGGAAAAGAGCCAAATACATCATTACTGAGCAACAATGAGAACTATATATTACAGTAACTCTGCTCAAAGCTTACTGGTAGTGAGGGACGTGATCTTCTTCTTTCCTTCACTGGCTCATCTTGATCGTCTGGACTCATCCTTCGTTTCTTCCTCACTCTTCTCTTCTCCTTGTCTCTCTCCTCTTCATCCTCCACTACTGTTCTACCTCCACTGATCTCTGAGGACTCATCTGAGTAGTTAGAATATCTGCACAGAGAAGGCAAGTGAGTGAGTGAGTGAGTGAGTGTGAGAGAGAGTGAGAGTAAGTTAATTGTGAGCAACTCTCTAACATATAACATATTGTTCTACTTACTGGCGTTTTCGTCGCTGTGATCTCTTGCGAGATGGTGAGATGAAATTCATCCCATCAACCTCAGTGGTCCAATCTGAAATATCACTAGAAGCAGTACTGTGAAGAAACATGATAGTGAGTGAGGGTGATAGTAGTGAGGGTGATAGTAGTGATGGTGATAGTAGTGATGGTGATAGTAGTGATCGTGATAGTAGTGAGGGTGATAGTAGTGATGGTGATAGTAGTGATGGTGATAGTAGTGATCGTGATAGTAGTGAGGGTGATAGTAGTGATGGTGATAGTAGTGATGGTGATAGTAGTGAGGGTGATAGTAGTGATCATGATAGTAGTGAGGGTGATAGTAGTGATGGTGATAGTAGTGATGGTGATAGTAGTGATGGTGATAGTAGTGAGGGTGATAGTAGTGATGGTGATAGTAGTGAGGGTGATAGTAGTGATGGTGTGATGGTCACCTCAGCATCTCCCAGTTGTCCTCCTCCTCGATCTCCACCTCTTCTTCCTCCATTTCGCTGGTGCTTGTCAAGACACCATCTTTAGTGGAGTCACTCTCAACAACCACAGAAGCCAGTGGGTCAGGTATGGTGCGTCCACTGCGCAAGGAACGTCCTTTAACATGATCAAACTTGGGAGAAGGAGCCTGATAGAGAAAACAAAGCACCTGATAACACTGTACAGTTTGCATTTTAGCCAGAACCACGAAGATCTGACATGCAATAGTTTGAGCACATCCACTAATACATGAGATGGTGAATCAGACAAGGCTGAAAATATTGACCAACACTACTGAGTTCAGTGAATGGTATGATGTCATCATTACACCATCGAGAGAGAGAGAGAGAGAGAGAGAGAGAGAGAGAGAGAGAGAGAGAGAGAGAGAGAGAGAGAGAGAGAGAGAGAGAGAGAGAGAGAGAGGAATGAAGAGCTCACAGGTGGTGGTGTGTCACTGAGTAGTTGCTGCACTTGATAGATCTCTTCCTCTTCTTCACAAAGCGTCATCTGAGAGGAATGCATCTCACTGTGTGGAGTAGAGAGACTATGATCAAACATGCAAGTTTCTGATGCACTGAAACAAGTATTGCAATTGAAATCCTGGAGCCCAGGCTAGGAGCTCACAGGAGTACTGACTGTGCCTCCCACTGCAGGTGTGGGCAGTCCCACTTGAACCTCTAGTGGTCAGTGAGACACAGCCAGTGCACAACCTGTAGTGCATTTCACCTGACTACTTTTCAGTATTTAAAAAGCTTACTTGACCAGATCTTGATCCAGCTGGGGTACTATCATTCTGCTGTGCCAGTAGCTGATAGCTTGCTGTACCTCCTCCTGTGTGAGCCCGAGAGAGTACACTATGCTGGACAACATGTTCTGTATATTCTCAGAGTCTCCTTCTTCTTCCTCTATCACGTCCACCTCATCAGCCATTGCTCTTACAGGCGCTGTTTTTCTACTAGTGTCTTCTTCAGTGTTCGCCTGAACAGACTCAATCCCGTTCTGTGCCGGTGCGCTGACGTCCTGATTCTCATACTCAACACCAGTGCTGGAATCTCGTCCTCTCTCTCTTCCTCCGATAGTTCGATTCTGTCCTAATCTACCACTCGAGTTCCTGATAGCTGCTGAGTGTCGCTGCATATAACTATCATAATCTTCAAGCTCTTCAACTGCCCAGTTTAGTTTATCTCGCTTTGCTGGTCGGATTTGTTTCAAGATGCCTTCTTGACACTTTGAAGGATGTGGGTGACCGTCCACATCGACTAGATAAGGTGGAGGAAGAAGATGAGGAGGAAGCTGAGATTGTTCGTCTACTACGAAATGGTTTCTGTCTTGCATCAGTGGACGATAGTCAGTGTGGAAGAACTGCTCATCGGGAAACTATGAGAGAGTGAGAGAGAGAGTGAGTGAGTAAGTGAGTGTGTGAGTGAGTTGAGTGAGTGTGTGAGTGAGTTGAATGAGTGAGTAAGTGAGTGAGAGAGTGAGTGAGTAAGTGAGTGTGTAAGTGAGTTGAGTGAGTGTGTGATTGTGAGTTGAATGAGTGAGTGAGTAAGTGAGTGAGTGAGTGAGTGAGTGAGTGAGTAAGTGAGTGAGTGAGTGAGTGAGTGTGTAAGTGAGTGAGTGTGTGAGTGAGTGAATGAGTGAGTGAGTGAGTGAGTGAGTGAGTGAGTGAGTGTGTAAGTGAGTGTGTAAGTGAGTGTGTAAGTGAGTGAGTGAGTGTGTAAGTGAGCCTACCTGTTCAAAAGGCTTGCTTGACCCTAGTCCATACACAGTAAGGTATCCTTGACTATCTGCTGCAGCAAAGGTTGTCCCATCTGGTGACCACTTACAGTCAAAGATGCATGAATGCCCTTCTTCATGCTACAGAGACTAGCTGAAACAGAATCTTTGTGACAGCACACAGCAAACCTCAATTTTGAATTTTTTCAGTCGTACAGCTGCTAGCATGTCCCAAATAATAATAACCCCGTCATGACCAGCGGTGAGCAGGATCCCAGAGCACAAAATAACGTCCGGCCACCGGCCAATTTCCTCGCAATCAAGCAAATGGGCCGAGCAAATACACGCTCGATCGGTCATTCTGTCCGGGCGTTCTTTCATGATCTAAGGCTATTGCTATATTTAGCGCTTACCTGGGGCTACTTTCCAAGCCTGCAAAAGGCGCTTCTCTGATTGTAGGCCATGTAGGCCCAACACAAAAACGCACGCATGTACTTACTACTGCAGACATTCTATTTAACGCCCAAAACGCCACACCTATTATTGCGACCACGCCCCTATGACCGACTAGAATTGAATGATGGCTGGACAAAATGTACATTGACTGGACAAATGACCACCCATGCTCAAAAATTATTTTTGGCTCTGGGATCCTGGAGTCATGTGGATGACACTCCAGGACAAATACTTCACCAGAATGCTCCTGAAGAAGAGACACATTTTACAGCAATTTTAGAGTGTGAAAATCATACCAGCATAATTATATTTTTACAGTGGAGGAGCATAATTTTTAGAGTTGAAAAAATTTTGGTCATGTGAATAAAAAAGAGGTACAGTGGAACCCTTCTAATCCGGACACCATTGGTACTCACAAGTATAGTACTGATTTCAGGTTGTTATACATACAAAGACTAGTATTGATAATTATTTGAGACCACATGCAATGTCCACATAATAGTGTGTGTCCTTATTTCAGAGGTGACCACAGTGATGGGTTCCACTGTATACACAACGAATTTGGTAATGCTATTTGATCAACATTTCAAAAATTTGAACTCAATTCAAATTTTGAATTTTTGTACCTTTAGTTTAGAGACCAGCTCTCCTGTGCTTGATCTCCACACCCTCACAATGCAATCAGGTGAGTGGGCGGATACCAGATACGTGTCTGTCCTCTCCCATTCCACCTGTAACCTGATACCTTCTCACTAGATCATCATCCTTCAAGAGCATGTGAGCTAGGTCTGTGCACTGCCATTGTTCCAATGATGAGATCCATCGAATAACTCTCAGAGAACTTAGACCCATCAGGTTTCTTGAGATGAAGGAGCTGATCATAAGAGGGTCTGTCAGCTGCCGGAGAGAAATAGAAAAGCTCAACTTTGTAAAAATCACTTCACTCACATGATATAGGACCAGAGTTTGTAGTACCAGAGATGATCAGAGCCTGAGAGATGTTAGTACGACTGTACGAGTCTCTCGCCTGGAAGGCTGGAAAGAGCTGGAATGCACGCCGCGCTTTTTCCATGTGTTAGTGGGCGTAACCAACCGCGCCTACAGACTGTACAGCGGGAAATTTGAATTTTCTTACATCTTGACTTCAATTGCCGCACTCCGTTGTCTTTGAGCAGTACGATATACTGCATGTCCCACCCATCTCTGTCTTTCCATCGTCACTGTGCATTGCATATGACTGCACTATATCAATCAAGATAAAGCACCAATGAGCAACTTGAGCCTGACTATACAGCAATTAATTGTTTTATTTAAAATTATAACTTGAAAAACTCAGTTTAAATATTTATTATGCTAACATAAGCTCATCAACTGCAGCAACTAAAAAAGTATGCAGTACCGTAAATATCACCATAAACCAACTCACTGTACCTTATTGTCAAGCACTCCATCCTTTGGTGTCTGTTTGGTTGCTAGTCGATGTCCTATCATTTGCTTACTCAGACCATGTATGGACCTCGGTAAGCGACTTCAGTTCACATCCTGAATGGTTGCCCCAAGGTCGCTATACATGGAGGCATGACTCTGTACTAAATTCTATTGCATCAGTGATAAAATCTGAGATTTCTCCACCTACAGTTTTGTATGCCAACTTACCTGGGTACCGTGCTAGTGACAATCCACAGTCTACTCTCCCTTCAGATGTTTCAGTATCGTATGCACGTCCTGACATCGTCATGCGTGAGGGTAATGTGGTTAAGATCTCAGAATTGACGGTATGCTCCAATACTCAGAGAGGGTTTGACGAGGCGAGATCAAGGAAAAGAAATAACCATGCTTATATCCAACTGATCTCTGACATAGAGGCTAAAGGTTTCAAAGTAAACTATTCAACCATTGAAATTGGCTCGTTGGGTCATTATGCATCCGGTGCCACCAATGCCATCTCAGGTCTCATGCCTACACTTTCCACCGCCCGAGTGAGGCTCATGCTTGCAACATTGGGGAAGGTATCCATTGCCTGTTCGTACCAACGGTGTGGACAGAGAATAGACCTTTATATATTACTTAGATTATTTTATTTAAGAGTTTGCTTATTTATTTTTGTTTTGTTTTGCCTTGTCAAGCTCCATTGTTCAGATGGTTAACCTTGTGTCCTAGGCTAGTCTAGCTCATTTCTCATTCATCATTACTTTATCACTGGTATTATATTGTGCATTCGATGAATGGTATTTCACCCTGGTCCATAGCTGGTCTGAGTAAGCAAATGATAGGACATAGACTAACAACCAAACAAATTTCCATAAATTTCCAGAACCATAAATTTCAGGTTGGTGAGATCAGCCATAAAGGGTTCAATCTTACACGTCTCGCAAAAGTAACATCATTAAAGGGTAACTGCAATCATATTTTTGTTGTTGCAATTTTTACTTGATAATGAATAGTTTAGACTAGAATGCAAGTTTGGTTGCCATTGGGTAAGCCCTCCTAGAGTTATGGGCTGCTAAAAACAACACCTACGCCCACGCGCTATTTGTAGGCGGGACTTATTGATGATGTCACAAGTTGAGTACGCGTGGTTGTCTGAGTAGTAGACCACAGCTGAAGTACCTACTTGTAATCTACTTACCAACTTTGTGGAACTGTGATTACAAGACCAGCAGTGATGGTAAAGACTTGTGTAGCAGCAGGCTGCAGCAATACTAACAAGGATGGAGTGAGTCTTCATAAGTTTCCCCAAGACAGAACATTGAGAAAAAAGTGGATCGATCAAGTGAAGAGGCACCGAGACAAGTGGGAACCAACCAACTATTCTGTTCTTTGTAGCCAGCATTTTGAAAAGTCTTGCTTTATGCCCAGTCCAGCATTAATGCTATCACTGGGTGTAGGTAAAAAGAAACCATCTCTCATGCCGGATGCAGTACCCACAATATTCTCCAAGCCACTATCTCATGGCAGCAAGAGATCATGTGACTTTGACAATCCAGCTCCCAAAAGAAGATCAGCATATGAAAAGCGGGAACAATGCAGAGTGAGCCTGAATTACTAGCAACAGGGCTCCTGCTAGCAATGATTCTCCGATTACAATTTATGCGTGTAGGTGGTAAACCAGGCCTTAGAGCAACAACACTTAGAGCAAGAGCAACAGCATGCAGCAGAATGTATTAGGGAGACACGGTAGTGTCTCCCTATGTAGGGATGAACGAGAAAACAAGATGGCGGCTACATACAATGTATTAGCGTTCAAACGCTGATATTTCGCCTGGTGTTGAATTTTATACGTCTTTAGACACTTAGATCTGCTCTCTGGCGTTGCCCCATCTTACAGTAGCAAGGAGATTGCTAGAAATTGTTACTAAAGTGACGAACCTGGAAACGGTGAAAATCCAGTTTCGTCATCTTCGTTTTTTTCTTCTTTCCTTCTTTCTTTCTTTCTTTCTTTCTTTCTTTCTTTCTTTCTTTCTTTCTTTCTTTCTTTCTTTCTTTCTTTCTTTCTTTCTTTCTTTCTTTCTTTCTTTCTTTCTTTCTTTCTTTCTTTCTTTCTTTCTTTCTTTCTTTCTTTCTTTCTTTCTTTCTTTCTTTCTTTCTTTCTTTCTTTCTTTCTTTCTTTCTTTCTTTCTTCTTTCTTTCTTTCTTTCTTTCTTTTCTTTCTTTCTTTCTTTCTTTCTTTTTCTTTCTTTTCTTTCTTTCTTTCTTTCTTTCTTTCTTTCTTTCTTTCTTTCTTTCTTTCTTTCTTTCTTTCTTTCTTTCTTTCTTTCTTTCTTTCTTTCTTTCTTTCTTTCTTTCTTTTCTTTCTTTCTTTCTTTCTTTCTTTCTTTCTTTCTTTCTTTCTTTCTTTCTTTCTTTCTTTCTTTCTTTCTTTCTTTCTTTCTTTCTTTCTTTCTTTCTTTCTTTCTTTCTTTCTTTCTTTCTTTCTTTCTTTCTTTCTTTCTTTCTTTCTTTCTTTCTTTCTTTCTTTCTTTCTTCTTTCTTTCTTTCTTTCTTTCTTTCTTTCTTTCTTCTTTCTTTCTTTCTTTCTTTCTTTTCTTTCTTTCTTTCTTTCTTTCTTTCTTTCTTTCTTTCTTTCTTTCTTTCTTTCTTTCTTTCTTTCTTTCTTTCTTTCTTTCTTTCTTTCTTTCTTTCTTTCTTTCTTTCTTTTTTCTTTCTTTCTTTCTTTCTTTCTTTCTTCTTTCTTTCTTTCTTTCTTTCTTTTCTTTTTCTTTCTTTCTTTCTTTCTTTCTTTCTTTCTTTCTTTCTTTCTTTCTTTCTTTCTTTCTTTCTTTCTTTCTTTCTTTCTTTCTTTCTTTCTTTCTTTCTTTCTTTCTTTCTTTCTTTCTTTCTTTCTTTCTTTCTTTCTTTCTTTCTTTCTTTCTTTCTTTCTTTCTTTCTTTCTTTCTTTCTTTCTTTCTTTCTTTCTTTTCTTCTTTCTTTCTTTCTTTCTTTCTTTCTTTCTTTCTTTCTTTCTTTCTTTCTTTCTTTCTTTCTTTCTTTCTTTCTTTCTTTTCTTTCTTTCTTTCTTTCTTTCTTTCTTTCTTTCTTTCTTTCTTTCTTTCTTTCTTTCTTTTCTTTCTTTCTTTCTTTCTTTCTTTCTTTCTTTCTTTCTTTCTTTCTTTTCTTTCTTTCTTTCTTTCTTTCTTTCTTTCTTTCTTTCTTTTTCTTTCTTTCTTTCTTCTTTCTTCTTTCTTTCTTTCTTTCTTTCTTTCTTTCTTTCTTTTCTTTCTTTCTTTCTTTCTTTCTTTCTTTCTTTCTTTCTTTCTTTCTTTCTTTCTTTCTTTCTTTCTTTCTTTCTTTCTTTCTTTCTTTCTTTCTTTCTTTCTTTCTTTTCTTTCTTTCTTTCTCTTTCTTTCTTTCTTTCTTTCTTTCTTTCTTTCTTTCTTTCTTTCTTTCTTTCTTTCTTTCTTTCTTTCTTTCTTTCTTTCTTTCTTTCTTTCTTCTTTCTTCCACTCGCCTAGCGCCTTTACGCGAGCAGTGCCGAGACCAAAACATCCACGAACAGTCGTGAAATTCTCCTGGCATGTGCCTTTTGAGCTTTGTTTTTAGCGTAACGGCGATCTAAGTTCCGCGATTTCTCGATCGTGATCCATTGTCAGCTTATAGCTTAGTACAGTGTTAGACGCCATTATTGTGATTGCGCATACGCACGTGACCAAGCAATGGTAGCGCACGTGACCAAGCAGCTAAAGTATCGCTGCGCCGTGTGGATCACTATCACGGAGAACACACACCCGGCATTTGTCTGGATGGGTCAGGCAACAGGAATACTAAAC
>OZ024783.1:2728899-2796936 GCA_964017065.1 Haliclona indistincta | reverse complement strand
ATGAGTCCTCAGAGATCAGTGGAGGTAGAACAGTAGTGGAGGATGAAGATGAGAGAGACAAGGAGAAGAGAAGAGTGAGGAAGAAGCGAAGGATGAGTCCAGACGATCAAGATGAGCCAGTGAAGGAAAGAAGAAGATCACGTCCCTCACTACCAGTAAGCTTTGAGCAGAGTTACTTTAACAGTTCTCAGTATTGCTCAGTAATGATGAATTTGGCTCTTTTCTTCTCTTTAGGTAAAAGGTGTGGACCTCACAGCCTACTGGCCGTCTGATTGGTTGAAGTCAACTAAACCACGCCCCTCACCTTACTTCCCTCAAGTTGGTGATATTGTGAGTACATGTACTGGTGTGTTATGGGTCACTACTGGTCTCTCTCTCTTCCTCTCAGGTGGTGTATTGCCGACAGGGACACGAGCTGTATCGTGATGCAGTCCGTGAGAACAAAGCGTATCCATGGAAACACCAGCGAATGCCCTGGGAGAAGTTCACACTGAGAGTAAGTCTATTCCATGCTTATACCTGTAATAACCTCACGCCGCAACTGTGTCTACTAATGTGTATTGACCAGCAAAGGAACTCTCTTTTCAAAATCACAGCATGCACTTTTATACACAGAGCACACAATGAGATACAAGACAACTTGTAGACACTGAGTCTACAACATGAACCAAAATAGATTGTGATAAAAATAGATCAGAGTTCCAATGTTCATTACACTTTTCTCCCCCATGTTGGACTGAACCGATTCGGTGGATGTCGATCTCTCGTTGATCTACGAGGAGCTGAAGGTATAGATGGTGGAGTAGGAGGTACATGAGCGGGAGTGGGAGACGATGGTACAATAGAACTAGTGTCAAAGTCTGGTTGGTCTGAGCTGGTCCGGCTCCTGATGTGATCTACATGACGACGCATCACTCTGTTGTCATCAAGGATGATTCGGTAGGACAATGGTCCAGTTTTCTTAGAGATTTTACCAGTGAGCCATAATGGTGGTTTCTTGCCAAAATTCTTGACAAACACAGGATCATCCTTGGTGAAGGTGCGAAGTCGGCAGCCAGAATCGTGATATTTCTTTTGAGATTCCTGAGCTTGTTGCACCTTAGGAGCAGCATTTGGCAACATGAGTGATAGTCTAGATCGTAGTCTTCTCCCCATCAGCATTTCTGAAGGTGTACGTCCAGTCGTTGGGTGAGGAGTGATTCTGTAGCGAAATAGAAACTTGGTGAGACTGGATGATACGGAGGAGGAAGACTTCTTCATGGCCAGTTTGAAGGTCTGCACCGCACGCTCTGCTAAACCATTTGATGCTGGGTGATAAGGAGACGTCTTGATGTGGCGGATACCATTCTGGGTCATGAAGTCAGCAAATAGCTCGCTCACGAATGCAGGACCGTTATCTGACACAACAATTTCTGGTAAACCATGAGTTGCAAACATAGTTTGTAATCGAAGGATGGTAGACTCTGATGTAGGTCTAGCTTCAACCACGTCGAGCCACTTGGAATGTGCATCGACCACAATCAGGAAGTGTCTGTCTCCAAAACATGGTCCAGCAAAATCTATGTGCAGACGACACCATGGGCGTTCAGGCCATTGCCAGGGATGCAAAGGGGCTTTGGATGGTACATTCTGATGCTGTTGGCACTGGGCACAGGATTTAACTTTCTCTTCAATATCAGCATCGATGTTGGGCCACCAAACAAAACTACGAGCCAGAGACTTCATTCTTGATATGCCAGGGTGAGTATCATGAAGTTCATCCAAAATCAGAGAGCGTCCAGCAGGTGGAACAACAGCACGACTACCCCAGAGCAAGCATCCATCTAGCACAGTGATCTCAGTACGGCGTACAAAATAAGGTTGCATCTCCTTCTCCACACTGCTTGGCCATCCATTCATCGCGAAGTTTCGAACTTGCATTAACAGAGCATCACCATTGGTCCACTCTTTGATCTGCGGAGCAGTGACTGGAGTTTGTTGTAAACATTCAAGCAGCAGGACAGTCTCTCCTGGTAGAGGCACATCTTTAGGTGAATCAGGTAGAGGTAGACGGCTTAGAGCATCTGCATCAGCGTTTGAGACTCCAGACTTGTGTTGAATAGTGTAGTCGTACCCACAGAGGATGAGAGACCACCGTTGAATCCGTGCAGACGCTATAGGAGAAACTGCTCTGTCAGGAGAAAACAACTGAGTGAGTGGCTTGTGATCGGTTTTGATTGTGAACTTTCTCCCCAACAGATACTGCCTGAACTTCACCACTGCAAAAATGATTGCTAGTCCTTCTCGATCAATTTGGGCGTAATTCTTTTCAGCTGGAGACAAAGATCGAGAGGCATATGCGATAGGCTGAGTAGAACCATCAGTCAGTTCATGTGCAAGCACAGCACCCACTCCATACGAGGAAGCGTCACATGATACCACCAAAGACTTAGCAGGATCGTAATGAGTGAGACAGGTTGAAGATGATAGAGATGCTTTAGCTATCTCAAAGGCTTCCTGCTGTTCAGATTCCCATTTCCATGGAGTGTTCTTTTGAAACAACTTGTGCAGAGGTGCCAGCTTAGTAGAGTGGTTAGGTAAAAAACGAGAGTAGAAGTTCAGGAGTCCCAGGAAAGACTTGAGTTGAGTAACATTAGAAGGTATCGGGGCTTCAGAGACAGCTCGTACTTTCTCAGCTGCTGGATAGATTCCTTCTCGTGAAATCACATGGCCTAGATAGGTAACCTTCTCCATCATGAAACTGCACTTTGATTCCTTCAGCTTCATGCCGGCTTTCTTGAGTCTTGCAAGAACTTCCTTGAGATGCTGCAAGTGTTCTGCATCAGTCTTTCCTGTCACCAGAATGTCGTCGATGTAAACGACTACTTGAGGAATTCCTTTGAGGAGATTTTCCATGGTTCTTTGGAAGATTGACGGAGCTGCGGAGATCCCAAAGGGTAGACGGGTGTACTGGTACAATCCCTTGGTGGTATTGATTGTCACGAGTTTACGTGATTCTTCTGATAACTGGATCTGCTGATACGCATGGCTCAGGTCAAGCTTAGAGAATGTATTCCCTCCAGCCAGAGTTGATAGTAGGTCTTCCACCTTGGGTAGAGGGTACATGTCACGTTGAGCAACCTGGTTGATCGTCACTCGGAAGTCACCACAGATCCTGATCGATCCATCCTGCTTCACGACGGGGACTATTGGAGCAGCCCATTCGGAGTAGCTTACAGGTTCAATGACACCACAGTTCTCAAGTCTGTCTAGCTCAGCTTCGACTCTGGAACGAAGAGCGAATGGAACAGGGCGAGAGCGTTGGTAAATAGGTTTTGCATCAGCAGTAACCTGTAGAGAAACTTTAACACCCTGCATTAGACCCAATTCATCTCGGAACACATCAGAATGTTCGTTTAGGATACTCTGCAACTGCTGATCCATAGAGTTAGAGGGTCCTTGCACCAAGTGCACTGCTTTCCAGTCCAGTTTGAGCACTCTCAGCCAGTCTCTGCCCAGTAGCGGTAGTTCATCTGATACTCCACGCGCCACCAGTAGAGGTAGATCACACTGCTGATCCCTATAAGAAACAGAGACTGTTATGGAACCCAGCACACACAATAATTCTCCTGAGTAGGTTCTCAGCTGGGCTGTAGACCGCTGTAGGACAGGGCGTTGCTCCTTCGACCACACAGTCCAATACATTTGCTCACTGATGACAGACACCGAGGCACCTGTATCGATCTCCATCTTTAGATCCACGCTGTTAGCATTTACAGTCACTGTCAGAGGAGCAGTTCCGGGGCTTGACAACTGGAATGTCGAGTAAATCGGATCATCAGCACTATCAGTCGGTTCTTTAACTTCCACAAAGCGAGCGTTGTGAGTAGGCTGAGTCTTCTGCTGCTGAGGTTTGCGATGACCTCCAAGACGGCTCCGACAGACTTTTGAAATATGTCCCTTCTTTCCACAGAAATGACAATTCTCTTCTTTGAATTTGCATTTACTTGAATGATGCTTACCGCCGCAACGATAGCAAGGACTGGGAGTTCCTCTCTGTGAGGGCTTGGGACGACCGTCACGAAGGAAATTAACAGGTTGAATGGAATTCTGTTGAAGTTCTTTTGTATCCTTCTGCGCAGCCTCCATACGAATGGCAAGGTCAAACGCTTTCTTGAAATCGAGTCCTTCTTCGCTCAACAGTCGTTGCTGCATCCGTTGGTCCGAGATGCCGCACACGAGTCTATCTCTCAGCATGTCTTCTAGTCGGTCTCCGAAATCACAGAACTCTGACAACTTGCGCAATTCTGCACAATAAGTAGACACACTCTCACCAGGCATGCGAACCCTGGAGTTGAACTTGCAGCGCTGAATGACTGCAGTCGGCGTAGGAGCAAAATGACCAGTGAGCTTCTCGACAACTTGCTTGTAAGTACAGGTATTCAGCTTCGTGGGAGCGAACAGCTGCTTCGCCACCTGGTATGTCGTTGTTCCACAACAACTGAGGAGAATTGCACGTTTCTTGGCATCGCTGCCTTCACCACCAACATCATTAGCCACAAAATACTCCTCGACTCGTTCTAAATAGGTGGGCCAGTCATCTTGTCCAGCAAGAAACTCTCCTAGAGAGCCATGAGTCGCCATAGCTTTATCCTCGTCGCCAGATGTAATAACCTCACGCCGCAACTGTGTCTACTAATGTGTATTGACCAGCAAAGGAACTCTCTTTTCAAAATCACAGCATGCACTTTTATACACAGAGCACACAATGAGATACAAGACAACTTGTAGACACTGAGTCTACAACATGAACCAAAATAGATTGTGATAAAAATAGATCAGAGTTCCAATGTTCATTACAATACCCATGTTGCTTTAGCTGGCTGTGTCTTTATTATCTATTTCCTCTCCAGCCTCAAGAATTCTGTCAAGTAAAGAACGCTCATTTCGTAGTTGGTCCACCCACTCTCTGCTCTATAACACTAGGTGAGTGACTCGTGTGAGACAACTTTAGTTCTTTATAAGAACTCACTAGTAATGAAGCACTGTGTAGTAATCCTGGACATGCCTGTAGATAGCTGAGTCTGACTAACTCATCTCTTCTATAGCTCTCTTGTCTCCTCCAATCTCTGATGCTCCATGCTCCAGTCAACAAGCTATGGCTGCCAATCAACAAGTAGTGTTTACCTTCAAGTAAGCACTGCCTTCTCTCTCTCTCCCTCCATCCATCCATCCATCCATCCATGCATCCATCCTCTCTTCTTTATCATATCACAGGTTCCATGATATGGATAATGTATTGGACTTCATTATTCTCGAACAAGTCTACAAAGAAAGTCTCAAGCGACAGTGGTCGTCTGGAGACCGGTTCCAGAGCCTCATAGACGACCAGTACTGGTCTGGGACCATCTTGAAGCGTAGACCATTCTCTGAAGACACTCCTAACAGTGTGTGGCAGATGTACCATATCAAGTGGGACGATGGCGCTACTGATCAGCTCAGTCCATGGGACCTTCACCCATTGGAGATTGACAATGGTGAAACAGGTACACAAGATTATATGTTACACGATGATGCAACTATTGACTATCTCCCTCTTCTGCTCTCTCTCTTGACTCTTGTTTTCTCTTCCTCTCTCTCTCTCCCTTCTTCCCTCTCTCCCTTTCCCTCCCTCTCTCTCTCCCTCTCCTGCTCTATCCCTCCCTTCCTCCCTCTCTCCCATTCCCGCCCCCCTCTCTCTCTCTCTCTCTCTCTCTCTCTCTCTCTCTCTCTCTCTCTCTCTCTCTCTCCCTCTCTCTCTCTCTCTCTCTCTCTCTGCTTCTCTAGAGTCCTTCACTCCTCTGGTCTCATGTGAGGAGCTCCTCTCAGCGTGGGACAGTGAGGGTGAGAGGGAACGGATCCTTCAAGGACTAGACGCCATCTTGGAGAAGGAAGAAGATGAACTAGAAGAAGCAGACATGTTCCTGGACCCAGTAGATCTCGATGAGGAGCCGACATATTGTACAGTGGTACCTTTTCCAACAAGTGTATCAACTATAGCTGAGAGATTGAGAAACGGGTTTTACAGGTACAAACAGGAATAGTTAGAATATGATACACTGTTGTAATTCATCTCTCTCTCTCTCTCTCTCTCTCTCTCTCTCTCTCTCTCTCTCTCTCCAGACGGAAGATAGCTCTCATCTGGGAGGTTGTGTTGCTGGCTCGTAATGCACTATCTTACAACGAAGAAACCAGTCTCATTGTCAAGCATGGAAAAATTTTTGTACAAACTTTACTAAAATTTATCAGGTCACCCATCAAAATTGATATTTGTTGAAAAATTTTACCAATATTTTTCATACATGCAGGACTCCTTCGTGTAGCAATATAATGGAGTGTTATCGTCCTGACCTTTCTGTAGCCGAAGATGACCTTCCCACAGAGGTCATTGCTCCGGAGGTCGAACTGGTTGAAGCAGAGGAACTGTTCACTGCTCCAACTGAGACAAAGATAGCACCATCCTCACCCGTGAAGAGAAAATCAAAGGTTGATAACTTCATGACTCATGTGTAAGGTGGTGAGTGAGTTTGGTTTCCTGCAGAGACTACAAAATCTGATGGATCATAGTGAAGAAGCAGAAGAGGAGAAGATGGAGGTCGAGCAAGATGAGCTTGTGAACAACAGAGACCAACTGGTTAACAACTTACTCACTCCCTCACTCACTCATTCACTCACTCACTCACTCACTCACTCACTCACTCACTCACTCACTCACTCACTCTCACTCACCCACTCACTCACTCACTCATTCTCTCACTTACTCACTCACTCACTCTCTCACTCACTCATTCTCTCACTCATTCACTCACTCACTCATTCTCTCACTCACTCACTCACTCACTCACTCACTCACTCACTCACTCACTCACTCACTCACTCATTCTCTCACTCATTCTCTCATTTACTCACTCACTCACTCACTCACTCACTCACTGGCACCTCTCTCTCTATCCTCCTCAGCTCTGGTCTGATGCTGCTGTGCAGTTGTTGGACGATCTCTGTCAGAATGAAAACTCACCTCCTTTCCTGAAACCAGTGGACACAGAAACATTTCCAGTGAGTAAATAGAGTCATCACTCACCCTCATTCACTCACGTGTTCTCTCCCTCTCTCCCTCCCTTCTCTCTCCCTCCCCCTCTTTCTATCTCTCAGGACTATCCATTGGTTGTTTGTTGTCTGATGGATCTTAGTCTAGTTCGTCAGAAGCTCTCTGAGGGTCACTATCGAGTGCCAAGAGAGCTCATTGATGATGTTAGACTGATCTTTACTAACGCTAAAGAGTACAATCAACACAAATCACAGGTTTGCATACTCTTGTACATCTCAGTATTCTCTTGTACATTCCAGTATACTCTTGCACATGCATCTCAGTATACTCTTGTACGTCCCTGTATTCCCTTGTACATCCCTGTATTCTCTTGTACATCCCAGTGTACTATTGCACATCTCAGTATACTGTTGCACATCTCAGTATACTCTTGCACATGTATCTCAGTATGCTCTTGCACATCCCAGTATACTCTTGTACATCCCTGTATTCTCTTGTACATCCCTGTATTCTCTTGTACATCCCAGTGTACTATTTCACATCTCAGTATACTCTTGTATATTCCAGTATACTATTTCATGTCTCAGTATACTCTTGCAAATTCTAGTATACTCTTATACATCTCAGTATGCTCTTGCACATCTCAGTATAGTACTTTAGGAAATGCCCACAGAAATTAGAACCAATTAGTCTTGCACAATGTGTGACAAATTTTTACATAATTGGGGCGAGCCTGAGCGAGCCCCACATTGATCGTGATGTAGGTCCCACGTCGCGGGGAACGTATCTATCTATGTGGCCGGGGGTAGCGTTAGTTCTCCAATGTTCCCGAGAACACGCCTATTATGACGTAATATTCACGTGGTGCGTAAAAATAATATTATTCAAAAATTGATATTATCATGTCTGACGAAAGAACCTTTACTGCTCAACAACTGAGGACAGCACAGCGACCAACATTGGAGACACCTGAACAACACCCGAGTCAACTTTTACAAGACCAGAGGATTGCCAGAAAACGACGACGAGCAGAAGAGTCGCCCGATCAACGAGAGAGACGCCTGGAACGACAAAGGGAATACCAAAGGAACTACCGACAGAGACAGAAGATAGCAGCTACAACAGAGCTTAACGCAACAAGATAACGTCATCTACCCTGACCCTGCTAGATGGATAAATTATAACAGCATGGTGGAATGGGTAGCCTCTTTGACATCTATTGTCAATAGGATACAGTCTCCGTGCTTTATTAATAGCTCTCTCATGTATTTTCATTTATCTGTTGTCTGTTTTGTTATTACACAGTCTAAGTGAAGCTGTCATCATTAACTGTCAAATAGTTATAATAATAAGCATACACAATGATATCAGCAATGCTTTACCTATAGCGTCTAGTAGCCTGATATTGCTGATGCTTTATTATTAATTTTATTATGCTATTATCAAACTGTACAAAAATCAGCTCAGGCTCGCCCCTGCATTCTATGAATGTACTAGTAATAATCATTAACTTACATGTATACATGTATAATTTGGTGTTTCCTCCTCACAGGTCTACAAGATGGCTAAGTCTCTTCAAGCGTTGTTCGAGATCAAGGTACTGGAGTTCCTGAAATCATGTCAATCTGAGGACAGCAGACCAGTCTATGGCACCAGACGAACCCTCGGTATTCTAGCGGAATCCACTCAACAGATCCCATCTAGACTAAGATCATCTTCTCACAGCACTGCAGACACAATGAGCAGTTTGATAATGAACGGACTATCAACCTCAACTGAAGAACTCTCCTCGAACGATGAATCTGAGAGCAGAGACGAACTGTCCATTGAGGAGGAGGAGGTGGGCGTGGTCAGAAGACGCGTGACCACTAGGAGTAGATCACAGCGGAAGAGACGATATGATGATCAGGAAGGAGGCGGGGCAGTGGGCAGGGTAGTGACTAGGTCAGCGTCAAAGAGACTCAGACGATTGAGCATGTCAGACGATGAGGAAGATGATGAGTTAGAGGATGAAGAAGATGAGGTTATTCCACGAGTATCACACATTGTCACTACACGAACTGGTAGAACAGTCAAACCAACCATCAAATATTAATAATACTTCATTTTGTGGTTATTATTTTAAAATCAAATATAAAACCTTATTGATTTGTTTACATTTGGTGTAGTGCTATTCATTGGCTACATGTTGTATTGTCATGTCATTGTTTAGACGCCACGCCTTCTGCAAGGTAAGCCAGCTAGTGACAAGGGGAACCAACTCATCACCATGGCTATGCAGCTACACAGCAAGGCTTGCAAAACCCACTATATTATGCATTCTCACAATATAGACATTAACACCACTGCACTGCAGTAAGTTGTGCTATCAAATATCAACATGTCTGACTCTATTGACATTGTCTAGTGAAGTTACCGCATAAGTTAATCAGATTCATTGATATCTACCTACGCCCTCAAAAATTGTGAGCGGGCGTTATGGCGTCTTGTTCCGATCAGGTAAGACTTTACTTTAGTTGTACTAGTCCATGGCTGGGTCATAGTGTATACAATACCAGTGTTGATGCTGGTCTATTATTGTGCTGTTCAGGAGACCGAGAGCGCTGAGTACCGCTCGTTCCAAAGGCATTATGCTGACCTGTTCAAATCCATTGGTGACCCTACTTCACTGGCAGCAGAACTGTACTCTGCTGGTCTACTGTCACGAGAGACGAGAATGAACATTTCTGATTTGACCCATAGACAGCAGAAAGTGACAGAGCTACTAGTCGCGACAGAAACAGCAATCCGACTAGACCCCAGCAACTACCACAAGTTTGTGGAAGCACTAGAGAAGGACAGTTCAATGCAGCACCTCTGTGGCAAGCTGAGGTCCACATGTGGTGAGTGTGATAATGTGTGTCTGAGTACATCCACTGACCAGTGCATGGTGTTCTGATGTAGCTCAACTCAAGTCACTGCACACTCCTCAACTGGTGTCGTCCCTACCACCAAACAAATCAGCTGGTGAGTAGAGAATGTGTGTATGGTGGAATAACATGTGACAGTGTCTTACAGCACAACAGACCAATGATAGTATGATACCATCTTCCATCACCTCTTCATCTCATTCAAGCACAACAGGTATAATGACATACTCATGCAGTCACTAATGACCAGTGGATGATGTGTTTCCTCTCCTCAGCTATCACCAGGAAACAGTACAAACAGTTCCTAAAGAAATGTTACCGACAGCCACTCCCTGATGATGATAAGCTACTCACTACTGCCAGCAAGCACTACATTGAGCTAGCTGTCATCAGCAAGAAGGGTATCACCAGGAAGCAAGCAGATGAGTTTACTAGAAAAAGTCTCCACGGTTTAACTGAAGAGATCTTGCGTGAGAAAGCTCCGATAGCACTAGATCATATACTAAAGCCCAGAGAGGATGGTAGACCAGTACGTGGTGTCCTGGTGGAGGGTGCACCAGGTATCGGCAAGAGCACACTGGCATGGGAGGTGTGTCACAAGTGGGAGGTGTTAGAGAGTGTGAAGCAGTACGCATTAATGGTACTAGTTCGCTTAAGAGAGAAGAAGGCTCAAGAGGCATGCTGCCTTGGGGACCTGCTGCCATGTGCTGCTACCACTAACATGAAGGAGCTCTTGGCTGCAATAGGAGAAGGAGAAGGCATGCTTATCGTGTGCGATGGGTTTGATGAGCTTCCTCGTGAGCAGCGACAGGAGGGCTCAGTCTACATAGATCTACTCAAGGGTAGGCTCCTGGCAGAGGCTACTATTATTATCACCAGTCGTCCTTCAGTAAGTGCTGAGCTCTGGAGTCTCTGCCAGCATAACATAGACAGGCACCTCGAGGTGATAGGCTTCACTAGAGAGGATATCAAGCAGTTTGCCGAGAGCGTGTTTAGTGGGGATATCCTGGCAGGGTTCTTGTCTTACATCACCAGTAATCCTCCCATATTTGGTATGATGTATATCCCTCTCAATGCCGTCTTTGTAGCGCTGATATACCAGGACAGCTATGACACAGATACTCCCTTCCCTACAACCATGACACAACTCTTTGATGCTCTCACTTGTGGTCTCATTCGCAGGCACCTCGTGTCCACAAGTCGGGTTCCTATTGAGTATCGCATGCCTCCTTCCCTCCAGCGTACAGAGGACATTAGCAAGCTTCCTCCTGTAGTGTCTCAGCAGCTTCTTCAGCTAGCCAGGGTGGCCTATGAGAGTTTGTGCGCGAAAAGGTATGTCTTCACTGACCTTGGTGAGGACTTTGAGCATCTTGGGACAATGAAAAAGACCACAAGTGTGAATGTGTGTACAGGTCCTGGGTGCTCCTACTCCTTCCTCCATCTCACTCTTCAAGAATACTTGACTGCCCTTCATATTGCTATTGTGAATCCTAGTGGCTTTGAACTGGTAGAATGGCTAGAGGAAGGTAGTGTTGTTGTGAGGTTTCTGGCAGGAATGTACAGAAATGATGATTATCATAGTCACCCTGTGTACCAAGAGTTGGTACAACAACTTGCCAGCAAGCAGTATTATAGTCTACAGTTGATCCATTGTGCATATGAGTGTCCTAGCATTATGGATAGTGTGAAGGTGGACTATAGTAAACATGATACAATAGATGTTGAACCAGTAGTTGGTTTTGACTGGTATGCCACAGGATACTGCATCAGCCACTTTGATGAAAGATGGGGTCTTGTAATGAATAATGAGTCTGAAGAAAATATTGATCTCCTGATGAAGGGTCTTAGGTCCTCAGCAATTGCTAAAGGGAGAATTTTGTCCTTAGCCAATATATCATTTTCTGTAATTATTACATTAAGAGTGTTTTCCCGACTTAAGAAACTTGAATTATCGTGTGTTAACATTGATCATGATGATCTGGTCATTTTACAGCAGCTGATAGCACCAGGGAGTGGACTAAAATCTCTAATTATTCATGACATTAAATCAGAAATTAGTAGTTTATTGATCTCAACATTATTTCAACCCTCTTCATTGATAGAACTTACCTTGTTCACTGATGACACTATCAATGAAACTCAGCTTCTTCCACATGGTAACACAAACCTCAAGAAACTTACTATTTCACGTAACCTTCTTCACCCGCTAGCTGCATTGATCGTGAATATCACTTCACTGACCTACCTTGACATTGAATATCAACTAGACAGTGACCTGCCTGTTCTCACTAATATTGTACAGTCACACCACACACTAGAAGTACTAGATATTGGAGAGATGGAATATTGTACTGACTCTACTAACCTGCTCCAACTGATCGAGGCTGCTGATAGCAACGAACATGTTGTAACATTCGAACTTGATCGTTTAGCCTATAACAAGCTACCACCACACATCCACAAACAATATAAGCATCTGTTAAAACCATATTATTGACGTTTGAACTGAATGATGATGAATAATTATTATGTGCACAATAATTATGATTTCTTTCAGTGTGTAGTAGCAGTTTACTTTACAACATCTTTTGGTTGCTTCGAATATTATGTCACTAGAAGAATTAATATACTATTAATTAATAGTTTTGAATTTTTTACCTCAACTACAGTGTATATTGTTTTTCTTTCGTCGCTCCTGCTTAGTGCAGCCATGTAACTGTGTTCTATTGTTTGATTTGAATAGTATTCTTGCACATGAACATGTTTCTATCTCATGTACAGTAAATTAGATAATGATAGTAGCACAGTACTACAGTAACTACCTGGAAACAGTACTACACTGAATTGGAACAATTCTATCTTTATAATTCTAGCTATAAGAATCTGTCAAACCTTGTAATTAATGATAATACATGTACTTATGTGTTCATTATGATTTCAGTCTTTTTATATAACAGTTCAATAATTTATTATTTTGAATAATTTTTGAACTACTTTGTCTTTTTTCATGTACATGTGTAGAACACTTCATTTCTTAATATTTTTTGTCACTTCTGTTTTGTAATTGTTAGCTACTTTGTGCAGAGTTTGAATATGTGTAATTTTTCAAATCATGTTTCTATCTCACGTGCAATACATTAGATAGTGATGATGGGTAGTATACTGCCTAGAGGAGGAGTACTGGAAGATGATGCATGACTTGGAATGGATTGCAACAGCTTTGAGTTCATGCTCTTAGCTTGAGCTAGCTTGCTAATTCATGACATTTCATCCTAACTGGTATCCTCTCACTCACTCACGTACTTTTCATAGAAGCACCATAATCCCTGCCTGTCTGTCTGTTCATCACTCCACTTATCATTACCGTAACACCACTTGCTGGTCGTAATAACAATATATCTCTATAAATTATGCAAATAAAATAATCGTGTGGTTGATGACTAAGGTTATCTACAGCAGCTATTCTGATAAGACCTTGGTGTGCTGGTCTGTCTATCGCAGTGATGAAAACAATTGAATTCACTAACATGTGCGAGACCTGGTTTAATCGCTCAGCTGGTATTAAAATCGGTCTACTCGTGTGGATTCCCTCCATTATGTAGTGTACAGAATGTGTACTCAAACCCTGAACAATGACTGATATGACCCTATGGACCTCTGATATAGCATGTGCTCTGAAACACCAGTAACTCTGGGTGGATACTCTCTGACCAAGCCTTTCACAGATTCTTGGAAGTAATAAGGTAGTTTTCATGTGTTGACAGAGCTAATGCTAGTTTATAGATGCTGTTATCATTGGTTCAACTGCTATTGTTGCTTGTGTGGTTTTTATTGAGGACTGATCTGTCTACTACATTACATCATTATTAATGAACACAGGGAAGTACCCATTATTATGACATTAATGTGAACTGATGGTGGAGAATAAGTACAACTATATCTGAGCTGACTACCTACTACTGTTTACTTAACAACGGTATACTGTTTGTGACTAGGTTAGTAATGTCACTATGCAGATTGAGAACTCATCACACATTAAATTGATGATTTTCTCATCATGTTGTACTCAATACTTCATGCTCACATGCATTAGTTCAGTATTGTGTGATAATAATGTTTGACGACGTGTGGTCTGTGTACTTGAAGGCATGTTAATTGGGTATGATAGTTTACGAAAAATCTCAATCTTTATCTAAACTTAATCAGTTACCGTGAAAAATATTTGGGTGAAGTAGAACGCATAATAATATTATTCAACATTTTCTCTTAAATCACTTTACTTGATAAGCACATTGAATTTTTTTATAACTTTCAATTAAGCGATGAAGAAGGAAACAGTGATAATTATAACGTCTTACAATAGAGTACAAATTTAGCTGCTAAATTTTTTTTGTTGTTTATTGTTATTTTAAGAGAAGTATGGGACGTGCCAAAAAGTGTAAACAGACAACAAGTTTCAGGAAAACTCACGGAAATTGCTAAAGTACAATGCTATTATACACTTAACTTTCTACTATACTTGTATTACTTGCATACTTATAAATGTCCGTACAAAAATTATTTTTAGATCATGTGATTTTTCATGATAGCGTAAACAGATATAACTAGTATGTCATAGTGCAACTGCTATATAGTCTTGCAGTCAGTGCAGCTGTTGGTCTTGTGCAGCTGCTGGTCTTGTGCAGTGCATGAAAAATGATAAATTGTACAGCCAAATGTGCTTTGCTTCTCATATGTAAGTTATTATAATGGTGATGCTACTTTTCAGTTGTATAGCATGCATGTTAAAAATAAATTAATTATGTGACAGGTATTACTGCTGCATATGGTAGCTGCACTCATGGATCGGTACGACTGGTGAATGGTACTACTACCAACCAGGGGAGGGTGGAAGTGTGTGTAGGACAGACATGGGGAACTGTGTGTGATCATTGGTTCTACAGTAGTGATTCCAGAGTGGTGTGTCGACAATTGGGATACGATGTGGTCCAATATGGGACTTGTAAGTTACTGTCATGATCATTTATAATTATGAACCAAAATTCACTTTTGAATCTATAGATACATACAGGCACAATGCTTTTTATGGACAAGGTAGTGGATCCATTTGGTTGGATGATCTGGCTTGTACTGGTAATGAACGAATGCTGTTGGATTGTACTGGTAGACCTATCGGTAGTCATAATTGTGGACATGGTGATGATGTTGGAGTAGAGTGTTCAGGTATTAATTTTATATTCTATTTAAAGCTTGTACATAGCTCTTAAGAACTTCACCTATTTTAGGCACATGTGCTACTGGTAATGTTCGTCTCATTGGTGGACTGGTACCAACAGAGGGCACTGTACAGATGTGTGTGGGAGGGAGATGGAGAGAACTGTGCTATAGTAGTTGGGACTACCAAGAGGCATTTGTTGTGTGCAGACAGCTAGGACTACCTGCTACTGGTGAGTGCGAGTATGTATTAAAGCACATGACTGTCTTTCAATTTGTTAATATCAAATTGCAGCTGCAATAGGTAAGAATTGTACAAATAAAATGTAATGATTTTTTAATTAATTATTACAGCTACTAGCAATTCAAATTTTAGTCCCAGATCTTTTCAATCATTGTACTCAAACTTCCGTTGCTATGGCAATGAATCCTCAATAATGAACTGCTTGAACTCCTCTTCATCATGCACATCACCATATCGCAGAGATGCTGCTGTGAGATGTGTTGGAGAAATTTCAGGTATTGAAATGTTTGTATGTTCTATTGTTGCTATTATGAAAACACAGATAGTTGTCCACATAATGGTAATATTCGTCTGGTTGGTCCCAGTGGTCCTAACACAGTTGAAGGGAGAGTGGAGTACTGCAGTAATGGAGTGTGGGGGACTATTAATAACTACTACTTTGATACAAGAGATGGTGAAGTGGTGTGTAGACAACTTGGACACCAGAAACCACGTGAGCTGATTGAAAAACATACAGGCTATAAATTTGATTTTATGATTGTTAGGTGTGCAACTATTCACTTCTGACATATTTGGTAGAGGAGCTGGTCCAATCGTCTTTAATGGCTTGTCGTGCACTGGAAATGAATTTTTAATAGTACTTTGCCCTTGGTCACCACTGTCTTACTATTACTACTCACATTATAATGACATTGGAGTACGCTGCTTGGAAAAGGGTTATACTTGTGTTTGTAATGTGTCTGCAACTTTTTCACTAATGCTTTCTGTTCTATAGTGTTGTCATCATGTACTAATGGATCAGTTCGACTGATGAATGGGTCCACATCAGATGAGGGAAGAGTTGAAGTGTGTGTTAATGGAGAGTGGGGGACAGTGTGTGACAATGGTTGGGATCGAAGAGAAGCTGAAGTTGTTTGTAGACAACTAGGATATAATCCATCATGTAAGTGAACATAATCTACTGATTAAAAAACCTTTTCATTAACTATTTAAGGGGCTATATACTATCACTCCTCAAGATTTGGTGATGGCTCACTACCTATTCTAGCTCAGTCATTCAGTTGTGCAGGAAGTGAGAGTAATCTGACCAGCTGCAGTGGAGGGACAACTGGATACTCAAGCTGCTACTATGGTAGAGTGGCTGGTGTACGCTGCTTCAGTAGGTTACACTATCATGTTGTATCAATGATATTACTCTAGTATTGTAGGAAGCACAGGTTGTGTGAATGGAGCAGTTCGTCTGGTCAATGGAAGAAGAGCCAGTGAAGGATCTGTTCAGATATGTGTTAATGGAGTCTGGGGACATGTGTGTGGAGGTTATTGGTCTGTTAACAATGCAAGAGTTGTGTGTCGCCAACTGGGTTACTCTACAACAGGTGCAAATTATAGAATTACCGCAATAATGCTTTTCTCAACTCCAGTGTATAGTTACAGCTATAGTCTGTTCGCTGGAGTAGCTCCTCAACCAATAATATATGGCAGAATATCATGTACTGGTAGTGAACAAACACTTTCAGCTTGTAGTAAGAATATGTACTACTACACCACCTGCCCTATCACTTATACTGGTGGAGCAGTTTGTGAAGGTAAATCTTGGTATCTTAGTGTCAATCATAGTTTATGATAGCTGTAGTACCCATAAATTGCACTTATGGTGATGTTCGACTGGTGAATGGTAGCAGTGATAGAGAGGGAATATTAGAGGTGTGTTACCAGGCAGTGTGGACTACTGTGGATGGATATGATTGGTATTATCGTGATGCTCGTGTGCTGTGTCGTCAACTAGGATACCATGATACATGTGAGTAATAATAGAATTATTAATTAATGTCAATAATACACACCTATAGGGGCTTTTGCAATTAGGAGTATAACTTCAGACATTACTAACAGAATGTTTTTCGGTTACCACTGTAATGGAAATGAAGCATCACTTCAGTCATGTTCAAACTTTAGCGGTGGCAGTGCAGACTATTGGTACAATATACCAAGAGCTGCAGTGGAGTGTCAGAAAATGAACATAAACCTTACAAGTAAGACTCATCATTGCATCCGCTTGTAATACAAAGACGTATACATGCAGTCACTTGTACAATGGAGGGTGCTACTCGTCTAATGAATGGTGCCACTGAGAGAGAAGGAAGAGTTGAGGTGTGTCAGGATGGATACTGGGGGACAGTCTGTAGTGACTATTGGACTGAGGAGGATGCTTATGTGGTGTGCAGACAAACTGGGCTGAAGACAATAAGTGAGAAGGAACTTGGTTTACCTTACCTTTATATGCTGTTCTCTGCATGTTCACAGGAGCTAATGCTATCACTGATGGTCGTTATGGTAAGGGAGTGGGACCAGTTCACATGAGCAGTGTTAGATGTGATGGACATGAGATGAGGTTGGAAAATTGTAGTCACAGTAATGGAGTGGGAGTGACCAACTGCCATCATGAGAGAGATGCTGGAGTACAGTGTGAAGGTAACTTAATGGTAACCTACTGCATAATGATAACTCCTGCTAAAAATACAGAGATTCCAACTCACTATGATGTTTCTATTGAGGCATCTGATGAACCATATTCCATTGGTAGTAAGAACACTATGCACTGTAATGTGTCTCCTAGGCCACACCCACCAGTCACCTACCAGTGGAGAACCACTGCAGCTACTGGAGTCATCCTATCAGATACTAGTGCAGTCTCACCTAATGCTACTGTAGTGATTCAATCATCAGTCACTAAGTATGTATACTGTTACTGTACTGTCAAACAGACTGGAACCACTATTGGGACTGGAGTCATCAGGATAGTAGTAAACAGTGAGAACTACCATCATTGTTACAATTGTTGTTGATTGGTCACTATAGATATCCTCCAGCCAGCAGTTCCTGTACCATTGATGGCTACTACTGGCTCTGATATCACTCTGAGAGTGAGTGTGACTGAGACAGACAGAAACACTTACCTGCGAGAGCTGACCTGGTATCACAATGGAGTGAAGATCAACCCAACTAGTAACACTAGACTCAACCTCACCAGTGACAATACATCACTGAGCATCAGTAGTGTTACTGATAGTGATAGTGGCCAGTACTCTGTGCAGTATGATGGTCTGAGACTATACCCTTATGATAGTGGCTGTGAGAGACAAGCACTTGATCTGTTTAGACACTATCCACTACTACCACCAGCTGTACTATATCTATCAACTGATGATGGTGAGAAATAATTAAAAGTGCATAATATAATTTATATTATGCTACTACATGTATAGGATACTTTTCTGACAATTTGGTATCAACGTTACCAGTGTCACAGAAAAATCTTTTTAACAGTACTTCTCCCAAGGTCGATATTTCAGTAAATATTACTACTGATGACTACTTAGGTGTATCATATCACTGGTTTCACAATGGTATCCCACTTTCTACATCTTCTAAGACTACATTTCAACCACAGCAAGTGAAACTGACTCTAGACAATCCCTCTTTACTCAATGATGGTGTGTATGAGACACAACTGAGAACAAGTACAAATTCAAATTCAAAGCTGACCTGTCCATCACTATACATCTGGTTCATGGGAACAAGTACTGTGATCATTAGAAGTGACATTCAGCAACTACTGTACTATGGTAATAAAATTATTATCTAATTGAGTTGATAAAATCTGTAAAATTTTTCTCATAATAGAAGCTCCATTGACTGAGTTCACAGCTGAGAGCAGCTCTCTCCCAGCTACCCACACCACCACACTAACCTGCACTGCTACAGGAGGATACCCACCAGTGGACAGTATAACACTGTACAAGAACAATGAGCTCATCATGAGGACCTCATCTGGTGTACTACAATACAACACTACCACATCATCTCAGTATGGTAGATATCAATGTGTGATTGATTCGGTAATACACCCTGCACAAAAGTCATTACTTTTACAAGAAGAAGGTAATAATATGATGTTATTATAAGGTTTTGAGTTTTGACTCATTATAATTGTGATTTTATATAGAACATTTGACAATTGTGTTTGAAGTTCGAGACTGTTCTATGTCGGCTGTAAGTTTGCATAATAATACTAATAATTATTATAATTCTCTGTAAAATTTGAGAAAGCTCTTTCTAGATTCATTGGTGAAATTCCTGATGCAGCTGCTCTGTTTATAAACTCGTCACTATCCTGCTCCTCCTCCTCCCTCACCTTCTCCTCCACACTCACTTATTCCTCTAATGACGGCTCTCTCACTGCAACTGATCTCATCAATCGCATTAATTCACAGCTAACATCAGAGAAAGGAGCTCCTGTTTCAGTGAATGGAATTCAACTTCACGTGATGGAGATGACAAGTGACAGGACAACAACAATGACATCTTTACTGGTTGGACTCTTTCTTGGAGGATTTGGGTCATCAACACTCATATGGCTGATTGTGATTGTCATTATCATACTGTGAGTTTGTATAAGTTATGAAAAGTCAATGAAAGTGTATTTCTTGTTAATAGGATAATTTTTAAGTGTTGTCAAAGAAAGCAATACAACCTCGATACCAGTACCGAGGCTCGCTACTGTTCCAGTGCTCAAGCTGTGACACTATCAAAAGCTCCTCCAACCACGCCAGTTCCTGAACCACCAACTTCTTGTCCTCCACCACCTCTAAAACCAAAGAAGAAACAAGCTGCTCTGCCCAAGGCTCCACCAAAAGTTCCACAAGCAAAGCTGTGGGACAACCCTTCCTATGGGTACACTAATCGTGATGATCCTGAAATGTATGAAGAACTTAATGTTGAAGTGAGCAACGAAGAAGAGTATGGTGGAGAGTACGAGTGCATCTGAAATTCATCCTCAAAAAGTGACAATTAGTAGTTAGTACACTGTGATTGTCTGTAATAGCTTTAGTAGCAGAACTCTTATAGTTTTATAGTGGGATTGGTGCAGATAGTATTACATTAAAATTAATATGCTGAATAAAATTACCTGTAGTCATGGCTTGTATACTTTTAATCTTATTCATATCGCCTCATAACGTCATAGTCATAGTTCGCTGAGTTGTTCACAGCGCTCTCGCTGAGGAATCATGTTGAAGACCAGGTCCAGCGCAGTACTGTGTAAGCTCTAAATGCGTAGAGACAGCACATTATATTATTTTTCGTGCATGGTGTCTTCATTTCGTAATGCACAGCTTACAACAAAGAGGGCAGTTATTGTCAAACATGGAAAAGTTTTGCCCCAAATGCTTATAAGATTCATTAGGTACAATTTAATTTTAGGCATGTCTGAATTAGCCTCAAATACTGTAGGAATCCTTCATTAAAATGTGATAGAGTGCCGTCATCCTGATCTCTCTGAAGCAGACTGAGAGATTATTTGCTGTTCCTGGCCTGTCGGTACCAGCTCTTCACCTGTAAACTCTATGGTTGGTGATCAACTACATTTGATCAATAATGCTTAAACCATTTTCTAGGACCAGGAAAGGAACAATAGCAGTCAATTTCAGCATAGCCAACAAGCAAATGGTCAAAAAGATGTCGTGATAGTCGGGAGGCGACTCGCACAACATCCAGAAGTAGTTTCATGGAACTGGATAAATCATAATATGAAGAAGAGGAAGAAGTAATTGAAAATGAGTCAGATAGTGATGAAAACAGTGACTGAGGAAGTGGCAGTCAATAATAATACGCATGCATGTAATGTGTGTATGCATGAACTCAGTTATAATTCTGGTCATTATTTTGTACATTAACATGTTTTATTCTTGTTAATTGATGAGCATCTGTGCAAAAACGGTTGCACACAGCAAGTCTATACAAACTGCACTCTGCAAAATTAATTGCTAAGTCATGAATGTCATTAATTCAAACGCAGTATTTTGGGGCTAGGGCGTGGCTCGTTTGCTGCGTTAGTTAGCTAGCCAGCTATGATCTCTGTGGAGCTTTGGCGAGCTACAATAGGGCTCTCTAGCAGCAAGTGCTACTCTGGTTCCCTATCCTCTCTGTCATGTCCTTTTCCGCGGGTGTTGAACACGTATAAATTTCGTAGCAGCACTCAAGAAGAACCGCTCGCAAGTTCAACTGAGTCTCATGCTACTCCAACCTCTTCTCCTGAAAAATCTTCAAAGGAATGCCTAGCCTTGCTCCAACAATCTCTCCTCTCGTTCTCCTGGTTTTTCTTAGCACGTATACGTACGCGTACGTCTTTTCTCATCTCTTGTAGTCTTCTGTTACAAGATACTCTAGTCAGACTCGTACTGGCGATACTAGTGATCATCTCTCAGTCTCTGATCATCTCTGGTGACATTGAAAAGAACCCTGGCCCAATTACCGGTGAGTAGTAGGTCTACACAAAACAACCAGACTGAATTTAAAAAGAGTCTGCTTCGACACCAGACTATTAGTATTTAGTACACCACACTCCAGATAGTCTGACAGCCCAGGCCCCTTTGTATTTCAGTCGGATGCGAAGCCTGGGCGGGGTTACCAGACTAAACAAACTGGTGCAGAAGCGAGGTGTAGTTATAGGACGATAACAGTAGTACAATACATGCTGTGTACCATGTCTAGTTGTCATTACTTTAATATCCATGCAGGTGCCAGGCCCACACTACTAAAGCTGAAGACCATGAAAGGAGCTGATGGTAAACCTCTCAAGATAGTTCAAACAATTGCTGCTCATGACTACACAACATTCGGTATGTGTCTCCTACAAGATGAGAATGGACAAGAGGTTGATCTGATTGAGAAGGACCATATCAGCGAAGGTGCCGAGAGTGTCACTCGTGCCATCATCCAGAAATGGCTGACAAATGGCGATGAATCTACTCGTACATATCAACACTTGATAGAGTGTCTCAGACAGTCTGAACTGGGTGCACTTGCTGACCAGCTCATTGCAGCTAACACAACAAGTGATCAAGGTATACAATGCTCTACACTTTAGTGAATTGGTACTACTTAGAGAGAGCACAAGTTTTATAGAGATCACCACATTGCCAGAAATCTAATACAAATAGCGGTCACTTTGAAAGAAAAAGTACATAATAATTATTACTACTAAACTATAGTACGTAGCTTCACTCTAAACACACTCTGTAGCAAGGAAGAGCACTAGCACTACAATTATACGACAAGACGTCATAATCGCTCATTAACTGCTGCCACGCCTCTCAAAATCTTGCTAAAATACAATCTTAAAGTGCCTAATAAATTATAGTGAGTTTTTTCTTGTTCAGTAAAAATGATCAACTCAGTCAATAGTACAACTCTTTAACTTTGAGTAGGAAAGATAGGAGCAAGAAGTATGTACGAGTTACTGCTAAACATACTAACAAAGCTGTGTGGGCAGCCCGTTTTTGCAAAATAATGTATTAGACCATTAATTTTAGCAAGTTGGTCAGTATTTTAGTCTGGCAAACAAGTATACCGCGACCCCTTCCAACTTGCGACCAACACAATAAAGTTCATGATAAGAAGACGAGAGCAGGTATTCAGCAAACAGGTATGTCCTGAAAAATTGACTTGATGACATCACAGCGCTTGTTTCTGGCAATGAGAAGATGCAGCTCACAGTCTCTACATTTGTGTGATCATTAAATATCAGTTTGTTTGAATATAGTGAGTATGAGCAAGATCAATGCTCCCAGACATGCCTCATGCATAACCACACCTCTAACCCTCCTTATGACACTACACACTTGTGTGAAAGGGCTGCTGTGCACCCACTCGACATTTGTAATTCCGGCTCAGGATACAAGATAGAGATACAAAGAACGGGTTGTTACAGCTTGAGACTGCTGGAAACTGACAGCAATGCGGAAGTCGAGTCTTTTACATACCCGTCCTTGGCAGTCTCAGACTTCCACCTTCCGTGCCTCTTGAATAGCCTGTCAGGGACACCGGCGTTCGCTGCAGCTGAAGCACCCCCCGCTCTCAGACTATGCAAGCTGAATTGATTCTTGTCATACCCTAGTTGTTCTAGTTTTGTTAGAAGTAGTTCTCGCATCCTGGCATATCCCAGCGAGCCGGAGGCCCGTAAACGCTCTCCTCGCTTGGTTTTGACAATACCTCTGAAGAGTCGTAGCGAGGAGGAAAGCTCGATGCTTGCTGCTGCTAGATATCGTTCTAGCATGGCCACTGGACAGGTTGATGTCCCAGTTCGTGCAACCATAACTGTATCGCCCTGGCGGTACTGGTCTGTCTTGCTGGACGTTATGCAAACTGTCATGTACGACACTTCCAGCTTGATGTCGCAACAGCGCAGCCTAGCTAAATCGTCGTACCTCAGGAATGCCGCAAATGCTAACAAACAGGCCGTTGCTAGCCTGACGTCGGACAATGAGGGGGCTGTTCCCAGGCTGCCCACAAGTCTGGCTAACATCTCCACTGTGACTGGCTCCTTGCGTACCCGAGGCTTTGCCAACCCTCGCTGTAGTCCCGCTAGTGTAGCGCGCACCAGCGGTGATGCTGAAACTGGCTGGTGGTCTGCTAGCTGCTGTACCCAGCTGATTGCGTTGACGGCTTCCTCAGCAGCTGCTTTGGACCGAGAAGCCTCCCCAACATGCTGCAGGTATAGCGCAAAGTGGACTTCGTTGATTGGGTAAGCAACTGTCTCGGCACCCTGCTCTGCCCATCTGTTCCACCGTTCATAAGCCCGCAGGTATTTTGCTGTGGTACTGCTAGCCCTGCTCTGCAATAAAGTGTCTGGAAGTGCTTTAGCAAGCCGCCTTAGCTCTGGATCTTCAACTGCCTGCATAGGTATCCAAGCTCCTGTCGTTAGCACATCTGCATTAGGAAAAAGAGAATAGCACCAAAAGTCTTTATTATGACGCCCAATATTTATTATTATAATATAATTATAGCTGTCTGAATCCTGGGTCAGGTTAAGCTGTTATGGCAATCCCATACAGCAACACCAACCCAACCCATACAGGGCACTCGTCTCCCCGAGTCACAATGGTAGCTCCCCAGGAGCGTCACATTCATAGCACACACACAACAAAAACTTGGCTCCACTGGAGCTACGCGACACCTCGCGTACCCATTCGCTCCCCAGGAGCATCACAACAGGCACCTGTTGGCCTCTGCTCCTCATGAGCATCACATTGCTTTGTCCACTCACTCCGTGAGCAACAGCACCATCGTTCATAACTCTAACAGTCATACATCACCCTGACCTGCTAGCCCCTTGGAGTACCACATACTCCAATATAATAATGCCCATATCAAGGCACGTATGCACACCTGTAATTGTTATAAGTCGATGCTTCGGCACTCCTTCACCACGAACCCTTGTCGTCTAACTCCTTAAAATTTGCATCTTAATGCATAAACTGCTGTGTTGGGAATACCTCCATCAAACAATACTGCACCTGAGCGACAGGGCACAAACAGATGGTGCATTGGCAGCAACTCGAGAGCTTCTAACACAAAACTGGCAAAACACTGACCCTCCGGGCACAGGAGTGGCCAGAAGGATGCTGATGGCCATGCCGGGACTATCAGAGTACCTTCTGCTTGGCAAACTTGTGAATGCCGTATTACCCTAGATATTAGCATAACAGGTGGACATAACCAATTATTCTCACCAGCCCAATGGACAGTGAAGGCATCCACTGCCTCTGTCCCTGGGTACCAGCAACGGCTGTTAAATCTCTCAATTTGCGCGTTATCACTACTAGCAAAGCGATCTACTGTGTGTGGGCCCCACAGCCTGTCTAGATCAGAGAAAACTTCATGGTTTAGCTGCCAATCGTCATAATCGATTATGCGACTCAGGTAATCGGCTTGTGTATTTAACTCCCTTGGTATCCATTCTGGCTCTAAGTGGATATGATTTTGCATTGTTAAGAAAAATACCTCTAGCGCTATTTTTTGGAGATGCTCTTGTTTACTTCCGACTTTGAGAATATGTGCTACGTTTTGATTATCGGTAAACCATCGCACACGCATAATAGTCAGCTTACTTACGATTGCGCCTAAAACTCTATGTACAGCAGCTAGCTCGCGCCAAGTTGAACTCTGTTTCATCTCTGTGGTGGACCACTGGCCGTGTGCTATATGAGGACCATGCTCAACTGTGTATCCCCCATAGCCCGTCTCGCTGGCATCGGAATAAACTACTCTGACAGCCGAGGGGTTTTTTTTTTTTTTTTTTTTTCTATGATAATTTTGCATATGGATGCATGGAATACACAATAGCAAAAAAAAAATGCTAATATGAAGTGTATCCGATAAGATGATTAAATTAAAGAAGGTAAGTTAGAAATATGAGATCTAAATGAGGTAATACTAGGAGACTGTGTAATATGAACTGGCAAAGAGTTCCAAACAGAAATAGAATAAGGAATATAAGAAAAAAGATAAGAGTTAGTTCGGGCAAATGGTTGAACCAATATGGGACGATTGGAGGAACGCGTGTTGTACGGGAGAGACGGTCTAATCCGGACAAGATGTTCTGGAAAGTAACAAAGAGAGTTAACAACTTCGCCATATCGGCTGCACTTTGTACCTAGCTAAGCAGTTATCCCAAAATTCTAGCTCGGTTTGGGCTTCCAGCGATAGAACGAGACGATCACACCATGCTGCTCTTGACTCTAGAAGCTGGTACAAGCTACGTGTCATAAAACGGCTGACAGGACCTATGGCAAGACCCAATGAAATGATTTTTCCAACAAGGCGTGCCAACAGCCTAGCCGGAATTTGGGGCATGCTCAGGATTTTAGCCGTAAGTTTTCTGGTCATGAGCAATTTTTCCTCCGGAACTTCGATCTGGCCAACTGCCATGTCGATTACGAATCCCAGCCACACCAGCCTTTGGGTCGGTACCCACTGCGATTTTTCTGGGTGTGCAATAAATCCAGCCTTTTTTAGTGTGTCTCGCACAATTTGACTAGCATCTGATGCTTGTTGCTCATTCGAGGCTACGGCTAGGCCATCGTCCAAATAGACAGTAATTTTTATTCCTCTAGCACGCCAATAACGGACTAGAGGTCTGACAAGCTTGGTAAAAATGTAGCATGCTGAGGACAGCCCAAATGGTAGTACAGTAAACACATAGTACCTTCCGTTCCATTCAAAACCCAAAAACTTCTGGTGTATCTCTGCTATATCTACGTGATGGTAACCCGATTTCAAGTCGAAAGCGAACAAATAATCACCTGGGTTAAAATACATCATTGCTGTCCTTAAATCTTCATATTTAAATTTTTGTTTCCACAAGTGTTGGTTCAAGTATCTCAGATTCAAAACCAACCTCTTTTTACCAACTGCGTTTTCAACAACTGACAGTGGACTACAAACATGTGGGACCTCCTCTACATGTCTAACACACCCTGTAGCTACTAATTCATCAATACTAGTTTGAACAAAATTGGCATGCAACTTAGCTGACAGCTGGTTCTTCCGTACACATGGGGAAGGCAGAGACTTCAAGGGCAATACATAACCTGCCTCAATTATTGACACCACCGTGTCAGGAGCTGCTAATTCACTCTTCCAAAACGAGGCATTTTCCTTAAGCCTACCCTTTACACACAGCCCTCTAGTAGCCTCTCGGCTTGGAACCTTAGTCTCAGATAGATAATCAATATCTTCTCCCCACTCTGGTTCTAATTCCCATATATCACATTCCCCACTATCACAATCCATTGACACCTCATCATCATAATACATCACATTCTCACAACATTTTTGAGGATACCAGGACTTGGAGATGGTCTGGTTCAGCTTTGGGCAATGACTCCTGTAATGCCCCATCTGACCACAGGCGAAACAGGGACCCGGCTCTCTCTGTAGCTGTGTCATCATCCTTGACGGCATCAGCTGGCGTCTAAACTGCACACTGGGGGATGCTGATGGGGTAGGCACCACACTCTGCCCTTGCAATGTATCCGAGACACTACGTGAGATGGCGGACCTTTTGTAAGGCCGTTGTCTGCTATCCGAGTTCTTCTTTCGTCTGCCTGCTTTTCTCTCGGCCGCTTTCTCCGCCTTCTCGAGGCGCTTTTCATCATCGCTGTCATCAGCGAGTTCGTCGGCCGTGTACTCCGACACAACAGCCCAGCCGAGGTCGGAGCGGTCAGCTATCTTGATTAGCTTTTGGCGATCTGCCAACAGCTTCCTACCTCGGAGGAGGGCGTCTTTGGCTCTGTTAACTGCAGAAGTTGCAGCTGGGTCAGAAGAGACAGTAGCTTCGAGTTCTATTTCAGCCTCGTGTAAGGCTTCGTCAATGTTGCCGTTAGCCTTGTATTGCTCCTCGTGGCTCTTCTTTTTGAAGATGTACGTATCCTTATTGGCTTGCACTTTCCTTGCAGCCGAAGTGGCTGCGCGTTCCTGGCTTTCAGCGATCTCCTTCTTAAACTCAGCGAGCTTGCTGTCGAGTCGAGTTTGGGTTCCTGTAATTGCTGCCATCAGCTGAGCGAACCGATCGGCAGAGATGTCCGCGGGCGAATGAGTGCCCAGTGGCGTAACGCCGGAACCTGCCGTAGTACTACCACTAGCGACAGTCGTGGCGGTGGCAGTAGTTGTCGTCGATGAGGAAGACATTTTGGAAAGACGTAGAAAACAGGTATTCGTGGGTGCACAGGACCTAGAATGACACCTCACAACCTCATGCTACCTTAAATACCCACTGTCACGTGTCCCACGTGACAGTATGCAATAATTTTGCCTGTTCTGGGAGCATATTTTCTGTCTAATTCCTGCGTCAACCGCCAGAAAATATATATCTCTACTGTAACATGATGTGTCATGACAATTAATGCAACAAAAATAAAATAATTTCATGTACTCAGTTGCACCTTATGACAGCTGTACTCTGTGTCTTACAGCACAACAGACCAATGATGGTATGATACCATCCTCCATAACTAGACAGTCATCATTGTCTCCTCCTCCAAACAAATCAGGTGAGAAATGAAATTGTTAGAAATGAAGCATCATTATGACAGCTTTGTATGACTACAGCAAAAATGAGTAAAGAGTGTGACAGTGATTTGCTCTCCTCCTCCATCACCTCTTCATCTCATTCAAGCACAACAGGTATAATGACATACTCAGTCACTAATGACCAGTGGATGATTGTTTCCTCTCCTCAGCTATCACCAGGAAACAGTACAAACAGTTCCTAAAGAAATGTTACCGACAGCCACTCCCTGATGATGATAAGCTACTCACTACTGCCAGCAAGCACTACATTGAGCTAGCTGTCATCAGCAAGAAGGGTATCACCAGGAAGCAAGCAGATGAGTTTACTAGAAAAAGTCTCCACGGTTTAGCTGAAGAGATCTTGCATGAGAAAGCTCCGATGTCACTAGATCATGTACTAAAGCCCAGAGAGGATGGTAGACCAGTACGTTGTGTCCTGGTGGAGGGTGCACCAGGTATCGGCAAGAGCACACTGGCATGGGAGGTGTGTCACAAGTGGGAGGAAATAGAGAGTGTGAAGCAGTGCGATTTAGTGGTACTACTTCGGTTGAGGGAAAAGAAGGCTCAAGAGGCACGCTGCCTTGAGGACCTGCTGCCGTGTGATGATACCACTAACACGAAGGAGCTCTTGGCTGCAATAGGAGAAGGAAAAGGCATGCTTATCGTGTGCGATGGGTTTGATGAGCTTCCTCGTGAGCAGCGACAGGAGGGTTCGATCTACATAAAACTACTCAAGGGTAGGCTCCTGGCAGAAGCTACTATTATTGTCACCAGTCGTCCTTCAGTAAGTGCTGAGCTCTGGAGACTCTGCCAGCATAACATAGACAGGCACCTTGAGGTGATAGGCTTCACTAGAGAGGATATCAGGAGGTTTGCTGAGAGTGTGTTTAGTGGGGATATCCTGGCAGGGTTCTTGTTTTACATCACTAGTAATCCTCCCATATATGGTATGATGTATATCCCTCTCAATGCCGTATTTGTAGCCCTGATATACCAGGACAGCTATGACACAGATATGCCCTTCCCTACAACCATGACACAGCTCTTTGACGCTCTCACTTGTGGTCTCATTCGCAGGCACCTCGTGTCCACACATCGGGTTCCTAGTGAGTATTGCATGCCTCCTTCCCTCCAGCGTACAGAGGACATTAACAAGCTTCCTCCTCTAGTGGCTCAGCAGCTTCTTCAGCTAGCCGAGGTGGCCTACGAGAGTTTGTGCAAGAAAAGGTTCGTCTTTACTGACCTTGGTGAGGACTTTGAGCACCTTGGAACAATGAAAAAGTCCACAAGTGTGAATGTCTGTACAGGTCCTGGATGCTCCTACTCCTTCCTCCATCTCACTCTTCAAGAATACCTGACTGCCCTCCATATTGCTGTTGTGAATCCTAGCGGCTTTGAACTGGTAGAATGGCTAGAGGATGGTAGTGTTGTTGTGAGGTTTCTGGTAGGAATGTGCAGACATGATGATTATCATAGTCACCCTGTGTACCAGGAGTTGGTACAACAACTTGCAAGCAACAACCATTATAATGTGGGCCTACAGTTGGTCCATTGTGCATATGAGTGTCCTAGCATTATGGATAGTGTGAAGGTGGACTATAGTAAATGTGATACAATCAATGTTATGCCAGTAGTTGGATTTGACTGGTATGCCACAGGATACTGTATTGGTCATTTCGATGAAAGATGGGGTCTTGTAATTATATACATGTCAGAGGAATATATTGATCTCCTGGTGAAGGGTCTTAAGTCTTCATCGATTGCTAAAGGGAGAATTTTGTCGTTAGACATAAATATATCATTTTCTGTAATTATTACATTAAGAGAGTTTTCCCGACTTAAGAAACTTAGAATATCGTGGGTTAGCATTGATGATAAAGTCATACAGCAGCTGATAGCACCAGGGAGTGAACTGGAATCTCTATTTATTTATCGCATTAAATCACAAATTAGTAGTTTATTGATCTCAACATTATTTCAACCCTCTTCATTGCAAAAACTTACCTTGATCACTGATGACACTATCAATGAAACTCAGCTTCTTCCACATGGTAACACAAACCTCAAGAAACTTACCATTTCCCGTAACCTTCTTCAACCGCTAGCTGCATTGATCGTGAACATCACTTCACTGACCTTCCTGGTGATTGAATATCCACTAGACAGTGACCTACCTGTTCTCACTAATATTGTACAGTCACACCACACACTAGAAGTACTAGATAATGGATTGATAAAAAATTGTACTGACTCTACTAACCTGCTCCAACTGATCGAAGCTGCTGATAGTAACGAACATGTAGTAACAGTCAAAGTTCATCGTTCAGACTATAACAAGCTACCACCACACATCCACGAACAATATAAGCATCTATTAAAACCATATGGACGTGATGAATATGTGCACAATATGATTTCTTCTTTCAGTGTGTAGTAGCAGTTTACTTTACGTTATTATACAACATCTTTTGGTTGCTTCGAATATTATGTCACTAGAAGAATTACTGTACTATTAATTAATAGTTTTGAATTATTTACCTCAACTACAGTGTATAATTGTTTTTCTTTTGTCACTCCTGTTTAGTGCAGTCATGTAACTGTGTTCTATTGTTTGATTTGAATAGTATTCTTGCACATGAACATGTTTCTATCTCATGTACAGTAAATTAGATAATGATAGTAGCACAGCACTACAGTAACTACCTGGAAACAGTACTACACTGAATTGGAACAATTCTATCTTTATAATTCTATAAGAATCTGTTAAAACCTTGTAATTAATGATAATACATGTACTTATGTGTTCATTATGATTTCAGTCTTTTTATATAACAGTTGAATATTTGAATAATTTTTGAACTACTTTGTCTTTTTTCATGTACATATGTACGTATATGTAGAACGCATAATTTCTTAATATTTTTGTCACTTCTGTTTTGTAATTGTTAGCTACTTTGTGCAGAGTTTGAATATGTGTAATTTTTCAAATCATGTTTCTATCTCACGTGCAATACATTAGATAGTGATGATGGGTAGTATACTGCCTGGAGGAGGAGTACTGGAAGATGATGCATGACTTGGAATGGATTGCAACAGCTTTGAGTTAGCTTGAGCTAGATTATAATCTGTGAGACTTGTATGGAGTGGTATCAGAGTGGGATCAGATAATCACTCGGCAGTGGGATCTGATCTGTATGGTATCATAGTGCAGTCACGCAATGCACAGTGATGATGGAAAGACAGAGATGGGTGGGACATACAGTACAGCTGACAAACAATTTTGTGTGCGGCAATGCAAGCCAATTCAAGATGCAAGATAATTCAAATTTCCCGCTCTGTAGTTTGGAGGCGCGGTTGGTTACGCCTACCAACACAATGCGGCATGCATTCCCCGCGAGAGACTCGTACTAACATGTACTAACATCTATCAGGCTCTGATCATCTCTGGTACTACAAACTCTGGTCCTCTATCATGTGAGTGAAGTGATTTTTACAAAGTTGAGCTTTTCTATTTCTCTCCGGCAGCTGACAGACCCTCTTATGATCAGCTCCTTCATCTCAAGAAACCTGATGGGTCTTCTCTGAGAGTTATTCGATGGATCTCATCATTGGAACAATGGCAGTGCACAGACCTAGCTCACATGCTCTTGAAGGATGATGATCTAGTGAGAAGGTATCAGGTTACAGGTGGAATGGGAGAGGACAGACACGTATCTGGTATCCGCCCACTCACCTGATTGCATTGTGAGGGTGTGGAGATCGAGCACAGAAGAGCTGGTCTCTAAACTAAAGGTACAAAAATTCAAAATTTGAATAAAGTTCAAATATTTGAAATGTTGATCAAAAAAAGCATTACCAAATTCGTTGTGTATACAGTGGAACCCTCACTGTGGTCACCTCTGAAATAAGGACACACACTATAATGTGGACACTACATGTGGTCTCAAATATCAATACTAGTCTTTGTATGTATAACAACCTGAAATCAGTACTATACTTGTGGGTACCAATGGTGTCCGGATTAGAGGGGTTCCAATGTACCTCTTTATTATTCACATAACTAAAATTATAATAAAAAATAATGCACCTCTAAAAAATTATGCTGGTAGGATTTTCACACTCTAAAATTGCTGTAAAATGTGTCTCTTCTTCAGGAGCATTCTGGTGAAGTATTTGTCCTGGAGTGTCTTCCACATGACTCCAGGATCCTGCTCACAGCTGGTCATGACGGGGTTATTATTATTTTGAACATGCTAGCAGCTGTACGACTGAAAAAAATTCAAAATTGAACAAGCTAAGACGGCGTGCTGTAGCACTTAGCAATCGCGCGAATAATCGATGACATCTGAATTCCCAGGTTTTCCTGGTAAAATCAACGCATGCGCAGACAGTCATTACCAGGCCACTAACTGAAGGGTGAGGCTAACTCACTTACACATTCACACACACTCACTCGCTCACTCTCTCTTTCTCACTCGCTCACTCTCTCACTCATTCACTCAGTCAGTCACTCTCTCTCTCTCTCTCTCTCTCATAGTTTCCTGATAAGCAGTTCTTCCATACTGACTATCGTCCACTGATGCAAGATCGAAACCATTTTGTAGTAGACGAACAATCTCAGCTTCCTCCCCATCTTCTCCCTCCACCTTATCTAGTCGACGTGGACGGTCACCCACATCCTTCAAAGTGCCAAGAAGGCATCTTGAAACAAATCCGACCAGCAAAGCGAGATAAACTAGACTGGGCCGTTGAAGAGCTTGAAGATTATGATAGTTATATGCAGCGACACTCAGCAGCTATCAGGAACTCGAGTGGTAGATTAGGACAGAATCGAACTATCGGAGGAAGAGAGAGAGGACGGGATTCCAGCACTGGTGTTGAGCATGAGAATCAGGACGTCAGTGCACCAGTGCAGAACGGGATTGAGTCTGTTCAGGCGAACACTGAAGAAGACACTAGTAGAAAAACAGCGCCTGTCAGAGCAATGGCGGATGAGGTGGACGTGATAGAGGAAGAAGAAGGGCACTCTGAGAATATTCAGAACATGCTCTCCAGCATAGTGTACTCTCTCGGGCTCACACAGGAGGAGGTCCAGCAAGCTATCAGCTACTGGCACAGCAGAATGATAGTACCCCAGCTGGGCTTGTCCCCGTTTCGTCGACTCCCATTTCGTCGACTCCCGATTCGTCGACTAATTAATTAATTGACCACGCCTGCTGTGCGGCCACGATTAATTGCCTGCTGTCATTGCATGCTGTCAGATCATGCACGCTGTTTGTTCTGTTGCTGTCAATTTGGGTGTAAATCGAAGACTCTTGGTGGTCAACGATTTTTGGTGAAAAGTGAAGACAACGTCCATGTGCTTGCAACCGACGATAATATCAAGCTGCTGGCGGAGTCTGAGGAATTATACATGGATGGCACGTTCAAGAGCTCACCTAGACTATTCCACCAAGTCTATACGATCCATGTATTCAAGCATGGCAAGCAGTTCCCCCTGGTGTATTGCCTCCTACCAGGGAAGTCTCAAATCATCTATGCCAAACTCTTTGCCATTCTTTCTGATGCAATGGATGACCTCATGGTTCAGCCGCAGTTCCAGAGAGTAACTTCTGACTTTGAGCTGGCCATTTTTTGTCTAAGCTGGTGTATGTTTGGGTTTTTTTCCAGAAATCTGGTTTTTCCCTTCAGTGGATGGTATGGGCACAGCCATCCTAAATTTTCCTCTTTGTGCCCCCAGCTTATCTCTCTCAACTAAACTTTCTTTCTTTCTATCTCTTTCTTTCTATCTCTTTTAAACGTCTCACTGAGCATGTAACATAGCAGTAGCATGTAGCATTAGCATGATAATTTATTAGTGCATATTCTTTTTTGTTGTTACTTAGCAGTTAGCATAAATTTTGAATAAACTTTGAAAAACAACTGCAAAAAACATTATTAACAAAAAAGTTATTATTATTAACAATACATACTCCATTTCTTGTGGTAACTGTAAGTTAGTGGGGAGAGAGCTTTAGATCGTTGTGTCTGCTAATGCTGTGCTAGCCTCGTGCTGTGCGGGGGAACTATCGCTCTGAGTTTGTTGCTCTACCAGAGAGCTTTCCAATTGTTTCGTGGAGGCAGTTGGCACAAGAGGCAGTTGTCGCTGTGAGTTTCCTAGCCTACCAGAGAGCTTAAATCGTGGCTAAAGCACTGCTGGCTGCGCGCGCCGCACAACGAGTAACGCGCAATAACGACCTATGAATAATTAATTAGTCGACGAATCGGGAGTCGACGAAACGGGTGTAAATCCCCAGCTGGATCAAGATCTGGTCAAGTAAGCTTTGTAAAATAATCAAAGTAATACACTACTACAGGTTGTGCACTGGCTGTGTCTCACTGACCACTAGAGGTTCAGGTGGGACTGCCCACACCTGCAGTGGGAGGCACAATCAGTACTCCTGTGAGCTACTAGTCTGGGTTCCAGGAGTTACCTGTTTAGTGCATGTTTGATCATAGTCTCTCTACTCCACACAGTGAGATGCATTCCTCTCAGATGACGCTTTGTGAAGAAGAGGAAGAGATCTATCAAGTGCAGCAACTGCTCAGTGACACACCACCACCTGTGAGCTCTCTCTCTCTCTCTCTCCCTCTCCCTCTCCCTCTCCCTCTCACTCTCCCTCTCCCTCTCCCTCTCCCTCTCCCTCTCCCTCTCCCTCTCCCTCTCCCTCTCCCTCTCCCTCTCCCTCTCCCTCTCCCTCTCCCTCTCCCTCTCCCTCTCCCTCACCCTCTCCCTCTCCCTCTCCCTCTCCCTCTCCCTCTCCCTCTCCCTCTCCCTCTCCCTCTCCCTCTCCCTCTCCCTCTCCCTCTCCCTCTCCCTCTCCCTCTCCCTCTCCCTCTCCCTCTCTCTCTCTCTCTCTCTCTCTCTCTCTCTCTCTCGATGGTGTAATGATGACATCATACCATTCACTGAACTCAGTAGTGATGGTCAATATTTTCAGCCTTATCTGATTCACCATCTCATGTATTTGTGGATGTGCTCAAACTATTGCAGGTCAGATCTTGTGGTTCTGGCTAAAATGCAAACTGTACAGTGTCATCAGATGCTTTGTTTTCTCTATCAGGCTCCTTCTCCCAAGTTTGATCATGTTAAAGGACGTTCCTTGCGCAGTGGACGCACCATACCTGACCCACTGGCTTCTGTGGTTGTTGAGAGTGACTCCACTAAAGATGGTGTCTTGACAAGTACCAGCGAAATGGAAGAAGAAGAGGTGGAGATCGAGGAGGAGGAGGACAACTGGGAGAGGCTGAGGTGACCCCTCACACCATCACTACTATCACCATCACTACTACCACCATCACTACTATCACCCTCACTACTATCACCATCACCACTATCACTATCACTACTATCACCATCACTATTATCACCATCACTACTATCACCCTCACTACTATCACCATCACTACTATCACCCTCACTATTATCACAATCACTACTACCACCATCACTACTATCACCATCACTACTATCACCATCACTACTATCACCATCACTACTATCACCCTCACTACTATCACAATCACTACTATCACCATCACTACTATCACCATTACAAGTATCACCCTCACTACTATCACCATCACTACTATCAACATCACTACTATCACCATCACAAGTATCACCCTCACTACTATCACCATCACTACTATCACCATCACTACTATCACCATCACAAGTATCACCCTCACTACTATCACCATCACTACTATCACCATCACAAGTATCACCCTCACTACTATCACCATCACTACTATCACCATCACTACTATCACCATCATTACTATCACCATCACTACTATCACCTTCACTACTATCACCATCAATACTATCACCATCACTACTATCACCATCACTACTATCACCATCACTACTATCACCCTCACTACTATCACAATCACTACTATCACCATCACTACTTTCACCATCACTACTATCACCATCACTACTATCACCATCACTACTATCACCCTCACTACTATCACAAGCACTACTATCACCATCACTACTATCACCATCACAAGTATCACCCTCACTACTATCACCATCACTACTATCAACATCACTACTATCACCATCACAAGTATCACCCTCACTACTATCACCATCACTACTATCACCATCACTACTATCACCATCACAAGTATCACCCTCACTACTATCACCATCACTACTATCACCATCACAAGTATCACCCTCACTACTATCACCATCACTACTATCACCATCACTACTATCGCCATCATTACTATCACCATCACTACTATCACCTTCACTACTATCACCATCATTACTATCACCATCACTACTATCACCATCACTACTATCACCATCACTACTATCACCATCACTACTATCACCATCACTACTATCACCCTCACTACTATCACCATCTTTACTATCACCATCACTACTATGTTTGTTTCTTCACAGTACTGCTTCTAGTGATATTTCAGATTGGACCACTGAGGTTGATGGGATGAATTTCATCTCACCATCTCGCAAGAGATCACAGCGACGAAAACGCCAGTAAGACAGTATAGTAGATAGAGTGTCTAGCTGCCATATACCACACTGACTCACTCACACACACACTCACACACTCGCTCACTTGCCTTCTCTCTGCAGATATTCTAACTACTCAGATGAGTCCTCAGAGATCAGTGGAGGTAGAACATTAGTGGAGGATGAAGATGAGAGAGATAAGGAGAAGAGAAGAGTGAGGAAGAAACGAAGGATGAGTCCAGACGATCAAGATGAGCCAGTGAAGGAAAGAAGAAGACCACGCCCCTCACTACCAGTAAGCTTTGAGCAGAGTTACTGTAATAGTTCTCATTGTTGCTCAGTAATGATGTATTTGGCTCTTTCCTCTCTTTAGGTAAAAGGTGTCGATCTCACATCCTACTGGCCGTCTGATTGGTTGAAGTCAACTAAACCACGCCCCTCACCTTACTTCCCTCAAGTTGGTGATATTGTGAGTACATGTACTGGTGTGTTATGGGTCACTACTTGTCTCTCTCCCTCTCAGGTGGTGTATTGCCGACAGGGACACGAGCTGTATCGTGATGCTGTCCGTGAGAACAAAGCGTATCCATGGAAACACCAGCGAATGCCCTGGGAGAAGTTCACACTGAGAGTAAGTCTATTCCATGTTTATACCCATGTTGCTTTAGCTGGCTGTGTCTTTCTTATCTATTTCCTCTCCAGCCTCAAGAATTCTGTCAAGTAAAGAACGTTCATTTCGTAGTTGGTCCACCCACTCTCTGCTCTATAACACTAGGTGAGTGACTTGTGTGAGACTACTTTAGTTCAAGAGCACACTAGTAATGAAGCACTGTACACGTGTAGTAATTTCTGTAGATAGCTGAGTCTGACTAACTCATCTCTTCTTTAGCTCTCTTGTCTCCTCCAATCTCTGATGCTCCATGCTCCAGTCAACAAGCTATGGCTGCCAATCAACAAGTAGTGTTTACCTTCAAGTAAGCACTGCCTCCTCTCTCTCCTTCGATTTCTCTCTTCTTCCTTCCTCCCTCCCTCCCTCCCTCCCTCTCTCTCTCTCCCTCTCTCTCCCTCCCTCCCATCAATCATCACCTCTTTATCATATCACAGGTTCCATGATATGGATAATGTATTGGACTTCATTATTCTCGAACAAGTCTACAAAGAAAGTCTCAAGCGACAGTGGTCGTCTGGAGACCGGTTCCAGAGCCTCATAGACGACCAGTACTGGTCTGGGACCATCTTGAAGCGTAGACCATTCTCTGAAGATACTCCTAACAGCGTATGGCAGATGTACCATATCAAGTGGGACGATGGCGCTACCGATCAGCTCAGTCCATGGGACCTTCACCCACTGGAGATTGACAATGGTGAAACAGGTACACAAGATTATATGTTACATGATGATGCAACTATTGACTATCTCTCTCTCTCTCCTGCTCCCTCTCTTGTTTTCTATTCCTCTCTCTCTCCCTTCTTCCCTCTCTCCCTTTCCCTCCCTCTCTCTCTCTCCCTCTCCTGCTCTATCCCTCCCTTCCTCCCTCTCTCCCATTCCCGCCCCCCCCTCTCTCTCCCTCTCTCTCTCCTTCTCTAGAGTCCTTCACTCCTCTGGTCTCATGTGAGGACCTCCTCTCAGCGTGGGACAGTGAAGGTGAGAGGGAACGGATCCTTCAAGGACTAGACGCCATCTTGGAGAAGGAAGAAGATGAACTAGAAGAAGCAGACATGTTCCTGGACCCAGTAGATCTCGACGAGGAGCCGACATATTGTACGGTGGTACCTTTTCCAACAAGTGTATCAACTATAGCTGAGAGATTGAGAAACGGGTTTTACAGGTACGAACAGGAATAGTTAGAAATATGATACACAGTTGTAATTCATCTCTCTCTCTCTGTCTCTCTCTCTCTCTCTCTCTCTCTCTCTCTCTCTCTCTCTCTCTCTCTCTCTCTCTCTCTCTCTCTCTCTCTCTCTCTCTCTCTCTCTCTCTCTCTCTCTCTCCAGACGGAAGATAGCTCTCATCTGGGAAGTTGTGTTGCTGGCTCGTAATGCACTATCTTACAACGAAGAAACCAGTCTCATTGTCAAGCACGGAAAAATTTTTGTTCAAACTTTACTAAAATTTATCAGGTCACCCATCAAAATTGATATTTGTTTAAAATTTTTACCAATTTTTTATACTCGCAGGACTCCTTCGTGTAGCAATATAATGGAGTGTTATCGTCCTGACCTTTCTGTAGCTGATGATGACCTTCCCACAGAGGTCATTGCTCCGGAGGTCGAACTGGTTGAAGCAGAGGAACTGTTCACTGCTCCAACTGAGACAAAGATAGCACCATCCTCACCTGTGAAGAGAAAATCAAAGGTTGATAACTTCATGACTCATGTGTAAGGTGGTGAGTGAGTTTGGTTTCCTGCAGAGACTACAAAATCTGATGGATCGTAGTGAAGAAGCAGAAGAGGACAAGATGGAGGTCGAGCAAGATGAGCTTGTGAACAACAGAGACCAACTGGTTAGTAACTCACTCACTCACTCACTTACTGGCACCTCACTCTCTATTCTCCTCAGCTCTGGTTTGATGCTGCTGTGCAGTTGTTGGACGATCTCTGTCAGAACGAAAATTCACCTCCTTTCCTGAAACCAGTGAACACAGAAACATGTCCAGTGAGTAAATAGAGTCATCACTCAGCCACTCACCCTCATTCACTCATGTGTTCTCTCCCTCTCTCTCTCTCTCTCCCTCCCTCCCTCACTTTCTCTCTCTCAGGACTATCCATTGGTTGTTTGTTGTCCGATGGATCTTAGTCTAGTTCGTCAGAAGCTCTCTGAGGGTCACTATCGAGTGCCAAGAGAGCTCATTGATGATGTTAGACTGATCTTTACTAACGCTAAAGAGTACAATCAACAGAAATCACAGGTTTGTATATCTTAGTATACTCTTGTACATCCCAGTATACTCTTGTATACTATTTCAGTATACTCTTACACATCCCAGTATATCCTTGCAAATTCCAGTATACTCTTGTATATCTCAGTATACTCTGATCTTCCACATCTCAGTATACACTTGTTTGCGAAGATCTTGCATAACGGAAGCGAAAGCGGAAGTATGGCGTTGCCCAATCAAACGCACGTAACCGTGACTAACTGAAGCTGTACACGTGACGAAAAGTGAATTTGATTGGCCAGCGTCACACATCTGCTTTTGCTTCCGTTATGCAAGATCTTCGCAAACAACTGTAGTACTTTAGAAAATGCCCACAGAAATTAGAAAAAAGTCTTGTACAATGTGTGATGTGAAATTAAAGTTTTAATCGTTAATTTACATGTACACATGTATAATTTGGTGTTTCCTCCTCACAGGTCTACAAGATGGCTAAGTCTCTTCAAGCGTTGTTCGAGATCAAGGTACTGGAGTTCCTGAAATCATGTCAAGCTGAGGACAGCAGACCAGTCTATGGCACCAGACGAACCCTCGGTATTCTAGCGGAATCCACTCCACAGATCCCATCTAGACTAAGATCATCTTCTCACAGCACTGCAGACACAATGAGCAGTTTGATAATGAACGGACTATCAACCTCGACTGAAGAACTCTCCTCAAACGATGAATCTGAGAGCAGAGACGAACTGTCCATTGAGGAGGAGGAGGTGGGCGTGGTCAGAAGACGCGTGACCACTAGGAGTAGATCACAGCGGAAAAGACGATATGATGATCAGGAAGGGGGCGGGGCAGTGGGCAGGGTAGTGACTAGGTCAGCGTCAAAGAGACTCAGACGATTGAGCATGTCAGACGATGAGGAAGATGATGAGTTAGAGGATGAAGAAGATGAGGTTATTCCACGAGTATCACACATTGTCACTACACGAACTGGTAGAACAGTCAAACCAACCATCAAATATTAATAATACTTCATTTTGTGGTTATTATTTTGAAATCGAATCTAAAAACCAAGCTAAAACTTGCATTTTGAGTGCTGCATACATTTGATGTAGAAATATCACTTATCATCTTTTTGTTTCAAGACTAAAGGAGTATTATAATAATAAGGGTCACACTAATAATAATAAGGGTCACACTAGTGACATTTGGTGTAGTGGTCAATAGTACTGCATAGTTATGGTCAATGCGGTGTAGTGTTATTGATCGTCTACGTCATATTACGTGTCATGTGGTTTATCGCAAGGAAAGCCACCATGATCTCTGTGGAGCTGTGGCGAGCTACAATAGGGCTCTCTAGCAGCAAGTGCTACTCTGGTTCCCTATCCTCTCTGTCATGTCCGTCGTCTTTTAAATGCGGCAAACGTAGCAGTAGTGAAGTTATCAGACAAGACGAACCGTCCACTACATGGCCTAGCTTGTCTCCTCCTCGTGTCGTTCCACCAAACTCCTCTCCCAGATCTAGTGAATCATTGATCCAGCAATCTCTCCGTTCTTTGTCTTCCTTCATACATGATGTACACTGCTCGTTCCATTGTGGTCTTCATCTGTTACAAGATACTCTAGTCAGACTCGTACTGGCGATACTAATGATCATCTCTCAGTCTCTGATCATCTCTGGCGACATTGAACTAAACCCCGGACCTGATCCAAGTGAGTCATGTTAGTAAAAAGAGGATCCATATCTGAAATTAAAATTGCTTTTTATATTAAAACCACGTCTAGTGGTATCCCGGTTTCTGGTCCAACCGCCCACACAGATTTTCAGCAAAGTTGATTTTCATCGTTATTTTAGTGCATATGCACTGACAATGAGCACGCCTCTTCGTATATCATCAACACGTGCTAGTGCTTGTAGCTGTACTGTTTCAAGAGCTCTGTCATGGTAAACTACGCCTTTACTTCCCAAAATACTCGATGTTCCCACATTGTTTAACTATTTTATTATGACGACTTTTGTGTGAAATAAACTGACCAGGAAAGATAGAGCCGATCTTGAAATCGCCTTCCAAGATTTAGTTGGTGCCTCGTTGCAAGATTTAGAACTGCCAGGTCGTCTCAAGACGGACCTGGCAGTTCTAAATCTTGGGCCTTCCCCTACAAGCAGTGGGCGGATTTACTCATTATTAACTGCTTACATGACATCATGACCACAAAAATGTCGTATTATTTTAACTACTACTACACAAAATTATACTTTGTACATAATTGAAATAACTGGTTTGTCTCAGCAGTCATTGTACTGTGGATATTTGTCTTTAGGTACTGACATCACAAGCACAATATACGCATAATTTATGGGAGAATATTTAGCTGAATAGTACGATATCTCGATAGGTTCACCACATGAGAGATCTCTTGTGTGGTGAACCTATCGAGATATTGTACTATTCAGCTAAATATTCTCCCATGTGTGTATATTGTGCTGTGATGTCAGTACCTAAAGAAAAATGACTGTCCACAGTACAATGGCGGCTCAGACAAACCAGTTATTTCCTTATGGACATACAGTGTTCCACACGAAGAGAGTAGAAAAATATTTTTTTTACATCTTGCATCATATCTCAGGAATAAATAGTCCTACAGTCATGTTGCATGTATCATTATGGTCCCCTATCCTTACTAAACACCCTGGTTCATATGGCTTCTTGTCAGATGACACACACGTGACACAAAATGGCGGGATGTACTACTGTCTGGAAAAAAGTGTTAGGTTGGGATTTCCAAAACTACTGCTAGTTAAGATCTGTTAACGCTGCAGTAAGACCTTCACATTGGGTGCTTATCTGTGGGCAGCGTGGTTGGCCTCGATCAGCTTTACTTCGTCGACAAAGAGGAAAATATGGCTTTCGCGACAGGCCAAAGTGTTAGGTTAGGGAAATCCGACTCCTTGGGAGTTAAGCTCCAAAACTAGAAGACTGCAATGCTAATACATTCATCTTTACCTTAACGCTCGCACAGCATCCCTAGACGTGAGCACCGCGACAAGCGCTACTCTTTCCTGCACGAGAGCTGTTTTCGGCGGCCATTTTGCGTAGACTAATGTATTACAGCGATTTGGCGTGACGTCACGTATTTTAGCAAATTCTGGAATTTTTCTACTCTCTTCGTGTGGAAAACTGTAGTATTTTGTATAGTTGTGGTTAAAATAATAAGAAATTTTGTGGTCATGATGACATGTAAACAGTTAATAATGAATAACGACATATGCTGAGTAGGGGAAGGCTCAAACCAGAAACCAGGATACCATGCATCTTGTGCTGTTGGATAACTATTAATAACTGTATTGTTACAGATGCTGTGCCCACACTACTAAAGCTGAAGACCATGAAAGGAGCTGATGGTAAACCTCTCAAGATAGTTCAAACAATTGCTGCTCATGACTACACAACATTCGGTATGTGTCTCCTACAAGATGAGAATGGGGTAGCAGTTGCTTTACTGAAGAAGAACCACATCCAAGATGGTGCTGAGAGTGTCACAGAGGCTATCATCCAGAAATGGCTGACAAATGGCGATGAATCTACTCGTACATATCAACACTTGATAGAGTGTCTCAGACAGTCTGAACTGGGTGCACTTGCTGACCAGCTCATTGCAGCTAACACGACAAGTGATCAAGGTATACAATGCTGTACACTTTAGTGAATTGGTACTACTTAGAGAGAGCACAAGTTTTGTTAGAGATCACTACATTGCCAGAAATCTAATACAAATAGTGGTCACCTTAAAAGAAACAGCACATAATATTACTACTAAACTATAGTAGCTTCACTCTAAACACACTCTGTAGCAAGGAAAAGCAGTAATACTATAATATACATGTACGACAAGATGTCATAATTGCTCGTTAAGTGCTGCAGCACTCCTTAAAATCTTGCTAAAATACGATTTTCGAGTGCCTATTTCTTATGCAGTAAAAATGAACCTATAGTACAAGTCTAAAACTTTGAGTAGGAAAGATAGGAGCAAGAAGTATGTATGAGTTACTGCTAAACATACTAGCAAAGCTGTGTGGGTAGCCCGTTTTTGAAAAACAATGTATTAGACCATTTAGGAAGTTGGTCAGTATTTTATGATATTAAGATGATGGGAACAGGTATTCAGCAAACAGATATGTCCTGAAAAATTGACTCCATGAGCGCTTGTTTCTGGCAATGAGAAGATGCAGCTCACAGTCTCTACATTTGTGTAATCATTTAAGTATTAGCTAGTTTGTTTGAATATATTGAGTATGAGCAAGATCAATGATCTCTACTGTAACATGATGTGTCATGACAATTAATGCAACAAAAATAAAATAATTTCATAATACTCAGTTGCACCTTATGACAGCTGTACTCTGTGTCTTACAGCACAACAGACCAATGATAGTATGATACCATCCTACATCACTAGACAGTCATCATTGTCTCCTCCTCCAAACAAAGCAGGTGAGAAATTAAATTCTTAGCAATGAGGCATCATGTGACGGCAGCTTTGTATGACTACAGCAAAAATGAGTAAAGAGTGTGACAGTGATTTGCTCTCCTCCTCCATCACCTCTTCATCTCATTTAAGCACAACAGGTATAATGACATACTCAGTCACTAATCACCAGTGGATGATGTGTTTCCTCTCCTCAGCTATCACCAGGAAACAGTACAAACAGTTCCTAAAGAAATGTTACCGACAGCCACTCCCTGATGATGATAAGCTACTCACTACTGCCAGCAAGCACTACATTGAGCTAGCTGTCATCAGCAAGAAGGGTATCACCAGGAAGCAAGCAGATGAGTTTACTATAAAAAGTCTCCACGGTTTAACTGAAGAGATCTTGCGTGAGAAAGCTCCGATAGCACTAGATCATATACTAAAGCCCAGAGAGGATGGTAGACCAGTACGTTGTGTCCTGGTGGAGGGTGCACCAGGTATCGGCAAGAGCACACTGGCATGGGAGGTGTGTCACAAGTGGGAGGAAATAGAGAGTGTGAAAAGTACGAGCTAGTGGTGCTAGTTCGCTTGAGGGAGAAGAAAGCTCAAGAAGCACACTGCCTTGAGGACCTTCTGCCATGTGATGCTACCACTAACATGAAGGAGCTCTTGGCTGCAATAGGAGAAGGAGAAGGCATGCTTATCGTGTGTGATGGGTTTGATGAGCTTCCTCGTGAGCAGCGACAGGATGGCTCAGTCTACATAGATCTACTCAAGGGTATGCTCCTGGCAGAGGCTACTATTATTGTCACCAGTCGTCCTTCAGTAAGTGCTGAGCTCTGGAGTCTCTGCCAGCATAACATAGACAGGCACCTCGAGGTGATAGGCTTCACTAGAGAGGTTATCAAGCAGTTTGCTGAGAGTGTGTTTAGTGGGGATATCCTGTCAGGGTTCTTGTCTTACATCACCAGTAATCCTCCCATATATGGTATGATGTATATCCCTCTCAATGCCGTCTTTGTAGCCCTGATATACCAGGACAGCTATGACACAGATACTCCCTTCCCTACAACCATGACACAGCTCTTTGATGCTCTCACTCGTGGTCTCATTCGCAGGCACCTCGTGTCCACACATCAGGTTTCTAGTGAATATTGCATGCCTCCTTCCCTCCAGCGTACAGAGGACATTAGCAAGCTTCTTCCTGTAGTGGCTCAGCAGCTTCTTCAGCTAGCCAGGGTAGCCTATGAGAGTTTGTGCAAGAAAAGGTTTGTCTTTACTGACCTTGGTGGAGACTTTGAGCATCTTGGGACAATGAAAAAGACCACAAGTGTGAATGTGTGTACAGGTCCTGGGTGCTCCTACTCCTTCCTCCATCTCACTCTTCAAGAATACTTGACTGCCCTCCATATTGCTATTGTGAATCCTAGTGGCTTTGAACTGGTAGAATGGCTAAAGGAAGGTAGTGTTGTTGTGAGGTTTCTGGCAGGAATGTACAGCCATGATGATTATCATAGTCACCCTGTGTACCAGGAGTTGGTACAGCTGCTTGCCTCTGAGCGTCTACAGTTGGTTCATTGTGCATATGAGTGTCCTAGCATTATGGATAGTGTGCAGGTGGACTATAGTAAACGTGATACGATGGATGTTAGACCAGTAGTCGGTTTTGACTGGTATGCCATAGGGTACTGCATCAGCCACTTTGATGAAAGATGGGGCCTTGCTATGGATAATGAATCAGAGGAAAATATTGATCTCCTGGTGAAGGGTTTTAGGTCCTCATCTATTGCTAAAGGGAGAATTTTGTCATTACACGTAACAGAATCATCCCTTTCTGTAATTATTACATTAAGAGAGTTTTCCCGTCTTAAGAAACTTGTATTATTGAGGGTTAACATTGATCATGATGATCTGGTCATCTTACAGCAGCTGATAGCACCAGGGAGTGAACTAAAATCTCTAGTCATTTTTGGCATTGAATCACAAATTAGTAGTTTATTGATCTCAACATTATTTCAACTCTCTTCATTGGAAGAACTTACCTTGAGCCACACTGATGACACTATGGATGAAACTCAGCTTCTTCCACATGGTAACACAAACCTTAAGATTCTTGGCATTTCCTGTAACCTTCTTCACCCGCTAGCTGCATTGATCATGAATATCACTTCACTGACCTATCTGAACATTGTTCTTCTACTAAACAATGATCTACTACCTGTTCTCACTAACATTGTACAGTCACACCACACACTAGAAGTACTACAGATTTCATTTATACAACATTGCACTGACTCTACTAACCTGCTCCAACTGATCGAGGCTGCTGATAGTAACAAACATGTAGTAACATTCAAACTTGATGAATCAGACTATAACATGCTACCACCACACATCCTCGAACAATATAAGCATCTGCTAAAACCATTTGACGATGATTGAAGTGAATGATGATGAATTATTATGTGCACATTATGATTTCTTCTTTCAGTGTGTAGTAGCAGTTTACTTTACATTATTAAACAACATCTTTTGGTTGCTTCGAATATTATGTCACTAGAAGAATTACTGTATTATTAATTAATAGTTTTGAATTGTTTTTACCTCAACTACAGTGTATATTGTTTTTCTTTTGTCACTCCTGTTTAGTGCAGCCATGTAACTGTGTTCTATTGTTTGATTTGAATAGTATTCTTGCACATGAACATGTTTCTATCTCATGTACAGTAAATTAGATAATGATAGTAGCACAGCACTACAGTAACTACCTGGAAACAGTACTACACTGAATTGGAACAATTCTATCTTTATAATTCTATAAGAATCTGTTCAAAACCTTGTAATTAATGATAATAAATGTACTTATGTGCTCATTATGATTTCAGTCTTTTTATATAACAGTTCAATATTATTTTGAATAATTTTGAACTACTTTCTCTTTTTTCATGTACATGTGTAGAACGCATCATTTCTTAATATTTTTGTCACTCCTGTTTTGTAATTGTTTACTACTTTGTGCAGAGTTTGAATACACATGTATGTGTAATATTTCAAATCATGTTTCTATCTCACGTGCAATACATTAGATAGTGATGATGGGTAGTATACTGCCTGGAGGAGGAGTACTGGAAGATGATACATGACTTGGAATGGATTAATTGCAACAGCTTTGAGTTCGTCATGTTCTTAGCTTGAGCTAGCTTGCTAATTCATGGCATTTCATCCTAGCTAGTAGAATGACTTTCTCTCATTCTAATCCATTAACTTAATAATGTTACTTTTGAGAGACATGTGATTATTTATGGCTAATCTCACCAATCTTCAACTTGAAATTTACGGTTCTGTATGTTTTTAGTTGCTGCAGTCGACTGAGCTTATTGGATTGCAAAACCTGACAAGTATGTTAGTATAGGTATAATAGGGTATAAAATTATTTGATTATGAATTTATAAATTAGTTTTCAAGTTATATTAAATTAACGTTAAATAAATAATTCATTGTTCTAGCAGGAGCGCATAATGAGTTAGCGCGGTAAGAGAGCTCTCTTACCGCGCTAACTCATTATGCGCTCCTGGTTCTAGTCAGAGCTCAAGTTGCTCATTGCAAATTAAGAGGAGAGTGGGATCAGATTCAGATCTGTGTGGTGCTTTATCTTGATTGATATAGTGCAGTCATGCAATGCACAGTGATGATGGAAAGACAGAGATGGGTGGGACATGCAGTACAGCTGACAAACAACATGCAGAGTGAAGATCAGGTGAATATGTAAGAAAATTCAAATTTCCCGCTTTGTTGTCTGGAGGCGTGGCTGATTATACGCACTACTAGCACTGTAAATAGCACTCGATCGAGCTAGCTATAGTCTACTAGCACTAACACATGGAAAAAAAGCGCGCCATGCATTCCACGCGAGAGACTCGTACTAACATCTCTCAGGCTCTGATCATCTCTGGTACTACAAACTCTGGTCCTCTATCATGTGAGTGAAGTGATTTTTACAAAGTTGAGCTTTTCTATTTCTCTCCGGCAGCTGACAGACCCTCTTATTAGCGATGTCAGTCGAAATTTTTCGCTTTTTGTAGTCTGCTTATCTTAGTCACTGCTTGAACAAGGATGCAAAGAGCTTTCGAACAAACCTTATTTCGTCAAAATCGGTGCTGTTTGAACCAAGCTACCTTGATCAAAAGTTAAAATATAATTTAATTTTTTCTACCGTATTATTCTATTGCATCCAATTAGAGAGTGTGGTCCATTGCGTTCCTTCAATTCCGTTCTATTCCGTTCTAAAAGTCAGTGCAAAAATTCATCGTGCAATGGATTCAAACTAATAACACAATGGATTGATAGTTTGATATGTTGTTACTTAGTACACCAAGATTCATTAATAAAGCAGCTTTTTGTATGGAGATACAGCTTGCGGAAAATGCAGTATTTCATGAATTTTGAAAAATCGGGAAGAGGAAGCTGACACAAAATATACTTGGAGATGGTGATGTACAAGATAATATTGGTGCCTCGGATTTCCTTAAGGTTCAGACAGTCCTCAAAATATGTCTCACAGCCAATCTTGAAAGCGCTAAAGAGCTGCAAACTCTGGAAGTTGTACAACGTCGACGTCAATTGCACTCTGTGAACGTGTAGACAAACCTCAGCTGCAAAAATCACCACAGAAGAGAGTCTAACCATAAACACTATGGATGGATAGCTTGATGTGTCCTTGCTTTGTATACCAAGACTCGTTGAGATTGCAGTTTCTCGTACGAAGTTACAGCTTGCGGAAAAAACGGACCGTCCGGATCTCAAATACACATATACTACGGGGACCGAAAAAAAGTGAAACATTTTGGACCCTTCTGACATCGCTACTCTTATGATCAGCTCCTTCATCTCAAGAAACCTGATGGGTCTTCTCTGAGAGTTATTCGATGGATCTCATCATTGGAACAATGGCAGTGCACGGACCTATAGCTCACATGCTCTTGAAGGATGATGATCTAGTCAGAAGGTATCAGAAGGAATGCAAAGATAAGAACGAGTTTGTTCGGAGGGTCCTAGACGACTGGTTGTCACGTGATGACAGAGATCTCAATGATTCAGTTGTTCCACGTACTTGGTCATCTCTTGCTGAGTGTATCAGTGATGCTGATCTACCTGGAGACCTAGCCACAGCCATTAATGAAACATGTGCAGGAGACCTAGCCACAGCCATCAATGCAGGTGAGAATTACAGTTGCAACAAGTGAAGGAATGTTCCATGCACACATTTGTAAGCTGTGCTGTGTCTTGTTACTGCATTACACTTCAGAACTAGTTTAGTTATTATATTCAGTGTTAGGTGGTTCTGTACTAAAGTATAGTGTAAGAACTGTGTGTAGGGGCGTACAGCGGTTTTATTACTCCTTACAAAAAGCGTAAAGCGTGATCCGTGCCTGGAAGGAAGGTTTATCTGGAAGGTTTATGTTTAAACATGGTTTATTCTCTACGGTTGACGCTTTGAGATTGTGAAACCACTGTATCTACAAGGGTGCGTTCAGTGCTCAAGCACCTCCTTAGCAAGCAATTTGCTATGAAAAGAGTTGCTATGTCACTAATAATATTCATAAAATCTGGGCTGGAGTCATCAGTGCTGTTTAAAACCACATGTAATCACTTGTCAGTGTAGGCTAAGTGCTCTTTGTCTGAATACACAATGCTATTTTGTGTACTGATAACTAACAATTACAGAGTATGAGCAAGAGTCAAATCCTGGATACGCCATTGATGTGGGCAAATGTAGGTTTGTAACCTGAGTCAGCAGATTGTAGTTGAATTAGTCCTGTAATTTTATTATGGCTATAGAATAATATAGAAACTGTTGAGTGGAATCCTGCAATTAATATTAATTAATTTTTATCTCACTTTTAACCTATTATTATGAGATTTAATCAACTGTATTTTATCAGACCCTCTCACTGTACACTTGGGACAATTGTACATCTGGTCAATCCATCATTTGTGACCCGATTTTGGAAAACCGGGAATATCTCCTTGACAACTGAGCTAGCTAAGGAGGAGCACGTGACTTTAACCCATGCACCCACGCGTTGACGACCAGACCACGTCACCTCGTTGTTGGGCGTGTCACTGTAGGCGTGGTTTCTTCTGGTCTGGAACGATGGCGATTTTCGAGCGCTCTTGTACGCAGCGTTTCCGGATTGTGTGACTGATTGCAGCTATCCAGGTACATTTAGATGACTGCGCCAGTAATTCCTACCAGTTCTGAATGCTTGCCATTGACCAATAGACAGAAGTAAGTGCAGCTAGCTATCTCGCTTGCTCGCTCGCTTCTTCCTCTTGCAAGCGGCTCAGGCCCCTTCGGCTAGACACGCACAGACACTACAAACATATCTTATCATTCACACAGTTCATATCTGTCTCGTAAAAAAAAAAAAAAAAAAAAAAAAATATGTTCTTCACAGGGTCGGATCCTTTGATCCTCAAAGGGCCGACACCGGAAACTTGTAAAGATGAAGGTTCCGCCTCCAAGCCCGACAAAGGGGTGGTTTCACGGTACTTGAATGCCGCCTGCATCTCATTTCCTGTACAATAACCATTATAACTTGTGTTATTAATAATTATTAAAGTGGGCACTTACCATGAATACTAAGTAGAATTGTAATTTTACAAGTTTTCAGTGATCAAAGAGATATCGCGCAAATTTCGAAAATGGAGTTATTAGTACCTGGCAATAGCCCTGTCTTTGCTGGTCATAGTAATGTTTGAAGCGCCGAGATCGTGCATTCCGTCGCTAAGATATAAACTAAAACGCGCACTGTTTTAGCAAAACATTAATTGTTTCAAGATAATCGCGTGTAAACTTGTAAATAATTTTATCATAACTAGTGAAATGCAGACATTTGTGGGGCGAGCCTGAGCGAGCGGGGTCATTTATGGAGTGATGTCCGCATACATAGATAGATTGATAGAAAAATAGCTCGCGGGCGACATTTTCGAGCAGTATGGGACTTTTTCAGGCTCGCCCCAATTTTATAGTGCATGTATGATATTTTACATACATATATCACAACAAGTTGTAACATTGCATTGTCACAAACGTCAAAGCACTCTCATCAAACAAAAATTCCTTCATGCATAATTCCAACATTTTGGAGATACTTTAAGTTACAGCAGGCTCAATAATGTGGTTTAAATTTAAAATCACTTTCCTCTCTTTTTTAGACCCAACTGCATCCACCAGGGACCAAGCTGTAGCCCATCCTGATCCTGGAAGGACATGTACAGCAGCGTGTTCCCAGCACACAGAGGATGAAGAATGTGAGAGGTGTGTTAGAGATTCTACTAACATATCATGTACTCATACTGCACTTTCTTTCATCTTACAGTATAGCTTCAAGGGAAGATTGCTACCAGTAAGAATAATTTGTAGTAGTGTCTATAGCTGCCTCACAGAGGGTCACTGGTAGAGCCAGGACACCTGTGCTCTAGCTAAGCAGTTTTTCAATGTTTAATTTCTGAAGACATAGTATCATGAGGACACTTCACCATTATAGTGTTCACCATGTTGTTGATACAGTCTGTGTTCATTATAGACTGTATCAACACTATAATGGTCACCATAATTATTATCAATACTTTGGTGAGCACAGACTGTGTTGAAGGTGTCTTTAGTTGCCCACAGTGGTCAATGACGCAGGAAATTTTTGTTGCTAGGTGTTTGTGTTAAAACGTTCGTATTTTGTGTTAAGTTTTCACATTTTCAAACCGCCTCTGGTGACAGAGAATCTACTGCTGCTAAGAAACCCCGCTCATCTAGTGATGTAAGCCGTGTAACTGTCACATGACATTGTTAGTGAGGTCACATGATTAGGATGGTGAGCAACCAGTGAAGAAGAAAGGAGGAAGAGCCAAGAAAGCATCAACTAATGAGGAGGCAGTAGATGGAGGAGAAACAGCGAGTGGTGTTTGTCTTCACTTGCTGCCCTGAATGCCCTTCTCCTATAGGCTGCTGTGGAGACTGCTAACAGATCAGAGAAGGAGACTGCTGACAAATCAGAGAAAGAGACTGCTGCTATAAAAGAACCAGTCGCTACTAAGGCTAGCAACACTACTGACTTCTCTCAGCTTGATTTCTCCTCCGCTGCTCAGGCTCCTGATGGAAGGTGTGTGTGTGTGCGTGTGTGTGTGTGTGTGTGTGTGTGTGCGTGTGTGTGTGTGTGTGTGTGTGTGTGTGTGAGTGTGTGGGTGCCCTGGTGGTTCAACTGGTAGAGTCTTGGGCTTACAACCCAGAGGACACTGGTTCGAATCCCAGAGCAGGAGGAAAAAAAACCATCACATGTACTCCAGCCCACCAGCTGACCCATCTGTAAAACGGGTACCTGGTCTTGTACTGGGGAGGCAAAGTTCACTGGCTGTGGTCATGTACAATAGGAGGTCCATGTGGGCACATGTTCACGCCTCCTGTTGTGATCACAGCTGGATGCTCCTGCAAGATGCCTGGCCAGGCTTCAGGAGATACCATCATGCTAGCACCGGCCCTAGAACCTGCTTAGTGCACAGGAATCCTAGCACGTATGCTTCCATCCTTACTGCTGGGTCCGCATCACCACCTGCATATTCATGGTGTGGAATCACTTCCACATTCGTGGTGTAGAACTCCTCTTGAGGAGGGTGGCGGGTAAACTTTGTCTTTTTTTTTTTTGTGTGTGAGTGTGTGTGTGTGTGTGTGCGTGTGTGTGTGTGTGTGTGTGCGTGTGTGTGATGTGTGTGTGTGATGTGTGCGCTTGTGTGACAATGCTTTGAGTCAATTTTGAGTACAGACAATGGAATCTGAAACTATCATCATGGAATGTGAACGGTGTGAGAGCATGGCTGAAAGTGAGTCACACATGCATGGGGCCTCTTTTACTCACACACATTCTCCCTCCCTCTCCCTCTCTCTCTCTCTCTCTCTCTCTCTCTCTCTCTCTCTCTCTCTCTCTCTCTCTCTCTCTCTCTCTCTCTCTCTCTCTCTCTCTCTCTCTCTCTCTCTCTCTCTCTCTCTCTCTCTCTCTCTCCCTCTCTCTCATCTCGTCTCAGAACAAGTCTCTCCAGTACATCAAGGAAGAGGATCCTGACATCTTTTGTTTACAAGAGACAAAGTGTGCTGAAGATGATCTTCCAATGGTATCGTCCAGCAGTGCAGTGGAGCATATTTGATCAGTATAATTCTTTGTGTAGAAGCAGCTGGATATTGAGGGCTATCACTCAGTTTGGTCATCAGCAGAAGAGAAGGGATACAGTGGTACAGGGTAAGAGCTGTCTTTGTCTTAATTGCTCATCGCTCGATTGTTACTCTGTTCTTATAGAGTATACTATAAACAAGAACCACTGAACATCACTAAAGGAATAAGTCAGCTTGAGTATAATAGGCGACACTATCATGATTTCCCTCCCTCTCTCTCTCTCTCTCTCTCCCTCTCCCTCTCCCTCCCCCCTCTCTGTCTCTCCCTCCCCCCTTTCTCTCTCCCTCCCCTCTCTCTCTCACTCTCTCTCCTCCCTCCCTCCTCTCTCTCTCTCTCTCTCTCTCTCTCTCTCTCTCCCTCCCTCTCTTTTTTCTCTCTCTAGGTACTGATAAACATGACAAAGAAGGGAGAGTAATAACTCTAGAGTATGAGAAATACTACTTGGTCGTAACATGTGAGTATCTAAACATTTGAGATCTTAAATTTTACTGTATTATCCAGATGTGCCTAATGCTGGTGACAAATTGAAAAGGTACCGTCAGCCTGATAATATTAGTGTCTTATAGTAATTATTCTCTCCTCAGGTTAGACTACCGTACTCAAGAATGGGATATTGACTTCAGAGCTTATCTGAAAGACCTTGACTCCAAGAAACCAGTCATACTCTGTGGCGACTTAAACGTCGCTCACAAAGAAATTGGTATATGGAAATAGCGATGAAATATTACGCTTCAGTCTGTCACAGATCTTGCTAATCCTAAGGGGAATGCAAAGACTGCTGGCTTCACTAAAGAGGAGAGAGAGGGATTTACCGCTCTACTAGCAGAGAATTTTGTGGACACGTTTCGTGAGCTATACCCAGACAAGAAGGACGCCTACTCATTCTGGTCTTACCGCACCAACGCCCGATCCCGCAACAAGGGATGGTGAGTTACTACGGTACTGTGCAAAAAAAAGGTTCCAAAGTCGCATGACATATCGCGACTGATTTCAGCCTAAGGTTCGCGATACCAATACTGTGTCTTTAAGACGCGTGTGTGCGTGCGACTATTCGCGAGCATGATCGCGACCTGATGGTCGCGAAGCTACTGTACTTATATACGTAAACCAGCATGTACGTCCGTGAATAGTATAATTCTGTTGGTGATGTTACTGTTGTTGTTGTTGCTGTTGTTCACGCGTACGTATACCTGTCTTTCTTCTTAGTTGTCTGTAATCAAACTAGTTATTTACTACTGATCGAGTGACGTTGTATCCTGCGTCCATCCTGGCACCGCGACAGCTTCTCGCGCTGTCAGTTTTACCGACTTTGACCGAGGCCCGCAGGTTAGTGTGGCGTATTTTTTCATGCTGGCACTTTACAGTAAAACCGTAGGGCTATCAATACGCAGCTGGATGCAAGCATGGTGATTGGTGACGACGTATGTAAAGCTTCGAGTCACTAGTTTTCACCGTCAGGGCATGCCTATCACGGACCACCTTATGCTGGAAGACGGCCGAGGTGCAAGTATTCTCACTCAGTCTTCTGTCCTTGATACTGTTCTGTCCACGGTACTGTCCTTCTGTTCTCACTAGTACTCTTCTGTACGTACATATCATGTATTGAGACACGTGGCTCGATTCGCGACGGTTCGCGAGCAAATGCTGGTCGCGAACATTCGCGAACCGCTTTTGTACGCGAACTATGTCGTCAGAGGTTCGCCATAGCTCGCGAAGCGTTCGCGAAGGCATCGGAACCTTTTTTTTGCACAGTACCGTACTATATAGCGCATCTGGTATTTTATATGCCGGTGTGCAAGAACAATGAATTTTTGAGAATAGCATTGAGCACAAGAACCTACAATGAGAACACTACTTTGCTACCGATCCAAAGGGAGTCCTGTCTAGGATTGTGTCAAGAAAAAATTACCCTGTGATTAATTTGCATGGGCGACCAAAACGAAATTTAACTCCCAAAACTGTTTCTCGTGTTCAAAACCAAAGTTTAACTTCACAAAATAGTTATACCAACTTTATAGTGTTACATATTACCTGTTTTACTTGCTACAGGCGACTGGACTACTTTGTTGTCTCGAAGCGGTTCATGGTCAATGTGTGTGACTCCATTATACGTCCTGATGTGTACGGTAGTGATCACTGTCCAGTGGTTCTACTAGCTGCCATATAAAGGCGACAACTATAGCTATAACCAATCATACCTCAGTATCACATGCAGTAACCACCATCCATATCCACTCGCTCATAGAACCACCATAATCCCTGCCTGTCTGTCTGTTCATCACTCCACTTATCATTAACGTAACACCACTTGCTGGTCGTAACAATAATATATCTCTATAAATTATTATGCGAATAAAATAATCGTGTGTTTGATGACTAAGCTTATGTACAATAGATATTCTGATAAGACCATGGTGTGCTGGTCTGTCTATCGCAGTGATGATGAATTCACTTACATGTGCGAGACTTGGTTCAGTCGATCAGCTGGTATTAAAATGTCTAGTCATGTGGATTCCCTCCATTATGTAGTGTACAGAATGTGTACTCAAACCCTGAACAATGACTGTTGTGGCTCTTTTGTGGACCTCTGATATAGAATGCTCTCTGCAACAATATCTATTCCAGTAACTCTGGGTGAATACTCTCTGACCATGCAAGCCTTTCACTGATTCTTGGAAGTACTAAGGTAGTTTTCATGTGTTAACAGAACTAATGGTTAGTTTATAGATGCTGGTATCATTAGTTCAACTGCTATAGTTACTTGTGTGGTTTTCATTGAGTGGTTTGGGACTGATCTGTCTACTACATTATATCATTATTAATAAACACAGGGAAGTACCCATTATTATGACATTAATGTGAACTGATGGTGGAGAGTAAGTACAACTATAGCTGAGCTGAATACCTACTACTGTTTACTTAACAACGGTATACTTTTGTGACTAGGTTAGTAACAGCTAAGCATAATAATTATTATAGATTGAGAACTTGTCACACATTAAATTGATGATTTTCTCATCATGTTGTACTCAATACTTCATGCTCACATGCATTAGTTCAGTATTGTGTGATAATAGACGTCGTGTTGTCTGTGTACTTGAAAGCATGTTAATTGAGTATGCTAGTTTACGAAAAATCTCGATCTTTATCTAAACTTTGTCATGTTAGTTACCGAGTAAAATATTTGGGTCATGTAGAATTTCAACATTTTCTCTTAAAAATCATTACTTGATATGCACATTGAATTTTTATAACTACAATTAAGCGATGAAGAAGGAAACAGTGATTATACATCTTACAATAAAGTAATGGTGAACAACTTTAGCTGCTAATATTTATCTACTTTAGTTGTTTATTGTTATTTTAAGAGAAGTATGGGAAGTGCCAAAAAGTGTAAACAGACAACAAGTTTCAAGAAAACTCACGGAAATTGCTATAGTACAATGCTATTATACACTTAACTTTCTACTATACTTGTATTACTCCTAAGCATACTTCTAAACGTACACAAACTATTTTTAGCACATGCGATTTTTCCGTGTACTGTGGGCTTTGTAGACAGGGTCATATACTCTGTCGGCAGTCACCAGTCTTGCTTGTACTGTGGGCTTTGTAGACAGGGTCATGCTCTGTCGGCAGTCACCAGTCTTGCTTGTACTGTGGGCTTTGTAGACAGGGTCATGCTCTGTCGGCAGTCACCAGTCTTGCTTGTACTGTGGGCTTTGTAAACAGAGGTAACCAGGGTCGTTATGTAAGCTCTGTCATGCATGAACAAACATATTACAAAAGTCTTGCACTGATGAAGCACCATGTACGTATTGTTATCCGTTTCATTTTTTACTACAGCGTCTGTCATACCAAATTGAAAGATTGTGGATTAAGCTAGCTGCATGTGTCAAAGAACAGTGATTCTGCACACTGGACATTACCAATGGTAGCAGTTGTGTTGATGTGTTTTATATGCAGTTAATATTATTATTATTGTGGAGTGACATTTAACTGGACATAGCAATAATAATTTATGATTAACAGTTGAACATTTGCATGCGGTAAGTGGTATGGATAGGCGTCGCTAGTACTGCCGACTTCACAGCCACCATGCAGTACTATACCTCCTTCCACAGCTCCCACCACCAGAGAAATTGCTGGAGATGTAGAGGAGTGAACAGCAAAATAGTTGTTGAAGTTCTAGCTAGTGGAACATCTGTGTCTTCAAATAATTATTTTATTGTTACTTATACTACCTGCGATAACGCTGATCTCTAGTATCATGCTAGCATACTCTGAGACGGCATCAGAGGACAGGAACATGTAGTACACCGTTAAGTTGAGCGTGAGCTAGAGGCGGCGTACGTGCGCCAGCAATTGCACAAGAGTTGGAAATGCCACGTGTCCGTGCACAAGAATTGGGCAGGACCACTCGCTGGCTGTACAAGTACTGCGCAAGATGTGCGCACGCACGGTTTCCCAAATCTTGGAAATGTCTTGTACACAAAGAATTCCGCAAGAATGGAAACTATTGCGCACGACCGATTAAAACGCTGTGTTAAATTTGATGTAACACCACTGCACTGTTTGGTATTGAGTAGAATATTCTGCTACTATTCTGTATTTTTTATCAGCAAGTGAAAGTTAATGCACAAGATAATCAGTTTCATTGAAAACTAGCTAGGGCCTTAAAAGGTGTGGCTTGTTTTGTTGACAGTTTATATGGCCGATCAGGTAAGACTGTTTCTTTAGCTGAATCAGTCCATAGCTGCATTGTTGTGTGTAGTATATAAATAATACTTGTCTGTAATCTTCGTCTGCTGTTCAGGAGACCGAGAGCGCTGAGTACCGCTCGTTCCAAAGGCATTATGCTGACCTGTTCAAATCCATTGGTGACCCTACTTCACTGGCAGCAGAACTGTACTCCGCTGGTCTACTGTCACGAGAGACGAGAATGAATATTTCTGATTCGACCCATAGACAGCAGAAAGTGTCAGAGCTACTAGTCGCGACGGAAACAGCAATCCGACTAGACCCCAGCAACTACCACAAGTTTGCTGAAGCACTAGAGAAGGACAGTTCAATGCAGCACCTCTGTGGCAAGCTGAGGTCCACATGTGGTGAGTGTGATAATGTGTGTCTGAGTACATCCACTGACCAGTGCATGGTGTTCTGATGTAGCTCAACTCAAGTCACTGCACACTCCTCAACTGGTGTCGTTCCTACCACCAAACACATCAGCTGGTGAGTAGAGAATGTGTGTATGGTGGAATAACATGTGACAGTGTCTTACAGCACAACAGACCAATGATAGTATAATACCATCCTCCATCACCTCTTCATCTCATTCAAGCACAACAGGTATAATGAAATATATACTCAGTCACTAATGACCAGTGGATGATGTGTTTCCTCTCCTCAGCTATCACCAGGAAACAGTACAAACAGTTCCTAAAGAAATGTTACCGACAGCCACTCCCTGATGATGATAAGCTACTCACTACTGCCAGCAAGCACTACATTGAGCTAGCTGTCATCAGCAAGAAGGGTATCACCAGGAAGCAAGCAGATGAGTTTACTAGAAAAAGTCTCCACGGTTTATCTGAAGAGATCTTGCATGAGAAAGCTCCGATAGCACTAGATCATATACTAAAGCCCAGAGAGGATGGTAGACTAGTACATTGTGTCCTGGTGGAAGGTGCACCAGGTATCGGCAAGAGCACACTGGCATGGGAGGTGTGTCACAAGTGGGAGGAGTTAGAGAGTGTAAAGCAGTACGAGTTAGTGGTGCTATTACGCTTGAGGGAGAAGAAGGCTCAAGAGGCACACTGCCTTGGAGACCTGCTGCCGTGTGATGCTACCACTAACATGGAGGAGCTCTTGGCTGCAATAGGAGAAGGAGAAGGCATGCTTATCGTGTGCGATGGGTTTGATGAGCTTCCTCGTGAGCAGCGACAGGAGGGCTCAGTCTATATGGATATACTCAAGGGTAGGCTTCTGGCAGAGGCTACTATTATTGTCACCAGTCGTCCTTCAGTAAGCGCTGAGCTCTGGAGTCTCTGCCAGCATAACATAGACAGGCACCTCGAGGTGATAGGCTTCACTAGAGAGGATATCAAGCGGTTTGCTGCGAGCGTGTTTAGTGGGGATATCCTGGCAGGGTTCTTGACTTACATCACTAGTAATCTTCCCATATGGTATGATGTACATCCCTCTCAATGCCGTCTTTGTAGCCCTGATATACCAGGACAGCTATGACACAGATATGCCCTTCCCTACAACCATGACACAGCTCTTTGACGCTCTCACTCGTGGTCTCATTCGCAGGCACCTTGTGTCCACATGTCGGATTCCTAGTGAGTATTGCATGCCTCCTTCCCTCCAGCGTACAGAGGACATTAGCAAGCTTCTTCCTGTAGTGGCCCAGCAGCTTCTTCAGCTAGCCAAGGTGGCCTATGAGAGTCTGTGTGAGAAAAAGTATGTCTTCACTGACCTTGGTGAGGACTTTGAGCACCTTGGGACAATGAAAAAGACCACAAGTGTGAATGTGTGTACAGGTCCTGGGTGCTCCTACTCCTTCCTCCATCTCACTCTTCAAGAATACTTGACTGCCCTCCATATTGCTATTGTGAATCCTAGTGGCTTCGAACTGGTAGAATGGCTAAAGGAAGGTAGTGTTGTTGTGAGGTTTCTGGCAGGAATGTACAGACATGATGATTATCATAGTCACCCTGTGTACCAGGGGTTGGTACAACAACTTGCCAGTATCCAGTATACTAGTCTACAGTTGGTCCATTGTGCATATGAGTGTCCTAGCATTATGGATAGTGTGAAGGTGGACTACAGTAAACGTTATACAATAGATGTTGAACCAGTAGTTGGTTTTGACTGGTATGCCACAGGATACTGCATCAGCCACTTTGAAGAAAGATTTTGACTAATTTTAATGAATAATGAGTCAGAGGAAAATATTGATCTCCTAGTGAAGGGTCTTAGGTCCTCATCTATTGCTAAAGGGAGAATTTTGTCATTAAACATAACTGGATCGTCCCTTTCTGTAATTATTACATTAAAGGAGTTTTGTCGATTGAAGAAACTTGTATTATGGAGGGTTAACATTGATCATGATGATCTGGTCATCTTACAGCAGCTGATAGCACCAGGGAGTGGACTAAAATATCTATTTATGTCTGGCATTGGATTGCCAAATAGTAGCTCATTAATCTTAACATTATTTCAACCTTCTTCATTGCAACAACTTGGATTGGAAATTATTGACACTTTTGTTGATACTCAGCTTCTTCCACATGGTAACACAAACCTCAAGGAACTTGCCATTTCATGTGACCTTCTTCACCCGCTAGCTGCATTGATCGTGAATATTGCTTCACTGACCTACCTGGAGATTGATGATCCACTAAGCACTAGTGATCTACCTGTTCTCACTAACATTGTACAGTCACACCACACACTAGAAGTACTACAGATTGAAGAGCTAAAAGATTACACTGACTCTACTAACCTGCTCCAACTGATCGAGGCTGCTGATAGTAACGAACATGTAGTAACATTCAAACTTGATATAGTAGTCTATAACAAGCTACCACCACACTTCCAAGAACAATATAAGCATCTGTTAAAACCTTGTAATTAATGATAATACATGTACTTATGTGTTCATTATGATTTCAGTCTTTTTATATAACAGTTCAATAATTATTTGAATAAATTTTGGAACTAATTTGTCTTTTTTTCATGTACATGTGTAGAACGCATCATTTCTTAATATTTTTTGTCACTCCTGTTTTTAATTGTTAGCTACTTTGTGCAGAGTTTGAATATGTGTAATTTTTCATATCATGTTTCTATCTCACGTGCAATACATTATTAGATAGTGATGATGGGTAGTATACTGCCTGGAGGAGGAGTACTGGAAGATGATGCATGACTTGGAATGGATTGCAACAGCTTTGAGTTCATGCTCTTAGCTTGAGCTAGCTTGCTAATTCATGACATTTTCATTCTAGCTGGTAGAATGACTTTCTCTCATTCTAATCCATTAACTTAATAATGTTACTTTGTGAGGCATGTGAAATTAAACCCTTTATGCACCCTTTATGGCTAGTCTCACCAATTGCAACTTTCAACTTAAAATTTACGGTTCTGTATGTTTTAGTTGCTGCAGTCGATGAGCTTATTGGATTGCAAACCTGACAAGTTTGCATCGCACCGAGGCATCGTTAAATAAAATTAACGAGGCATCGTTAAGTAGTTTGGGACTGATCTGTACCTGACTACCTACTACTGTCTATGGGTATACTTTTGTGACTAGGCTAGTAACGTTACTATGCACAATTATAACTCATCGCACATTAAATTGATGATTTTCTCATCATGTTGTACTCAATACTTCATGCTCACATGCATTAGTTCAGTATTATTGTGTGGTAATAATGTTTGACGTCGTGTGGTCTGTGTACTTGAAGGCATGTTAATTGAGTATGATAGTTTACAAAAAATCTCAATCTTTATCTAAACTTTATCAGTTACCAAGCAAAATATTTTTTTGAGTCATAATAACATAATTATTCAAAATTTTCTCTTAACTCATTACTTGATATGCGCATTGTGGAATTTTTTATAACTTTCAATTAAGCGATGAAGAAGGAAACAGTGATATAATACATCTTACAAAAAAGTAATGGTGAACAACTTTAGCTGCTAACATTTATTTTTGTTGTTTATTGTTATTTTAAGAGAAGTATGGGAAGTGCCAAAAAGTGTAAACAGATAACAAGTTTCAGGAAAACACAGAATACCAATTATAATTTTATTGCTAAAGTACAATGCTATTATACACTTAACTTTCTACTATACTTGTATTACTTGCATACTTCTAAATTTCCGTACAAAAATTATTTTTAGCTCATGTGATTTTTCATGATAGCGTAAACAGATATAGCTAGTATGTCATAGTGCAACTGCTAGTCTTGTGCAGTGCATGAAAGATGATGAATTGTACAGCAAAATGTGATTTGCTTCTCATGTGTAAGTTATTAATGGTGATGCTACTTTTCAGTTGTTTAGCATGCATGTTAATTAAGAAAGAAATTATTTCTGTGACAGGTATTACTACTGTATATGGTAGCTGCACTCATGGAGAGGTGCGGTTGGTGAATGGTGTTACTACCAACCAGGGGAGAGTGGAAGTGTGTGTATATAGGACAGACATGAGGAACTGTGTGTGATCATGGCTTCTACAGTAGTGATGCCAGAGTGGCGTGTCGTCAATTAGGATACGATGTGGACCAATATGGGACTTGTAAGTTACTGTTAAAGTATGCTACTTTTCAGTATGCATGACAAAAAGAGATTATTTATGTGACAGGTATTACTACTGCATATGGTAGCTGCACTCATGGAGAGGTACGGTTGGTGAATGCTGGTGCTAATACCAACCGGGGGAGGGTGGAAGTGTGTGTAGGACAGACATGGGGAACTGTGTGTGACCATGGCTTCTACAGTAGTGATGCCAGAGTGGTGTGTCGACAATTGGGATACGATGTGGTCCAATATGGGACTTGTAAGTTATATTCTGTCATTATTAACCAAAATTCACTTTTGAATCTACAGATACATACAGATACAATGCTTATTATGGACAAGGTAGTGGATCCATTTGGTTGGATGATCTGTTGTGTACTGGTAATGAACCAATGCTGTTGGATTGTACTGCTAGACCCATCGGTAGTCATAATTGTGGACACAGTGATGATGTTGGAGTAGAGTGCTCAGGTATTAATTTTATATTCTATTTAAAGATGTAGCTCTAAAGAACTTCACCTATTTTAGGCACTTGTGCTAATGGTATTCGTCTCATTGGTGGACTGGTACCAACAGAGGGAACTGTACAGATGTGTGTGGGAGGGAGATGGAGAAAACTGTGCCATAGTGAATGGGGCTACCAAGAGGCATTTGTTGTGTGCAGACAGCTAGGACTACCAGCTACTGGTGAGTGTGAGTATGTATTAAAGCACATGACTGTCTTACAATTTTAATATCAAATTGCAGCTGCAATAGGTAAGAATTGTAATAAAATGTAATGATTTTTTAAATTAATTATTACAGCTACTAGCAATTCAAATTTTAGTCCAAGATCTTTTCAATCATTGTACTCAAACTTCCGTTGCTATGGCAATGAATCCTCATTAATGAACTACTTGAACTCCTCTTCATCATGCACATCACTATATCACAGAGATGCTGCTGTGAGATGTGTTGGAGAAATTTCAGGTATTGAAATGTTTGTATGGTCTATTGTTGCTATTATGAAAACACAGATAGTTGTCCTCACAATGGTATACTGTTCGTCTGGTTGGTCCCAGTGGTCCCAACACTGTTGAAGGGAGAGTGGAGTACTGCAGTAATGGAGTGTGGGGGACTATTAATAACTACTACTTTGATACAAGAGATGGTGAAGTGGTGTGTAGACAACTTGGACACCAAAATCCACGTGAGCTGATTGATAAACATACAGGCTATAAATTTGATTTAATGATTGTTAGGTGTGCAACTGTTCAGTACTGACATATTTGGTAGAGGAGCTGGTCCAATCGTCTTTAATGGCTTGTCATGCACTGGAAATGAATTTTTAATAGTACTTTGCCCTTGGTCACCACTGCCTTACTATTACTACTCACATTATATTGACATTGGAGTACGCTGCTTGGAAAAGGGTACATGGTTGTGTTTGTAATGTGTCTGCAACTTTTTCACTATTGCTTTACTGTTCTATAGTATTGTCATCATGTACTAATGGATCAGTTCGACTGATGAATGGGTCCACATCAGATGAGGGAAGAGTTGAAGTGTGTGTTAATGGAGAGTGGGGGACAGTGTGTGACAATGGTTGGGATCGAAGAGATGCTGAAGTTGTTTGTAGACAACTAGGATATAATCCATCATGTAAGTGAACATAATCTACTGATTAAAAACCTTTTCATTAACTATTGAAGGGGCTATATACTATCGCTCCTCAAGATTTGGTGATGGCTCACTACCTATTCTAGCTCAGTCATACAGTTGTGCAGGAACTGAGAGTAGTCTGACCAGCTGCAGTGGAGGGACAACAGGATACTCAACCTGCTACTATGGTAGAGTGGCTGGTGTACGCTGCTTCAGTAGGTTACACTATCATGTTGTATCAATGATATTACTCTAGTATTGTAGGGAGCACAGGTTGTGAGAATGAGGCAGTTCGTCTGGTCAATGGAAAAAGAGCCAGTGAAGGATCTGTTCAGATATGTGTTAATGGAGTCTGGGGACATGTGTGTGGATATGACTGGTTTATTAGCAATGCAAGAGTTGTTTGTCGCCAACTGGGATACTCTACAACAGGTGCAAAACCATAGAATTACCACAATAATGTACCTTTTCTCAACTCCAGTGTATAGGTACAGCTATAGTCTGTTCACTGGAGTAGCTCCTCAACCAATAGTATATGGCAGAATATCATGTTCTGGTAGTGAACAAACACTGTCAGCTTGTAGTAAGAATGTGTACTTATACAGCAGTTGCCCTATCACTTCTGGTACTGGTGGAGCAGTTTGTGAAGGTATAAATCTTGGTATTTTCAGTGTCAATCATAGTTTCTGTTTTCTAATAATGTATAATATCCATAAACACTGTGCAAGAGTTAGTTGAGGCACTGACACTGTGCAAGAGTTAGTTGAGGCAGCAAAGGCAGTATCACCTTTGCTGCTGAACAAAGTGAAATTTCTGCTGCACCTCCCTGAAGTCTATGTCAATTTGGACCAACCAGTGCCTACAACACTGAGACTCGAGGTATATTAATATTATCTTTTCATTGTTGTGACAATAATTTAAATAAAAATTAGGTGTGAATCGTTCAACGGTGTCATGCGTGAGCATAAATGCATACGAATCACCAGGCAGCAAGCAGAGACATCACCACTGCATTTGCTCTCTGTGAGCAGCTAAGACTTGTGGCAGATGGTGGAGATGCAGAGTCGTGAGTTTAAGTTCAATTTACAAGTATAATAATTAACCCAGTGCTCAACTCATCAAATTTTTAGTGCCTATGGAGAGGGCTTCAAGCACCTCCTTAGAGAACCTGCTGTCAAAGAATACATGCATGGGGAAAAGCAGAAGGACGAGACAAAGCTGATTTACCAATCAGGGGCTTTGAGGAAGATTCAGGTCAGTACATGCTTAATAAATAATATGAAAGAAATTAAAAAGATTTCTATCGAAATCAAAAGGATGTAGGGTTGTGAAATCTACCACTGGTCTACAATGCAATCTAACAAGGAACAAGCATGGAATGGTAACACGATTGACTTGCTAACAGACCATAGATCCCTACATCAGTGGCTGCTGTGGTTGGCTATAGCTAGTTCAGCTAGTTGCTGTTGACACCTGACTTGCATTCCGCTTGTGACATCTTATGTACAGCCACTGATGTAGGGATCTATGGTCTGTTAGCAAGTCAATCGTGTTACCATTCCATGCTTGTTCCTTGTTAGATTGCATTGTAGACCAGTGGTAGATTTCACAACCCTACATCCTTTTGATTTCGATAGAAATCTTTTTAATTACTTGTTTGTGTCCTTTTTTCTTTTTCAGTGAAGTGCAGTTCAATATCATCCACGTACTGAGCCGTCTTTGTTTCCACCAATGGTTTAGTTTTTTCCTGTTGTTGATGGCTTTTCTTTATTATTAAGAATTTTAAACTTGTAGCTAAAAATAATTGTTGTGCTGTACATATCAGCTCGCCTACGCTAGTATGCATATGCAGTGGATACGAGCCCCGCCCACACTTGTTTGTTGACCTGTACGACGGTTATAATTATCTGGCAAGCACAGAATTGTGATCCTATACAAGCTTACCGTCCTTCGAAGTCTCCAGACAAATATGTGTTCTCCGTGATCCATACGGCGTGATCCATACAAGCCAATGCTTGGTCACGTGCGCTAACCACAGCTTGGTCACGTGCGTATTGCGCAATCACAATAATGGCGTCTACCACTTAGCTGACAATGGATCACGATCGAGAAATCGCGGAATTTTTATCGCCGTTTCGCTAAAAAAAAGTTCAAAAGGCACCTGCCAGGAGAATTTCACGACTGTTTGTGGGTGTTTTGATCTCGGCACTGCTCGCATAAAGGCGCTAGGCGCTCTGAAGAAGAAGAAGAAGATGACGAAACTCGATTTTCACCGTTTCCAGGTTCGTCACTTTAGTAACACTTTCGAGCGATCTCCTTGCTACTGTAAGATGGGGCAAGGCTAGAGAGCAGATTTAGGAGTCTTTTGACGTATACAATTCATCACCAGGCGAAATATCAGCGTTTGAAGGCTAATACATATATGTAGCCGCCATCTTGTTTTCCCGTTCAACCCTACATAGGGAGGCACTACCGTGCCTCCCTAATAAAATTGCACGTATATCATGTGAAAATTATAAAGGAAGCCAACATTAGACCCAAAACGGTTGAAAACATCAAGGTCACCTTATGGAATGAGCCAGGCAGAGAATTCACTGTGCGTCAACTTATGTTGGAGATGGGCTTCATTGTGCTGCTCCATGCTAACAACTTAACAAGAGCAACCTCAATTTTAAAGCATTCAACTGCAGTACTCTCTTCATCTGGTGAGCTCGTCGAGGTTGACTCGGCGGTATTGTGTCAACGTGACAACCAAGATGATGAGGTACGTACATATTATGCAACGCTAAAAGTTACCTGTTCCTTTTCGCTATTATATCTTAATAAAGATATTCCCTGCTATTCTCAAGGCATGCGTAGAGACAAGCAAGCAGCAAAACATTTGTTTTGTGCAGTTATTTGAAGTTCAGACATCACCTAGTTGTGAACTTTTGCTAAACGAGTATATGATTGCCCTACCATGGAATTGACCAAAGTCATCATACCAATCAAGAGTCAACATATTTTATCACCAGCATCTGTCGTCCATAATTGCAATAATTCTTGTAAATTTCGCAGACAGCCATGCAAACGAAAAATTGAACAAGAAGCTGTAGACTTGAACAAATTACAACTAGTTCATTGCAGGCAACTCAACTCTTTTCTTTTCAACATCTACTGCATGAAGTGTCCAACATGGTAGCATCAGACAACTATAGGTCATAAGACGTGAATCAGGAGATAATTGATAATTTCAAAATAATTATTATTCTTACACTTAGATAATAATTTATCATTAATTTTGTTCTCCATTATAGAGCCATTTTTCATCAGTTCACGACACCAATGTTCAGTGTGTTTACATTCTACAAGTGATTTATTTATTAATGATTTTAAAAGAGGATTTCTTATATCAGGTGAGCAACTGATCTTGAATTGATCAATTGATTGATTACCATTCTTTCATCAGTTATTATTGTGTGAGCAGTTCATTGTCTACTAGTACTGTGTAATTAGAATGCAGCAAGACAAATCTCATCCGTGACTCAAAGTTTAAACTGTTTGTCAATCATGTGTAAAGCAGTTCAAAGTTTGCATATCAGGTGTGTGTGTTTGTGTGCGTGTGTGCATGTGTGAGTGCGTGCATGT
>OZ024783.1:2703058-2728699 GCA_964017065.1 Haliclona indistincta | reverse complement strand
GGTCAAGGCTTGCTGGCTGGAGCAAGGAGCATCAGAGAGTTGAGGAGACAAGAGTTCTACAGAGAAGATAAGCGCTTGCAACAGTACAGCTGACGACCAGTGAATGTATATCGGCCTGAGTCAAACTATGCATACCTAGTGTGATGGAGCAGAATGTGGGATCTCTGTCATCACGTTGGACTTCTTTCACAAGACAATACTCTTGAGGCTGAAGAAGAAGACAAAAAGGCAGTAGGACACAGGGCTCACAGGAGTCAGTACTGACTGTGCCTCCCACTGCAGGTGTGGGCAGTCTCTAGTGGTCAGTGAGACATAGCCAGCAACAGATTAGCAATTCGCGCTCAGAGTGAATTTCTCACAGGGCATCTGCTGGTCCTCACTCCATGATGGAGATATTTTGCTCTTTTGTACAGCATCACGATACAGCTGGTGTCCCTGATAGAAATACACCACCTGGAGAGAGACCACACCCACTGAAGTGACTCATAAGATACTCACAGTACTCACAATATCACCAACTTGAGGTAAGTAAGGTGTGGAACAAGGCTTGGTTGACATCAGCCATTGAGATGGACGGTAGGCTGCAAGATTCTCCTGAAAAAAAAGAGAATGAAGTCGTAACATCAACTTTGCAGTAACATAAATGAAGTCACCTTAAACTATGTACCATTAAAATATTTTTACAATACCACAAAATTTGGAGGTCGTTCAAATTTGGCAGTTTTTGAAGATTCAATCACCACATTGTAAAATATTTTAACACCCCAAAATTTTCATGGTATGGGCAAATACAAATAAAAAATTGACCAGTCTACACACACATGAGGCCCACCACATACAATAGCATACTAGCAGCTCATCTTACCGGAGGAGTCATTGTTAAAATGCTCTTCACTGGTTGATTTAGTGAACTCTTCACTTCTTTCTTGACTGGTTCATCTTGCTTTAATGGAGTCTTCCTTCCTCTCCCTCTCCCTTTCTCATCTTGTTTCACAGGCGTCTTCTTCACTACCTTTGCCGCTTCATCTTGCTTTACTGGTGTCTTCCTCGGCCTCCCTTTCTTCACAGATTCATCCTGTTTAACAGGTGTCTTCTTCTTTCTCCCTCACTTCGCTGGTTCATCTTGCTTTACTGGTGTCTTCTTCTGACTCTTTTACTAGCTGGTTCATCTTGTCTGTCTGAGTTACTGACATTTGGTCGCTTCAATAATCCGTCCAAAAAATTCACTAAGAGCTTTCTCTCTATTTTCGTTGACATATTCCGGTTCAACTTGTATCTCTGAGCTGCTAAAGACTGGTTGCCTCAATAATCCGTCAAAAGATTCACTGAGCGCTTTTTCATCTCTATTCTGGTAGACACGTTCTGGTTCAGCTTGCTTGGTTGAGCTACTGATGCCTGGTCGCTTTCTCAACAATCTTTCAAAAAAGTCTCTAGTCTCCTCGATGCTCGGCTCTGATGATGCATCAGTACATCTGTGTGTAAGTAGAACATTATATGACCCACCCACCCACTCACACACACACGCATGCACGCACGCACGTACGCACACACACACACACAATGGTACCTGGTCTCGTGCTGGGGAGTACTAGCTGTGTCAAGACTAGGCAGCACTGGTTGGGTAATGACTATAGACTGAAGTGCACAAAAAATTAATTTTTTCCTTTACATGAGCTTACTTGTAACAATCCACAATACTTGAACTACTGGAAGATGAACTGTGAAGAAAATAGAGCATTTGTACATGATTTAGTATACAAGATACTGACGTACATTGTGTTCTGTCCTTTCTCATTTGAGTCACTGTTTCGTGTGTCAGAGAGTGCACTGTCAGCTGGTTCTGTATCAGGTAAGGTGCTTCCGCTGGACAGAGAATGCTCTGTTGCAGTACTTCCAGTGACTACAAGTTCCTTCCTGGATATATAGCTTTGTCTACAGTAGAGAAAAGTGAGGGTTAGAATTACTAGATAGAACAACAGTTCACCACATTATAGACTTCAGTGACTTCAAGTGTGTGTGTATTATAAGACAAACTGTTATACATATCACACGAGAAGAAATATCTACCAAGCACTTTCGTAAGGCTATCTTTGTGAATACCTGCTGCTCAATTAGTGCTGTATATTAAAACGAGGAAATGGATTTTCATCCATTCCTACCTGTACATGCTTCAGTGATGGGTGTGGCTAGGTCTCCTGGTAGATCAGCATCACTGATACACTCAGCAAGAGATGACCAAGTACGTGGAACAGCTGAATCATTGGGATCTCTGTCATCACGTGACAATCAGTCGTCCAGGACCCTCCGAACAAACTCGTTCTTGTCTTTGCGTTCCTTCTGATACCTTCTCACTAGATCATCATCCTTCAAGAGCATGTGAGCTAGGTCTGTGCACTGCCATTGTTCCAATGATGAGATCCATCGAATAACTCTCAGAGAAGACCCATCAGGTTTCTTGAGATGAAGGAGCTGATCATAAGAGGGTCTGTCAGCTGCCGGAGAGAAATAGAAAAGCTCAACTTTGTAAAAATCACTTCACTCACGTGATAGAGGACCAGAGTTTGTCATACCAGAGATGATCAGAGCCTGAGAGATGTTAGTACGAGTCTGACCAGAACCTCGCGTGAAATACGGCATCTTTCGCTTGTAGCACGACATTTTAGGCAAACTGTGAAGCCAAGAACAGAAACCAAAGCCGCATTGTGGGTATGGCGCGCCTTTTTCCATGTGTTAGTGGGCGTGACCAGCCGCGCCTCAAAACAATATAGCGGGAAATTTGAAATGTCTTACATCTTCGTTAGCAGTACTCTCAGCTGTACTGCTCACCTCTATCATTCCATCATCTCTGTGTATTGCATTGTAATAGCTAGAAAACCATAAAATTTAAGATATTTAAGATAAATTTAAGAAATGTACAATCATCTTACAATCATAAATAAATCTATGGCATTCATACATTGAAAAGTTGAACAGACTGGGTAACGAGTACTGATAACTGTCAACATTATATGTGTACAGCTACACTAACACGAAAAGTTGTTTGAGACAAATGTGGTATAATTTATTGTTTTTAAAATTCGTAACTACTTGTTCATAGGCAGGATTATAGTGTTGCAATCAATGCGATAATGCTGTTGTGTATTTGGTTCAAGTTAGGGACCACTCTTAGCTTTCAAGACAGCTGCAGCATCAGTGCTGCAATGGTAGTGGGCAGCCGACCTTCTTTGGACGATGACACTTTGGAATTAACCTAATGGTCCAAGAAATTAATTATTAAAGTGAAATAATTATGATAACTTATAATTACTTGCAGTAATAATTATAATAATGCTATTATCACAATCGCCAAAACTGGTGCCACACCTCCAGACAATAAAGCGGGAAATTTTAAATTTTCTTACATCTTGGCTTGTCGCACTGTGTTGTTTTTTAGCTGTACTGCATGTCCCACCCACCTCTGTCTATCTACCATCACTGTGCATTGCATGACTGCACTATATCAATCAAGATAAAGCACCACACAGATCTGAATCTGATTTGCAATGAACTGACTTGAACCATTAATCATTTGGAAACTAAGTGGATTAGAAAGTCATTCTACTAGCTAGGATGAAATTAAATGTCATGAATTAGCAAGCTAGGTCAAGCTAAGAGCATGCTGAACTCAAAGCTGTTGCAATCCATTTCAAGTCATGTATGTACTCCTCCTCCAGGCAGTATACTACCCATCATCACTATCTAATGTATTGCACGTGAGATAGAAACATGATATGAAAAATTATACATATTCAAACTCTGCACAAAGTAGCTAACAATTACAAAACAGGAGTGACAAAAAATATTAAGAAATGATGCGTTCTACACATGTACATGAAAAAAGACAAAGTAGTTCAAAAATTATTCAAATATTGAACTGTTATATAAAAAGACTGAAATCATAATGAACACATAAGTACATGTATTATCATTAATTACAAGGTTTTAACAGATTCTTATAGAATTATAAAGATAGAATTGTTCCAATTCAGTGTAGTACTGTTTCCAGGTAGTTACTGTAGTGCTGTGCTACTATCATTATCTAATTTACTGTACATGAGATAGAAACATGTTCATGTGCAAGAATACTATTCAAATCAAACAATAGAACACAGTTACATGACTGCACTAAACAGGAGTGACAAAAGAATAACAATATACACTGTAGTTGAGGTAAATAATTCAAAACTATTAATTAATAGTACAGTAACTCTTCTAGTGACATAATATTCGAAGCAACCAAAAGATGTTGTATAATAACGTAAAGTAAACTGCTACGAAGAAGAAATCATATTATTGTGCACATATTCATCATCATTCAGTACAAATATGGTACCAGCAGATGCTTATATTGTTCGTGGATGTGTGGTGGTAGCTGGTCATAGTCTAATCTATCAAGTTCGAATGTTACTACATGTTCGTTACTATCAGCAGCCTTGATCAGTTGGAGCAGGTTAGTAGAGCCAGTACAATTTCGTATCGCTCCAATACGTAGTACTTCTAGTGTGCGGTGTGACTGTACAATATTAGTGAGAACAGGTAGTACTAGATCACTGTCTAGATCACCAATCATCAGGTAGGTCAGTGAAGTGATATTCACAATCAATGCAGCTAGCGGGTGAAGAAGGTTACGTGAAATTCTAAGTTTCTTGAGGTTTGTGTTACCATGTGGAAGAAGCTTAGTTTCATTGATAGTGTCATCAGTGCTCAAGGTAAGTTCTTGCAATGAAGAGGGTTGAAATAATGTTGAGATCAATAATTGTGATTTAATGCCAGTAATACCTAGAGATTTTAGTCCACTCCCTGGTGCTATTAGTTCCTGTAAGATGACCAGATCATCATGATCAATGTTAACGTCCGATAATGAAAGGTGGTCAAATCGACAAAACTCCTTTAATTTCTTAATTATTACAGAAATGGACGAGTTACATATGTCTAACCACAAAATTCGCTCCTTAACAATAGATGAGGAGGACATAAGACCCTTCACCAGAAGATCGATACTTTGCTCTGACTTATTATTCAAACTAAGTTGCCATCTTATATCAAAGTGGCTGATGCAGTATCCCATGATATACCAGTCAAAATCAACTAATGGAACAGCTATTGATCTATCAACTTCATCACTATAACTATTCCTCTCTGCCTTCACACTATCCATAATACTAGGACACTCGTATGCACAATGGACCAAATGTAGACTAGTATACTGGTTACTGGCAAGTTCTTTTACCAACTCCTGGTACACAGGGTGACTATGACAATCATAATGTGTGTACATTCCTGCCAGAAACCTCACAAAACCAATATCTTGATACGGTTGCCAAACAAACAGTTCAAAGTCACTAGGATTCTCAATAGCAATATGGAGGGCAGTCAAGTATTCTTGAAGAGTGAGATGGAGGAAGGAGTAGGAGCACACAGGACCTGTACACACATTCACACTTGTGGTCTTTTTCATTGTCCCAAGATGCTTGAAGTCATCACCAAGGTCAGTGAAAACATACCTACACTCAAACAGACTTTTATAGGCCACCTCGGCTAGCTTACGAAGCTGCTTATCAACTAGAGGAGGAAGCTTGCTAATGTCCTCTGTACGCTGGAGGGAAGGAGGCATGCAATACTCACTAGAAACCCGACGTGTGGACACGAGGTGCCTGCGAATGAGAGCACGAGTGAGAGCATCAAAGAGCTGTGTCATGGTTGTAGGGAGGTCCATATCTGAGCCGTAGCTGTCCTGGTATATCAGGGCTACAAAGACGGCATTGAGAGGGATATACATCATACCATATATGGGAGGATTACTGGTGATGTAAGACGAGAACCCTGCCAGGATATCCTCACTAAACACGCTCTCAGCAAACCGCTTGATATTCTCTCTAGTGAAGCCTAACACCTCGAGGTGCCTGTCTATGTTATGCTGGCAGAGTCTCCAGAGCCCAGCACTTACTGAAGGACGACTGGTGACAATAATAGTAGCCTCTGCCAGGAGCCTACCCTTGAGTAGATCTATGTAGACTGAGCCCTCCTGTCGCTGCTCACGAGGAAGCTCATCAAACCCATCGCACACAATAAGCATGCCATCTCCTTCTCCTATTGCAGTCAAGAGCTCCTTCGTGTTAGTGGTAGCGTCACGTGGCAGCAGGTCCCCCAGGCAGTGTGCCTCTTGAGCCTTCTTCTCCCTCAAGCGAACTAGCACCACTAACTCGTACTTTTTAACACTCTCTAACTCCTCCCACTTGTGACACACCTCCCATGCCAGTGTGCTCTTGCCGATACCTGGTGCACCCTCCACCAGGACACAACGTACTGGTCTACCATCCTCTCTGGGCTTTAGTATATGATCTAGTGCTATCGGAGCTTTCTCACGCAAAATCTCTTCAGTTAAACCGTGGAGACTTTTTATAGTAAACTCATCTGCTTGCTTCCTGGTGATACCCTTCTTGCTGATGACAGCTAGCTCAATGTAGTGATTGCTGGCAGTAGTGAGTAGCTTATCATCATCAGGGAGTGGCTGTCGGTAACATTTCTTTAGGAACTGTTTGTACTGTTTCCTGGTGATAGCTGAGGAGAGGAAACACATCATCCACTGGTCATTAGTGACTGAGTATGTCATTATACCTGTTGTGCTTGAATGAGATGAAGAGGTGATGGAGGATGGTGTCATACTATCATTGGTCTGTTGTGCTGTAAGACACAGAGTACAGCTGTCATAAGGTGCAACTGAGTACATGAAATTATTAATTTTTATGTATATGTTCCGCGCTTTTTAGGAATTTGCGCTTTCTCGAGAAAGCGCAGCGCTTTTTAGGAATCCTTAGAAAGCGCGGGCTTTCTCGAGAAAGCGCTGCGCTATCTCCAGAAAGCGCAGTCACAGAAAGCGCAATGGATACTGCGCTTTCTAAGGTTTAGCTCCTGTTGTTTCACGGCACTTGTCGCTCAAGAATCGCCACAAAATAGCTCTCTAATACCATTTTATTAAGTTGGGTGAGTCTTTGTCGAGTGCCGTAAATGGCACATGGTAGCAACTCGATCGTGCTGTGACGATCGAGCCTGAGTGAGCATGCACTGTTCCACTTTAGCTACTACTATTGCCTGTGCTCTGTTGTACCTAAGACCGTAGTATGCGTGCCTGGGTATGCAATGGCGGGTATACCTAGAGTGCTACCTGTCCCTCATCATAGTGTGATGTACCCTGTCACAATGCACAGGAAGGCTGACAACATTTCTGTCATCATATGCATGGAAATGACCAGCTCAGTGGCACTCAGTAATACAGTAGGCACAGCTGCATGCAGAGTAAAAACAACCCTAACACACTGAAATGTGTCGTTGTTGCCTCTCTTCAGAATGGTCACGGTGGACTGTGGGAGCTATAGGTAATAAATAGCAGTACTGACTGAGCTAAAGTGGAACCTCGCTCAGGCTCATTGTGCTAGCTCAGGCTCAAATCGTCAGAGCGCCAGGGGCTAGCACGAGTTGCTGACATGGGCCATTACACTCGACAAAAGACTCGCCCAACTTAAATTCTAACACCTATGGTATTAGAGAGCTATTTTGTGGCGATTCTTGAGCGACAAGTGCCGTGTAACAACAGGAGCTAAACCTTAGAAAGCGCATCCGTTGAGCTTTCTGTGACTGCGCTTTCTGGAGATAGCGCAGCGCTTTCTCGAGAAAGCCCACGCTTTCTAAGGATTCCTAAAAAACGCTGCGCTTTCTCGAGAAAGCGCAAATTCCTAAAAAGCGCGGAACATATATATTCTCCTATCTTCTTATCATGAACTTTAGTGTGTTGGTAGCCTCATTCCCAGGTTTGGAAAAGTCTACTAGACCATAATACTGACTAACTTACTAAATGGTCTAATACATTATTTTGTATTAACGGGCTACCCACACAGCTTTACTAGTATGTTTAGCAGTAACTCATACATACTTCTTGCTTCTATCTCAAAGTTAAAGAGTTGTACCATTGACTGAGTTGATCATTTTACTGCACAAGAAAAAACTCACTATAATAGGCACTTGAAGATTGTATTTTAGCAAGAAGAGCGTGGCAGCAGTTAATGAGTGATTATGTCGTCTTGTCGTATATTGTAGTGTTACTGGTTTTCCTTGCTACAGAGTGTGTTTAGAGTGAAGCTACTATAGTTTAGTAGTAATATTATGTGCTGTTTCTTTCAAGGTGACCGCTATTTGTATTAGATTTCTGGCAATGTGGTGATCTCTTGTGCTCTCTCTAAGTAGTACCAATTCACTAAAGTGTACAGCATTGTATACCTTGCTCACTTGTCGTGTTAGCTGCAATGAGCTGGTCAGCAAGTGCACCCAGTTCAGACTGTCTGAGACACTCTATCAAGTGTTGATATGTACGAGTAGATTCATCGCCATTTGTCAGCCATTTCTTGATGATTTCACGAGTGACACTCTCGGCACCTTTGCTGATATGGTCCTTCTCAATCAGATCAACCTCTTCTCCATTCTCATCTTGTAGGAGATACATACCGAATGTTGTGTAGTCATGAGCAGCAATCTTCTCTACTATCCTCAGAGGTTTACCATCAGCTCCTTTCATTGCCTTCAACTTCAGTAGTGTAGGTGTGGCATCTGTAGCATATAGTATGATGACAAGTAATATCATGTAATGACAAGGAATAACTAGAGACTATTATTAATGCCTGTTACGTATTAAACTAATGGAGTTCTCATCGTATAAGTACGATACTGATTAAGGCTATAGGCCGGTTCATGAGATCAAAACATTTTTACTAACATGACTCACTTGGATCAGGTCCGGGGTTTCGTTCAATGTCACCAGAGATGATCAGAGACTGAGAGATGATCATTAGTATCGCCAGTACGAGTCTGACTAGAGTATCTTGTAACAGATGAAGACCACAATGGAACGAGCAGTGTACATCATGTATGAAGGAAGACAAAGAGCGGAGAGATTGCTGGATCAGTGATTCACTAGATCTGGGAGAGGAGTTTGGTGGAACGACACGAGGAGGAGACAAGCTAGGGCATGTAGGGCCGGGCGGTTCTTCTTGCCTGACAACATCACTACTGCTACGTTTGCCGCATTTAAAAGACAACGGACATGACAGAGAGGATAGGGAACCAGAGTAGCACTTGCTGCTAGAGAGCCCTATTGTAGCTCGCCACAGCTCCACAGAGATCATGGCGAGACTAGTATAAATGGCGGCTTTACTTGCAGAAGGAGTGGCATGTAACCACATAACACATGCGAGTGGGTTTTAGCAACATACTAGATTCGATTTTAAAATAATAACCACAAAATGAAGTATTATTAATATTTGATGGTTGGTTTGACTGTTCTACCAGTTCGTGTAGTGACAATGTGTGATACTCGTGGAATAACCTCATCTTCTTCATCCTCTAACTCATCATCTTCCTCATCGTCTGACATGCTCAATCGTCTGAGTCTCTTTGACGCTGACCTAGTCACTACCCTGCCCACTGCCCCGCCCCCTTCCTGATCATCACATCGTCTCTTCCGCTGTGATCTACTCCTAGTGGTCACGCGTCTTCTGACCACGCCCACCTCCTCCTCCTCAATGGACAGTTCGTCTCTGCTCTCAGATTCATCGTTTGAGGAGAGTTCTTCAGTCGAGGTTGATAGTCCGTTCATTATCAAACTGCTCATTGTGTCTGCAGTGCTGTGAGAAGATGATCTTAGTCTAGATGGGATCTGTGGAGTGGATTCCGCTAGAATACCGAGGGTTCGTCTGGTGCCATAGACTGGTCTGCTGTCCTCAGCTTGACATGATTTCAGGAACTCCAGTACCTTGATCTCGAACAACGCTTGAAGAGACTTAGCCATCTTGTAGACCTGTGAGGAGGAAACACCAAATTATACATGTGTACATGTAAATTAACGACTATTATTATGTAAAACTTCAATTTCACATCACACATTGTGCAAGACTTTTGTTCTAATTTCTGTGGGCATTTTCTAAAGTACTATACTGAGATATACAAGAGTATACTGAGATATACAAGAGTATACTGGGATATGCAAGGAATGTGCAAGAGTATACTGAGACGTGAAATAGTATACTGGGATATACAAGAGTATACTGGGATATATACTGGAATGTACAAGAGTATACTAAGATATGCAAACCTGTGATTTGTGTTGATTGTACTCTTTAGCGTTAGTAAAGATCAGTCCAACATCATCAATGAGCTCTCTTGGCACTCGATAGTGACCCTCAGAGAGCTTCTGACGAACTAGACTAAGATCCATCGGACAACAAACAACCAATGGATAGTCCTGAGAGAGAGAAAGTGAGGGAGGGAGAGAGAGGGAGGGAGAGAGTGAGTGAGTGATGACTCTATTTACTCACTGGAAATGTTTCTGTGTCCACTGGTTTCAGGAAAGGAGGTGAGTTTTCGTTCTGACAGAGATCGTCCAACAACTGCACAGCAGCATCAAACCAGAGCTGAGGAGAATAGAGAGAGAGGTGCCAGTGAGTGAGAGAATGAGTGAGTGAGTTACTAACCAGTTGGTCTCTGTTGTTCACAAGCTCATCTTGCTCGACCTCCATCTTCTCCTCTTCTCCTTCTTCACTACGATCCATCAGATTTTGTAGTCTCTGCAGGAAACCAAACTCACTCACCACCTTACACATGAGTCATGAAGTTATCAACCTTTGATTTTCTCTTCACGGGTGAGGATGGTGCTATCTTTGTCTCAGTTGGAGCAGTGAACAGTTCCTCTGCTTCAACCAGTTCGACCTCCGGAGCAATGACCTCTGTGGGAAGGTCATCATCGGCTACAGAAAGGTCAGGACGATAACACTCCATTATATTACTACACGAAGGAGTCCTGCAAATATGAAAAATTGGTAAAAATTTTAAACAAACATCAATTTTGATGGGTGACCTGATAAATTTTAGTAAAGTTTGTACAAAAATTTTTCCGTGCCTGACAATGAGACTGGTTTCTTCGTTGTAAGATAGTGCATTACGAGCCAACAACACAACCTCCCAGATGAGAGCTATCTTTCGTCTGGAGAGAGGGAGGGAGAGAGAGAGAGAGATGAACTACATCTGTGTATCATATTTCTAGCTATTATTGTTTGTACCTGTAAAACCCGTTTCTCAATCTCTCAGCTATAGTTGATACACTTGTTGGGAAAGGTACCACTGTACAATATGTCGGCTCCTCGTCGAGATCTACTGGGTCCAGGAACATGTCTGCTTCTTCTAGTTCATCTTCTTCCTTCTCCAAGATGGCGTCTAGTCCTTGAAGGATCCGTTCCCTCTCACCTTCACTGTCCCACGCTGAGAGGAGGTCCTCACATGAGACCAGAGGAGTGAAGGACTCTAGAGAAGCAGAGAGAGATGGAGAGAGAGAGAGAGAGAGAGAGAGAGAGAGAGAGAGAGAGAGAGAGAGAGAGAGAGAGAGAGAGAGAGAGAGAGAGAGAGAGAGAGAGAGAGAGAGAGAGAGAGAGAGAGAGAGAGAGAGAGAGAGAGAGAGAGAGAGAGAGAGAGAGAGAGAGAGAGAGAGAGAGAGAGAGAGAGAGAGAGAGAGAGAGAGAGAGAGAGAGAGAGAGAGAGAGAGAGAGAGAGAGAGAGAGAGAGAGAGAGAGAGAGAGAGAGAGAGAGAGAGAGAGAGAGAGAGAGAGAGAGGGAGAGAGAGAGAGAAAGTGGGGGAGAGAGAGAGGGAGAGAACACATGAGTGAGTGAGTGATGACTCTATTTACTCACTGGAAATGTTTCTGTGTCCACTGGTTTCAGGAAAGGAGGTGAGTTTTCGTTCTGACAGAGATCATCCAACAACTGCACAGCAGCATCAAACCAGAGCTGAAGAGGATAGAGAGAGAGAGAGGTGCCAGTGAGTGAGGGAGTGAGTGAGTGAGAGAATGAGTGAGTGAGTGAGGGAGTGAGTGAGCGAGTGAGTGAGTGAATGAGTGAGGGACTGAGGGAATGAGTGAGTTACTAACCAGTTGGTCTCTGTTGTTCACCAGCTCATCTTGCTCGACCTCCATCTTCTCCTCTTCTGCTTCTTCACTACGATCCATCAGATTTTGTAGTCTCTGCAGGAAACCAAACTCACTCACCACCTTACACATGTGTCATGAAGTTATCAACCTTTGATTTTCTCTTCACGGGTGAGGATGGTGCTATCTTTGTCTCAGTTGGAGCAGTGAACAGTTCCTCTGCTTCAACCAGTTCGACCTCCGGAGCAATGACCTCTGTGGGAAGGTCATCATCAGCTACAGAAAGATCAGGACGATAACACTCCATTATATTACTACACGAAGGAGTCCTGCAAGTATGAAAAATATTGGTAAAATTTTTCAACAAATATCAATTTTGATGGGTGACCTGATAAATTTTAGTAAAGTTTGTACAAAAATTTTCCATGCTTGACAATGAGACTGGTTTCTTCGTTGTAAGATAGTGCATTATGAGCCAGCAACACAACCTCCCAGATGAGAGCTATTTTCCGTCTGGAGAGAGAGAGAGAGAGAGAGAGAGAGAGAGAGAGAGAGAGAGAGAGAGAGAGAGAGAGAGAGAGAGAGAGATGAATTACATCTGTGTATCATATTTCTAACTAATCTTGTTTGTACCTCAATCTCTCAGCTATAGTTGATACACTTGTTGGAAAAGGTACCACTGTACAATATGTCGGCTCCTCATCGAGATCTACTGGGTCCAGGAACATGTCTGCTTCTTCTAGTTCATCTTCTTCCTTCTCCAAGATGGCGTCTAGTCCTTGAAGGATCCGTTCCCTCTCACCTTCACTGTCCCACGCTGAGAGGAGGTCCTCACATGAGACCAGAGGAGTGAAGGACTCTAGAGAAGCAGAGAGAGAGAGAAGGGCAGGAAAGGGAGAGAGAGAGAGAGAGAGAGAGAGGAAGGAAGAGAGAGAGAGAGAAAGAGCAGAAGAGGGAGAGATAGACAATAGTTGCATCATCGTGTAACATATAATCTTGTGTACCTGTTTCACCATTTTCAATCTCCAGTGGGTGAAGGTCCCATGGACTGAGCTGATCGGTAGCGCCATCGTCCCACTTGATATGGTACATCTGCCATACACTGTTAGGAGTGTCTTCAGAGAATGGTCTACGCTTCAGGATGGTCCCAGACCAGTACTGGTCGTCTATGAGGCTCTGGAACCGGTCTCCAGACGACCACTGTCGCTTGAGACTTTCTTTGTAGACTTGTTCGAGAATAATGAAGTCCAATACATTATCCATATCATGGAACCTGTGATATGATAAAGAAGTAAGGATGGATGGATAGAGAGAGAGAGGGAGGGAGGGAGGGAGGAGAGAGAAGAAGGAAGGAAGAAGAGAGAGGAGGCAGTGCTTACTTGAAGGTAAACACTACTTGTTGATTGGCAGCCATAGCTTGTTGACTGGAGCATGGAGCATCAGAGATTGGAGGAGACAAGAGAGCTATAGAAGAGATGAATATAAATCAGTTAGTCAGACTCAGCTATCTACAGGCATGTCCAGGATCACTACACAGTGCTTTTTTACTAGTGAGCTCTTATAAAGAACTGAAGTAGTCTCACACGAGTCACTCACCTAGTGTTATAGAGCAGAGAGTGGATGGACCAACTACGAAATGAACGTTCTTTACTTGACAGAATTCTTGAGGCTGGAGAGGAAACAGATAACACCCATAACCTAGTATTACTAAACAGAGTAAAATAAAAGAACTGATTTAACAATAAACGATCACTACTTTGCAAAACTGATCAGAACGACAATTCTTTTATTGATTTGCTTTAGTTAGTAAAAGATACGGTCAAGCGACAGTAGTGTGTGTGGACCACTGAAGGCAAACCCTCAAGAGCACTTGACAATGGCTGGACATCAGGTGTATTGGGAGTTTATCAGCAGTGAAACCACGCCCACTGCTGAGGGACCGTATCCTACAGTATGGCACCCAGCCATAGCACCATACTGCAGGTACTAGTACTGATCACTCAAGGGTATTTATACTAGTGGATGAAACATTACTGACACTAGTGGGTACGACATAGTATCGGCTCGGATGACGTAGGCAGTTATTATGACTAATTTGCATAGCAACGATGTGTGAAGTTGTGAACAAACAGGAGTTAAACAAACAACAAAATTAATACACTGAGCAAGGTATCACAGACTGGTAGAGCCAGGACACCTGTGCACTAAGCAGTGTCTAGCTGCCCCACAGAGGGTCACTGGTAGAGCCAGGACACCTGTGCACTAAGCAGTGTCTAGCTGCCCCACAGAGGGTCACTGGTAGAGCCAGGACACCTGTGCTCTAAGCAGCGTCTAGCTGCCTCACAGAGGGTCACTGGTAGAGCCAGGACACCCGAACACTAAAAATAACTGCCCATGCATTTAAAGATAGGGTCATCAGGATATTGTGACCTAGAGCAATGGAATCCAGGCCAGGAGCTCACAGGAGTACTGACTGTGCCTCCCACTGCAGGTGTGGGCAGTCCCACCTGAACCTCTAGTGGTCAGTGAGACACAGCCAGCTAAAGCAACATTAGCATGGACTAGACTTACTCTCAGTGTGAACTTCTCCCAGGGCATTCGCTGGTGTTTCCATGGATATGTTTTGTTCTCACGGACAGCATCACGATACAGCTCGTGTCCCAGTCGGCAATACACCACCTGAGAGGAAGAGAGAGAGACTAGTAGTCACCCATAACACACCAGTACATGTACTCACAATATCACCAACTTGAGGGAAGTAAGGTGAGGGGCGTGGTTTAGTTGACTTCAACCAATCAGACGGCCAGTAGGCTGTGAGATCCACACCTTTTACCTAAAGAGAGGAAAAGAGCCAAATACATCATTACTGAGCAACAATGAGAACTATTACAGTAACTCTGGTCAAGGCTTACTGGTAGTGAGGGGCGTGGTCTTCTTCTTTCCTTCACTGGCTCATCTTGATCGTCTGGACTCATCCTTCGTTTCTTCCTCACTCTTCTCTTCTCCTTGTCTCTCTCATCTTCATCCTCCACTACTGTTCTACCTCCACTGATCTCTGACGACTCATCTGAGTAGTTAGAATATCTGCAGAGAGAAGGCAAGTGAGCGAGTGAGTGAGTGAGTGTGTGAGTGAGTGGGTGATTAACCCTCGGCGCATGCGCGAGGGTTACGGTACTTGGTTTGTCATTCGTTCACTCGATCGTTCGTTCTGTCCATCGAGCTGCAGAGACCATCGCTCACTTCTGTAACTCGGTAAAGGTATGAACAGGCTTAGCACGACAATGGCTTGCAATATGACTCGTGGATTTTGCTAAAGTGCTTTCGTTCTCGAGTTATGTATGGCTGGCTCACCTTGACGGCCATCTTGGACATCTCTGACGACAAACGTGCCCATAGTTGACTACCTAGGTACTTGTAGATTCCATCTAAACAGCAGGACAGCTCTGGGGGTGCGTAGACATCTCAAGAAAAAGCCTATCAAAGCCAAGAGCAATGGCTACCTACTAAGTGTAACGGTCACGCCCACTTGACACACCTTGTCTCGGTTGTGGTCAGCACTTTGCTGTCTTCTGTTTACCAGTACAGTTAAGTTTCAATAGCAAGCAGGTTGGCTTTAGCTGCAAAGCTCCTTCTGATAGCCATAACTAGGAGCTAACTCTACAATGTGCAACACGCCAAGGGTTTGTGAAATCTTTTTACAGCAGTAGTTTCAATATAGCTACAGCATATAAGCTAAGCAGGTTGGCACTAGCTGCAAACTCCTGCTGCAATCCCCAACTAGGGAGCTTAGTGCTAACTCGCAAAACGCCGAGGGTTCGTGAAATTCGTTCATTCAGTGTGGTAGCCAGGCAGCTAGACACTCTATCTACAGATATCATGCCTGTCTTACTGGCGTCTGTGACACTGTCATATTGTTCTACTTACTGGCGTTTTCGTCGCTGTGATCTCTTGCGAGATGGTGAAATGTAATTCATCCCATCAACCTCAGTGGTCCAATCTGAAATGTCACTAGAAGCCGTACTGTGAAGAAACATGATAGTAGTGATGGTGATAGTAGTGATGGTGATAGTGAGTGATGGTGATAGTAGTGATGGTGATAGTAGTGAGGGTGATAGTAGTGATGGTGATAGTAGTGATGGTGATAGTAGTGATGGTGATAGTAGTGATGGTGATAGTAGTGAGGGTGATAGTAGTGATGGTGATAGTAGTGATGGTGATAGTAGTGATGGTGATAGTAGTGATGGTGATAGTAGTGAGGGTGATAGTAGTGATGGTGATAGTAGCGAGGGAGATAGTAGTGATGGTGATAGTAGTGATGGTGATAGTAGTGAGGGTGATAGTAGTGATGGTGATAGTAGTGATGGTGATAGTAGTGATGGTGATAGTAGTGAGGGTGATAGTAGTGATGGTGATAGTAGCGAGGGAGATAGTAGTGAGGGTGATAGTAGTGATGGTGTGAGGGTCACCTCAACATCTCCCAGTTGTCCTCCTCCTCCTCCTCCTCAATCTCCACCTCTTCTTCCTCCATTTCGCTGGTGCTTGTCAAGACACCATCTTTAGTGGAGTCACTCTCAACAACCACAGAAGCCAGTGGGTCAGGTATGGTGCGTCCACTGCGCAAGGAACGTCCTTTAACACGATCAAACTTGGGAGAAGGAGCCTGATAGAGAAAACAAAGCATCTGATAACACTGTACAGTTTGCATTTTAGCAAGAACCACAAAGATCTGACATGAAATAGTTTGAGCACATCCACTAATACATGAGATGGTGAATCAGACAAGGCTGAAAATATTGACCATCACTACTGAGTTCAGTGAATGGTATGATGTCATCATTACACCATCGAGAGAGAGAGAGAGAGAGAGAGAGAGAGAGAGAGAGAGAGAGAGGGAGGGAGGGAGGGAGGGAGGGAGGGAGGGAGGGAGGGAGGGAGGGAGGGAGAGCTCACAGGTGGTGGTGTGTCACTGAGTAGTTGCTGCACTTGATAGATCTCTTCGCTTCTTCATAAAGTGTCATCTGAGAGGAAAGCATCTCACTCTGTGGAGTAGAGAGACATTGATCAAACAAGTGTGTTTCTGATGCACTAAACAGGCAACTCCTAGAACCCAGGCTAGGAGCTCACAGGAGTACTGACTGTGCCTCCCACTGCAGGTGTGGGCAGTCCCACCTGAACCTCTAGTGGTCAGTGAGACACAGCCAGTGTATAGTGTATGTCACCTGTCTACATCTGTCTACTTAAGGTGGCGGGTACCTTTTTAGTGCGCACAATAATACGCGCAGTATGCGCAGTATGAATATCATTACTTCAGGGCAACCACGGCGCCCGCGCAACAGGCTACATTGTAGAATGGGGTGGTAATTATATTCATAACAGCCAGCTGTTTTGCCAAGGAAAACAACTGAAGTATCGAAACTTCTCGCCAAATTTAAGCAGAATCGTAGCATCTTATAATGGCTAACCTGGACGAGTGTGTAGCTAAGCACATTTTCTAGGTCGTGTCGGATGGTTTTGTGGAAATTCGTTCTTAAAATTGAGGTAGCTCTGGCTTTGTGTAGCCCACTGGCGTATTCTCGACGATATAAGCTCATAAATCAGATGAAGGAAATAATTTTCCGAAAAGCATCCGACACGACCTAGAAAATTGTAATAGCTTACTATTGGGCTGCTGATCGCGGTCCTGCTAGCCGCTCACGTTCACAAATTTGGCGAGAAAAATTGCTACAACGTTCGTGTAAGCCGTGCACTTCGCGCTCTACAGATTTTGCCGAGAGTTGTTTTATATGCTAGGACGCATAGTATGATGCTTCGCAGCGAGTTTTGCACTGCTTGGATCTTTCAGTCTGATGTTCTGAGCCCTCTAAAAATCTCATTAATATTCATAGCGAACGGGTGCCCGCCACCTTAAAGCTTACTTGACCAGATCTTGGTCCAACTGGGGTACTATCATTCTGCTGTGCCAGTAGCTGATAGCTTGCTGTACCTCCTCCTGTGTGAGCCCGAGAGAGTACACTATGCTGGACAACACATGTTCTGTATATTCTCAGAGTCCCCTTCTTCTTCCTCTATCACGTACACCTCATCAGCCATTGCTCTAACAGGCGCTGTATGTCTACTAGTGTCTTCTTCAGTGTTCACCTGAACAGACTCAATCCCGTTCTGTACCGGTGTGCTGACGTCCTGATTCTCATGCTCAACACCAGTGCTGGAATCTCGTCCTCTCTCTCTTCCTCCGATAGTTCGATTCTGTCCTAATCTACCACTCGAGTTCCTGATAGCTGCTGAGTGTCGCTGCATATAACTATCATAATCTTCAAGCTCTTCAACGGCCCAGTCTAGTTTATCTCGCTTTGCTGGTCGGATTTGTTTCAAGATGCCTTCTTGGCACTTTGAAGGATGTGGGTGACCGTCCACATCGACTAGATAAGGTGGAGGGAGAAGATGTGGAGGAAGCTGAGATTGTTCGTCTACTACGAAATGGTTTCTGTCTTGCATCAGTGGACGATAGTCAGTGTGGAAGAACTGCCCATCGGGAAACTATGAGTGAGAGAGAGAGTGAGTGGGTGAGTGAGCGAGTAAGTGTGTGAGTGGGTGAGTGAGTGGATGAGTGAGTGAGTGAGTGGATGAGTGAGTGAGCCTACCTGCTCATAAGGCTTGCTTGACCCTAGTCCATACACAGTAAGGTATCCTTGACTATCTGCAGCAGCAAAGGTTGTCCCATCTGGTGACCACTTACAGTCAAAGATGCATGAATGCCCTTCTTCATGCTACAGAGACTAGCTGAAACAGAATCTTTGTGACCGCACACAGCAAACCTCAATTTTGAATTTTTTTCAGTCGTACAGCTGCTAGCATGTCCCAAATAATAATAACCCCATCATGACCAGCTGTGAGCAGGATCCTGGAGTCATGTGGATGACACTCCAGGACAAATACTTCACCAGAATGCTCCTGAAGAAGAGACACATTTACAGCAATTAGACACACACTTAAATTTTTAGAGGAGCATAATTAAAAAAAATCTAATTAAAAATGAATGGAAAAGGTACATTAGAAACCCAATTGATTTTGACACCCACAAGGTACCCACAAGTTGAGTCTTTATTTCAGAGGTGACCACAGTGAGTGTTCCACTGTATACACAACGATTCCCTCCGAATTTGGTAATGCTTTTTTCAAACTTTATTCAAAATTTGAATTTTTGTACCTTTAGTTTAGAGACCAGCTCTCCTGTGCTCGATCTCCACACCCTCACAATGCAATCAGGTGAGTGGGCGGATACCAGATACGTGTCAGTCCTCTCCCATTCCACCTGTAACCTGATACCTTCTCACTAGATCATCATCCTTCAAGAGCATGTGAGCTAGGTCTGTGCACTGCCATTGTTCCAATGATGAGATCCATCGAATAACTCTCAGAGAAGACCCATCAGGTTTCTTGAGATGAAGGAGCTGATCATAAGAGGGTCTGTCAGCTGCCGGAGAGAAATAGAAAAGCTCAACTTTGTAAAAATCACTTCACTCACATGATAGAGGACCAGAGTTTGTAGTACCAGAGATGATCAGAGCCTGAGAGATGTTAGTACGACCTCGAGTACGACTACGAGTCTCTCGCCTGGAAGACTGGAATGCATGCCGCGCTTTTTCCATGTGTAGGGATGCGGCTAATAAATATGCGGGCACTGCTTCCGGCATAATAGGTAATTTTTTTCCGAGCATTATTCGAAGCATAATCGGTAAAAATGTAATATAATTGGTAGGTGTGGTCGTTACACCCATCATATTTGAATGCGCGTTCGAGTTCAACAGCAACACAAGAACAAGCAAGCACATATATATTGCATTCGAAAATGCGTTGTCATCTTTTCGACAGTAAGCTAGCAGCTGTGAGCTGCCTTAGACTGCCTATCAATCGTTCAATCGTTTGTTTCAATGATCACGTGAGGCTTAAATAAGTAGCATAATTGTGAGCATAATCGGTGAAAATTTTGAGCAGTGCGGCATAGAATAATGGGTAAATTTTTGAGCATAATAGCCTCATCCCTATCCATGTGTTAGTAGTGGGCGTAACCAACCGCGCTTCCAGTCTGTACAGCGGGAAATTTGAATTTTCTTACATCTTGTATTGCCGTACTCCGTTGTCTTTCAGCAGTACGATACTACATGTCCCAGCCATCTCTCACGGTCTTTCCATCATCACTGTGCATTGCATGACTGCACTATATCAATCAAGATAAAGCACCACACAGATCTGAATCTGATCCCCCTCTCCTCTTTGCAATGAGCAAGCTCTGACTCGAACAATTAATTATTTATTTAAAATTATAACTTGAAAACTCAGTTTAAATATTTATTATGCTAACATAAGCTCATCGACTGCAGCAACTAAAAAAGTATACAGTACCGTAAATATCACCATAAACCAACTCACTGTACCTTATTGTCAAGCACTCCATCCTTTGGTGTCTGTTTGGTTGTTAGTCGATGTCCTATCATCTGCTTACTCAGACCAGCTATGGACCTCGGTAATGGAAGCTGGTCCATAGCTGGTCTGAGTAAGCAAATGAAAGGACATCGACTATAACAACCAAACAAATTTCCATAAATTTCCAGAACCATAAATTTCAGGTTGGTGAGACCAGCCACACGTCTCGCAAAAGTAACATTATTGAGTTAATGGATTAGAATGAGAGAAAGTCATTCTACTAGCTAGGATGAAATGTCATGAATTAGCAAGCTAGCTCAAGCTAAGAGCATGAACTCAAAGCTGTTGCAATCCATTCCAAGTCATGCATCATCTTCCAGTACTCCTCCTCCAGGCAGTATACTACCCATCATCACTATCTAATGTATTGCACGTGAGATCAATTTGAAGTATATATTAGCTACACATATTCAAACTCTGCCCAAGTAGTAAACAATTACAAAACAGGAGTGACAAAAATAATTTATTAAGAAATGATGCGTTCTACACATGTACAAGAAAAAAAGACAAAGTACATGTAGTTAAAAAATTATTCAAAATAATATTGAACTGTTATATAAAAAATCATATTGAACTGTTATATAAAAAATCATAATGAACACATAAGTACATGTATTATCATTAATTACAAGGTTTTAAAAGATGCTTATATTGTTCTTGGATGTGTGGTGGTAGCTTGTTATAGACTACTATATCAAGTTTGAATGTTACTACATGTTCGTTACTATCAGCAGCCTCGATCAGTTGGAGCAGGTTAGTAGAGTCAGTGTAATCTTTTATCTCTTCAATGTGTAGTACTTCTAGTGTGGGGTGTGACTGTACAATGTTGGTGAGAACAGGTAGATCACTAGTGCTTAGTGGATCATCAATCTCCAGGTAGGTCAGTGAAGCGATATTCACGATCAATGCAGCTAGTGGGTGAAGAAGGTCACATGAAATGGCAAGTTCCTTGAGGTTTGTGTTACCATGTGGAAGAAGCTGAGTATCAACAAAAGTGTCAATAATTTCCAATCCAAGTTGTTGCAATGAAGAAGGTTGAAATAATGTTAAGATTAATGAGCTACTATTTGGCAATCCAATGCCAGACATAAATAGATACTTTAGTTCACTCCCTGGTGCTATCAGCTGCTGTAAGATGACCAGATCATCATGATCAATGTTAACCCTCCATAATACAAGTTTCTTCAATCGACAAAACTCTCTTAATGAAATAATTACAGAAAGGGACGATCCAGTTATGTTTAATGACAATATTCTCGCTTTAGCAATAGATGAGGACCTAAGACCCTTCACCAGGAGATCAATATTTTCCTCTGACTCATTATTCATTACAATTAGTCCAAATCTTTCTTCAAAGTGGCTGATGCAGTATCCTGTGGCATACCAGTCAAAACCAACTACTGGTTCAACATCTATTGTATAACGTTTACTATAGTCCACCTTCACACTATCCATAATGCTAGGACACTCATATGCACAATGGACCAACTGTAGACTAGTATACTGAATACTGGCAAGTTGTTGTACCAACTCCTGGTACACAGGGTGACTATGATAATCATCATGTCTGTACATTCCTGCCAGAAACCTCACAACAACACTACCTTCCTTTAGCCATTCTACCAGTTCAAAGCCACTAGGATTCACAATAGCAATATGGAGGGCAGTCAAGTATTCTTGAAGAGTGAGATGGAGGAAGGAGTAGGAGCACCCAGGTCCTGTACACACATTCACACTTGTGGTCTTTTTCATTGTCCCAAGATGCTCAAAGTCCTCACCAAGGTCAGTGAAGATGAACGTTTTCTCACACAGACTCTCATAGGCCACCTTGGCTAGCTGAAGAAGCTGCTGATCCACTAGATGAGGAAGCTTGCTAATGTCCTCTGTACGCTGGAGGGAAGGAGGCATGCAATACTCACTAGGAATCCGACATGTGGACACGAGGTGCCTGCGAATGAGACCACGAGTGAGAGCGTCAAAGAGCTGTGTCATGGTTGTAGGGAAGGGCGTATCTGTGTCATAGCTGTCCTGGTATATCAGGGCAACAAAGACAGCATTGAGAGGGATGTACATCATACCATATGGGAAGATTACTAGTGATGTAAGTCAAGAACCCTGCCAGGATATCCCCACTAAACACGCTCTCAGCAAACCGCTTGATATCCTCTCTAGTGAAGCCTATCACCTCGAGGTGCCTGTCTATGTTATGCTGGCAGAGACTCCAGAGGTCAGCACTTACTGAAGGACGACTAGTGACAATAATAGTAGCCTCTGCCAGGAGCATACCCTTGAGTAGTTTTATGTAGACTGAGCCCTCCTGTCGCTGCTCACGAGGAAGCTCATCAAACCCATCACACACGATAAGCATGCCTTCTCCTTCTCCTATTGCAACCAAGAGCTCCTTCATGTTAGGGGTAGCATCACACGGCAGCAGGTCCTCAAGGCAGCGTGCCTCTTGAGCCTTCTTCTCTCTCAACCGAACTAGTACCACTAACTCATATTGTTTCACACTCTCTAACTCCTCCCACTTGTGACACACCTCCCATGCCAGTGTGCTCTTGCCGATACCTGGTGCACCCTCCACCAGGACACAACGTACTGGTCTACCATCCTCTCTGGGCTTTAGTATATGATCTAGTGCTACCGGAGCTTTCTCATGCAAGATCTCTTCAGATAAACCGTGGAGACTTTTTCTAGTAAACTCATCTGCTTGCTTCCTGGTGATACCCTTCTTGCTGATGACAGCTAGCTCAATGTAGTGCTTGCTGGCAGTAGTGAGTAGCTTATCATCATCAGGGAGTGGCTGTCGGTAACATTTCTTTAGGAACTGTTTGTACTGTTTCCTGGTGATAGCTGAGGAGAGGAAACACATCATCCACTGGTCATTAGTGATTGACTAATATGTCATTATACCTGTTGTGCTTGAATGAGATGAAGATGTGATGGAGGATGGTATCATACTATCATTGGTCTGTTGAGCTGTAAGACACTGTCACATGTTATTCCACGATACACACATTCTCTACTCACCTGATGTGTTTGGTGGTAGGGACGACACCAGTTGAGGAGTGTGCAGTGACTTGAGTTGAGCTACATCAGAACACCATGCACTGGTCAGTGGATGTACTCAGACACACATTATCACACTCACCACATGTGGACCTCAGCTTGCCACAGAGGTGCTGCATTGAACTGTCCTTGTCTAGTGCTTCCACAAACTTGTGGTAGTTGCTGGGGTCTAGTCGGATTGCTGTTTCTGTCGCATCTAGGAGCTCACACACTTTATCTGACTCAACCAGTGTTCTACTGTAGATTCTCTTCCTCGTCTCTCGTGACAGTAAACCAGCGGAGTACAGTTCTGCTGCCAGTGAAGTAGGGTCACCAATGGATTTGAACAGGTCAGCATAATGCCTTTGGAACGAGCGGTACTCAGCGCTCTCGGTCTCCTGAACAGCAGACGAAGATTACAGACAAGTATTATTATATATATATGCTACATACAGCAATGCAGCTATGGACTGATGCTGCTAAAGAAACATTCTTACCTGATCGGCACAAGACGCCATAACTTAACTGTCAACAAAACAAGCCACACCTTTCAACGGCGTAGCTAGTTGTCGTTAGAGTCTATTCTGAGAATGCATAATATAGTGGGTTTTGCAAGCCTTGCTGTGTAGCTGCATTGCCATGGTGATGAGTTGGTTTTCCTTGTCACTAGCTGGATGCATGATGTCTAAACAATGACATGACAACATGATACCAACTGTAAAGAAATTGGTAAGGCTTTAGATTTCAATAATAACCACAAAATGAAGTACTATTAATATTTGATGGTTGGTTTGACTGTTCTACCAGTTCGTGTAGTGACAATGTGTGATACTCGTGGAATAACCTCATCTTCTTCATCCTCTAACTCATCATCTTCCTCATCGTCTGACATGCTCAATCGTCTGAGTCTCTTTGACGCTGACCTAGTCACTACCCTGCCCACTGCCCCGCCCCCTTCCTGATCATCATATCGTCTCTTCCTCTGTGATCTACTCCTAGTGGTCACGCGTCTTCTGACCACGCCCACCTCCTCCTCCTCAACGGACAGTTCGTCTCTGCTCTCAGATTCATCGTTTGAGGAGAGTTCTTCAGTCGAGGTTGATAGTCTGTTCATTATCAAACTGCTCATTGTGTCTGCAGTGCTGTGAGAAGATGATCTTAGTCTAGATGGGATCTGTGGAGTGGATTCCGCTAGGATACCGAGGGTTCGTCTGGTGCCATAGACTGGTCTGCTGTCCTCAGATTGACATGATTTCAGGAACTCCAGTACCTTGATCTCGAACAACGCTTGAAGAGACTTAGCCATCTTGTAGACCTGTGAGGAGGAAACACCAAATTATACATGTGTACATGTAAGATAACGATTATTATTATGTAAAACTTCAATTTCACATCACACATTGTGCAAGACTATTGTTCTAATTTCTGTGGGCATTTTCTAAAGTACTATACCGAGATAAGCAAGAGTATACTGAGATATGCAAGAGTATACTGGAATATACAAGAGTATACTGTAATGTGAAAGAGTATACTGGAATTTGCAAGTATATACTGGGATGTCAAAGAGTATACTGGAATGTGCAAGAGTATACTGAGACATGAAATAGTATACTGGGATATACAAGAGTATACTGGGATATACAAGAGTATACTTAGATGTACAAGAGTATACTGGGCTGTACAAGAGTATACTAAGATATACAAACTTGTGATTTCTGTTGATTGTACTCTTTAGCGTTAGTAAAGATAAGTCTAACATCATCAATGAGCTCTCTTGGCACTCGATAGTGACCCTCAGAGAGCTTCTGACGAACTAGAATAAGATCCATCGGACAACAAACAACCAATGGATAGTCCTGAGAGAGAGAAAGTGAGGGAGAGAGAGAGGGAGAGAGAGGAGAGAGAGAGAGAGAGAGAGAGAGAGAGAGAGAGAGAGAGAGAGAGAGAGAGAGAGGGAGAGAGAGAGAGAGAGAGGGAACACATGAGTGAGTGAGTGAGTAAGTGATGACTCTATATACTCACTGGAAATGTTTCTGTGTCCACTGGTTTCAGGAAAGGAGGTGAGTTTTCGTTCTGACAGAGATCGTCCAACAACTGCACAGCAGCA
>OZ024783.1:2693058-2700558 GCA_964017065.1 Haliclona indistincta | reverse complement strand
TCTTTGTGAATACCAGCTGCTCAATTAGTGCTGTATATTATAATGAGGAACTGCATTCTCATCCATTCATACCTGCACATGCTTCATTGATGGGTGTGGCTAGGTCTCCAGCATCACTGACACACTCAGCAAGAGATGACCAAGTACGTGGAACAGCTGAATCATTGGGATCTCTGTCATCACGTGACAACCAGTCGTCCAGGACCCTCCGAACAAACTCGTTCTTATCTTTGTATTCCTTCTGATACCTTCTCACTAGATCATCATCCTTCAAGAGCATGTGAGCTAGGTCTGTGCACTGCCATTGTTCCAATGATGAGATCCATCGAATAACTCTCAGAGAAGACCCATCAGGTTTCTTGAGATGAAGGAGCTGATCATAAGAGGGTCTGTCAGCTGCCGGAGAGAAATAGAAAAGCTCAACTTTGTAAAAATCACTTCACTCACATGATAGAGGACCAGAGTTTGTCGTACCAGAGATGATCAGAGCCTGAGAGATGTTAGTACGAGTCTCTCGCCTCGCTCTAGCCTGGAATGCATGTTGCGCTTCTTACCATGCATGTGTTAGTGGGCGCAACCAACCGCACCTCCAGACTATAGAGCGGGAAATTTGAATTTTCTTACATCTAGGCTTGCCGCAGTCTTTGTTCTCAGCTGTACTACATGTCCCAGTCTTTCCATCATCACTGTGCATTGCATGACTGCACCATGATAAAGCACCACACAGATTTGAATCCGATCCCACTCCATACATGTCTCACAGATTATAAGCTAACTCAAAGCTGTTGCAATCCATTCCAAGTCATGCATCATCTTCCAGTACTCCTCCTCCAGGCAGTATATACTACCCATCATCACTATCTAATGTATTGCACGTGAGATAGAAACATGATTTGAAAAATTACACATATTCAAACTCTGCACAAAGTAGCTAACAATTACAAAACAAGAGTAACAAAAAATATTAAGAAATGATGCGTTCTACACATGTACATGAAAAAAGACAAAGTAGTTCAAAAAATTATTCAAATATTGAACTGTTATATAAAAAGACTGAAATCATAATGAACACATAAGTACATGTATTATCATTAATTAAAAGGTTTTAACAGATTCTTATAGAATTATAAAGATAGAATTGTTCCAATTCAGTGTAGTACTGTTTCCAGGTAGTTACTGTAGTGCTGTGCTACTATCATTATCTAATTTACTGTACATGAGATAGAAACATGTTCATGTGCAAGAATACTATTCAAATCAAACAATAGAACACAGTTACATGGCTGCACTAAACAGGAGTGACAAAAGAAAAACAATATACACTGTAGTTGAGGTAAATAATTCAAAACTATTAATTAATAGTACAGTAATTCTTCTAGTGACATAATATTCGAAGCAACGAAAAGATGTTAACGTAAAGTAACTCAGTCACTTATCATAATATGGTTTTAACAGATGGTTATATTGTTCGTGGATGTGTGGTGGTAACTTGTTATAGGTTAAAAGACCAAGTTGGAAAGTTACTACAAGCTCGTTACTATCAGCAGCCTCGATCAGTTGGAGCAGGTTAGTAGAGTCAGTACAATTTTGTATCGTGTAAATGAATAGTACTTCTAGTGTGTGTTGCGACTGTACAATAGTAGTTAGAACAGGTAGATCACTGTCAAATGGACTATAAATATTCAGGTAGGTCAGTGAAGTGATATTCACGATCAATGCAGCTAGCGGATGAAGAAGGTTACGTGAGATGTAAAGTTCCTTGAGGTTTGTGTTACCATGTGGAAGAAGCTGAGTTTCATTGATAGTGTCATCAGTGTACAAGATAAGTTCTTGCAATGAAGAGGGTTGAAGTATTGTTGAGATCAATAAACTACTAATTTGTGATTTAATGTCCCAAATATATAGGTATTCTAGTCCACTCCCTGGTACTATCAGCTGCTGTATGATGACCAGATCATCACGATCAATGTTAACCTTCCGTAATAAAACTTTCTCAAGTTGGGAAAACTCTCTTAATGTAATAATTACAGAAAGGGATGATCTAATGTTTAACGACAAAATTCTCCCTTTAGCAATAGATGAGGACCTAAGACCCTTCACCAGGAGATCTATATTTTCCTCTGACTCATAATCCATTACAAGACCCCATCTTTCATCAAAGTGGCTGATGCAGTATCCTGTGGCATACCAGTCAAAACCGACTACTGGTTTAACATTGATTGTATCACATTTACTATAGTCCACCTTCACACTATCCATAATGCTAGGACACTCATATGTGCAATGGACCAACTGTAGACCCTCAGAGGCAAGCAGCTGTACCAACTCCTGGTACACAGGGTGACTATGATAATCATCATGTCTGTACATTCCTGCCAGAAACCTCACAACAACACTACTTTCCTTTGGCAATTGAACCAGTTTAAAGCCACTAGGATTCACAATAAAAATATGGAGGGCAGTCAGGTATTCTTGAAGAGTGAGATGGAGGAAGGAGTAGGAGCACTCAGGACCTGTAGACTTATTCACTGTGGACTTTTTCATTGTCTCAAGATGCTCAAAGTCCTCACCAAGGTCAGTGAAGATTAACCTTTTCTCGCACATACCCTCGTAGGCCACCTTGGCTAGCTGAAGAAGCTGCGGAGCCACTAGAGTAGGAAGCTTGCTAATGTCCTCTGTACGCTGGAGGGAAGGAGGCATGCAATACTCTCTAGGAACCTGACGTGTGGACACGAGGTGCCTGCGAATGAGACTACGAGTGAGAGCGTCAAAGAGCTGTGTCATGGTTGTAGGGAAGGGGGTATCTGTGTCATAGCTGTCCTGGTATATCAGGGCTACAAAGACGGCATTGAGAGGGATATACATCATACCATATATGGGAGGATTACTGGTGATGTAAGACAAGAACCCTGCCATGATATCCCCACTAAACACGCTCTCAGCAAACCGCTTTATATCCTCTCTAGTGAAGCCTAACACCTCGAGGTGCCTGTCTATGTTATGCTCGCAGAGACTCCGGAGCTCAGCACTTACTGAAGGACGACTGGTGACAATAATAGTAGCCTTTGGCAGGAGCCTACCCTTGAGTAGATCTATGCAGACTGAGCCCTCCTGTCGCTGCTCACGAGGAAGCTCATCAAACCCATCGCACACAATAACCATGCCATCTCCTTCTCCTATTGCAGCCAAGAGCTCCTTCATGTTAGTAGTAGCATCACACGGCAGCAGGTCCTCAAGGCAGCGTGCCTCTTGAGCCTTCTTTTCCCTCAACCGAACTAGCACCACTAACTCGTACTGCTTCACACTCTCTAACTCCTCCCACTTGTGACACACCTCCCATGCAAGTGTGCTCTTGCCAATACCTGGCGCACCCTCTACCAGGACAAAACGTACTGGTCTACCATCCTCTCTGGGCTTTAGTATATGATCTAGTGCTATCGGAGCTTTCTCACGCAAGATTTCTTCTGTTAAACCGTGGAGAGTTTTTCTAGTAAACTCATCTGCTTGCTTCCTGGTGATACCCTTCTTGCTGATGGCAGCTAGCTCAATGTAGTGCTTGCTGGCAGTAGTGAGTAGCTTATCATCATCAGGGAGTGGCTGTCGGTAACATTTCTTTAGGAACTGTTTGTACTGTTTCCTGGTGATAGCTGAGGAGAGGAAACACATCATCCACTGGTCATTAGTGACTGAGTATGTCATTATACCTGTTGTGCTTGAATGAGATGAAGAAGTGATGGAGGAGGAGAGCAAATCACTGTCACACACTTTTCTCATCTTTGCTGTAGTCATACAAAGCTGTCACATGATGCTTCATTGCGAACAATTTCATTTCTCACCTGATTTGTTTGGAGGAGGAGACTGTCTAGTGATGGAGGATGGTATCATACTATCATTGGTCTGTTGTGCTGTAAGACACAGAGTACAGCTGTCATAAGGTGCAACTGAGTAAATGAAATTATTTTGTTTTTGTTGCATTAATTGTCATGACACATCATGTTACAGTAGAGATCATTGATCTTGCTCATACTCACTATATTCAAACAAACTAATACTTAAATGATCACACAAATGTAGAGACTGCATGTGAGCTGCATCTTCTCATTGCCAGAAACAAGCAGTCATGGAGTCAATTTTGCAGGACGTATATACCTGTTTGCTGAATACCAGCTCCCATCATCTTATCATGAACTTTAGTGTGTTGGTCGCAAGTGGGAAGGGCTCGCGGTATACTTGGTTTGGAAAAGTCTACCAGGCTAAAAATACTGACCAACTTGCTAAAATTAATGGTCTAACACTTTTTTTCAAAAACGGGCTACCCAAACGGCTTTGCTAGTATGTTTAGCAGTAACTAGTACATACTTCTTGCTCCTATCTTTCCTATTTTTACCGCACAAGAAAAACTCACTATAATAGGCACTTGAAAATTGTAAGATTTTGAAAGGCAAGGCAGCAGTTAATGAGTGATTATGTTGTCTTGTCGTATATTATAGTGTTAGTGCTTTTCCTTGCTACGGAGTGTGTTTAGAGTGAAGCTACTATAGTTTAGTAGTAATATTATGTGCTGTTTCTTTCAAGGTGACCGCTATTTGTATTAGATTTCTGGCAATGTGATAATCTCTAGAAAACTTGTGCTCTCTAAGTAGTACCAATTCACTAAAGTGTACAGCATTGTATACCTTGCTCACTTGTCGTGTTAGCTGCAATGAGCTGGTCAGCAAGTGCACCCAGTTCAGACAGTCTGAGACACTCTATCAAGTGTTGATATGTACGAGTAGATTCATCACCATTTGTCAGCCATTTCTGGATCATTTTACGAGTGACACTCTCTGCACCTTTGCTGATATGGTCCTTCTCAATCAGATCAACTGCTACTCCATTCTTATCTTGTAGGAGAAACATACCGAATGTTATGTAGTCATGAGCAGCAATTGTTTGAAGTATCTTGAGAGGTTTACCATCAGCTCCTGTCATGGTGATTAGGTCTTGTAGTGTGGGCACAGCATCTGTAACAATACAGTTATTAATAGTTATCTAACAGCACAAGCTGCATGGTATCCTGGTTTCTGGTTGGGACCTTCCCCTACTCAGCGAGCAAGTGGCCAGATTCTGCTTACATGTCATCATGACCACAAAAATGTCTTTATTATCTTTACCACAACTACACAAAATACTATGTACATAAGTATTTATTTATAATGATTACTTTGAAATAACTGGTTTGTCTGAGCAGTCATTGTACTGTGGACTGTCATTTGTCTTTAGGTACTGACATCACAGCACAATATACACACATGGAAGAATATTTAGCTGAATAGTACAATATCTGGATAGGTTCACCACATGAGAGATCTCTTGTGTAGACATTATCAAGACACCTGGCAGTTCTAAATCTTGCAACGAGGCACCACAACTAAATGAGATATCTTGGAAGACGATTTCAAGATCGGATCTTTCTTTCCTGGTCAGCTTATTTTACAATACAATAGTCGTCATAATAAATTTTAAAATGTGGGAATATCGAGTATTTTTGGAAGTAAAGGCATAGTTTACCATGGCAGTGCTCTTGAAACAGTACAGCTGCACGCGTTGATGACATACGAAGAGGTATGGTCATATGCATTGTCTGCACATGCACACTAAAATAATGGCGAAAATCAACTCTGCAGAAAATCTATGTGGGTGGTTGACCAGAAACAGGGATACCACTTGGAGCGGTCTTTCAGATATGGATCTTCTTTTTACTAACATGACTCACTTGGATCAGGTCCGGGGTTTAGTTCAATGTCACCAGAGATGATCAGAGACTGAGAGATGATCACTAGTATCGCCAGTACGAGTCTGACTAGAGTATCTTGTAACAGATGAAGACCACAATGGAACGAGCAGTGTACATAATGTATGAAGGAAGACAAAGAGCGGAGAGATTGCTGGATCAATGATTCACTAGATCTGGGAGAGGAGTTTGGTGGAACGACACGAGGAGGAGACAAGCTAGAGCATGTAGGGCCGGGCGGTTCGTATTGCCTGACAACATCACTATTGCTACGTCTCCGAAATTTAAAAGACAACGGACACGACAGAGAAGATAGGGAACCAGAGTAGCACTTGCTGCTAGAGAGCCCTATTGTAGCTCGCCACAGCTCCACAGAGATCATGGCGGCTTTACTTGCAGAAGGCGTGGCATGTAAAAATTTAATAATAATGACCACGTATCCAATGAATAATAATTATTATACCATAATGTATACAGTACGTATGCATACAGTACGTATGCATGCAGTACTCAAAAGTGAGTTTAGCTTGGTTTTAGATTTGATTTTAAAATAATAACCACAAAATGAAGTATTATTAATATTTGATGGTTGGTTTGACTGTTCTACCAGTTCGTGTAGTGACAATGTGTGATACTCGTGGAATAACCTCATCTTCTTCATCCTCTAACTCATCATCTTCCTCATCGTCTGACATGCTCAATCGTCTGAGTCTCTTTGACGCTGACCTAGTCACTACCCTGCCCACTGCCCCGCCCCCTTCCTGATCATCATAGCGTCTCTTCCGCTGTGATCTACTCCTAGTGGTCACGCGTCTTCTGACCACGCCCACCTCCTCCTCCTCAATGGACACTTCGTCTCTGCTCTCAGATTCATCGTTTGAGGAGAGTTCTTCAGTCGAGGTTGATAGTCCGTTCATTATCAACCTGCTCATTGTGTCTGCAGTGCTGTGAGAAGATGATCTTAGTCTAGATGGGATCTGTGGAGTGGATTCCGCTAGAATACCGAGGGTTCGTCTGGTGCCATAGACTGGTCTGCTGTCCTCAGATTGACATGATTTCAGGAACCCCAGTACCTTGATCTCGAACAACGCTTGAAGAGACTTAGCCATCTTGTAGACCTGTGAGGAGGAAACACCAAATTATACATGTGTACATGTAAGTGAATGATTATTATTATGTAAAACTTAATTTCACATCACACATTGTGCAAGACTTTTGTTCTAATATCTGTGGGTATACTGAGATATGCAAGAGTATACTGAAATGTGCAATAGTATACTGAGATACGCAAGAGTATACTGAAATGTGCAATAATATACTGAGATATGCAAGAGTATACTGAAATGTGCAATAGTATACGCAAGAGTATACTGAAATGTGCAATAGTATACTGAGATGTACAAGAGTATACTGGGAAGTATGCTGGAATGTGCAATAGTATACTGGGACATGCAAGCGTATACTGGAATGTGCAAGAGTATACTAAGATATACAAACCTGTGATTTCTGTTGATTGTACTCTTTAGCGTTAGTAAAGATCAGTCTAACATCATCAATGAGCTCTCTTGGCACTCGATAGTGACCCTCAGAGAGCTTCTGACGAACTAGACTAAGATCCATCGGACAACAAACAACCAATGGATAGTCCTGAGAGAAAGAAAGTGAGGGAGAGAGAATTGAGGGAGGAAGAGAGAGAGAGAAAGTGAGGGAGGGAGAGAGAGAGGGAG
>OZ024783.1:2655558-2690558 GCA_964017065.1 Haliclona indistincta | reverse complement strand
AGAGAGCCCTATTGTAGCTCTCCACAGCTCCACAGAGATCATAGCTAGCTAGCTAGCGCAGCACACGAGCCACGCCCTATCCCAAAAATACTACGTTTGAATTAATGGCATTCATGACTTTGCAATTTGCAGAGTGGAGTTTGTATAGACTTGCTGTGTGCAATCGTTTTTGCACAGATGCTCATCAAGTAACAAGAATAAAACATGTTAATGTGCAAAATAATGACCAGAATTATAACTGAGTTCATGCATACATACACACACATTACATGCATGCGTAATATTTTGACTGTAGTCACTGTCTTCATCACTATCTGTCTCAATTTGGATTACTAGCTTCTTCCTCTTCTTCGTATGATTTATCCAGTTCCATGAAACTACTTCTGGATGTTGTGCTAGATCTTGTGAGTCGCCTCCCAACTATCACGACATCTTTTTGACCACTTAGCTTGTTGGCTATGCTGAAATTGCTATTGTTCCTTTCCTGGTCCTAGAAAATGGTTTGAGCAATTGATCAAAATAATGTACAGTACTGACTTGATCACCAACCTTAGAATTTACAGACAGGAACAGCAAATAATCTCTCTGCTTCAGAATGACGGCACGCCATGACATTTTTAATGAAGGATTCCTACAGTATTTGAGGCCAATTTAGACATGCCTAAATCTTAAATTGTACCTAATGAATCTTATAAGCATTTGTGGCAAAGTTTTCCATGCTCGACAATGAGACTGTCCTCTTTTTTGTAAGCTGTGCATTACGAAATGAAGACACCATGCACGAAAAATAATATAATGTGCTGTCTCTACGCATTTAGAGCTTACACAGTATTGCGCTGGACCTGGTCTTCGACATGATTCCTCAGCGAGAGCGCTGTCAACAACTCAGCGAACGACGACTATGACGTCATGAGGACGATTAAAGTACCTTGTTTACAAGCCATGACTATAAGCACTTCAGGTAATTTTATTCAGCATATTTAATGTAAACGCCTATCTGCACCAATCACACTATAAAACTATAAGAGTTCTGCTACTAAAGCTATTACAGACAATCACAGTGTACTAACTACTAATTGTCACTTTTTGAGGCTGAAGTTCAGATGTACTCATACTCTCCACCATACTATTCTTCGTTGCTCACTTCAACATTAAGTTCTTCATACATTTCAGGATCATCACGATCAGTGTACCCATAGGAAGGGTTGTCCCACAGTTTTGCTTGTGGAACTTTTGGTGGAGCCTTGGGCGGAGCAACTTGTTTCTTCTTTGGTTTTAGAGGTGGTGGAGGACAAGAAGTTGGTGGTTCAGGAACTGGCGTGGTTGGAGGAGCTTTTGATAGTGTCACAGCTTGAGCACTGGAACAGTAGCGAGCCTCAGTGCTGGTATCGAGGCTGTATTGCTTTCTTCGACAACACTTAAAAATTATCCTGTTAACAAGAAATACACTTTCATTGATTTTTCATAACTTATACAAACTCACAGTATGATAATGACAATCACAATCAGCCATATGAGTGTTGATGACCCGAATCCTCCAAGAAAGAGTCCAACCAGTAAAGATGTCATTGTTGTTGTCCTTTCACTTGTCATCTCCATCACGTGAAGTTGAATTCCATTCACTGAAACAGGAGCTCCTTTCTCTGATGTTAGCTGTGAATTAATGCGATTGATGAGATCAGTTGCAGTGAGAGAGCCATCATTAGAGGAATAAGTGAGTGTGGAGGAGAAGGTGAGGGAGGAGGAGGAGCAGGATAGTGACGAGTTTATAAACAGGGCAGCTGCATCAGGAGTTTCACCAATGAATCTAGAAAGAGCTTTCTCAAATTTTTGTGAACTAGATCTCTTTAGACCAAAAAAATAATTATAATAATAATTATTATTATGCAAACTTACAGCCCACATAGAACAGTCTTGAACTTCAAACACAATTGTCAAATGTTCTATACAAAATAACAATTACTGAGTCAAAACCTTAATAACATCATATTTAATACCTTCTTCTTGTAAAAGTAATGACTTTTGTACTGCGTGTATTACTGAATCAATCACACATTGATATCTACCATACTGAGATGATGTGGTAGTGTTGTATTGTAGTACACCAGATGAGGTCCTCATGATGAGCTCATTGTTCTTGTACAGTGTTATACTGTCCACTGGTGGGTATCCTCCTGTAGCAGTGCAGGTTAGTGTGGTGGTGTGGTTAGCTGGGAGAGAGCTGCTCTCAGCTGTGAACTCAGTCAATGGACTTTCTATTATGAGAAATATTTTACAGATTTTATCAACTCAATTAGATAATATTACCATAGTACAGTAGCTGCTGAATGTCACTTCTAATGATCACAGTACTTGTTCCCATGAACCAGATGTATAGTGATGGACAGGTCAGCTTTGAATTTGAATATGTACTTGTTCTCAGTTGTGTCTCATACACACCAGCATCATTGAGTATAGAGGGATTATCTAGAGTCAGTTTCACTTGCTGTGGTTGAAATGTAGTCTTAGAAGATGTATAGGAAGTGAGATACCATTGTGAAACCAACGATATGATACACCTAAGTAGTCATCAGTAGTAATATTTACTGAAATATCGACCTTGGGAGAGGTACTGTTAAAAAAAAGATTTTTCTGTGACACTGATAACGTTGATATCAAATTGTCAGAAAAGTATCCTATAGTAGCATAATATACATGTAAATTATATTATGTACTTTTAATTAATTCTCACCATCAGTTGATAGGTATAGTACAGCTGGTGCTAGTAGTGGATAGTGTCTAAACAGATCAAGTGCTTGTCTCTCACAACCACTATCATAAGGGTATATTCTCAGACCATCATACTGCACAGAGTACTGGCCACTATCACTATCAGTAACACTACTGATGCTCAGTGATGTATTGTCACTGGTGAGGTTGAGTCTAGTGTTACTAGTTGGGTTGATCTTCACTCCATTGTGGTACCAGGTCAGCTCTCGCAGGTAAGTGTTTCTGTCTGTCTCAGTCAAACTCACTCTCAGAGTGATATCAGAGCCAGTAGTAGCCATCAATGGTACAGGAACTGCTGGCTGGAGGATATCTATAGTGACCAATCAACAACAATTGTAACAGTGATGATAGTTCTCACTGTTTACTGCTATCCTGATGACTCCAGTCCCAATAGTGGTTCCAGTCTGTTTGACAATACAGTAACAGTATACATACTTAGTGACTGATGATTGAATCACTACAGTAGCATTAGGTGAGACTGCACTAGTATCTGATAGGATGACTCCAGGATAAGCAGCAGTGGTTCTCCACTGGTAGGTGACTGGTTGGTGTGGCCTAGGAGACACATTACAGTGCATAGTGTTCTTACTACCAATAGAATATGGTTCATCAGATGCCTCAATAGAAACATCATAGTGAGTTGGAATCTCTGTATTGTTAGCAGGAGTTATTATTATGCAGTAGGTTACCACTATGTTACCTTCACACAGTATTCCAGCATCTCTCTCATGATGGCAGTTGGTCACTCCCAGTCCATTACTGTGACTACAATTTTCCAACCTCATCTCATGTCCATCACATCTAACACTGCTCATGTGAACTGGTCCCACTCCCTTACCATAACGACCATCAGTGATAGCAATAGCTCCTGTGAACAGAGATCAGGCTAGCATCATGAAGGCATTAAGGTAAACCAAGTTCCTTCTAACTTATTGTCTTCAATCCAGCTTGTTTGCACACTACATAAGCATCCTCCTCAGTCCAATAGTCACTACAGACTGTCCCCCAGTATCCATCCTGACACACCTCAACTCTTCCTTCTCTCTCAGTGGCACCATTCATTAAACGAGTAGCACCCTCCATTGTACATGTGACTGCATGTATAAGTCTTTGAATCATGAACAGATGCAATGACGAGTCTTACTTGTAAGGTTTATGTTCATTTGTTGGCACTCTACTTCAGCTCTTGGTCTATTGTACCAACTTTCTGCGAAACTGCTAAATGTATAGTTTGTGCATGTCTGAAGTGATGCTTCATTTCCATTACAGTAGTATCTGAAAAACATTCTTTTTGTAATGTCTGACGGTATACTCCTAGTTGCAAAAGCCCCTATAGGTGTGTATTATTGACATTAATTTATATTTCTACTATTTTACTCACATGTATCATGGTATCCTAGTCGACGACACAGCACACGAGCATCACTATAATCCCAAGAATATGATCCATCCACAGTAGTCCACACTCCCTGGTAACACACCTCTACTATTCCCTCACTATCACTGCTACCATTCATCAGTCGAACAGCACCAAAAGTGCAATTTATGGGTACTACAGCTATCATAAACTATGATTGACACTAAAATACCAAGATTTACCTTCACAAACTGCTCCACCAATATAAATGATAGGGCAACTGCTGTAGTAGTACATATTCTTACTACAAGCTGACAGTGCTTGTTCACTACCAGAACATGATATTCTGTCATAAATTTTTGGTTGAGGAGCTACTCCAGTGAACAGACTATAGCTGTAACTATACACTGGAGTTTAGGAAAAGGTACATTATTGTGGTAATTCTTTCTATGGTTTCGCACCTGTTGTAGAGTATCCCAGTTGGCGACACACAACTCTTGCATCACTAGAAGACCAACCATATCCACACACATGTCCCTAGACTCCATTAACACATATCTGAACAGATCCTTCACTGGCTCTTCTTCCATTGACCAGACGAACTGCTCCATTCACACAACCTGTGCTTCCTACAATACTAGAGTAATATCATTGATACAGCATGATAGTGTAACCTACTGAAGCAGCGTACACCAGCCACTCTACCATAGTAGCAGCTTGAGTATCCTGTTGTCCCTCCACTGCAGCTGGTCAGACTACTCTCAGTTCCTGCACAACTGTATGACTGAGCTAGAACAGGTAGTGAGCCATCACCAAATCTTGAGTAGCGATAGTATATAGCCCCTTCAATAGTTAATGAAAAGGTTTTTAGATTATGTTCACTCACATGAAGGATTATATCCTAGTTGTCTGCAAACTACTTCAGCATCTCTTCGATCCCAACCATTGTCACACACTGCCCCCCACTCTCCATTAACACACACTTCAACTCTTACCTCATCTGATGTGGACCCATGCATTCATCAGTCGAACTGATCCATTGATACATGATGACAATACTATAGAACAGTAAAGCAATAGTGAAAAGTTGCAGACACATTACAAACATAAGTATAACCCTTTTCCAAGCAGCGTACTCCAATGTCATTATAATGTGAGTAGTAATAGTGAGACAGTGGTGACCAAGGGCAAACTACTATTGAATATTCATTTCCAGCGCATGACAAGCCATTAAAGATGATTGGACCAGCTCCTCTACCAAATATGTCAGAAGTGAATAGTTGCACACCTAACAATCATTAAATCAAATTTATAGCCTGTATGTTTATCAATCAGCTCACGTGGCTTCTGCATGGTGTCCAAGTTGTCTACACACCACTTCACCATCTCTTGTATCAAAGTAGTAGTTATTAATAGTCCCCCACACTCCATTACTGCAGTACTCCACTCTCCCTTCAACTGTGTTGGGACCACTGGGACCAACCAGACGAATAGTACCATTGTGAGGACAACTATCTGTGTTTTCATAATAGCAACAATAGACCATACAAACATTTCAATACCTGAAATTTCTCCAACACATCTCACAGCAGCATCTCTGCGATATAGTGATGTGCATGAGGAAGAGGAGTGCGAGCAGTTCATTAATGAGGATTCATTGCCATAGCAACGGAAGTTTGAGTACAATGATTGAAAAGATCTTGGACTAAAATTTGAATTGATAGTAGCTGTAATAATTAATTTAAACCTCATTACATTTTATTACAATTCTTACCTATTGCAGCTGCAATTTGATATTAAAATTGTAAGACAGTCATGTGCTTTAATACATACTCACACTCACCAGTAGCAGCTAGTCCTAGCTGTCTGCACACAACAAATGCCTCTTGGTAGTCCCAACTACTATAGCACAGCTCTCTCCATCTCCCTCCCACACACATCTGTACAGTTCCCTCTGTTGGTACCAGTCCACCAATGAGACGAACACTACCAGCAACACATGTGCCTAAAATAGGTGAAGTTCTTTAGAGCTACGTACAAGCTTTAAATAAAATTAATACCTGAACACTCTATCTACTCCAGCATCATCACCATGTCCACAATTATGACTACCGATGGGTCTACCAGTACAATCCAATTACAGCCTTTGTTCATTACCAGTACAAGCCAGATCATCCAACCAAATGGATCCACTACCTTGTCCATAATAAGCATTGTGTCTGTATGTATCTGTAGATTCAAAAGTGAATTTTGGTTCATCATTATAAATGACAGTAACTTACAAGTCCCATATTGGACCACATCGTATCCCAATTGTTGACACACCACTCTGGCATCACTACTGTAGAAGCCATGATCACACACAGTTCCCCATGTCTGTCCTACACACACTTCCACTCTCCCCTGGTTGGTAGCACCATTCACCAGTCGTACCTCTCCATGAGTGCAGCTTCCATATACAGTAGTAATACATGTACCTGTCACAGAAATAATTTCTTTTTTTTTGTCATGCATGCTATACAACTGAAAAGTAGCATCACCATAATAACTTACACATGAGAAGCAAAGCACATTTTGCTGTATAATTCACCATCTTTCATGCACTGCACAAGACCAGCATCTGCACTATGACTAGAGTTGCACTATGACTTACTAGTTATGCCGAGGTGTGGGCGGAGCCACGAGGCATACAGTAGTCTGTTCGTTTGTGTGTGTGTGTGTGTGTGTGTGTGTGTGTGTGTGTGTGTGTGTGTGTGTGTGTGTGTGTGTGTGTGTGTGTGTGTGTGTCCGCAATACGTATCTCAGCAACCGCTTGCTACTAAGCGCTGAAACTTGCAATACAGGTAGATCTCGATAGTTTATGAAAATCAAATTTGACAGATTTGCTATTAAAGCCTTTGTTTTGAAGTTATGGCGTGGTTTGCTAACCTAAACAGCCGTCTTGAGCTCTCGGGCCTACTTCATAGACAAAACTGTCTACAGATGGCTACAGTGCAACTTGAAGGCTTGATCTGTGATAGTACAGCTCGCGCGACTCCATTGGCAGCAGTGAAACTAGCGAGCGAAAGCTTGTTTGAGTTGCTCGACAGGTGAGCCGGAGCGAGCAGAGCAGTTACAGTCACGCCCAGCTACATTATTCTGTTTGGCTTCAATACAACTTTTGTACAACAGCTTGTACAGTTGCTGGATAGCTGCCACTAGCCTGCGCTTCCATAGAACTGTTGCTATGATCTGCTGCTTGCCTGCTGCTGCTGCTGCTGCTGGATAGCTGCTACTAGCCTGTGCTTCCATAGCACTGTTGCTATGATCTGCTGCTGCTGAATAGCTACCACTAGCCTGCACTTCCATAGCACTGTTGCTATGATCTGTTGCTGCTGCTGCTGGATAGCTACCACTAGCCTGCGCTTCGACAGCACTGTTGCTATGATCTGCTGCTGCTGCTGGATAAGCTGTCACTAGCATGCACTTCCATAGCACTGTTGCTATGATCTGTTGCTACTGGATAGCTGCCACTAGCCTGCGCTTCCATAGCACTGTCACTATGATCTGCTGCTTGCCTGCTGCTGGATAGCTGCCACTAGCCTGTGCTTCCATAGCACTGTTGCTATGATCTGCTGCTTGCCTGCATGTTCCATGGATCTGCTGGTCACTTCTACTGTAGCTTGCATTGCATGCTTCTATGACACTGTTTTGATGCTTCCATGGATCTACTGCATTCATGCATACGTGCTGTCATAATGCATCTGCTACTTGCATGCTAGCATACATGCTACGTACTGCACCGAGGCATCTGCACCTTTGGTGCTTTATTATATCTGTTTGCGCTATATATCATGAGAAATCACGTGAGCTAAAAATAATTTGTGTGCGTTAGAAGTATGCTTATAGTAATACAAAGTAGAGTGTATAATAGCATTGTACTTTAGCAATATAATTCTGTTTTTTCCTGAAACTTGTTATCTGTTTACACTTTTTGGCACTTTCCATACTTCTCTTAAAAATTAATAACAATAAACAACAAAAATAAACAATTAACATGCTTTCAAGTACACAGACGACATGACGTCAAACATTATCACACAATACTGAACTAATGCATGTGAGCATGAAGTATTGAGTACAACATGATGAGAAAATCATCAATTTAATGTGCGACGAGTTCTCAATCTATAATTATGCATAGTGACCGGCGGTACTAACCTAGTCACAAAGTATACCCACTATTAAGTAAACAGTAGTAGGTAGTCAGCTCAGCTATAGTTGTAGGTACTCTCCACCATCAGTTCACATTAACGTCATAGTAAACTGCTACTATACACACTGAAAGAAGAAATCATATTGTAGAAGAAATCATATTGTGCACATATTCAGTTCAAACGTCGTAATCATCATGGTTTTAACAGATGCTTATTTTGTTCTTGGATGTGTGGTAGAAGCTAAAATCCAAGAACAAAAGTAGCTAACACTTGCGCAGTACATACAGACATTGCTCCTACTAATAAAACATATTAATAGTGTTTTCATTTATACAGTTCATTGACAAGTTCATTGTTGTAAAGTTGAGTTCATGTATGCCGTGTGATCGTAACAACTACATCAACAGAAAGATTATCAGCACTTGAATTACTAGTCACTCTAGTTAGTTTCATCTTTTTCTTCATCTTTCGGAGAAGTTTTGCCACATCTACTTCTTCCTCACATTCTTCATCTACGAATTCATTCATTTTTCCATATCTTGTTGATTCAGATCTGGACGGAGCATTATGAAAATAATTGATTCGTCTTCTTCTCTGTAATCCATATTCCGTCACCTCCTGCTCTTAAAAATAATTGTAAGATTCATTATGAAGTACAACTTAGTGAACTTACATTTATTGAATAATTACAGAATCTCTTTTCATAACACTCCATAATACTAGCACATGATGGCATCCTGCATGTTATACAACAAACTATTATAATTTTATGCATCAACAATTATTTTGATGAGAACCTGATAAAATTTATGAGTGTCTTAACGAAAGTTTCTCCATTCTTCACAATGGGACTGTCTTCCTCATTGTATGCCAAAGCATTGAGATACAGTTGTTCAACTTCCCAAATGAGGGCTTTTTTACTCCTATGAGAAGAATTAATTCAGACAAGGGATTCTACGTTACCAATATGCTGTACTCTCAAGTTATGAACTTTCAATGTTACCTGTAAAACCCATTTCTTAATCTCTCAGCTATCGTTGATACACTTGTTGGAAATGCCACTGCTGCACAATATGCTGGCTCCATAAAAAGATTCACTGGTTTTAAAAACATTTTGGCTTCTTGTAATTCTCCGTCCAAAATAGCATAGAGTCCTCTAAGAATTCGTTCTTTCTCTCTCCCTCTGTTCCATGCCGAGAGTAAATCCTCTGATAGGAAGACTTGAGAAAAGGAGAGAACAATAATCTCTGAGCAATCAAGGTAAATACTATCATACTAGGAGGATAGGAGGTACATGTAAATACTAGCATCAAAATGAGGAAACTGCACCCACTTAAACTAACATCAAAAGAAATATCATATAGCGGAAAATTAATTTCGTGAATTTCAGGCTACAATTATTTGCAAAAAAATTTATCCGCAAATGTCTTGTTTTAGTTGATAAAGACAGGCCAATAGCGCTGATTCGCAAAAATATTATTTGCGAAATGCTTTATGTCACGCATTCGTGAAAATTTTCTTCCACGAAAATTTCCCGCTATACTGTATGAGGTGATATCAAAAATTATGTCCTCTTTTGAAGAAAACATCTACAGCTTCAGAAAATTTGATTCATATACACTTAGCACCAAGAGTATATAAGAGCGTCGAACGTAGCATAACCGCGTACAAGAACTGTGTATAAAGTAACATAACAGGCACTCGAGCAATTGCCGTAAATGGGTCCATAATTTGTTAGTATAATGTCATCTGCTTACGTTTGCGAGGGGATGTGGCCAAGTATCAGACGTCATTGTTGAGCCCGCGTTAGTACAGCCATCGATCCGCACTGACTGCACGCCTATGGAGCGGCAGGATTCAGCGTCATTCAGCTCACGTGCGTGTCACATTACTTTATACACAGTTCTTGTATGTGGGTATATGCTATGTTCGACACTCTTCTTATTATATACTCTTGGGCATCACCAGAAGTACTTAAACATAAAGAAAATACACAAATTATGCAGATAGGAGATTGGAGTGTCAACACTAACTTCCAAGTTTTCTGAATGCTTTGAAAATAGAAGTGGCTAGAGGGCCAGTGATGATTAGGAAGCTTATCTAAGAGCGTACTCATTCAATGCCTAACCTACAATGTAGTTACTATTGCTTATAATTTTTTATATACTTATTCCACACCCGACGTTAATTAGAGACCCGGAAACAATTCTAAACAGGTGTTTTATAGTGAAAATATGGTATAGAGCACAGTGAGCAAGATACATGTTCAACCTCTCATTGCGATCATTAACATTAAAATCTTTATCACCATTTATCTCCGGTGGATGAAGCTCCCAAGGATTGAGTCGATCTGTACCTCCACTCTCCCATAAAACAAGGTATGACTGCCATACACTATTCCGAATGCACTTTGAGAATGGACTCTGCTTCAGGATGGTTCCAGACCAATACTGGTCGTCTATGAAGCTCTGGAACCGGTCTCCAGACGACCACTGTCGCTTGAGACTGTCCTTGTAGACTTGTTCGAGAATAATGAAGTTCAATACATTATCCATATCATGGAACCTGTGATATGACATATGTACATTGAGTAGAAAGTGAAATAGAGGAAATGAATCATAGCTTACTTAAATGTGAAGGTTACTTCTTGATCTCTAGTTAGCACTATTATGAAAACAGAGAAAGTAGTCAAAAAAGCAGTCGTCTATTCAGAATAAGTCACTCTTATAGGCGTTAGCAGCAACCCATTCAAGAGTGAAATACAAGTTACTCATTCACTGCACCTACCTAATTTTATACAGCAGAGAGTTGGTGGGCCAACTAAGAAATCAACGTCCATTATTTGACAGAATTCTTGAGGCTGAAACACAGTAGTACATTACTATTATTATTATCTGGTCATGCATCACGCAATGTAAAGCATGATGGCAGAGCCATGGTTACATAAAGTAACAATTACAGGGTTTTGCAGGTCACTTGTCGCAGTGAAAACAACAATTCGACGAGGCCACACCCACTCATCCAGCATCACAGAAAGTCGCTATAAAGAAACGTTTGTATTATTGTCGTTTTCAAATCACCAAGTATAGTCTATGCTTTGACTGCAAAAGTCAAGCTTCACCCAGCAAAAGCAGCATGCACGATAGTACAAGCGTTTCTTTTCAGCAACTTTCTGTGGGGCTGGATAAGTCGATTGATTTCTGCGACAAGTGGCCTGCAAAATCACGTATCATAGAAATCTGACAAACACAATTTAATGAGCAGACATACTTTCAGTCTTAACGCATATTTTTCCCAGGGCATTAGCTGATTTTCCCATTGGTATACTTCATTGTCAATGACAGCATCACAGTAAATTTCATGTCCTTGACAAAAATACACTACCTGCGAGACAAACCACACCCACCAAAGGTTATGAACCACAATGACACGTACTTACATTATCACCAACTTGAGGGAAGTAAGGTAAGGGGCGTGGTTTAGTTGATGTCAACCAATCAGACGGCCAGTAGGCTGTGATATCTCCCTGGACAAGGAAAAAACATGCATGTATACTATTGGTTACAGATGTGTTTAATTTACAAACTAGTTAAATAGGCATGCTACACACATGCAGTGGTAATGAAATCTAGAAATCTCCATAACACATTCCTCGTAAAAAAACGCACAAAATAATATATCTTAATTAAAGTAATCACTCTTCTAAATTTATACAGGTAGATGTCTGGCTTACAAAGAAAGGTAATCTTTTCGCCATTGGTTCATCTTGCTCATCTGAACTCATGCTCCGTTTTCTTCTTTCCTCTGTCTCTTCCTCGCTGTCCATACTTCTATCCTCTAATGAAGCATAAGAATAATCTCTGAAGAAAATTTTGAATGAACCATTATGACTATTTTAATCACATCAACCCACTCATCTGAATAATAGCTGTCAAAATCATCAGTGTTCGAATCGCTAAAAGCTGTGCTGTAAAATACACTGACTAAAAAAGTACTGATAGTGAACATGCAGTCACCTTAGCATATCGTCTTCCATTTCACCAGAATCACTCTCAGGGTCAACCACTGGATCGGCCAGAGTACGTCCACTACGCAGAGAAAGACCAGTTACTGAATCTAAAGAGGACATCACCAAAACAAATAATTTTTGTCAATAGTGACCGAGTTTATACCTGTTGAGCTTGAATGAGATGAAGAGGTGATGGAGGATGGTATCATACTATCATTGGTCTGTTGTGCTGTAAGACACTGTCACATGTTATTCCACCATACACACATTCTCTACTCACCAGCTGATGTGTTTGGTGGTAGGGACGACACCAGTTGAGGAGTGTGCAGTGACTTGAGTTGAGCTACATCAGAACACCATGCACTGGTCAGTGGATGTGCTCAGACACACATTATCACACTCACCACATGTGGACCTCAGCTTGCCACAGAGGTGCTGCATTGAACTCTCCTTCTCTAGTGCTTCCACAAACTTGTGGTAGTTGCTGGGGTCTAGTCGGATTGTTTTTTCTGTCGCGACTAGTAGCTCAGTCACTTTCTGTTCTGTCAGTGTTAGCTCATTAATCTTGTCTCTTGTGTGTCTTGACAGTACATCATCCGAGTAGAGTCTCGCTGCTAATATAGTAGGATTATCGATCGTTTCCAAAAGAACTGCATAATGTTTTCGGAACGCCTTATTGACAACGGCTGCGTCCACCCGGCTGAAGCCAGCACCACATTCGCCAGCACCACATTCATTAGAAACCACAAGAATGTACATGTCGTACATTGAGTTGTGATATCACATACACTAATTGTGCGCTCCGTGTACGCATCCAGAATAGTATAATACAATGGACGCGCAAGCACTAAGGAGCTAGGTACGCCAACTAAGAAGTGAAGCAGCACTCACAGTGAGTCAGTATCTACTTGCTGTATAGAAAAAAATTAAATAATCCAGCAGTTTATTTGTTTAACTACTGATTTCTCCCTAGCTATTATTTTTATTATTTTCACTTTCAATGTGGGCGTGGCAATGACTGATCAACTTCTACATGTGAGTTTCTTCTAGAGGTACATGTGCAGATGTCAAATCTCATTTTCTATCCTTCTAGGTGTTTCCTAGACCCAGCAATAAGATTTTGTACGTTGATATTTACCGATAACGACACACTCCGCCTTATTGCTGGGCGTGGCAATGACTGATCAACTTCTACATGTGAGTTTCTTCTAGAGGTACATGTGCAGATGTCAAATCTCATTTTCTATTCTTCTAGGTGTTTCCTGGACCCAGCAATAAGATTTTGTACGTTGATATTTACCGATAACGACACACTCTGCCTTATTGCTGGGCGTGGCAATGACTGATCAATTTCTACATGTGAGTTCCTTCTAGAGGTACATGTGCAGATGTCAAATCTCATTTTCTATTCTTCTAGGTGTTTCCTGGACCCAGCAATAAGAATTTGTACATTGATTTTACCGATAACAGCACACTCTGCCTTATTGCTGGGCGTGGCAATGACTGATCAACTTCTACATGTGAGTTTCTTCTAGAGGTACATGTGCAGATGTCAAATCTCATTTTCTATCCTTCTAGGTGTTTCCTGGACCCAGCAATAAGAGTTTGTACGTTGAAATTTAGCCATAACAGCACGCTCCGCTTTATTGCTGGGCGTGGCAATAACTGACCAATTTCTACATGTGAGTTTCTTCTAGAGGTGCATGTGCAGATGTCAAATCTCATTTTCTATCCTTCTAGGTGTTTCCAGGACCCAGCAATAAGCTTTTGGACGTTGATATTACCGATAACAACACACTCCGCCTTATTGCTGGGTGTGGCAATGACTGACCAATTTCTACATGTGAGTTTCTTCTAGAGGTGCATGTGCAGATGTCAAATCTCATTTTCTAGCCTTCTAGGTGTTTCCTGGACCCAGCAATAAGCTTTTGGACGTTGATATTACCGATAACAACGCACTCCGCCTTATTGCTGGGTGTGGCAATGACTGACCAATTTCTACATGTGAGTTTCTTCTAGAGGTGCATGTGCAGATGTCAAATCTCATTTTCTAGCCTTCTAGGTGTTTCCTGGACCCAGCAATAAGCTTTTGGACGTTGATATTACCGATAACAACGCACTCCGCCTTATTGCTGGGTGTGGCAATGACTGACCAATTTCTACATGTGAGTTCCTTCTAGAGGTGCATGTGCAGATGTCAAATCTCATTTTCTAGCCTTCTAGGTGTTTCCTGGACCCAGCAATAAGCTTTTGGACGTTGATATTACCGATAACAACACACTCCGCCTTATTGCTGGGTGTGGCAATGACTGACCAATTTCTACATGTGAGTTTCTTCTAGAGGTACATGTGCAGATGTCAAATCTCATTTTCTAGCCTTCTAGGTGTTTCCTGGACCCAGCAATAAGCTTTTGGACGTTGATATTACCGATAACAACACACTCCACCTTATTGCTGGGTGTGGCAATGACTGACCAATTTCTACATGTGAGTTTCTTCTAGAGGTGCATGTGCAGATGTCAAATCTCATTTTCTAGCCTTCTAGGTGTTTCCTGGACCCAGCAATAAGCTTTTGGACGTTGATATTACCGATAACAACACACTCCGCCTTATTGCTGGGTGTGGCAATGACTGACCAATTTCTACATGTGAGTTTCTTCTAGAGGTACATGTGCAGATGTCAAATCTCATTTTCTAGCCTTCTAGGTGTTTCCTGGACCCAGCAATAAGCTTTTGGACGTTGATATTACCGATAACAACACACTCCACCTTATTGCTGGGTGTGGCAATGACTGACCAATTTCTACATGTGAGTTTCTTCTAGAGGTGCATGTGCAGATGTCAAATCTCATTTTCTAGCCTTCTAGGTGTTTCCTGGACCCAGCAATAAGCTTTTGGACGTTGATATTACCGATAACAACACACTCCGCCTTATTGCTGGGTGTGGCAATGACTGACCAATTTCTACATGTGAGTTTCTTCTAGAGGTGCATGTGCAGATGTCAAATCTCATTTTCTAGCCTTCTAGGTGTTTCCTGGACCCAGCAATAAGCTTTTGGACGTTGATATTACCGATAACAACACACTCCGCCTTATTGCTGGGTGTGGCAATGACTGACCAATTTCTACATGTGAGTTTCTTCTAGAGGTGCATGTGCAGATGTCAAATCTCATTTTCTAGCCTTCTAGGTGTTTCCTGGACCCAGCAATAAGCTTTTGGACGTTGATATTACCGATAACAACACACTCCGCCTTATTGCTGGGTGTGGCAATGACTGACCAATTTCTACATGTGAGTTCCTTCTAGAGGTACATGTGCAGATGTCAAATCTCATTTTCTATCCTTCTAGGTGTTTCCTGGACCCAGCAATAAGCTTTTGGACGTTGATATTACCGATAACAACACACTCCGCCTTATTGCTGGGTGTGGCAATGACTGACCAATTTCTACATGTGAGTTTCTTCTAGAGGTGCATGTGCAGATGTCAAATCTCATTTTCTAGCCTTCTAGGTGTTTCCTGGACCCAGCAATAAGCTTTTGGACGTTGATATTACCGATAACAACACACTCCGCCTTATTGCTGGGTGTGGCAATGACTGACCAATTTCTACATGTCTTCTTTTAACTATTTCCTATTTTATGCACTGAATCAATCTAATTTTTCGATTATATATTATGGATTGTGCAAACTTGTTCTAAACTGTTGCAGCTGCAGACAGACAACTAATATAAATACTGAATCATCTGCTTCAGACTTTCTGGTCCTCATCAGTGCAACGTAGCTTATTAAGCATGATAAATTATCATTATGGTAACTGCAGCCATTTAGCTCTGCCTAAAATAGTGGATGGCATGCAGAATACTATAAGTGTGTACTATTATGGCTGCTTTTTGTATATAATTATGTTGAGTAATAATGAGGAGTACTATTATGTTTCTAAAGTTCATTATGTGGGTCTTTTGAGTATGCATTATGATAATGACTGGCTATAACTATAGCTAAACTAGTACTATACTCATAGATCTAGAGCTTATGCGAATGATAATGTGCATTTGATAATTATACGGTATGCAATATTGTGGTATGCAGGCAGTCCAGTGGACTATGCAGGCAGTCCAGTGGACTAGTGTGATTGTGCATGCACGTCACTTATAAGAGTTTAAGTATTAATGTTACAGTAATGCATGGGTATAGCTTTTGACAGACTATAAACTGTCCTGGTTTATATACTTGTAAATGTAACGGATGCATTATTATTAATGTGACAGTAGAATGACCTTTGAGTCACACAGGTAAGTTAATATAGAGTTCGTAATAATATGGAGCCTGATATTTGAATTATATCAAGTAGTACATGTATATTCAACATAATGCAGTGGTGATTATCAATAAGTGATGCATGAGTAATAATATACATACCTGTTTTACAAACAAAGTAAGCAGCTTCTTCAGATTTTGATAAGATTTTGTACGTTGATATTAATTTTACTGATAGCACAACACACTCCGCCTTATTGCTGGGTGTGGAAATAACTGACCAATTTCTACATGTGAGTTTCTTCTAGAGGTGCATGTGCAGATGTCAAATCTCATTTTATACATAATTGAAATTAGACATTTCATTGCCTGCACAATTACAAAAGCATACAATAACAAGTCATACATTCCGATTATTGAAAGTCTTGCCTCCGGAAATAGCACATAATTTATTAGTGGACAGGTGAAGTGGCCACATAGTGGCCACATTATTAGTTGTGGCCACATTATTAGTTGAAGTGGCCACATATCCGCTGCACCACAAGAAACTCGAACAATTAGTCTAAAAAAACTTTCCTAACTAGTCCCGATACAATCTTCCGTAGTTTTGGCTGCATGTATATGTATTATTATGATTACAATTATGATAGCAACTTCTTCTCTGATTTTTTACATTAATTCTAATAAAATCTCGCTTAAACTGACAGGCATTCACTGAAAATATTGGAAGAATTTTAACATACATCCACTAACAAACTGACTCATCTGATGGCCTTTCCTTTCTGGGAAAGCAGTTGATCCAGAGATCTCTTCTTGAAAATTTGCTTGTTGCAAAGAGGGAATTGTCGACTAAATCAGCATTGCCGCTAAACACTGGTTGTAATACTTGATTTGGAAGTGTATCCTTGTCTGGAGACAAAAGCACCATGCATTGTGTGCAAATAATAAATTAATATTATTAATAAATTATTTATTATTATAAATTATTATTAAACCTGTAGGTGTCAGTCGAACTGATGGGAAGCGTTCTGATGGTATCACATCTGTTCCTTGGAAAAGTGGAAAACATCTGGTTTGGGATGCTACTGTGACAGACACATTTGCACCTTCATACCTACATTTGGCAGGCGGGAGCTGTGGCTGCAGCAGCGGAAGAAAGAAAGAAAATTAAGTATTCAAACTTGACCTCGTCCTATTGCTTGCTTTACATTTGTGGCAGTTGAGACTAGTGGAGTTCTGGGACCTGCTACTATGAACTTCTGTTTCATTAAAGATCTTGGACGTCGGTTGACCCAAGCAACGGGGGAAGAAGAGGCCACAGTCCACATACTACAAAGAATGTCAGTTGCTGTTCAACGAGGAAATGCTGCCTCTGTCATGGGTTCCCTTGGCTCTGCTCCTCACCTTATGTTAGCTAGATAGGGTTTGTATCACATTCCATTTTGTACTATAACTTTTCATCTGCTTCATTATCTATTATTGCTTTTGCTCAATAAAAATAAATAAATTTTTATAATAAGTATACATGTGAGGATGATAACTTAGATGAGCTCCCTGTATGGTTCAAATAGCTCAAAGTTGTCATCCTCAAATGATATTCTGCCTGACTCCATACCACCGTATGCATTTTCTGCAGTTTATGATTGCAATATTGTATTATGTGCAGTGAGCATGCGGAACCTTTACTAGGTGACGATGTACAGCTGTATGGTCAATGTAATTCCGATCATGAGATTCTGTAATGTACATGAGATTCTGTAATGTTCACGTTTCTCTGCAGGTATTATACAATAATAAATGATAACATGTTACACTGACCAGATACTTTTGCAGGTGTGTTGACTGATCCTAGGTGATGTCCTTTCCTGCATGAGTATAGTACTATGCTTTCATACCTGAACATGCTTTTTGGTTTGTTGAGTGGCTGTGGCTTGTGATCCATTTTGTTATAGGCAACAGTCCACCATCACTATCACTATCACTGCATGCCACTCTCTATAACAAAAATGTATCATCCCAAATTATACTTGTGAGCAAACTGAGTATAAATTTTTAATATTAACACTTCTACACAATTCTGGGAAACGACTGAGGTTACTCCGTACCTACATAGCCAATGCATCATAATATTTACTAATACAATAATTATAATAGAGATCATAATGAGCACCAAATACTCTTCTTCTTTTGTTACTCCAAAGCAAGATTGCTACAGTACGTGTATACCAATAATAGCGCTGTATTGGTAGATTATTTGCCTTTCAGTAACTCACACTTCTTCCAACTAATGATGGTTCAATTCTCTTCAAATTATGTAGATAGACCTATAAAGAATCACAACTGAATTTGATGTAGTGGATGCACATCAGTTTTAGCTTATATTTGAGTGTTGCTTGTGATAAAGCACAATGTAAGCATTCTTCTATGATGTAAAATCATCATAGCTTGAGATTAATGCACAAAAAGCGATTCATGCAAATGCTTGAGCTTGCAACAGAACATCATTCACTTCTCAATCACAACTCATTAGTAGTATTTCTTCTATTCTCTGATACGAGGTTGCGCAACTCTCCCTTAATGTCCAGGAGTTGACTGCACTGCCTATATCTGCTACATGTCAATGTAATAATATTATACGTATTACAAGTCAAGACGAAATAGCATGCATGCATACCTGCAGCATGGATATAGAGTTTAGAGAACTCGGTTGTGATGATCTCTGAAACATTAGCAGCCTGACAAACTCTGAAATATTTCAAACCTGTGTGATGCATGCACAAAAATAGAACTATAATATCATGATCATGCACAACCTCAGTGCAATGGGAATATGTTCCTGTTAGCTTCAGTTTGGTAGAAAACATTTCAGTGGATCCTGGAAATTCCTGTATGTGTATGCAAACATGCGTGTATGCATATTAATTTTGTTCATTTTAACCTCCTTGCATGCACCTGTAGGTTCTCAAGTTGCCGATTTTCAAGTATCTGCAGTCCTTCCTCTGCATCATTACTGCAGTACGGCTTTAAATCGTTACTACCATCACCTTTACCTATATACATGCATGACCATAATTAAACAATTCATAATTATTATAACTTATACGAACTTAATGCCTCATGCATGCACACAGGAATACCAATAACAAAGTTGCATCTGTTGGCTGATTATCAGTCTGCAACAGCTTATGAATCCAAAGGTACTCTTGCTGAATACTTGACAAAATTAATGAATCCAAGAGTTGTATGATGGAATTGATCCAGCATATGAAAGTGATCCAGCATAATTATGATCATATGATCCAGCATATGAAAGTGCCAAGTGGATTTATGAGACCTTTATTGGAACTTATCCTAACTTTGAGTATATGTCCATGGGACATATTTAATACGTTGCAGCTAACACATGAACTTGCATCAGGTATGGCCACACTTATTGCACATAAATCAATAGTTTCCTCTTTTTTGCTTCTTCTGAAGCAGCTTACCATTGATTGTGAAACAAGACTGTAGTATACTGTACATTCTATACCACATCAATGATCAGTGTTGCAGCTGAATTGAACTGATACACAACACGTGCTTTAATGTTTAACCCGGTCTCATATTTTTCATAAACCCATTAACACAACAATAATAATTACTTTTTACATGAATTCAACACCAGAGGATCACACAATTATGCAAACAATTTTGGCTGAAGGTTCTAGCTTGTTCATGTTACATGATTTCTGCATAAATATACAGTACATGTGTGTTGTAATTCGTAGGTTAATTGCACAGTCCAAACAGCAAACCCATCTAGAAGGATAGAAAATGAGATTTGACATCTGCACATGCACCTCTAGAAGGAACTCACGTGTAGAAATTGGTCAGTCATTGCCACACCCAGCAATAAGGCGGAGTGTGTTGTTATCAGTAATATCAACGTCCAAAAGCTTATTGCTGGGTCCAGGAAACACCTAGAAGGATAGAAAATGAGATTTGACATCTGCACATGTACCTCTAGAAGGAACTCACATGTAGAAATTGATCAGTCATTGCCACACCCAGCAATAAGGCAGAGTGTGCTGTTATCGGTAAAATCAACGTACAAACTCTTATTGCTGGGTCTAGGAAACACCTAGAAGAATAGAAAATGAGATTTGACATCTGCACATGTACCTCTAGAAGGAACTCACATGTAGAAATTGATCAGTCATTGCCACGCCCAGCAATAAGGCAGAGTGTCGTTATCGGTAAATATCAACGTACAAACTCTTATTGCTGGGTCTAGGAAACACCTAGAAGAATAGAAAATGAGATTTGACATCTGCACATGTACCTCTAGAAGGAACTCACATGTAGAAATTGATCAGTCATTGCCACGCCCAGCAATAAGGCGGAGTGTGTTGTTATCAGTAATATCAACGTCCAAAAGCTTATTGCTGGGTCCAGGAAACACCTAGAAGGATAGAAAATGAGATTTGACATCTGCACATGTACCTCTAGAAGGAACTCACATGTAGAAATTGATCAGTCATTGCCACACCCAGCAATAAGGCAGAGTGTGCTGTTATCGGTAAAATCAACGTACAAACTCTTATTGCTGGGTCTAGGAAACACCTAGAAGAATAGAAAATGAGATTTGACATCTGCACATGTACCTCTAGAAGGAACTCACATGTAGAAATTGATCAGTCATTGCCACGCCCAGCAATAAGGCAGAGTGTCGTTATCGGTAAATATCAACGTACAAACTCTTATTGCTGGGTCTAGGAAACACCTAGAAGAATAGAAAATGAGATTTGACATCTGCACATGTACCTCTAGAAGGAACTCACATGTAGAAATTGATCAGTCATTGCCACGCCCAGCAATAAGGCGGAGTGTGCTGTTATCGGTAAAATCAACGTACAAACTCTTATTGCTGGGTCCAGGAAACACCTAGAAGGATAGAAAATGAGATTTGACATCTGCACATGTACCTCTAGAAGGAACTCACATGTAGAAATTGATCAGTCATTGCCACGCCCAGCAATAAGGCGGAGTGTGCTGTTATCGGTAAAATCAACGTACAAATTCTTATTGCTGGGTCCAGGAAACACCTAGAAGAATAGAAAATGAGATTTGACATCTGCACATGTACCTCTAGAAGGAACTCACATGTAGAAATTGATCAGTCATTGCCACGCCCAGCAATAAGGCAGAGTGTGTCGTTATCGGTAAATATCAACGTACAAACTCTTATTGCTGGGTCTAGGAAACACCTAGAAGAATAGAAAATGAGATTTGACATCAGCACATGTACCTCTAGAAGGAACTCACATGTAGAAATTGATCAGTCATTGCCACGCCCAGCAATAAGGCAGAATGTGCTGTTATCGGTAAAATCAACGTACAAATTCTTATTGCTGGGTCCAGGAAACAGCTAGAAGTATAGAAAATGAGATTTGACATCTGCACATGTACCTCTAGAAGGAATTCACATGTAGAAATTGATCAGTCATTGCCACGCCCAGCAATAAGGCAGAGTGTGTCGTTATCGGTAAATATCAACGTACAAACTCTTATTGCTGGGTCCAGGAAACACCTAGAAGGATAGAAAATGAGATTTGACATCTGCACATGTACCTCTAGAAGGAACTCACATGTAGAAATTGATCAGTCATTGCCACGCCCAGCAATAAGGCAGAGTGTGTCGTTATCGGTAAATATCAACGTACAAACTCTTATTGCTGGGTGTAGGAAACACCTAGAAGAATAGAAAATGAGATTTGACATCTGCACATGTACCTCTAGAAGGAACTCACATGTAGAAATTGATCAGTCATTGCCACGCCCAGCAATAAGGCAGAGTGTGCTGTTATCGGTAAAATCAACGTACAAATTCTTATTGCTGGGTCCAGGAAACACCTAGAAGGATAGAAAATGAGATTTGACATCTGCACATGTACCTCTAGAAGGAACTCACATGTAGAAATTGATCAGTCATTGCCACGCCCAGCAATAAGGCGGAGTGTGCTGTTATCGGTAAAATCAACGTACAAACTCTTATTGCTGGGTCCAGGAAACACTTAGAAGGATAGAAAATGAGATTTGATATCTGCACATGTACCTCTAGAAGGAACTCACATGTAGAAATTGATCAGTCATTGCCACGCCCAGCAATAAGGCGGAGTGTGCTGTTATCGGTAAAATCAACGTACAAATTCTTATTGCTGGGTCCAGGAAACAGCTAGAAGTATAGAAAATGAGATTTGACATCTGCACATGTACCTCTAGAAGGAATTCACATGTAGAAATTGATCAGTCATTGCCACGCCCAGCAATAAGGCAGAGTGTGTCGTTATCGGTAAATATCAACGTACAAACTCTTATTGCTGGGTCCAGGAAACACCTAGAAGGATAGAAAATGAGATTTGACATCTGCACATGTACCTCTAGAAGGAACTCACATGTAGAAATTGATCAGTCATTGCCACGCCCAGCAATAAGGCAGAGTGTGTCGTTATCGGTAAATATCAACGTACAAACTCTTATTGCTGGGTGTAGGAAACACCTAGAAGAATAGAAAATGAGATTTGACATCTGCACATGTACCTCTAGAAGGAACTCACATGTAGAAATTGATCAGTCATTGCCACGCCCAGCAATAAGGCGGAGTGTGCTGTTATCGGTAAAATCAGCGTACAAACTCTTATTGCTGGGTCCAGGAAACACCTAGAAGGATAGAAAATGAGATTTGACATCTGCACATGTACCTCTAGAAGAAACTCACATGTAGAAATTGGTCAGTCTTTGCCACACCCAGCAATAATGCGGAGTGTGTCGTTATCGGTAAATATCAATGTTCAAACTCTTATATTGCTGGGTCCAGGAAACACTTAGAAAGATAGAAAATGAGATTTGAAATGCACCTCTAGAAGGAACTCACATGTAGAAATAGGTCAGTTATATTGCATAGTCGAGTCACTGATTCAGTGCCACACCCAGTAAGTAACAATAAGCAGCGTGACAAGTTACAAATGTACAGTGGATAACTTGAGACGCTGGCAGAGAATAGAGCACTAGCTACCAATAGGCCTACATGCTGTACAGGTATAGTCTAGTACTGACTCACAGGCGCTGGCCCGCTGCTCTCTGACTGCTCTGCATGGCGGCTAGTCTAGCCTCGAGACTCGATGACGTCGAGCGCAGTGGCTGCGCTAACTGCGTCTTCGTAATTGAGCTCGTATGTACCACTAACCACAAAAATGTTGATGTACGGCTTCTACGAATGTGGTGCTGGCGAATGTGGTGCTGGCTTCAGCCGGGTGCTGCGTCCTGAACCGACATATTAGGTATAGTCTAACAGCGGTTTCGCCACTTCTTGCAATCTAAAAGCGTCAACCGTTTCAAGCTGAATCGTAATAAACCTTCAAAACAAGGCAAGGATCACACTTTGTGGCTGCTACAGCCTGCAAGGAGTACAGCTTTGATTTGCACAGCTTACCGCCATTGAAGCGCGCGGCAAGTTTTGCCTTTAGGGGGTTTCCCAGGGAAACCCCCAATACAACAACATGCTAGTCATGAATAATTCAATCATTGATAACTCTCCACTTTTCTCTCGTTTTACTGTGATCTGGTCACCATGCATGTCTTACCACTTCCTGCTTCCGCGAAGAGCAAAATACAGTTTAATTAAAACAACCAAACCTTTGATTTTCTTCTGATTTAGGGAGTCAGAATCAGATTTTACCGTATAATATGGAAAGCACTCCATGATGTTGGCACATGAAGTAGTGCTGTAGTGAAGCAAAGCATCAAATTTTATCAGGTAACCTGATAAATTTTTGAAAAGCCTCAGGCTGAACGACTATTTTCCATTCTTGACGATTGGGCTGTTCTGCATCATAGTAAGATAGTGCATTACAAGAAAGCAGCCTAACCTCCCATATGAGAGCTTTTTTTCGTCTAAAAAAGAGAGAGAGAGAGAGAGAGAGAGAGAGAGAGAGAAAGAAAGAGAGAGAGAGAGAGAGAGAGAGAGAGAGAGAGAGAGAGAGACAGAGGAATATCACAAGTTACAAGCATGCAGCCACACCAAATTTTACCTGTAAAATCCATTTCTTAATCTCTAGAAATGCTGGTTGGATTAACTTTTTAAATCTCATCCTTGACTTCTTTGGACAATTGCTCTCAAGATAAGTTCTAGTCCGCAAAGAATATGATTTCTGTCACTCACATCCCATTCTGATTTATAAATACTGTCATCAGAGATAATACAATACTGATTATGAGGACCATTACCATCCCATTGAACCTGATATGACTGCGAATCACTGCTAGGAGTGTCTTCAGAGAATGGTCTCTGCTGCAGGAACGTCCCTGGATAGTACTGGTCACATATGAGGCTCAGGAACCTGTCCCCAGACGACCACTTTCGCTTGATACTGTCTTTCCATCATCACATGTGTGTTGCATTGTAATACAAAACCATCAAATCAATGTGATATACACCGTATGTGATATAATGATAAGTCAGATCATTCACTAAAGGAGTCATTGAGTTCAATAACTATTCCTTGGTCTCTTAGTTGTTGGTCTATCAGTGATCCTACTGCAGCAGCTCACTGACACACTCTCTTCACCATCATCAACTCGTCTCTATAGAAAACCAACATCACTAGTCTAGTGAACCAAAAAATCATTTCTATAATGTCTAGTCAAAGTGCTGAACAGTAAAGCACATCTCAGAGGTGATGGAACAGGCATTTGACTATACCTTTGTTCTATTTCTCAATAGAGCCGAGTTAGGATGACACTTCATGACACTAGCACACGATATAGTCCTGTATGTGAAGATGATGTAGACAGTAATAAGTCAAGTACAGACTTCACTTAGTACACATGGCAGGGTTCTATCTAAGATTTTTATTTAGGGTGGAAGGTAATAGTGGGAAGTGTCAAATGGGATTGTAGTGTAAGCTACAGTCCGCTATAGGGGGTCTGGTCCCACAGAAATTTTTAGACCTTAAATCAAAATGGTCATTTTGAGGCACTTTGTCATTAATGAGTGAAATATTTTGGGAGGAGGTTGGAGGAGAATCTTCCCCTCCAGATAGAACTAGATTGAACACTTCATGGTTTATAACACAATTATTGTGCTGTCATTAAAAAATTAAACTGCCGTCATTTTAAAGAATGCTGCTTGCATGACAACTTCTCTGGGCTCTCCACTACCTAGATTGCTAACTATTTGTGTCTAAACACTGGACTCTCTTGAACCGAAGTAGACACTTTTGCACTATGCGCTCAGGACATCTAGTTTTCGTAGTGATCTGAATTCATTGAGACATGCTGAATCCATCATCAGCTAACCTAACTGACTGGTATGAAGTTAACCTGATAAATTTCATAAGAGTCTGGACAACAATCTTTCCATTCTTGACAATGCGGCTGTTCTTTTTGTTGTAAGCCTTTGCATTGCGAGCCAGCAGTCTAACCTCCCAAATCAGAGCTTCCTTTCGTCTAAAGAGAGAGAGGTGATATATTAACAGGACACTGAAGGCTAACTGACATTCATACAACAACCCTGACATTCAACCCTCGCGCATATGCGCGAGGGTTACGGTACTTGGTTTGTCATTCGTTCATTCATTTTACCAGTACCAGGTACCATTATTTTTGAACGGAATATTCCGGACGGAATTCCGTCCGGAATTCTGAAATTCCGGGTTTTACCGTTAGCCGCATGGAGATGCTTATTGTGATATCGTACTCAAATATTTATTAACTCAACAAGTACAAAGAACTCAAGAAGTAAGAACTCAAGAACTTAAAGGGTATAAAAACAAGCAGGGCTTAAATAGAGGGAACAGTGTGAAAAGAACAGACAGACAGTCAGCATACACATAGACATACATGCTACAACGCTTCTGAAAAACGCTGTAAGCGTGACTATCATAATCATATCATATCATATTTTGCTTTACAGTCACGAGAGGATGAGAAATAAAATTAATGGTGATATAATATTATAGTTGAGTGATGAGTGACTGACAGACTGTACACAAAAAATATACAGCTGCATGAAAAAAAGAACATGCTTACATGAGGATATATTATGTGGAAAAACCTACTGGAGCACACTTGCTACAAGGACACAAGAAATGAAAAGAACAAGGGTTTGGTGAATTAAAAGATCTTAAGAAATTAGACCAGAGAAAAGTTGTTAAGTTAGATTGGATAGTTTGAATAGATTTGGTAGTGTCCATTGGAGGAAGGGAATTCCATATAGTCTTGGAATTTGATTGAAATAAAATGCCGACTAGCTGAAAATTTCGAGAAGGGTATAGGGTTGTTTAAGGTTGGAAGTTGAACAAGTGGGACCAGAAGTAAAAGTGATATAATCTGAGAGGGAGAAATTATCTGGAGGGTTTTTGATGCACTTTACAAGGAACAGAAGCTGCACTTCCGCTTTTGCCTCGTTTATGCAAGATTATCGCAATCAACTGTAGTTATACTGCTTCAGCAACCTAGCACTGCACTCTTAGCTATCTTGTTGTGTCTTCTTGTTGTGTCTTCTGCTATTAAGACGCCATGGAGTGGAAGCCGTAGAGAAACTTGTATATGACTGCAAAATGTAGTGCATTTCTGGCAATGCCAATGACAAAATTCTCCCTTTAGCAATAGATGAGGACATAAGACCCTTCACCAGGAGATCAATATTTTCCTCTGACTCATTAACCATCTCAATACTCCATCTTTCATCAAAATGACTGATGCAGTATCCTGTGGCATACCAGTCAAAACCAACAACTGGTCTAATATCGATTGTATGATGTTTACTATAGTCCACCTTCACACTATCCATAATGCTAGGACACTCATATGCACAATGGACCAACTGTAGACACTCAGAGGAAAGTTGTTGTACCAACTCCTGGTACACAGGGTGACTATGATAATCATCATGTCTGTACATTCCTGCCAGAAACCTCACAACAACACTATCTTCCTTTAGCCATTCTACCAATTTAAAGCCACTAGGATTCACAATAGCAATATGGAGGGCAGTCAAGTATTCCTGAAGAGTGAGATGGAGGAAGGAGTAGGAGCACCCAGGACCTGTACACACATTCACACTTGTGGTCTTTTTCATTGTCCCAAGATGCTCAAAGTCCTCACCAAGGTCAGTGAAGACATACCTTTTCTCACACAGACTCTCATAGGCTACCTTGGCTAGCTTATGAAGCTGCTTATCAACTAGAGGAGGAAGCTTGCTAATGTCCTCTGTGCGCTGGAGGGAAGGAGGCATGCAATACTCACTAGGAACCTGACGTGTGGACACAAGGTGCCTGCGAATGAGACCACTAGTGAGAGCATCAAAGAGCTCTGTCATGGTTGTAGGAAAGGGAGTATCTGTGTTATATCTTTCCTGGTATATCAGGGCTACAAAGACGGAATTCAGAGGGATGTACATCATACCATATATGGGAGGATTATTGGTGATGTAAGTTAAGAACCCTGCCAGGATATCCCCACTAAACACGCTCTCAGCATACCGCTTGATATACTATTTAGTGAAGCCTATCACCTCAAGGTGCCTGTCTATGTTATGCTGGCAGAGACTCAAGAGCTTAGCACTTACTGAAGGACGACTGGTGACAATAATAGTAGCCTCTGCCAGGTGCATACCCTTGAGTAGATCTATATAGACTGAGCCCTCCTGTCGCTGCTCACGAGGAAGCTCATCAAACCCATCGCACACGATAAGCATGTCTTCTCCTTCTCCTATTGCAGCCATGAGCTCCTTCATGTTAGTGGTAGCATCACATGGCAGCAGGTCCTCAAGGCAGTGTGCCTCTTGAGCCTTCTTCTCCCTCAAGCGAACTAACACCACTAAATCGTACTGCTTCACACTCTCTAACTCCTCCCACTTGTGACACACCTCCCATGCCAGTGTACTCTTGCCGATACCTGGTGCACCCTCCACCAGGACACAACGTACTGGTCTACCATCCTCTTTGGGCTTTAATATATGATCTAGTGCTATCAGAGCTTTCTCACGCAAGATCTCTTCAGTTAAACCGTGGAGACTTTTTTTAGTAAACTCATCTGCTTGATTCCTGGTGATACCCTTCTTGCTGATGACAGCTAGTTCAATGTAGTGCTTGCTGGCAGTAGTGAGTAGCTTATCATCATCAGGGAGTGGCTGTCGGTAACATTTCTTTAGGTACTGTTTGTACTGTTTCCTGGTGATAGCTGAGGAGAGGAAACACATCATCAACTGGTCATTAGTGACTATAAGTATGTCATTATACCTGTTGTGCTTGAATGAGATATTGAGGTGATGGAAGATGGTATCATACTATCATTGGTCTGTTGTGCTGTAAGACACAGAGTACAGCTGTCATAAGGTGCAACTGAGTACATGTACAGTACATGAAATTATTTTATTTTTGTTGTATTAATAATTGTCATGACACATCATGTTACAGTAGAGATCATTGATCTTGCTCATACTCACTATATTCAAACAAACTAATACTTAAATGATCACACAAATGTAGAGACTGTGAGCTGCATCTTCTCATTGCCAGAAATAAGCGGTCACGGAGTCAATTTTTCAGGACGTATAGCTATCTGTTTGCTGAATGACCTGCTCCATCTTATCGTGAACTTTAGTGTGTTGGTCGCAAGTTGGAAGGGCTCACGGTATACTTGGTTTGGAAAAGTCTACCAGACTAAAATACTGACCAACTTCTTAAATGGTCTAATACATTATTTTGTAAAAACGGGCTACCCGCACAGCTATGCTAGTATGTTTAGCAGTAACTAGTACATACTTCTTGCTCCTATCTTTCCTACTCAAAGTTAAAGAGTTGTACTATAGACTGAGTTGATCATTTTACTACACAAGAAAAAAACTCACTATAATAGGCACTATTTTTAGCAAGAGGTGTGTGGTAGCAGTTAATGAGCGATTATGACGTCTTGTCACATATTGTAGTGTTAGTGCTTTTCCTTGCTACAGAGTGTGTTTATAGAGTGAAGCTACTGTACTAGTTTAGTAGTAATATTATGTGCTGTTTCTTTCAAGGTGACCGCTATTTGTATTAGATTTCTGGCAATGTGGTGATCTCTAGATACTTGTGCTTTCTCTAAGTAGTACCAATTCACTAAAGTGTACAGCATTGTATACCTTGCTCACTTGTCGTGTTAGCTGCAATGAGCTGGTCAGCAAGTGCACCCAGTTCAGACTGTCTGAGACACTCTATCAAGTGTTGATATGTACGAGTAGATTTATCGCCATTTGTCAGCCATTTCTGGATGATAGCCTCTGTGACACTCTCAGCACCATCTTGGGTGTGGTTCTTCTTCAGTAAAGCAACTGCTACTCCATTCTCATCTTGTAGGAGACACATACCAAATGTTGCATAGTCATGAGCAGCAATTGTTTGAACTATCTTGAGAGGTTTACCATCAGCTCCTTTCATGGTCTTCAGCTTTAGTAGTGTGAGCCTGGCACCTACATGGATATTGAAGCAATGACAACTATACATGGTACACAGTATGTATTGTACTACTGTTATCATCCAATTATAACTACACCTCCTAGACTTCCTAATTAATAGGGTTCTCCTCAGCACTCGCGTTATGTGAGTCATCATCGATACTAATTGCTATAAAGGCTTGTTTGTAGCACTAAGTTTAACATACAGCTAAACCCAAAACCCTAAAAACCTTCTCCTAACTGCGCAAAGTAGGGAGGGAACTAACTAAGGATCGTCGGGAGGGTCTTCCTAACTAAGGATCGTCGGGAGAGTCTTCCTAACTAAGGATCGTCGGGAGGGTCGTCCTAAACCGGGCCTTCGGCCCTTAGTAAGCCTAAGGATCGTCGGGAGAGTCGTCATAAACAGGCCTCAACTAAGGATGAAGCTAAAACTTAACTTTTATAAAAAAAAAAAAACACGCGTTCTGCAAGAATCGAACCCTGACCGTCTGCATCACAAGCCACCATACCAAACCGCTGTGCCACCGAACCAACTGACCGGTTGGTGCTACAAACAAGCCTTTATAGTAATTCTGTACGCGCGCGCACAACGCGGGTGCTGAGGAGAACCCTATTAATTAGGAAGTCTCCGCTTAACCCTTTAACCCCTAATGTCGCCTTTTGGCGACATACATACTTCAGACACCATAACTTTTTCAAAAAGTGTTAAAATATCCCAAAATTAAGCCAAATTGAAGAATACAAATAACCGCAAAAAATTGACCGGTTTTCGGCGCGCCCCCTGCGCTAAACGTTATGGCGACGGCATTTCTATGGCTTCAGTGCAAAATTCACAACGTTTTAGGAAAAACAAAATGGTTGCCAAGAAAATTGGGACATTTTATGGCTTCAGGGTGCTCGGAAACACATTTTTGGACATTCTCTATGATCTGGGCTACATTTTGCACTCACCAAAACCACTGCTATTTGTGTGTACTTTTCAGCAGCCAGCCCCAAAGTACTAACTTTGAGCAAAATTTGACGAGGTCGTTGCACTTTATCGGCTTCACTTTCGAAGTGGGAGGGGCATATTGACCGACTTGAGTGTGGGCAATTGCGGCTACTCACTGGGGTAAAAGGACGCAAATTTGAGACCAGTAGCTCAAAAGACACACGAGATATTCACGAGAGAAGTGGTCAGCATTTACGAGGTTAAAATTTCAGCTGGATAATTTAGTAATTAAAGGGTTAACGAGACTCAATAATTATTAGGGAGGCACGGTAGTGAATCCCTATGTAGGGATGAACGAGAAAACAAGCCGTACAATGTATTAGCGTTCAAACGCTGATATTTCGCCTGGTGTTGAATTTTATACGTCTTTAGACACTTAGATCTGCTCTCTGGCGTTTCCCCATCTTACAGTAGCAAGGAGATTGCTCGAAATTGTTACTAAAGTGACGAACCTGGAAACGGTGAAAATCGAGTTTCGTCATCTTCGTTTTCTTCTTTCTTTCTTTCTTCCACTCGCCTAGCGCCTTTACGCGAGCAGTGCCGAGACCAAAACATCCACGAACAGTCGTGAAATTCTCCTGGCATGTGCCTTTTGAGCTTTGTTTTTAGCGTAACGGCGATCTAAGTTCCGCGATTTCTCGATCGTGATCCATTGTCAGCTTAGTGTTAGACGCCATTATTGTGATTGCGCAATACGCACGTGACCAAGCAATGGGTAGCGCACGTGACCAAGCAGCTAAAGTATCGCTGCGCCGTGTGGATCGGAGAACACACACCCGGCATTTGTCTGGAGTCTTCGAAGAACGGTAAGCTCGTGTAGGATCGCCATTCTGCACTTTCCAGATAATTATAACCGACGTATAGGTCTACAAACAAGTGTGGGCGGGGCTCGTATGCACTGCATGCATGCATGCATGCGTAGGCGAATAGGTAGACCTGATACGTACAGCTTAACAATTTTAGCTACAAGTTTAAGAAAAGCCATCAACAACAGGAATACTAAACTAATGGTGGAAACAAAGACTTCTCCGTACATGCATGATATTGAACTGCACTTCACTAAAAAGAAAAAAGGACACAAGCAAGAAATTAAAAAGATTTCTATCGAAATCAAAAGGATGTAGTGATGAAGAAATCTACCACTGGTTCACAATGTAAACTAACAAGGAACAAGCATAGAATGGTAACACGATTGACTTGCTAACAGACCATAGATCCCTACATCAGTGGCTGTACATAAGATCAATATTTTGTCACAAGCTGAATTCTATTCAAAGTGTCAGTCAACAGTAAATAGCTTAACTAGCTATAGTCTGGCCACAGCAGCCACTGATGTAGGGATCTATGGTCTGTTAGCATGTCAATCGTGTTATCTATGCTTGTTCCTTGTTAGTTTACATTGTGAACCAGTGGTAGATTTCTTCATCACTACATCCTTTTGATTTCGATAGAAATCTTTTTAATTTCTTTTACAAAGGGGACGGGCTGTCAGACTATCTGGAGAATAGACTATGGTCTAGGGGTGTACTGGATAGTCTCTACAACTGCGCCATGCATGCCGTCGAAGCAGCCGGGCTCTTTTTAAAAATTCAGTCTGGTAGTGTTACGTGTAGACCTACTACTCACCGATAATCGGGCCAGGGTTCGTTTCAATGTCTCCAGAGATGATCAGAGACTGAGAGATGATCACTAGAATCACCAGTACAAGTCTGACTAGAGTATCTTGTAACAGATGAAGACTACGAGAGAATGAGGAGACGAGAAAAGACGTACGAGTACGTATACGTACTAAGAAAGACCAGGAGAACGAGAGGAGAGATTGCTGGGGCAAGGCTAAGCATTCTTTTGAAGATTTTTCAGGAGAAGAGGTTGGAGTAGCATGAGACTCAGTTGAACTTGCGAGCGGTTCTTCTTGAGTGCTGCTACGGAATTTATACGTGTTCAACACCCGCGGAAAAGGACATGACAGAGAGGATAGGGAACCAGAGTAGCACTTGCTGCTAGAGAGCCCTATTGTAGCTCGCCACAGCTCCACAGAGATCATAGCTAGCTAGCGCAGCACACGAGCCACGCCCTATAGCCCCAGTTTGAATTAATGACATTCATGACTTATATTTTGACTGCCACTTCCTCTGTCACTGTCTTTAGCAATATTAAATAATGTACAGTAGTTGATCACCAACCTTAGGTTTTACTGGTGAAGAGTTGATATCGACAGGAACAGCAACTAATCTCTTTGCTTCAGAGAGATCAGGATGACGGCACTCCATCACAGTTTTAATGAAGGATTCCTACAGTATTTGAGGCTAATTCAGACATGCCTAAAATTTAAATTGTGCATGTACCTAATGAATCTTATAAGCATTTGGGGCAATTTTTCCATGCTCGACAATAACTGTCCTCTTTGTTGTAAGCTAGTGCATTACGAAATGAAGACACCATGCACGAAAAATAATATAATGTGCTGTCTCTAGGCATTTAGAGCTTACACAGTATTGCGCTGGACCTGGTCTTCGACATGATTCCTCAGCGAGAGCACTGTCAACAACTCAGCGTACTATGACTATGACGTTATGAGGCGACGATTAAAGTATACAAGCCATGACTATAGGTAATTTTATTCAGCATATTTAATGTAATACTATCTGCACCAATCACACTATAAAACTATAAGAGACTAAAGCTATTACAGACAATCACAGTATACTAACTACTAATTGTCACTTTTTGAGGCTGAAGTTCAGATGCACTCGTACTCTCCTCCATACTCTTCTTCGTTGCTCACTTCAACATTAAGTTCTTCATACATTTCAGGATCATCACGATCAGTGTACCCATAGGAAGGGTTGTCCCACAGCTTTGCTTGTGGAACTTTTGGTGGAGCCTTGGGCGGAGCAGCTTGTTTCTTCTTTGGTTTTAGAGGTGGTGGAGGACAAGAAGTTGGTGGTTCAGGAACTGGTGTGGTTTGAGGAGCTTTTGATAGCGTCACAGCTTGAGCACTGGAACAGTAGCGAGCCTCAGTACTGGTATTCAGGTTGTATTGCTTTCTTTGACAACACTTAAAAATTATCCTGTTCACAAGAAAGACACTTTCATTGACTTCTCATAACCTATACAAACTCACGGTTGAAGCAATGACAACTAGACATGGTACACATAGTATGTATTGTACTCAGTACTGTTATCATCCTATCTAACCATACATGCATGCACCATGCCAGTCTGGTAACAACGCCCAGGCTTCGAATTACAAAGGGGATGGGCTGTCAGACTATCTGGAGTCAGTTTGGTTTAGGGGGTCACGGTACTGGATAGCCTCTACAACTGCCGTCGAAGAAGGCTCTTTTATAAAATTCAGTCTGGCTGTTGAGTGTAGACTTATACTACTCACCGATAATTGGGCCAGGGTTCGTTTCAATGCGGTCTCCAGAGATGATCAGAGACTGAGAGATGATCACTAGTATCACCAGTACGAGTCTGACTAGAGTATTAGGGAGACACGGTAGTGTCTCCCTATGTAGGGTTGAACGAGAAAACAAGATGGCGGCTACATACAATGTATTAGCGTTCAAACGCTGATGTTTCGCCTGGTGATCAATTTTATACGTCCAAAGACACTTAAATCTGCTATCTGGCGTTGCCCCATCTTACAGTAGCAAGGAGATTGCTCGAGATTGTTGCTAAAGTGACGAACCTGGAAACGGTGAAAATCGAGTTTCGTCATCTTCGTTTTCTTCTTTCTTCTTTCTTTCTTTCTTTCTTTCTTTCTTTCTTTCTTTCTTTCTTTCTTTCTTTCTTTCTTTCTTTCTTTCTTTCTTTCTTTCTTTCTTTCTTTCTTTCTTTCTTTCTTTCTTTCTTTCTTTCTTTCTTTCTTTCTTTCTTTCTTTCTTTCTTTCTTTCTTTCTTTCTTTTCTTTCTTTCTTTCTTTCTTTCTTTCTTTCTTTC
>OZ024783.1:2519070-2655358 GCA_964017065.1 Haliclona indistincta | reverse complement strand
GAAGAGCTGCGCTATTCACGACGAAGCGAAGAAGGCGCTCAAGGTAAGTGTTTTCGTAATCATTAATGTGTAAGCTATCCAGCAAGCAAGTTTTGCATCTTAACTCCCGCAGGTTCGTGAGTTCTCTAACCTAACGTTGGGGCTGGTCGCAAAAACAAGTTTTCGCACCGCACTTTTGTAGTAACGCTGACTGGGTGCCGAGATGTTGGTCAAAGGTACGTATACATTAGGACAGTTCACTTATCCATTATGAGCTCTTAACTACCAGCACTTACAGAGATCTCCAACTAAACGTGTTCTGCTACATGCCTCTAAAGAGCGCCATGTTGTTTCATGTGTGTGTCACGTGACAAGAAACCATATAGTTCATCACATTCAGTAAGGATAGAGGATCATAATGGTACCTGCAACATGATCATAGGACACTTGGTTCCTGAGATATGAAACAAAATGTCAAAAACACATTTTTCTACTCTCTTCGTGTGTTCCACTGTAGACCCCAGCAACTACCACAAGTTTGTTGAAGCACTAGAGAAGGACAGTTCAATGCAGCACCTCTGTGGCAAGCTGAGGTCCACATGTGGTGAGTGTGATAATGTGTGTCTTAGTACATCCACTGACCAGTGTATGGTGTTCTGATGTAGCTCAACTCAAGTCACTGCACACTCCTCAACTGGTGTCGTCCCTACCACCAAACACATCAGCAGGTGAGTAGAGAAATTGTGTATGGTGGAATAACATGTGACAGTGTCTTACAGCACAACAGACCAATGATAGTATGATACCATCCTCCATCACCTCTTCATCTCATTCAAGCACAACAGGTATAATGACATACTCGGTCACTAATGACCAGTGGATGATGTGTTTCCTCTCCTCAGCTATCACCAGAAAACAGTACAAACAGTTCTTAAAGAAATGTTACCGACAGCCACTCCCTGATGATGATAAGCTACTCACTACTGCCAGCAAGCACTACATTGAGCTAGCTGTCATCAGCAAGAAGGGTATCACCAAGAAGCAAGCAGATGAGTTTACTAGAAAAAGTCTCCACGGTTTAACGGAAGAGATCTTGCGTGAGAAAGCTCCGATAGCACTAGATCATATACTAAAGCCCAGAGAGGATGGTAGACCAGTACGTTGTGTCCTGGTGGAGGGTGCACCATGCAGGTATCGGCAAGAGCACACTGTCATGGGAGGTGTGTCACAAGTGGGAGGAGTTAGAGAGTGTGAAGCAGTACGACTTAGTGGTGCTAGTTCGCTTGAGAGAGAAGAAGGCTCAAGAGGCACGCTGCCTTGAGGACCTGCTGCCGTGTGATGCTACCACTAACATGAAGGAACTCTTGGCTGCAATAGGAGAAGGAGATGGCATGCTTATCGTGTGCGATGGGTTTGATGAGCTTCCTCGTGAGCAGCGACAGGAGGGCTCAGTCTACATAGATCTACTCAAGGGTAGGCTCCTGGCAGAGGCTACTATTATTGTCACCAGTCGTCCTTCAGTAAGTGCTAAGCTCTGGAGTCTCTGCCAGCATAACATAGACAGGCACCTCGAGGTGATAGGCTTCTCTAAAGAGGATATCAAGCGGTTTGCTGAGAGCGTGTTTAGTGGGGATATCCTGGCAGGGTTCTTGTCTTACATCACCAGTAATCCTCCCATATATGGTATGATGTATATCCCTCTCAATGCCGTCTTTGTAGCCCTGATATACCAGGACAGCTATGACACAGATACTCCCTTCCCTTCAACCTTGACACAGCTCTTTGACTCTCTCACTCGTGGTCTCATTCGCAGGCATCTTGTGTCCACACGTCAGGTTCCTAGTGAGTATTGCATGCCTCCTTCCCTCCAGTGTACAGAGGACATTAGCAAGCTTCCTCCTATAGTGGCTCAGCAGCTTCTTCAGCTAGCCAAGGCGGCCTACGAGAGTTTGTGCAAAAAAATGTTCGTGTTTACTGACCTTGGTGAGGACTTTGAGCATCTTGGGACAATGAAAAAGACGACAAGTGTGAATGTGTGTTCAGGTCCAGGGTGCTCCTACTCCTTCCTCCATCTCACTCTTCAAGAATACTTGATTGCGCTCCATATTGCTATTGTGAATCCTAGTGGCTTTGAACTGGTAGAATGGCTAAAGGAAGGTAGTGTTGTTTTGAGGTTTCTGGCAGGAATGTACAGACATGATGATTATCATAGTCACCCTGTATGCCAGGAGTTGTTAAAAAAATTGCAACTTCCCTTTAGGTGTCTACAGTTGGTCCATTGTGCATATGAGTGTCCTAGCATTATGGATAGTGTGAAGGTGGACTATAGTGATTTTGATACAATAGATGTTGAACCAGCAGTTGGTTTTGACTGGTATGCCACAGGATACTGCATCAGCCACTATGATGAAAGATGGGGTCTTGTAATGACAAATGAGTTGGATGAAAATATTGATCTCCTGGTGAAGGGTCTTAGGTCCTCATCTATTGCTAAAGGGAGAATTTGGTCGTTAGGCGTGTATGGATTATCATCCCTTTCTGTAATTATTGCATTAAGAGCCGAGTTTTCCCGACTTAAGACACTTGGATTATTTGGAGTTAACATTAATCATGATGATCTGGTCATCTTACAGCAGCTGATAGCACCAGGGAGTGAACTAAAATCTATAATTTGTTTTGACATTGAACCACAAATTAGTAGTTTATTGATCTCAACATTATTTCAACTCTCTTCATTGCAAGAACTTCGCTTGAGCACCACTGCTGATGACACTATCATTGAAACTCAGCTTCTTCCACATGGTAACACAAACCTCAAGAAACTTAGCATTACCCGTAACCTTCTTCACCCGCTAGCTGCATTGATCGTGAATATCACTTCACTGACCTACCTGGAGATTAATCATCCACTAGCCAGTGATCTACCCGTTCTCACTAAGATTGTACAGTCACACCACACACTAGAAGTACTACATATTTACAAGATTCAAAATTGTACTGACTCTACTAACCTGCTCCAACTGATCGAGGCTGCTGATAGTAACGAACATGTAGTAACATTAGAACTTTATGTATTAGACTATAGCAGGCTACCACCACACATCCACGAACAATATAAGCATCTGTTAAAACCATGCATATCCACTATTGAACTGAATGATGAATGATGATGAATATGTGCATGCACAATATGATTTTTTCTTTCAGTGTGTAGTAGCAGTTTACTGTACGTTATTATACAACATCTTTTGGTTGCTTCGAATATTATGTCACTAGAAGAATTACTGTACTATTAATTAATAGTTTTGAATTATTTACCTCAACTACAGTGTATATTGTTTTTCTTTTGTCACTCCTGTTTAGTGCAGTCATGTAACTGTGTTCTATTGTTTGATTTGAATAGTATTCTTGCACATGAACATGTTTCTATCTCATGTACAGTAAATTAGATAATGATAGTAGCACAGCACTACAGTAACTACCTGGAAACAGTACTACACTGAACAATTCTATCTTTATAATTCTATAAGAATCTGTTAAAACCTTGTAATTAATGATAATACATGTGCTTATGTGTTCATTATGATTTCAGTCTTTTTATATAACAGTTCAATGTTTTGAATAATTTTTGAACTACTTTGTCTTTTTTCATGTACATGTGTAGAACGGATCATTTCTTAACATTATTTTTTGTCACTCCTGTTTTGTAATTGTTAGCTTCTTTGTGCAGAGTTTGAATATGTCTAATTTTTAAAATCATGTTACTATCTCACGTGCAATACATTAGATAGTGATGATGGGTAGTATACTGCCTGGAGGAGGAGTACTGGAAGATGATACATGACTTGGAATGGATTGCAACAGCTTTGAGTTCAGCATGTTCTTAGCTTGACCTAGCTTGCTAATTCATGACGTTTAATTTCATCCTAGCTAGTAGAACTAGGCACCAAAGGTGCTGATGCCTCGGTGGAATTCCATAGTACACAGCAGGACTAGCTACAGTAAACTCCATACAAGCAATAGCACAATTCCTGTACAGTAACTATCCACCATTCCACAAACACAGCAACTGCAGATGCATCTATACAGGATTTCTGTACAGCAAGTACAGCAATCACAATGGCAATGCAGTATAATAGTTATGCAATCAGAAGCCAATCAGTGCTGACCACTAATTCAACTGGGCGTGTCTATAAAGTTCAATTCGAGTGCAGAGCACGGCGCACACTCGCAGCACTACACGAGCGAGATAGCGTCCATAGCTTGCTTACACAATTTCTTGCTGCTATCCTGTGACTTATCAGCATCTAGGCAGTCAACTGTGGATAGTTTGTCTACGGAGAACTCTAGATCATCAGCAACTACTGTAGCTCAAGCCGGCGAGCACAAGCTCGAGCTGTAGGCCTTCGAGAGAATTTCGCTGGACCTACCAAGCTGTTTTGTAGTACAAACGAACTCACTAGCTGTAAGGCAGTCAGCTGTAAACTGTTTTGTCTTTAGATGAGTCCAGATAGTCGGGAACAGCCATCGAGGTAAGCATCTCACGAACGGAGCTTTAGAACCAACAATTTATCAATACAGTTCCGAGCAAATAGCGATTTCTACCTGTGTTGCTGATATCAGCGCTTAGTTTTTAGCGACCGATGCGCTATGCCGGCAACGGACAGAAAAATAGCACCATAGGTGCTGATGCCTCGGTTGATTGACATTATATCACAAACACAACTATCCACCATTCCACAAACACAGCAACTGCAGATGCATGCATACAGGATTTCTGTACAGCAGTCACAATGCAGTGCTTTAGTTATGCAATCAGAAGCCAATCATGCAGTGCTGACCACAATTCAACTGGGCGTGTCTACAATGTTCATTACAGCACACGCATACCACGAGCGAGATAGCTTCCATAGCTTGCTTACACGATTTCTCTGGACCTGCGCTGCTATCCTGTAGTAAAATTCTAACCTATCAGCTTCTAGGCAGTCAAGTGTGGACAGCTTTGCCTTTGGAGAAGTCCAGATCACCAGCAACGGTAAACAAACTAAGCAAACCGCGCCATAACTCTAGAACAAAGCTTTGCATCGAACTTTCGCTAATACACAACCGAGATAATGTCGAGTTATACCTGCATTGCAAGTTTCAGAGCTCACCGTTCAGCGTGCGCCGCAAAAATGGTGTAACAGACAGACAGACAGAATGACAGACAACGCGATTACAGTATGCCTCGTGGCTCCGCCCACCGAGGCATAATGACACACACACACACACACAACACGACTACTGTATGCCTCGTGGCTCCGCCCACCGAGGCATAATGACTTTCTGATCCACTTTGTTTCAAATGATTAATGGTTCAAGTCAGTTCATTGCAAATCAGATTCAGATCTGTATGGTGCTTTATCTTGATTGATATAGTGCAGTCATGCAATGCACAGTGACGTGATGATGGATAGACAGACTTTACTGTCTGAGGTGGGTGGGACATGCAGTACAGCTGAAAAACAACACAGTGCGGCAAGCCAAGATGTAAGAAAATTTAAAATTTCCCGCTTTATTGTCTGGAGGTGTGGCACCAGTTTTGGCGATTGTGATAATAGCATTATTATAATTATTACTGCGAGTAATTATAACTTATCATAATTATTTCACTTTAATAATTAATTTCTTGGACCATTAGGTTAATTCCAAAGTGTCATCGTCCAAAGAAGGTCGGCTGCCCACTACCATTGCAGCACTGATGCTGTAGCTGTCTTGATAGCTATGAGTGGTCCCTAATTAACTTGAACCAAATACACAACAGCATTATGACATTGATTGCAACGCTAATCCTGCCTATGAACAAGTAGTTACGAATTTTAAAAACATGCAATAATAATAAATAATTTATACCACATTTGTCTCAAACAACTTTTCGTGTTAGTGTAGCTGTACACATAGAATGTTGACAGTTATCAGTACTCATTACCCAGTCTGTTCAACTTTTCAATGTATGAATGTTATAGATTTATTTATGATTGTAAGATGATTGTACATTTCACTAGCTGAAATAAACATAATGCTTGCTGACAATTATAATAGGGGAATGCTTTTTCAACTTAGTACTGCTTTCTGAAAAATTGCTGTTCCTTCTGCTACAGGAAGTGAATTGTGCATTGGTCCAATATTTGACGTTCACAACAGATGCCGGTGAATTGAAAATTTGAAAATTGGGTGGACCAACAGTACTCAGACCACGGATGCTTATGATCTGTGAAATAGTTTAAAAGCATGCTAGCTAGCTCATTCTTATGACAATGCATCTATGTATGTATGCATGTCAATAGCTACTCACTTAAGTAAATCAAGATAAGAACCGCCAAGATCTTCATCAGAGTAGCAGTCTTGCCCTTGTGGAAATCTTATATTGACCTAAAAGTAGACAAAATAATTATAAACAGTAAGACAGATAGCATGATCCGAGCAAGAGATCTTTAGTGCAAAATAGCTCTTAACGAACGATCAGTTCTATAGCAAGCTACAACCTGTGAATATAATCCTAGATATGATTATGAACCACAGAGCTATGAGTATCGTGTGCTGACATGCCCCTGACATTGCCTACACAACACATTGAACACACAATAATCGTACCACTGGTAACTCAAACGAAGTATCCTGTTCTGCTGATTGTTGAGTTTCAGCCTGCTCATTGTCTGTGGGCTAGAGTTGAAAATGTAGATGAAGAATGACCTCATGGTAACCACAACCCACGCAATTTATCAACGAGACCGACCACGCGATATGGCTGACCTGCTTCGCGGAACAGTGCTGACATCTTTTGACAAATTTCAGCACATCTCTGCGTAGAGTAGCCCAATGGAAGTTGGATTTGGCTACTTGAAGCGTGTCCTGTTGACTGAGATGACCTAAAATAACAGCACAACAGCAAACAGTATCACCATGACTGATGACAGCACGCATGCAGGTACCTTCATGGGCACGTTTGCAATACTCTTCTATATGAGCCTTGCTCCTCGGCACTAGGAGCCTGTTGTAGTATAGGTCTCCATTTTGCACTCTGTACTTTTTGGCCCTTTTCCGAATGTCTTTCTTCTCCCCACTGCTTGCTCCGTCTGGGTATTTCGTTTCACTGGCCAAAAACTGAAAGATCTTTTCGTAAGACGACATAATTCAGTAAGGCTCTTCTAGAACTCGTTTTGGAACAATAATAATAATTATTTATTAATATACAGCGATTTCGAAGATCTTGAGGCAAAAGCGGAAGTGTGACGTTGGCCAATCAAACGCGCGTGAATGGGATACACGTGACTGATCGACATATACAACTGCAGTGTTAGGAACAATACACCATATCTGCATGAATAGTACAAACAGACTTGTAATAGTGGCGCGGTTCACCACTGGTAAACCGCCACAAAACCTAATTGCCGCCTGCATACCTGTTTTTTGTTTTTGAATAGCTCGATAACGAAACCGACTTACTGACCTTAACGTAACTTCAACCAGATCTTGAGGCATCCATTAGAAGATGACTAACCATCTGCAGATGAGAATTGCTCCTCAGTTTAATGTTCGAATAATTATAGCTCTAAAATTAATAATCAAAATTGTACAAGCTGTCAACAATTATTTACAGAAATAGTATCACGATTTGGAACGACGCATATAAACAGCCATGACAGGTTAGTCATGAACTAAGGAATCCTGTTGCTCGTTGGCTACTACCGCGCGCGGCGTTTTCTTGGTCCTCTCAATGTCCGCCATACATTTCCCAGCGTTAATTTACGGGGAAATATACGGTCAATTATTGACCGTATATTCCGGCAATGCGAAGCCCACTAATGGCAGGAACTCTCAATTCTGGGGTATATATAGGAGTTGACCTATGTACTTTCAGAGTGCTACCAGAGTCGTGGGTTCACACCCTTCGCAAGAAGGAGCGACTGGGATCTGTGTGAATTCCTCCCCAATAATGACTATGAAAGCAGCTGTCAGCACACAGCTGCTGGAGTTGTTGGCTCTAGATAGCACTCTGGCCGGAGGCCGGTAGTCCCGGGGTCTTCAGAGAGGTGGTGGGTGCTGCTATCCATCGATCTGTTAAGGCTGTTTTTATTGATAATTTTTATAGAATTTTTGTCCTACGATAGAAGCATTCCAAAAATGTCATTAATGTCAAATGTCATTGGCACTCTGCCTGTTATTTTCAAATAAGTAAAAAAAACACCGAGTAAGTTAAATTGGTAAATAGTTCCTTTAGTCATACAGTACACAGTGGACATGCAACGAGCCCGTATACGCCGATTTGGAGTGATGCAGTGTGTGCTACGGATGTAACGGACGTGTCCAAGGATTATAAATGGCTGCTCGCACAAAAACAGCTGAAAACATTGCAGGAAATACTTAGACAACGATGAAAGCAACTTCAACCATTGGTTTTTTCTTGTAATAGAGCTATGCTGGAAGCAACGTATCTATGTGAAAAATCATTGTTTACAAGCTCCATAGCTCGACTAGTGTGATGTGCTAAAGACAAGATACTGAACGTTGTGATCGTTTTGTGAATACAACCTTAGTTTCTCGCAGTAGAATGAAGACAGTAGCATTCAGTAGTGCCGTTCATGGAGTTCTGAAGTCGTCAGTGTGGTAGATATTTTCTAACACAAACAAACTGCTACACGAAGGAAAAATTCGCTGCTTGGCAGCAGTTGTGCACAGAGTGTAACTCCTTGATAATAGTTTCTCGCAATGCTACCTACTGCACTGGCTTTGTAGCATAAGCCAGTGCTGTACTGAATAATCTAACACAAAGTATAGCCGTGCGTATCAAGAGAAAAGAGAGCCAAAACGGCAGAAACCGAGATCCAGCTATAAGTCTTAACAACAGAAGTCTTTTGCAGTACCACGATTTTCTCTACTAATTGATGAACACGTTTACTGCTTTATAAAAGCTTTCTTGTCTCTTCAGAACAGTAAAAACAGCTTTACAACTGTCAGCTACTCAACTAAGACCCGTTTCAGTCTGCAGTGTTATAGCGTAACACCGTGGATCCCTCCGTATACCAGGTCGCTGCATATCCACCGTGTATACTGTATTATCTATGCTTTAGTGAATGAGGTGATTTATCATTATAATTTATCACGTACGAGTATATCACATTAATTTTATGGTTTTGTATTACAATGCAATGCACAGAGATGATAGAAAGACAGAGGTGGGTGGGACCATAGATAATACAGTACACAGTGGATATGCAACGACCTGGTATACGGAGGGATCCACGGAGTTACGCTGTAACACTGACTGAAACGGGTCTTAGTTGAGTAGCTGAAAGTTATAAAGCTGTATTTACTGTTCTGAAGAGACAAGGAAGCTATTATAAAGCTGTAAACGTGTTCATCAATTGGTAGAGAAGATCCTGGTACTGCAAAAGACTTCTGTTGTTATAGCTGGACCTCGGTTTCTGCCGTTTTGGCTCTCTTTTCTTGATACGGCTACTTTGTGTTAGATTACTACAGCACTGGCTTATGCTACAAAGCCTTTTTACATACCTACTGGTAGCTCATAGTGTTGTGCATTGTGAGAAACTATTATCAAGGAGTTACACTCTGTGCACAACTGCTGAGACGCTGCCAAGCAGCAAATTTTCCTTCGAGTAGCAGTTTGTTTGTGTTAGATTATCTACCACACTGACGGCTTTAGAACTCCATGAACAGCACTACTGAATGCTACTGTCTTCATCCTACTGTGAGAAACTAAGGTTGTATGCACAAAACGGTCACAACGTTCAGTATCTTGTCTTTAGCACATCACACTAGTCGAGCTATGGAGCTTGAAAAGTATGATTTTTCACATAGATACGTTGCTTCCAGTGTTAGAAGTGAACGGAATGGTTCTATTACAAGATAAACCAATGGTTGAAGTTGCTTTCGTCGTTGTCTACATATTTCCTGCAATGTTTTCAGCTGTTTTTGTGCACTGTAAGGCGAGCAGCCATTTATAATCCTCGGACACGTCCGTTACACCCGTTGCACACACTGCATCACTCCAAATCGGCGTATACGGGCTCGTTGCATATCCACTGTGTACTGTATTATCTATGGTGGGACATTCAGTACAGCTGAAAGAAAAAAGTGAATATTATGCCACGCGGTAGACGTGGCATATTTAGGGTTGAGCGGAAAACAAGATGGCGGCTACACTTAGGCTAAACGCAATAATTCACGTATATCTTGGCTGTTGACGACATCAGGGGTATTTTAACTACCTAGGGGTTATCCTAAGAGGCAAGCGCTTGCAATAAGTCTACTAATACAGGCTATAAGGCCAGTTGCTATGGGCATGAAGATGGCGTCTCGCATGGAGGCACCGTAAGTACGGCACTGCCATATCTTCGCCGTACGGGCGTCAAGCTAATCTAACGTTCTGAAGCTCTTTGCACGATTTGTGCGATTACAAAGAGACCTTCAGAAGTAAAAGAAACCAGGTCTAAGGTGGTAAACCAGAGTTCACGTGGTCACCCGTTTGTTCATCTTCTTTCTTCTTCTTCTTCTTCTTCTTCTTCTTCTTCTTCTCCTTCTCCTTCTCCTTCTCCTTTTCCTTCTCCTTCTTCTCTCTCTCTCTCTCTCTCTCTCTCTCTCTCTCTCTCTCTCTCTCTCTCTCTCTCTCTCTCTCTCTCTCTCTCTCTCTCTCCAGACGGAAGATAGCTCTCATCTGGGAGGTTGTGTTGTTGGCTTGTAATGCACTGTCTTACAACGAAGAAACTAGTCTCATTGTCAAGCATGGAAAAATTATTGTACAAAAATTGCTAAAATTTATCAGGTCGCCCATCAAAATTGATATCCTGTTTAAAATTTTACCAATTTTTGTTCTTACAGGACTCCTTCGTGTAACAATATAATGGAGTGTTATCGTCCTGACCTTTCTGTAGCCGATGATGACCTTCCCACAGAGGTCATTGCTCCGGAGGTCGAACTGGTTGAAGCAGAGGAACTGTTCACTGCTCCAACTGAGACAAAGATAGCACCATCCTCACCCGTGAAGAGAAAATCAAAGGTTGATAACTTCATGCCTCATGTGTAAGGTAATGAGTGAGTTTGGTTCTGCAGCGACTACAAAATCTGATGGATCGTAGGGAAGAAGCAGAAGAGGAGAAGATGGAGGTCGAGCAAGATGAGCTTGTGAACAACAGAGACCAACTGGTTAGTAACTCACTCACTCACTCACTCTCTCACTCACTCCCTCACTCACTGGCACCTCTCTCTCTATCCTCCTCAGCTCTGGTTTGATGCTGCTGTGCAGTTGTTGGACAATCTCTGTCAAAACGAAAACTCACCTCCTTTCCTGAAACCAGTGGACACAGAAACATGTCCAGTGAGTAAATAGAGTCATCACTCAGCCACTCACTTTCGAATTCTCTCTCTCTCTCCCTCCCTCTCTTTCACTTTCTCTCTCTCAGGACTATCCATTGGTTGTTTGTTGTCCGATGGATCTTAGTCTAGTTCGTCAGAAGCTCTCTGAGGGTCACTATCGAGTGCCAAGAGAGCTCATTGATGATGTTAGACTGATCTTTACTAACGCTAAAGAGTACAATCAACACAAATCGCAGGTTTGCATACTCTTGTACATCCCTGTATTCTCTTGTACATCCTGTTATTCTCTTGTACATCCCAGTGTACTATTGCACATCTCAGTATACTGTTGCACATCTCAGTATACTGTTGCACATCTCAGTATACTCTTTCACATGTATCTCAGTATACTCTTGCACATCCCAGTATACCCTTGTACATCCCTGTATTCTCTTGTACATCCCTGTATTCTCTTGTACATCCCAGTGTACTATTGCACATCATCTCAGTATACTCTTTTATATTCCAGTATACTATTTCATGTCTCAGTATACTCTTGTACATCCCAGTATACTCTTGCATATCTCAGTATAGTACTTTAGAAAATGCCCACAGAAATTAGAACCAATTGCACTTGCACAATGTGTGATAAAATTTTACATACTAATAATCGTTAACTTACATGTATAATTTGGTGTTTCCTCCTCACAGGTCTACAAGATGGCTAAGTCTCTTCAAGCGTTGTTCGAGATCAAGGTACTGGAGTTCCTGAAATCATGTCAATCTGAGGACAGCAGACCAGTCTATGGCACCAGACGAATTCGAACCCTCGGTATTCTAGCGGAATCCACTCCACAGATCCCATCTAGACTAAGATCATCTTCTCGCAGCACTGCAGACATAATGAGCAGTTTGATAATGAACGGACTATCAACCTCGACTGAAGAACTCTCCTCGAACGATGAATCTGAGAGCAGAGACGAACTGTCCATTGAGGAGGAGGAGGTGGGCGTGGTCAGAAGACGTGTGACCACTAGGAGTAGATCACAGCAGAAGAGACGATATGATGATCAGGAAGGGGGCGGGGCAGGGTAGTGACTAGGTCAGCGTCAAAGAGACTCAGACGATTGAGCATGTCAGATGATGAGGAAGATGATTAGTTAGAGGATGAAGAAGATGAGGTTATTCCACGAGTATCACACATTGTCACTACACGAACTGGTAGAACAGTCAAACCAACCATCAAATATTAATAATACTTCATTTTGTGGTTATTATTTTAAAATGAAATCTAAAACATTACCAATTGTTTACATTTGGTGTAGTATTATTCATTGGCTGCATACTATGATGCTGTCATGTCATTGTTTAGATGCCATGCCTTCTGCAAGGTAAGCCAGCTAGTGACAAGGGGAACCAACTCATCGCCATGGCAATGCAGCTACACAGCAAGGCTTCCAAAACCCACTATATTATGCATTCTCACAATAGACACTAACACCAATGCACTGTTTGGTATTGAGTAAAATATTCTGTACTATCACATATTGTGTGAAATTCTATCAACAGGTCAAATGCACTAGATAATCAGATTCATTGCTCGTTGAAAGGTGTGGCTCGTTTTGTTGACAGTTATGGCGTCTTGTGCAGATCAGGTAAGACTGTTTCTTTAGCTGAATCAGTCCATAGCTGTATTGTTGTATGTAGTATAATAATTAATACTTGTCTGTAACCTTCGTCTGCTGTTCAGGAGACCGAGAGCGCTGAGTACCGCTCGTTCCAGGGGCATTATGCTGACCTGTTAGAAAACATCAGGAGCCCCGCCCCACTGGCAGCGAGACTGTACTCTGCTGGTCTACTGTCACGTCACACAAGAGACAAGATTAATGAGCTAACACTGAGAGAACAGAAAGTGACAGAGCTACTAGTTGCAACAGAAACAACAATCCGACTAGACCCCAGCAACTACCACAATTTTATGGAAGCACTAGAGAAGGACAGTTCAATGCAGCACCTCTGTGGCAAGCTGAGGTCCACATGTGGTGAGTATGATAATGACTGTGTGTCTGAGTACATCCACTGACCAGTGCATGGTGTTCTGATGTAGCTCAACTCAAGTCACTGCACACTCCTCAACTGGTGTCGTCCCTACCACCAAACACATCAGCTGGTGAGTATACTAGAGAATGTGTGTATGGTGGAATAACATGTGACAATGTCTTACAGCACAACAGACCAATGATAGTATAATACCATCCTCCATCACCTCTTCATCTCATTCAAGCACAACAGGTATAATGAAGCACCAAAGGTGCAGATGCCTCGGTGCAGTACATGTAGCATGTATGGCATTCAATTAGCAGATGCATAATTATGACAGCACGTATATATGCATGCAGTAGATCCACGGAAGGATCAAAACAGTGTCATGAAAGCATGCAATGTAAGCTGCAGTAGAAACAAGTTAAAGTATACTGCAACAAGACTACTGCACTCATTGCTGTGAGAATACTGCTACAAATATCAACAAACACAACTATCCACCATTCTACAAACACAGCAACTGCAGATGCATGTATACAGGATTTCTGTACAGTAGTGCTTTAGTTATGCAATCAGAAGCCAATCAGTGCTGACCACAATTTAACTAGGCGTGTCTACAGTGTTTGGCACAGACCACGAGCGAGTAGCTTCCATAGCTTGCTTACACAATTTCTCTGGACCTGCGCTGCTATCCTGTAGTAAAATTCTAACCTATCAGGTTCTAGGCAGTCAACTGTGGACAGCCTTGCCTTCGGAGAAGTCCAGATCGCCAGAAACGGCAAACTAAGTAAGCAAATCACGCCATAACTCTAGAACAAAGCTTTGTATCGAAATTTCGCTAGTTCACATCCGAGATAATATCGATTTCTACCTGCATTGTAAGTTTCAGAGCTTACCTTTCAGCGTGCGCCGCAAAAATGATGTAACAGACAGACAGACAACGCGATTACAGTATGCCTCGTGGCTCCGCCCACCGAGGCATAATGACATACTCAGTCACTAATGACCAGTGGATGATGTGTTTCCTCTCCTCAGCTATCACCAGGAAGCAGTACAACCAGTTCCTAAAGGACTGTTACCGACAGCCACTCCCTGATGATGATAAGCTACTCACTACTGCCAGCAAACACTACATTGAACTAGCTGTCATCAGCAAGAAGGGTATCACCAGGAAGCAAGCAGATGAGTTTACTAGAAAAAGTCTCCACGGTTTAACGGAAGAGATCTTGCATGAGAAAGCTCCGATAGCACTTGATCATATACCGTAAATCCTTAAATAGAAGCCCCCCTCAAATAGACGCCGGTCTTAAATTGACGCCGGGGTAAAACTCTCAATAGTGCAATAGACGCCGGTCTTAAATTGACGCCTGGGCGTGGTTCGCACGTGTGCAGGACAACGCCCAAGCACATGGCCATGGCTGCACGTAGAAGCTACGACGTGGCATTTAAACTGAAAGCTGTTGCTGCTGCGGAGACAAGTAGCAAGCGGGCCGCTTCTCATCAGTTTAAAGTTCTCAGTAGCTAGCACAAGTTCTTCACCAAGGTGGGGAGTCCAGATCGTCTTATAAACGTGATGGCCTCTGATAACACTGGAGAAAGAGACTCGTGATCGTGACAATGCTGACGTGGGTGCAGGGTGTGGCTACATACCGTACGATCGCTATTATATAAACTAGATGATTGTAAAGACAATGTGGGGCGAGCCTGAGCGAACTGTACGTACATGTAATAGTAAAAATCACAAAATCGGATAGTTGGTTGGAATAATAGAATGGATAGCAATATGAATGATGATTATAGTTCAAGATAGTTGATATAGCGATTGTATAATGATGATGATAATGGGACAAAGGCACCTCTATAGTGCTAATAGACATGTGAAAATTGAGCATCTTGGCTCTAACAGCTGGCTGATCAAAAAGAGCAATTTGTGGATGATCAGGTTGTCTTTGTCGACTCTCTCGCAAACGCTGTAGTCGACTATCTCTCTGTGCTAGATCCTCAGCATCACGTCGCTCATTTTCTTGGTCTCTCATGTGCTGTAGCCTGTTTTCTCTTTGTTCACTACTTTCAACATCACGTCGCTGGTGTTCTTGGTCTCTCATGTGCTGCAGCCTGTTTTCTCTTTGTTCACTACTTTCAACATCACGTCGCTGGTGATCTTGGTCTCTCATGTGCTGCAGCCTGTTTTCTCTTTGTTCACTATTCTCAGCATCACGTCGCTCGTGTTCTTGGTCTCTCATGTGCTGCAGCCTGTCTTCTCTCTGTTTACTACTCTCAGCATCACGTCGTTCTTGCTGTTGGCGTCTCAACTGCTGTAGCATTGTTTTTCTTTGTTCAGCATGCTGTTCATCACGCTGGGCAGCACGTCGCGCCTTATCACGAGCTCTTCGCTTGCTCAGTCTCTGCTCTTTTTCCTCTGCAGTTTCAGCAGCTCGGCGAGCTCTTTCACGCACTCTTCTCCTTAGAAGTTGTTCTTCTTTCTTTGAAGAATAATCACGCACTGGAATAGTAGTACAGCGCTTTGAATAGATCTTGCAACACCACAGTCAAGCGGAAGTAACACGTTTTCTTACGTTGACCAATCAATCACGCGCTTCAATTCTCTGATGCAGGCCCACACGTGACCAGCCGTGTTTGATTGGTCAACGTATTACTTCCGCTTTGACAGTGGTGTTGCAAGATCTATTCAAAGCGCTGTATCAGGATCCATCGTCTTAGTATGATATGACGTAATACACACGCGGCAAAATTGAACCGTTCGGTGAATTAGAGCGTGAGGGCATTTACGGAAAGACGTACGCATACATAGATAGATAGATAGTTCGCGGGGGACGCTTTTCGATCCCATATGGGGCTCGCTCAGGCTCGCCCCAATAAACGCCGGTCTTAAATAAACGCCGGTCTTATTTAGACGCCTCCCTCAAACCCTTGCTTAAGAAAAGGACGCCCCCGGCTTCTTTTTAAGGATTTACGGTACTAAAGCCCAGAGAGGATGGTAGACCAGTACGTTGTGTCCTGGTGGAGGGTGCACCAGGTATCGGCAAGAGCACACTAGCATGGGAGGTGTGTCACAAGTGGGAGGAGTTAGAGAGTGTGAAGCAGTACGAGTTAGTGGTACTAGTTCGCTTGAGGGAGAAGAAGGCTCAAGAGGCACACTGCCTTGAGGACCTTCTGCCATGTGATGCTACCACTAACATGAAGGAGCTCTTGGCTGCAATAGGTAGAGGGAATCGAGTGCTTATTGTGTGCGATGGGTTTGATGAGCTTCCTCGTGAGCAGCGACAAGAGGGCTCAGTCTACATAGATCTAGTCAAAGGTAGGCTCATACCAGAGGCTACGATTATTGTCACCAGTCGACCTTTAGTAAGCGCTGAGTTCTGGAGACTCTGCCAGCATAACATAGACAGGCACCTTGAGGTGATAGGCTTCACTAGAGAGGATATCAAGCGGTTTGCCGAGAGCGTGTTTAGTGGGGATATCCTGGCAGGGTTCTTGTCTTACATCACCAGTAATCCTCCCATATATGGTATGATGTATATCCCTCTCAATGCCGTCTTTGTAGCCCTGATATACCAGGACAGCTATGACACAGATATGCCCTTCCCTACAACTATGACACAGCTCTTTGACGCTCTCACTTGTGGTCTCATTCGCAGGCACCTCGTGTCCACATGTCAGGTTCCTAGTGAGTATTGCATGCCTCCTTCCCTCCAGCGCACAGAGGACATTAGCAAGCTTCCTCCTGTAGTGGCTCAGCAGCTTCTTCAGCTAGCCAAGGTGGCCTACGAAAGTTTGTGTAAGAAAAGGTATGTCTTTACTGACTTTGGTGAGGACTTTGAGCATCTTGGAACAATGAAAAAGACAACAAGTGTGAATGTGTGTACAGGTCCTGGGTGCTCCTACTCCTTCCTCCATCTCTCTCTTCAAGAATACTTGACTGCCCTCCATATTGCTGTTGTGAATCCTAGTGGCTTTGAACTGGTAGAATGGCTAGATGAAGGTAGTGTTTTTGTGAGGTTTCTGGCAGGAATGTACAGACATGATGATTATCATAGCGGTCACTCTGTGTACCAGGAGTTGGTACAGCTGCTTGTCTTTGAGCGTCTACAGTTGGTCCATTGTGCATATGAGTGTCCTAGCATAATGGATAATGTGAAGGTGGACTATGGTAATGAAGATGATACAATAGATGTTGAACAAGTAGTTGGTTTTGACTGGTATGCCACAGGATACTGCATCAGTCATTTCGATGAAAGTTGGGGTCTTGTAATGGCCAATGAGTCAAAGAAAAATATTGATCGCCTGGTGAAGGGTCTTTGGTCCTCATCTATTGCTAAAGGGAGAATTTTGTCGTTGAACATAACTGGATCATCCCTTTCTGTAATTATTATATTAAGAGTGTTTTCCCGACTTAAAGAACTTCATTTATCGGAGTTTAACATTGATCATCATGATCTGGATATCTTTCAGCACCTGATAGCACCAGGGAGTGAACTAAAATCTTTAAATATTTATATTAACACACAATAAACAATGACCTACCTGTTCTCACTAATATTGTACAGTCACACCACACACTAGAAGTACTAGATATTGGATCGATACAAAATTGTACTGACTCTACTAACCTGCTCCAACTGATCGAGGCTGCTGATAGTAACGAACATGTAGTAACATTCAAACTTGATCGTTCAACCTATAACAAGCTACCACCACACATCCACGAACAATATAAGGATCTGTTAAAACCATATTATGACGTTTGAACTGAATGATGATGAATATGTGCACAATATGATTTCTTCTTTCAGTGTGTAGTAGCAGTTTACTTTACATTATTATACAACATCTTTTGGTTGCTTCGAATAAATTATTATGTCACTAGAAGAATTACTGTACTATTAATTAATAATTGTTTTGAATTTTTTACCTCAACTACAGTGTATACTGTTTTTCTTTTGTCACTCCTGTTTAGTGCAGTCATGTAACTGTGTTCTATTGTTTGATTTGAATAGTATTCTTGCACATGAACATGTTTCTATCTCATGTACAATAAATTATAGTAGCACAGCACTACAGTAACTACCTGGAAACAGTACTACACTGAATTGGAACAATTCTATCTTTATAATTCTATAAGAATCCGTTAAAACCTTGTAATTAATGATAATACATGTACTTTTGGTGAGAGGGTACTTTTGGTGAGAGGTCTCTAAAATTTATCAAGGATTTGGGCAAGAGGATCGCATTTCAAACTGGTGACCCGCTCAGCCGTTCGTACCTGTTCCAGCGTCTGTCTGTGGCAGTTCAAAGAGGCAATGCTGCTTCCATTTTGGGAACTGCCTGTTTGGTGGCCTGACTATTTCTGTTTCTCTTCAGTGTGTTTTGTTGTTTTTCTTTGTTTTTTTTGTTGTGTACATTTATTTACCTGTATTATTTTCTTCTTTTTTTATTTCTATTATTACACCTTAGTGTAGTTGTGAACATATTGAACTTTATGTAGTTTTCTTCACTACCTTGTCATTATAACTTGTGTTATTAAATTGATCTCAACTTTGTTCTCTATTATACATGTACTTGTGTGTTCATTATGATTTCAGTCTTTTTATTCAATATTTGTTGAACTACTTTGTCTTTTTTCATGTACATGTGTAGAACGCATCGTTTTCTTAATATTTTTGTCACTCCTATTTTGTAATTGTTAGCTACTTTGTGCAGAGTTTGAATATGTGTAATTTTTCAAATCATGTTTCTATCTCACGTGCAATACATTAGATAGTGATAATGGGTAGTATACTGCCTGGAGGAGGAGTACTGGAAGATGATGCATGACTTGCAACAGCTTTGAGTTCATGCTCTTAGCTTGAGCTAGCTTGCTAATTTATGACATTTCATCCTAGCTAGTAGAATGACTTTCTCTCATTCTAATCCATTAACTTAATAATGTTACTTTGTGAGACATGTGAAATTAAGCCCTTTATGGCTGGTCTCACCAACCTTCAACTTGTTCTGTATGTTTTTACAGTGTAGTTGCTGCAGTTGATAAGCTTATTGGATTGCAAAACCTGACAAGTATGTTAGTATAGGTATGATAGGGTATAAATGATCGTGAATATCAGTTTCAAGTTATTAAAATAATTCTTCTAGTCAGAGATCAAGTTGCTCATTGCAGACAAAGAGGAGAGTGGGATCAGATTCAGATCTGTGTGGTACTTTATCTTGATATAGTGCAGTCATGCAATGCACAGAGATGATGGAAAGACAGAGATCGGTGGGACATGTAGTACAGCTGAAAGACAACAGTGCTGCTAGCTAATTCAAATTTCCCGCTCTGTAGTCCGGAGGCGCGGTTGGTTACGCCCACTAACACATGGTAAGAAGCTAGCGCGACATGCATTCCACGCGAGAGACTCGTACTAACATCTCTCAGGCTCTGATCATCTCTGGTACTACAAACTCTGGTCCTCTATCATGTGAGTGAAGTGATTTTTACAAAGTTGAGCTTCTCTATTCCTCTCCGGCAGCTGACAGACCCTCTTATGATCAGCTCCTTCTTCTCAAGAAACCTGATGGGTCTTCTCTGAGAGTTATTCGATGGATCTCATCATTGGAACAATGGCAGTGCACGGACCTAGCTCACATGCTCTTGAAGGATGATGATCTAGTGAGAAGGTATCAGAAGGAATGCAAAGACAAGAACGAGTTTGTTCGGAGGGTCCTGGACGACTGGTTGTCACGTGATGACAGAGATCCCAATGATTCAGCTGTTCCACGTACTTGGTCATCTCTTGCTGAGTGTATCAGTGATGCTGATCTACCAGGAGACCTAGCCACACCCATCAATGATGCATGTGCAGGTATGAATGGATGAGAATGCTGTTCCTCATTTTAATATACAGCACTAATTAAGCAGCTGGTATTCACAAAGATAGCCTTACAAAAGTGCTTGGTAGATATTTCTTCTCGTGTGATATGTATCATAGTTTGTCTATATACACACACACTTGAAGTCACTGAAGTCTATAATGTGGTGAACTGTTGTTCTATCTAGTAGTTCTAACTAACCCTCACTTTTCTCTACTGTAGACAAAGCTATATCCAGGAAGGAACTTGTAGTCACTAGAAGTACTGCAACAGAGTGTTCTCTGTCCAGTGGAAGCACCTTACCTGATACAGAACCAGCTGACAATGCACTCTCTGACACGCGAAACAGTGACTCAAATGAGAAAGGACAGAACACAATGTACGTCAGTATCTTGTATACTAAATCATGTACAAATGCTCTATTTTCTTCACAGTCCATCTTCCAGTAGTTCAAGTATTGTGGATTGTTACAAGTAAGCTCATGTAATGGAAAGTTATTAAAGTCTTTTGTGCACTTCTGTCTACAGAGAGTTAGAAGTATAGTCTTTACCCAACCAGTGCTGCCCAGTCTTGACACAGCTAGTACTCCCCAGCACGAGACCAGGTACCCATTGTGTGTGATTTTTTTTATTTGATCATAATTTGTCCATACCAGAAAAATTTTGGGGTGTTAAAATAATTATTTTACAATGTAGTTATTGAATCTTTAAAAAAAATTGCCAAATTTGAACGACCACCATATTTTTGCGGTGTTGCAAAATATTTTAATAGTACATAGTTTAAGGTGACTTCATTTATGTTACTGCAAAGATGACTTCATTCTTTTTTTCAGGAGAATCTTGCAGCCTACCGTCCGTCTCAATGGTTGATGTCAACCAAGCCTTGTTCCTCACCTTACTTTCCTCAAGTTGGTGATATTGTGAGTACAGTGAGTATCTTATGAGTCACTTCAGTGGGTGTGGTCTCTCTCCAGGTGGTGTATTTCTATCAGGGTCACCAGCTGTATCGTGATGCTGTACAAAAGAGCAAAATATCTCCATCATGGAGCGCAGACCAGCAGATGCCCTGTGAGGAATTAACTCTGAGCGTGAGTTGCTAATCTGTTGCTGACTGTGTCTCACTGCTCACTAGAGACTGCCCACACCTGCAGTGGAAGGCACAGTCAGTACTCCTGTGAGCCCTGTCTCCTACTGCCTTTTGGTCTTCTTCTTCAGCCTCAAGAGTATTGTCTCGTGAAATATGTCGAGTTCGTAGTTGGTCCTCCCTCATTCTGCTCCATCACACTAGGTATGCATAGTTTGACTCAGCCGATATACATTCACTGGTCGTCAGCTGTACTGTTGCAAGTGTTTATCTTATCTGTAGAACTCTTGTCTCCTCGTCTCTCTGATGCTCCTTGCTCCAGCCAGCAAGCCTTGACCAAACCAGTCTTTACCTTCAGGTGAGTCTGAAAATAATCATTTAAAAATATTCTCTCAATGTGTGTGTGTGTGTGTGGGTGTGTGTGTGTATGATATATAATCACTAGTAGTGTAGGTCCCTCTCTCTCTCTCTCTCTCTCTCTCTCTCTCTCTCTCTCTCTCCATCAGACAAAAGAAAGCTCTCATATGGGAGGTTAGGCTGCTTTCTCGTATTGTCAAGAATGGAAAAATTGTTGTCCAGGCTCTTCAAAAATTTATCAGGTTACCTGATAAAATTTGATGCCTACCTTACAATTTTCATTACACATACTACAGTACTAGACTACTTCATGTTCCAACATCATGAAGTGCTTTCCATATTATGTAACATCTGATTCCAACACTAGATCTTCACTTGTGTGAAGAAAATCAAAGGTTTGGTTAATTTTAAACTGGTAACTTCTTGTATTTTGCTATGTGCAGAAGCAGGAAGTTCAGGTAAGTGATGTGAGCAGATCACAGCAAAACGAGACAAAAGTGGCGAGTTGATCAATGATTGAGAGCAGTAGGATCACTGATAGACCAACGGCAACAATTAAGAGACCAAAAATAGTTACTGAACTCACTGTAATTGTTTTGATGATTTTGATTTCCCAAAAATAATTTATTAGGGGAAGTTTGGGGGTTTTCCCTGGGAATCCCCCTCCGCTAGGTTTGACTACTAGGGCGTGGCTCGTGTGCTTCGCTTGCTAGCTAGCTATGATCTCTGTGGAGCTGTGTCGGGCTACAATAGGGCTCTCTAGCAGCAAGTGCTTCTATGATTTTGCTGTTCTTTGCAATATCCTTTTCCGCGGGTGTTGAATATAATATATGCGTATAAATTCCGTAGCAGCACTCAAGATCCGCTCGCAACTGAGTCTCATGCTACTCCAACCTCTTTTCCCGAAAAATCTTCAGAAGAATACTTAGCCTTGTCCGGCCAACAATCTCTCCTCTCGTTCTCTTAGTACGTACGCGTACATCTTTTCTCATCTCCTTCTCTCGTAGTCTCATCTGTAACAAGATACTCTAGTCAGACTCGTAACTGGTCATACGTACATGTTGTACTAGTGATCATCATGCAGTCTCTGATCATCTCTGGTGACATTGAAACGAACCCTGGCCCGATTACCGGTGAGTAGTAGGTCTACACGTAACAACCAGACTGAATTTTTAAAAAGAGCCTGCTGTGACGGCAGTTGTGGAGGCTAGAGACTATCCAGTACACCCCTAGACCATACTCCAGATAGTCTGACAGCCCATCCCCTTTGTAATTCGAAGCCTGGGCGGGGTTACCAGACTAACAAACGGTGCAGAAGAGATGTAGTTATAGGAAGGGTGCTCGCAACTAGCAACAGTGCGGCTGCTATGAATATAATTATTGTGCGGTTGCTGACATAGCAACTGTTTACACAACAAGCCACAGCCAATAGCAACTGTATACTCAGCTAGCATTCCAATGGTGCTGCCCTTGCCAATACGCATTTTGGCATAAAACTTCGCCACCGCACGCTGGATCTGGACATCTTTTAGCTCGACGCGATCGCCAACACGTGGGCTATACCGTAACAGAACGATTTTTCTAAATAAACGCCACACTGCCGAGAAAAACGGGGGAATCCATGCTGCTCGACGGGCAACGGTGCTTTCTGGGCACGCTAGCGAAAAAATCGCTCTGTTACTAGATTTTAGCTTTGTTGAAACTTGCATTTCTGGAATCTTGAGCTCATTCAAGTCTTTACTGGTGAGTTTTATGAACAAACACGTCGATCATAGACCGCGTCTCTCCGTGTTCTAGCGAGCAAGCCAGCCCGTTAAATTTCATGATACGAGTAGCTATCCAGACGCACTAGCTATACTGCTAATATCGCTCTGTCTGCTGCTTTAGTTTTCCAGAAACACTGACCATAGCAACGCGCAGCGCCGTGAATATTAATTAGTTGCGTGCACCCCCTGAAAGGAGCTGATGGTAAACCTCTCAAGATAGTTCAAACAATTGCTGCTCATGACTACACAACATTCGGTATGTGTCTCCTACAAGATGAGAATGGAGTAGCAGTTGCTTTACTGAAGAAGAACCACATCCAAGATGGTGCTGAGAGTGTCACAGAGGCTATCATCCAGAAATGGCTGACAAATGGTGATGAATCTACTCGTACATATCAACACTTGATAGAGTGTCTCAGACAGTCTGAACTGGGTGCACTTGCTGACCAGCTCATTGCAGCTAACACGACAAGTGATCAAGGTATACAATGCTGTACACTTTAGTGAATTGGTACTACTTAGAGAGAGCACAAGTTTTATAGAGATCATTGCCAGAAATCTAATACAAATAGCGGTCACCTTGAAAGAAACAGCACATGACATTACTACTAAACTATAGTAGCTTCACTCTAAACACACTCTGTAGCAAGGAAAAGTGGTAATAATCGCCAATCGTCAAAATTGCCACTGCCACGCCCCTTAAAATCTTGCTAAAATACAATTTTCAAGTGCCTATTATAGTGAGTTTTTTTGTGCAGTATGAAATGATCAACTCAGTCGATAGTACAACTCTTAAACTTTAAGTAGGAAAGATAGGAACAAGAATTATGTACGAGTTACTGCTAAACACACTAACAAAGCTGTCCGTTTTTGCAAAATATTGTATTAGACCATAGGTATTTTAGTCTGGTAGACTTCCAACTTGCGACCAACACACTAAAGTTCATGGTAAGAAGATGGGAGCAGGTATTCAGCAAACAGGTACGTCCTGAAAAATGGACTCCATGACCGTTTGTTCTGGCAATGAGAAGATGCAGCTCACAGTCTCTACATTTGTGTGATCATTATTTTAAGTATTAGTTTGTTTGAATATAGTGAGTATGAGCAAGATCAATGATCTCTACTGTAACATGATGTGTCAAGACAATTAATGCAACAAAAACTAGGCACCAAAGGTGCTTATGCCTCGGTGGAATGTTATGCATACATGCCTGTCTGACTAAATATGCTGAACTGAAATACACAAGCAGTAATGAAAGTCTGCTGTTGCTAGTTGAACACTATGTTAGTGGCTGACAACTTATAAAAACATACACAATAAACTGCAGCCTTTCTGTACAGCAATATATAGTTATGCAATCAGAAGCCAATCAGTGCTGACCACAATTCAACTGGGTGTGTCTGCAATGTTCAGTACAGCCCATATGCATACTAGATAGCTTCCATAGCTTGCTCACACAATTTCTCTGGACCTGTGCTACTATCCTGTAGTGAAATTCTAACCTATAAGCTTCTAGGTAGTCAACTGTGGATAGCTTTGCCTTTCCAGATCGCCAGCAACAGCTCGATCGTGAGCCGGTGAGCAAATTGCGCCATAACTCACGAACAAAGCTTCGTATAAAGTTTCACATGTTCTAGAGCGAGATAATACCGTGTACTACTTGCATTGCTAGTTTCAGAGCTTAACCTTCAGTGTGCGCTACAAAACCGAACTAGCCGTGAGCAATTCACGCGGTAACTTACGCACTAAGCTTTAGAATCAAACTTCTGAAAATTCAAATCCGAGCAAGTATCGATTTCTACCCGTGTTGCTTGTTTCAGCGATTAGTTTTCAGCGAGCTACGAGAAATCGTTGCGACAGACTGACTGAATGAACTAGGCACCGAAGGTGCTTATGCCTCGGTGGAATGTTATGCATACATGCCTGTCTGACTAAATACGCTGAACTGAAATACACAAGCAGTAATGAAAGTCTCCTGTTGCTAGTTGAACACTATGTTAGTGGCTGACAACCTATAAAAACATACACAATAAACTGCAGCCTTTCTGTACAGCATTATATAGTTATGCAATCAGAAGCCAATCAGTGCTGACTGGGCGTGTCTACAATGTTCAGTACAGCCCATGCATACTAGATAGCTTCCATAGCTTGCTCACACAATTTCTCTGGACCTGTGCTGCTATCCTGTAGTGAAATTCTAACTTATACGCTTCTAGGTAGTCACCTATGGATAGCTTTGCCTTTCCAGATCGCCAGCAACAGCTCGATCGCGAGCCGGTGAGCAAATTGCACCATAAGACACGAACAAAGCTTCGTATAAAGTTTTCACATGTTCTAGAGCGAGATAATACCGTGTACTACTTGCATTGCTAGTTTCAGAGCTTAACTTTCAGCGTGCGCTACAAAACTGAATCAGCCGTGAGCAATTCACGCGGTAACTTACGCACTAAGCTTTAAAATCAAACTTCTGAAAATTCAAATCCGAGTAAGTATCGATTTCTACCCGTGTTGCTTGTTTCAGCGATTAGTTTTCAGCGAGCTACGAGAAATCGTTGCGACAGACTGACAGAATGAATGAATGAATGACAGAATGACACCACGACTACTGTATGCCTCGTGGCTCCGCCCACACCGAGGCATAATGACAGAATGACTGACACCACGATTACTGTATGCCCCGTGGCTCCGCCCACCGAGGCATAATGAAGCACCTAAGGTGCAGATGCCTCGGTGGAATGACACATTATCCACAAACACAACAATCCACCATTCCACAAACACAGCAACTGCAGATGCATGTATACAGCAAATTGCGCCATAACTCACGAACAAAGCTTCGTATAAAGTTTTCACATGTTCTAGAGCGAGATAATACCGTGTACTACTTGCATTGCTAGTTTCAGAGCTTAACTTTCAGCGTGCGCTACAAAACTAAGCCAGCTGTGAGCAATTCACTCGGTAACTTACGCACTAAGCTTTAAAATCAAACTTCTGAAAATTCAAATCCGAGCAAGTATCGATTTCTACCCGTGTTGCTTGTTTCAGCGATTAGTTTTCAGCGAGCTACGAGAATTCGTTGCGACGGACAGAATGAATGAATGAACGACAGACAACACGACTACTGTATGCCTCGTGGCTCCGCCCACCGAGGCATAATAAAATAATTTCATGTACTCAGTTGCACCTTATGACACCTGTACTCTGTGTCTTACAGCACAACAGACCAATGATAGTATGATACCATCCTCCATCACCTCTTCATCTCATTCAAGCACAACAGGTATAATGACATACTCAGTCACTAATGACCAGTTGATGATGTGTTTCCTCTCCTCAGCTATCACCAGGAAACAGTACCTAAAGGACTATTACCGACAGCCACTCCCTGATGATGATAAGCTACTCACTACTGCCAGCAAGCACTACATTAAGCTAGCTGTCATCAGCAAGAAGAATATCACCAGGAACCAAGCAGATGAGTTTACTAAAAAAAGTCTCCATGGTTTAACTGAAGAGATCTTGCGTGAGAAAGCTCCGATAGCACTAGATCATATACTAAAGCCCAGAGAGGATGGTAGCGGACCAGTACGTTGTGTCCTGGTGGAGGGTGCACCAGGTATCGGCAAGAGCACACTGGCATGGGAAGTGTGTCACAAGTGGGAGGAGTTAGAGAGTGTGAAGCAGTACGAGTTAGTGGTACTAGTTCGCTTAAGGGAGAAGAAGGCTCAAGAGGCACACTGCCTTGAGGACCTGCTGCCATGTGATGATACCACTAACATGAAGGAGCTCTTGGCTGCAATAGGCAGAGGAAAAAGCATGCTTATCTTGTGCGATGGGTTTGATGAGCTTCCTCATGAGCAGCGACAAGAGGGCTCAGTATACATCAAACTACTCAAGGGTAGGCTCCTGGCAGAGGCTACTATTATTGTCACCAGTCGTCCTTCAGTGAGCGCTGAGCTCTGGAGTCTCTGTCAGCATAACATAGACAGGCACCTTGAAGTGATAGGCTTCACTAGAGAGGATATCAAACGATTTGCTGAGAGTGTGTTTAGTGGGGATATACTGGCAGGGTTCTTGTCTTACATCACCAGTAATCCTCCCATACATGGTATGATGTATATCCCTCTCAATGCCGTCATTGTAGCCCTGATATACCAGGACAGCTATGACACAGATACTCCCTTCCCTACAACCATGACACAATTCTTTGACGCTCTCACTCGTGGTCTCATTCGCAGGCACCTCGTGTCCACACATCTGGTTCCTAGTGAGTATTGCATGCCTCTTTCCCTCCAGCATACAGAGGACATTAGCAAGCTTCCTCCTGTAGTGGCTCAGCAGCTTCTTCAGCTAGCCAAGGTGGCCTACGAGAGTTTATGCAAGAAAAAGTTTGTCTTTACTGACCTTGGTGAGGACTTTGAGCATCTTGGAACAATGAAAAAGACAACAAGTGTGAATGTGTGTACAGGTCCTGGGTGCTCCTACTCCTTCCTCCATCTCACTCTTCAAGAATACCTGACTGCCCTCCATGTTGCTATTGTGAATCCTAGTGACTTTGAACAGGTAGAATGGCTTAATGAAGGTAGCATTGTTGTGAGGTTTCTGGCAGGAATGTACAGACATGATGATTATCATAGTCACCCTCTGTACCAGGAGTTGGTACAACAACTTACCATCAAGTCTTCACAGCTGCTTGCCTCTGAGCGTCTACAGTTAGTCCATTGTGCATATGAGTGTCCTAGCATTATGGATAGTGTGAAGGTAGACTATAGTAAACGTGATACAATCGATGTTAAACCAGTAGTTGGTTTTGACTGGTATGTCGCAGGATACTGCATCAGCCACTTTGATGAAAGATGGGGTCTTGTAATGTATAATGTGTCAGAGGATAATGTGTCATGGGAAAATATTGATCTCCTGGTGAAGGGTCTTAGGTCCTCATCTGTTGCTAAAGGGAACATTTTGTCATTAGAGATGACTAGATCATCCCATTCTGTAATTATTACATTGAGAGAGTTTTCCCGACTTAAGAAACTTGAATTATCGGGTTTTAACATTGATCATGATGATCTGGTCATCTTACAGCAGCTGATAGCACCAGGGAGTGAACTAGAATACCTAATTATCGACTTTGTATCGCTACATAGGACATTGATCTCAACATTATTTCAACCCTCTTCATTGCAAGAACTTACCTTGACCACTTATGACACTATAAATGAAACTCAGCTTCTTCCACATGGTAATACAAACCTCAAGAAACTTACCATTTCCCGTAACTTTCTTCACCCTCTAGCTGCATTGATCATGAATATCACTTCACTGACCTACCTGAAGATTGAATATCCACTAGACAGTGATCTACCTGCTCTCACCAATATTGTACAGTCACACCACACACTAGAAATGCTAAGTGTTTCATTGAATTATAATTATTGTACTGACTCTACTAATCTGCTCCAACTGATCGAGGCTGCTGATAGTAATGAACATGTAGTAACATTCGAACTTGATCGTTCAGACTATAACAAGCTACCACCACACATCCAAGAACAATATAAGCATCTGTTAAAATCATATCCATGTTTGATCTGAATGATGATGAATATGTGCACAATATGATTTCTTCTTTCAGTGTGTAGTAGCAATTTACTTTATGTTATTATACAACATATTTTGGTTGCTTCGAATGTTATGGTAATAGAAGAATTACTGTACTATTAATTAAAAGTAAAGTAAAAAAGTTTTAATCAAAAAAACTAAAAAGTGTAGGGATGACGCTTGCAAAAGTAAAGGAACAAGATGGGATGATGCTTGCAAAAGTAAAGGAACAAGATGGGATGATGCTTGCAAAAGTAAAGGAACAAGATGGGATGATGCTTGCAAAAGTAAAGGAACAAGATGGGATGATGCTTGTAAAATTAAAGTAAAGGAACAAGATGGGATGATGCTTGCAAAACAAAAAGTCCCAAGTATCCCTACATCAGCGGCTTGAAGGAGGACGCAGTCCGATGAAGTAATTGGCGGTTGTAAATAACTAGAGGTATCTGTGTTTAGGAGGACGCAGTCCGATGAAGCAATTGACAGTTGTAAATAACTAGAGGTATCTGTGATTTGGAGGACGCAGTCCGATGAAGCAATTGACGGTTTAACTAGAGGTATCTGTCTTTGGAGGCCGACGCAGTCCGATGAATTAGACAGTTGTAATAACTAGAGGTATCTGTGGTTTGGAGGACGCAGTCCGATTAAGTAATTGACGGTTGTAAAAGGTATAGGAAGAGGATTCCACATTTGTCAGTTGCACGTCATCGCAGCAAGCCGCTGATGTAGGGATACTTGGGACTTTTTGTTTTGCAAGCATCATCCCATCTTGTTCCTTTACTTTTACAAGCATCATCCCATCTTGTTCCTTTACTTTTGCAAGCATCATCCCATCTTGTTCCTTTACTTTTGCAAGCGTCATCCCTACACTTTTTAGTTTTTTTGATTAAAACTGCTTTACTTGTTTTTGTTACTTTTTTGATCACTATCATAGTTTGAACTTATTAGCTGTATTCTATGCTATAGCTTTTATTTCATTTTTACAACTCTGTGAGCAGCAGGTACTAGTCTAGTAGATCAGAAGGTGCATAGCCTCTAGACAGAGAGTCAAGAAACATGGAATATGTTATTATCAGCAATCACAAGCATAATGAAAAGGTTTATTTAGTTAGAGGTTGAAAGTATGAGTTGAAAACATGATATTTCTTAGCACTGTGATGGATGAAGAAGAGACTAACACTAACAACTCAGTGGAACACTATGATGATCATGGCTAGTCCGTTGACTGTCCCAGGCTTGATATCACGATCACAGAGGGTTCTAGCTTTTTATAATGACCAATGTCCAGTTGTCAACAGCACAGGGGTATGGTATACTGCTTGTTCATACCTCTAGGCTCTAGCTCGCGCGCTGAAGCGCCCAGAGCAGAGAGAAAGCGAGAACCGAGCTCCGTTTCAAAACTGATGTGGGCGGAGTCAATGATCAGCAGCGACAAGAGGGTTAATTAATGGAGTCGCTCTAACTGTCCAAAACGGTCCAAAAACCATGTTTTTCAAGGATTACTCGCTTCTGGTAGTGTTTGATGCCTATCTAAGAACTAAGTGCACTACCCCAGATATATACACATGCGATGGTGCAGGTTTGATAGATGAACAATTCGCGTGGGCGGCGATTTTGTTTTGCCACTTTAGAAACGTCTGCCAGCTTCGCCAAAGGTATTTCCATGCTCAGAACAATCGCCTGATAAATCCTAGATGTCTGGAATTTCGATAAACGCTAAAACAGCGAAGATCTGCAACTTGCTCCCTGAGAGTCGCCATCTTGATTTTCGTCGTCGAGCAAGCAATCCCGGCGACTTTCATGGACTTCCTACAAGCGCTTACACTTCAGATTCCCTCAGAGATAGTTAAAATGCAGTAGAAATGTATAACAAAAGAGATATGTGCGAAAACTAATTTTCACACATGGGTAGCCGCCATCTTAATTCGTGGTCATCCCTACATATCATTGCCTATCGGCAATGATAATTATTCAACATTTTCTTTAAATCATTACTTGATATGCTCATTGAATTTTTATAACTTTCAACTAAGCGATAAGAATTAAGGAAATAGTGATATAACATCTTACAGGAGCGCATAATGAGAGTGAGCGCGGTAAGAAGGCAGGAGCGCGACACTCCCACGCACTTGATTAAAAATTGCAACTCCACACATGATGGCCGTGTTTCTAAAGATAGACTTGTGATAACCGACGGTACGCGTACGTACAGTTTCGTATTGGATAGAACTGGCCTTCTAGAAGGTAAGACTTGAAGCAGCTTTCCACTAACCTAGGACAATCATGCTTGTCTGCTAGCTTGAGTAGATACTGTTAAAGCAAGAAACGAGTCGAATCCGTGATGGTGGGCCGTCGTGCTGTTTCTCTGAGCTGGTATACGAGCACGTGGAGATCGTCTGCGCGCCATTGTGGGTGTAGAAAGCTTCTACGATATGTTGCTTACCTCAAGGAGCCTCTAACAGCCAAGTTCCATATAATACGAAACTGTACGTACGCGTACCGTCGGCCATCACAAGTCTATCTTTAGAAACACGTCCATCATGTGTGGAGTTGCAATTTTTAATCAAGTGCGTGGGAGTGTCGCGCTCCTGCCTTCTTACCGCGCTCACACTCATTATGCGCTCCTGCATCTTACAATAAAGTAATGTGAACAACTTTAGCTGCTATTATTTATTTTTGGTGTTTATTGTTATTTTAAGAGAAGTATGGGAAGTGCCAAAAAGTGTAAACAGATAACAAGTTTCAGGAAAACACACAGAATAGCAATTATTGCTAAAGTACAATGCTATTATACACTTAAATTTCTACTATACTTGTATTACTCCTAAGCATACTTCTAAACGTATATTATTATCATTGCCGATAGGCAATGATATGTTAGTCTGGGGGCCCGCCCCTTTCGCAACGAGGAAAGGGTCTGGTAAAAACCGTACACAAAAGTCGTGCAGCGGCTGTGCAATGTATTACATAATCATAAACCGCATGCGACACCGCGCCCACGCAAACAGCGTATAGACGAGCAGCTGGACAGAGCTGAATGTTAGGACGCCTACGTAAACGTGGTCATTACGTAATTAATGATATGCACTGCATCCTGATTGGGCGCACTATATGAGGTGCCGTCGCACGACTTTTGTGTACGGTTTTTACCAGACCCTTTCCTCGTTGCGAAAGGGGCGGGCCCCCAGACTAATGATATGTAGGGATGACCTCGAATTAAGATGGTGGCTACTCATGTGTGAAAATGAGTTTTCGCACATATCTCTAGTACTATTATACATCTATACTGCATTTTAACTATCTCTGAGTGACTCTGAAGTGTAAGCGCTTGTAGGACGTCTATGAAAGTCGCCGGGACTGCTTGTTTGACGACGAAAATCAAGACAGAGAGCATTTGCAGACCTTCGCTGTTATAGCGTTTCTCGAGATTCTAGACATCTAGGATTGATCAGGCGATTGTTCTGAGCAAGAAATACCTTTGGCGAAGCTGGCAGACGTTTCTAAAGTGGTAAACTGAAATCGCCGCCCACGCGAATTGTTCGTCTTCTTTCTTCTTCTTCTTCTTCTTCTTCTTCTTCTTCTTCTTCTTCTTCTTCTTCTTCTTCTTCTTTCTTCTTCTTCTTCTTCTTCTTCTTCTTCTTCTTCTTCTTCTTCTTCTTCTTCTTCTTCTTCTTCTTCTTCTTCTTCTTCTTCTTCTTCTTCTTCTTCTTCTTCTTCTTCTTCTTCTTCTTCTTCTTCTTCTTCTTCTTCTTCTTCTTCTTCTTCTTCTTCTTCTTCTTCTTCTTCTTCTTCTTCTTCTTCTTCTTCTTCTTCTTTCTTCTTCTTCTTTTCTTCTTCTTCTTCTTCTTCTTCTTCTTCTTCTTCTTCTTCTTCTTCTTCTTCTTCTTCTTCTTCTTCTTCTTCTTCTTCTTCTTCTTCTTCTTCTTCTTCTTCTTCTTCTTCTTCTTCTTCTTCTTCTTCTTCTTCTTCTTCTTCTTCTTCTTCTTCTTCTTCTTCTTCTTCTTCTTCTTCTTCTTCTTCTTCTTCTTCTTCTTCTTCTTCTTCTTCTTCTTCTTCTTCTTCTTCTTCTTCTTCTTCTTCTTCTTCTTCTTCTTCTTCTTCTTCTTCTTCTTCTTCTTCTTCTTCTTCTTCTTCTTCTTCTTCTTCTTCTTCTTCTTTGACAAGCATAGCGCTGTCATGAGTAAACGAATCACTACCAAACCTGCATCATCGCATGTGTATATATCAGGGTTAGTGCACTTACTTCTTAGATAGGCATCAAACACTACCAGAAGCGAGTAATCCTTGAAAAACATGGTTTTTGGACCGTTTTGGACTAGCGACTTCATTAATTAACCCTCTTGTCGCTTCTTATCATTAACTCCGCCCACATACGAGGAAAGGGTCTGGTTTTGCAGCTATCTCGCTACTGCGTTTTGTCTCTGCTCTGGACGCTTCAGCGCGCAAGCCAGAGGTATGAAAATGTGTCTAAACCAGTACTATACCCTAAATAACACTGATCTGTTCGTTAACGCTTCAGATGGCGGGTTAAAGCTGACTTACACAGACGTGAACAACTTGAGTGTCTAGCCTGCTTACCGGCAGCAAGATTCTACGCACAGTAAGGTTCCTACACCACGCAGCGTAAGTTGCAAAGGACTAGAAGCCTCTGTGAGTGTCATATTGACTTCAACAAGATTCTACTAGGCGTGCTCCTACTATTTAGGCTCGCAGCATCGATGAATTGTCAGTGCTATAGTCTCTTCTTCATCCATTACAATACTAACAAGTATCATGTTGTCAAATCATACCTGGACTTGACATTATGCTGTCTGCGTCCTCAACCTCTTTAACTATTTTAAACCTTTCAATGAATGATTATTCTTGTGATTGGTAATATTAAACATTTAAACCACACTCCTTACTCTCAAGAGGCTGTGCACGTTCACATCTCTGCTAGACTAGTATCTATATACTGCTCACAGAGTTGTAAGAATGAAATAACATCTAACATAGACTACAACTAATAAGTTCAAACTGACAGTGATCAAAAAAGTAACAGGAACAAGTAAAGTAAAAAATTTTATATAAAAACTGAAAAGTGTAGGGATGACTCTTAAAAAAGGAAAGGAACAAGATGGGATGATGCTTGCAAAAGTAAAGGAACAAGATGGAATAATGCTTGCAAATGTAAAAGTCCCGAGTATCCCTACATCAGCGGCTTGAAGGAGGACGCAGTCCGATGGAGGTAATTGACGGTTGTGAATCTGTGTTTGGAGGACGCAGTCCGATGAAGTAATTGACGGTTGTGAATAACTATAATAATAGGTATCTGTGTTTAGGAGGACGCAGTCCGATGAAGTAGTTGACAGTTGTAAATAAGCTGCAGGTAGCTGTGTTTGGAGGACGCAGTCCGATGAAGTAGTTGACAGTTGTAAATAACTAGAGGTATCTGTGTTTTGGAGGACACGGTCTGATAAGTAATTGACGGTTGTAAAAGGTATAAGAAGAGGATTCCGCATTTGTCAATTGCACGTCGTCGCAGCAAGCCGCTGATGTAGGGATACTTGGGGCTTTTACATTTGCAAGCATTATTCCATCTTGTTCCTTTACTTTTGCAAGCATCATCCCATCTTGTTCCTTTCCTTTTTTAAGAGTCATCCCTACACTTTTCAGTTTTTTATTAAAAATTTTTTACTTTACTTTACTTGTAATACTCCTGAGCATACTTCTAAACGTATTACACAAACTATTTTTAGCACATGCGATTTTTCATAATAGCGCAAACAGATATAACTACATTATGTCATAGTGCAACTGCTAGTCTTGTGCAGCTGCTAGTCTTGTGCAGCTGCTGGTCTTGTGCAGCTGCTGGTCTTGTGCAGCTGCTGGTCTTGTGCAGTGCATGAAAGATGATAAATTGTACAGCAAAATGTGCTTTGCTTCTCATATGTAAGTTATTAATGCTGATGCTACTCTTCAGTATGCATGACAAAAAGAGATTATTTCTGTGACAGGTATTACTACTGCATATGGTAGCTGCACTCGTGGAGCAGTACGACTGGTGAATGGTACTACTACCAACCAGGGGAGAGTGGAAGTGTGTGTAGGACAGACATGGGGAACCGTGTGTGATCATGGCTTCTACAGTAGTGATGCCAGAGTGGTGTGTCGTCAATTAGGATACGATGTGGACCAATATGGGACTTGTAAGTTACTGTCATTTATAGTTAATGATGAACCAAAATTCACTTTTGAATCTACATATAAGTTAGACGCCGAGGCCATGGGATCTACGAGGTATAGAAACCCGAGAGGAAGCCATATAGAACCCGAGCGCGTAGCGCGAGGGTTCTATGGCAACTCGAGGGTTTCTATACCTCGTAGATCCCATTGGCCGAGGCGTCTAACTTATTTAGAGTATAGCCATGAGTAACTGGTATCTAAGCCGTAAGCAAAAGAAACGCACTCTCAAGTTCTCCGAGTCGTTCGTGGTATAAGCGACCAGCGCTCCTCGACTGGGCGTACGACAGCGACATCGGCGAACTGTTACTGAAAACCATTAATGTGTACGAGAGTAATCCTGCAACTGTACTCTACACCGCTACTCTTACGCCTTGAGTAGACTCCACTGCTGCTACCACCACGAGAACTGAGAAACCGCTCGAGAAGAAACCGTTCCTAGCTACTCGGAGTACTCCGCCCTCGACCCAACCTTTATCGGCAATGCCCTGGGAAACGCTCCCGTTTGGCGATCCGCGTGCTGCGGACCTGCAAATCGAGCAAGCCAGACAGACTGGAATTCCAAGGAAGACACTCCAAGACCGTCTATGATAGTCACTTCAGATAGTGATAGTCTATGTAGCTAGACTGTGTCAACTCGTAGACTTTCACTAGTATTCATCACTTGTTGTTTCCATTGCTTGTATGATACACAATGCTAAGTATGTAAGTAAAATATACCCTCTCCCGCTTAAATTAACCAATGAAACGCCTGGTGTCTATGAAGAACACCTAAGGTTCTACGTGAAATAGACACTAGTAGCTAGTCAATCTGATTGGTCAATATCACTGTACTATACTCTAAAGATACATACAGGCACAATGCTTTATATGGACAAGGTAGTGGATCCATTTGGTTGGATGATCTGAGTTGTACTGGAAATGAACAAAGGCTGTTGGATTGTACTGCTAGACCCTTTGGTAGTCATAATTGTGTACACAGTGATGATGTTGGAGTAGAGTGTTCAGGTATTAATTTTATATTCTATTTAAAGCTTGTAGCTCTAAAGAACCACTATTTTAGGCACATGTGCAACTGGTAATGTTCGTCTCATTGGTGGACTGGTACCAACAGAGGGAACTGTACAGATGTGTGTGGAAGGGAGATGGAGAGAACTGTGTTAAAGAAAATAAAAAGATTTCTAACGAAATCAAAAGGATGTAGGGATAAAGAAATCTGCTACTGGTCCACAATGTAAACCAACAAGGAGCAAGCATGGAATGGTAACACGATTGACTTGCTAACAGACCATAGATCCCTACATCAGTGGCTGTACATAACATTTTGACTATACTATAATTATTTTGTCACAAGCTAACCAATGCATGTCAGGTGTCAGTCAATAGCAACTAGCAGAACTGCTGTAGTCAGCCACTGATGTAGGGATCTATGGTCTGTTAGCAAGTCAATCGTGTTACCATTCCATGCTTGCTCCTTGTTGGTTTACATTGTGGACCAGTAGCAGATTTCTTTATCCCTACATCCTTTTGATTTCGTTAGAAATCTTTTTATTTTCTTGTTTGTGTCCTTTTTTCTTTTACAGTGAGTTTCAAATTTTTGGTGCAGTTCGAATTCGGCAAGATAATGTATCTCTTTTTTGTTTCCATCATTGGTTTGGTTTGCTTTTCTTGATAATTGCTTTTTAACTTGTAGCTCCTAAATGGTGAAACTAGCTCATGCATTCATGCCTGGATGCACAGCATACGAGCCCCGCCCACTCTGGTTTAGAATTTTCTGTATGGCTGTGATACTATCTGGCAAGCAGCAGAACGGTGATACTACACGACCTTACTCTGTGAGTTGTTCTTCGAAGACTCCAGACGCCAATATGCGCTCTCCATATGGCGATACTCTACATGTGTGTTTGGTCACGTGCGTATTACGTAATCACAATAATGGCGTCAAACACTTAGCTGACAACTGTTCGTGATCGTGAGCTCGTCAAATGTATATCGTCGTTTCGCTAAAAAGTAAGTTCAAAAGGCACATGCCAGGAGAATTTCACGACTGTTCGTGGGTGTTTTGGTCTTGACACTGCTCGCGTAAAGGCGCTAGGCGAGTGGAAGAAAGAAGAATAAGAAAACGAAGATGACGAAAGTCGATTTTCACCGTTTCCAGGTTCGTCACTTTAGTAACAATTTCGAGCAATCTCCTTGCTACTGTAAGATGGGGCAACGCCAGATAGCAGATCTAAGTGTCTTTGGACGTATAAAATTTATCACCAGGCGAAATATCAGCGTTTGAACGCTAATACATTGTATGTAGCCGCCATCTTGTTTTCTCGTTCATCCCTACATAGGGAGACACTACCGTGTCTCCCTAATAGTAATTGGGGTTACGAAGAGGCATTTGTTGTGTGCAGACAATTAGGACTACCAGCTACTGGTGAGTGAGTATGTATTAAAGCACATGACTGTCTTCCAATTTTTTAATATCAAATTGCAGCTGCAATAGGTAAGAATTGTGATAAAATGTAATGATTTTTAAATTCATTATTACAGCTACTAGCAATTAAAATATTAGTCCAAGATCTTTTCAATCATTGTACTCAAACTTCCTTTGCTATGGCAATGAATCCTCATTAATGAACTGCTCGCACTCCTCTTCATCATGCGGCACATCACCATACCGCAGAGATGCTGCTGTGAGATGTGTTGGAGAAATTTCAGGTATTACTTAATGTTTGTAAGCTCTATTGTTGCTATTATGAAAACACAGATAATTGTCCTCACAATGGTAATATTCGTTTGGTTGGTCCCAGTGGTTCTAATACAGTTGAAGGGAGAGTGGAGTACTGCAGTAATGGAGTGTGGGGGACTATTAATAACTACTACTTTGATACAAGAGATGGTGAAGTGGTGTGTAGACAACTTGGACACCAGAAACCACGTGAGCTGATTGATAAACATACAGGCTATAAATTTGATTTGATTGTTAGGTGTGCAACTATTCACTTCTGACATATTTGGTAGAGGAGCTGGTCCAATTGTCTTTAGTGGCTTGTTGTGCACTGCAAATGAATTTTCAATAGTAGTTTGCCCTTCATCACCACTGTCTTACTACTCACATTATAATGACATTGGAGTACACTGCTTGGAAAAAGGTTATATATATACTTGTGTTGTAATGTGTCTGCAACTTTTTCACTAATGCTTTACTGTTCTATAGTATTGTCATCATGTACTAATGGATCAGTTCGACTGATGAATGGATCCACATCAGATGAGGGAAGAGTTGAAGTGTGTGTTAATGGAGAGTGGGGGACAGTGTGTGACAATGGTTGGGATCGAAGAGAAGCTGAAGTTGTTTGCAGACAATTAGGATATAATCCATCATGTAAGTGAACATAATCTACTGACTTAAAAAACCTTTCATTAACTATTAATTTTTAGGGGCTATATACTATCACTCCTCAAGATTTGGTGATGGCTCACTACCTGTTCTAGCTCAGTCATACAGTTGTGCAGGAACTGAGAGTAGTCTGACCAACTGCAGTGGAGGGACAACAGGATACTCAAGCTGTTACTATGGTAGAGTGGCTGGTGTACGCTGCTTCAGTAGGTTACACTATCATGTTGTATCAATGATATTACTCTAGTATTGTAGGAAGCACAGGTTGTGTGAATGGAGCAGTTCGTCTGGTCAATGGAAGAAGAGCCAGTGAAGGATCTGTTCAGATATGTGTTAATGGAGTCTAGGGACATGTGTGTGGATATGGTTGGTCTTCTAGTGATGCAAGAGTTGTGTGTCGGCAACTGGGATACTCTACAACAGGTGTGAAACCATAGAATTGCCACAATAATGTGGCTTTCCTCAACTCCAGTGTATAGTTACAGCTATAGTCTGTTCACTGGAGCAGCTCCTCAACCAATAATATATGACAGAATATCATGTACTGGTAGTGAACAAACACTGTCAGCTTGTAGTAAGAATATGTATTACATGTATAATTTGGTGTTTCCTCCTCACAGGTCTACAAGATGGCTAAGTCTCTTCAAGCGTTGTTCGAGATCAAGGTACTGGAGTTCCTGAAATCTTGTCAATCTGAGGACAGACCAGTCTATGGTACCAGACGAACCCTCGGTATTCTAGCGGAATCCACTCCACAGATCCCATCTAGACTAAGATCATCTTCTCACAGCACTGCAGACACAATGAGCAGTTTGATAATGAACGGACTATCAACCTCAACTGAGGAACTCTCATCAAACGATGAATCTGAGAGCAGAGACGAACTGTCCATTGAAGAGGAGGAGGAGGTCGGCGTGGTCAGAAGACGTGTGACCACTAGGAGTAGATCACAGCGGAAGAGACGATATGATGATCAGGAAGGAGGCGGGGCAGTGGGCAGGGTAGTGACTAGGTCAGCGTCAAAGAGACTTAGACGATTGAGCATGTCAGACGATGAGGAAGATGATGAGTTAGAGGATGAAGAAGACGAGGTTATTCCACGAGTATCACACATTGTCACTACACGAACTGGTAGAACAGTCAAACCAACCATCAAATATTAATAATACTTCATTTTGTGGTTATTATTTTAAAATCGAATCTAAAAACCAAGCTAAAACTTGCATTTTGAGTACTGCATACATTTGGTGTAGAAATATCACTTATCATCTTTTTGTTTCAAGACTAAAGGAGTATTATAATAATAAGGGTCACACTAATAATAACTAAGGGTCACACTAGTGACATTTGGTGTAGTGGTCAATAGTACTGCTTACACTTACTAATTATGGTCATGCAATACGGTGTAGTGTATTGATCGGCTACGTCATATTACGTGTTATGTGGTTATGGTAAAGCCGACATGATCTCTGTGGAGCTGTGGCGAGCTACAATAGGGCTCTCTATCAGCAAGTGCTACTCTGGTTCCCTATCTTCTCTGTCATGTGCGTTGTCTTTTAAATGCGGCAAACGTAGCAGTAGTGATGTTGTCAGGCAAGACGAACCTGACCCGGCCCTACATACCGACATAGCGAAGCTTTGGCGACATCGAATAGGGGTCTTCACAGCAAACAACGGCAAACAGTGCTTCGGTCATGGCTGTTTATTTCTATTCTCGCCCTACGGTCATCGGTCTCTGGTCGTTCTCGTCCTGGCGATAAACTTACTAGCAATACTGCTGATCATCTCGGGTGATGTGGAGACCAACCCGGGTCCGTTGTCATGTGAGTGAAGTAATTTTGTGACTACCAACGAGCAAAATATTATTCGTTTGTTCTTTACAGCTGACAGACCCTCATATAACCAGCTAATTCACCTCAAGAAAGCTGATGGGTCTGCTCTGAAAGTCATCGAATGGATTTCTTCATCGGAAAAATGCAAATGCTCAGATTTTTCTCACATGCTCCTGAACGATGGTGTTTTAGTCAATAAATATGAAAAGAAATCTAACGATGAGTTTATTCGAGAGGTGCTCAAAGACTGGTTGTCTCGTAATGACGATGACCCAAATGATTCAGCTGTTCCACGTACTTGGTCAGCTCTTGCTGAGTGTATCAGTGCTGCTGGTCTACCTGGAACTCTCACCAAAGCTATAAATGATGCCTGCCCTTCCACAGGTATGTTAATAAGCTGTAGTGTTAGTACCAGTTATACAATGTCAAATCAACATAATTATTTTAGATGCTTTCCGCCTATGAATTATTATAGATGCTTTCCGCCTATGAATAATTCACTGTACATTGCATGCTTTTCAAGCAGACACTACAGTGTTCCACACGAAGAGAGTAGAAAAATAGTTTTTGCACATTTTGCTTCATATCTCAGTAACTAATGATCCTACTGGCATGTTGCATGTATCAGAATGATCCTCTATCCTTACTGAACACCATGATTCATATGGCTTCAAGTCACGTGACACGGGCGTGACACAACATGGCGGGATATTGGATCCTCTGGAAGGACAACCTTTAGGAGAGAACTTTTGAATTACTGGTAGTTAAGATTTCTTAACGCTGCATTAATACCCTCACCCAGGGCGCCTACCTGTGGGCTGAGTGTTTTGCCTTAACTTTCATTAGTTCGGCGTCAGGGAGCAAATAATAGTGTCCTCGACCGACCAAAAGCTTTAGGACGGGAAATCCGATTCTCTGGTACATGTAGTTAAGGTCCAAGATTAGGAAATTACATTGCCAATACATTCATCTTTACCTTAGAACTTGCGCAGAGTCTGTAGAAATACGCACATCGACAAACGCTACTGTTCTCTGCTAGAGAGCTGTTTTCTGACCGCCATCTTGCTAGTTTAATGGATTTTGTGATGTCACGCATAATAAATATTGTAATGCAATGAGTCATAACTAATACAAAATACATTGAATCAGTTTAGTAGTTATGACTCATCACTAGTTAATAACCAACGTGTGACATCACAAAAATTCATTAACTAGCAAGATGGCGGTCAGAAAACAGCTCTCCAGCAGAGACCAGTCGCGTTTGTCGATGTGCGTATTTCTACAGACTCTGCGCAAGTTCTAAGGTAAAGATGAATGTATTGGCAATGTAATTTCCTAATCTTGGACCTTAACTACCAGAGAATCGGATTTCCCGTCCTAAAGCTTTTGGTCCGTCGAGGACGCTATTATTTGCTCCCTGACGCCGAAAGTTAAGGCAAAACACTCAGCCCACAGGTAGGCGCCCTGAGTAAGGGTATTAATGCAGCGTTAAGAAATCTTCCAGTGCAACATGCATGCATTTTGGTGTGAACATTATTCAGTCCTAGTTTGCATTTATGATCATACAAGTGAGCATCAAAATACTACTTTGATCAGTACCGTGCCCGCATGCGGTTTGGTTTGGCACTGATAAAATTAAATACATGCATGAGGTGAGAATAATTTTTATACAAGCTTCTAACTGGTATGGTTATGCTTTTATAAAAGTGCATACAACTCAGCATACTGCACGGCTATAAGTAATCAGTTATGTATTATCACAAATATTTAAAGAAAACAAATATTTCCTGTTTGGTGTTGGTAGGATTACCTATTTTGTGGTTTGGTCATTAATATTTGACGAACTAGAGAAGGTTTTGCAGTAGCTTCAACTAATAGTACAATACAGATCAGGAATTCAGTACTTACATCACTCATCAAGCATACTAATATGGACTGATTGTTCCTGGTACGTTGATGGGTACCAGGAACAATCAGTCCATAAAATTGTCAAAAGCTTTGAACTTTCTCAGTGAAAAAATTAATGTTTGCTGAGACCGTCCAACTAAGAGTTTACTGGAAATTTGCATATTAACAGTTCATTTACTATGAGCTTGTAATTAAATTTTGTCTTTTTTGAATTGTTTCTCCAAAAAATGGTTTACTGTTAATGTGGCTATAATTGTTATTGGCTGGACAAAGAGGTTGACTTCTTGCAAGATACTATCCTTGTTTTGGTATGGAATATGTGGCTCATTAACATTTGACCAGTTTAGCTGTTGCATAGATGATATGGTTGAACCAATATCAATACCTTGTATAAACTTTGTATATGCATTTGTGCAGGTATAATATGAATATCAGAAATACTATTATTTTGGTATAGCAACCAAAAATGCTCAAGTGTAACTGCCATAATTAATACCAGCCTAGCCTCGTACCCAGGCTCTCTGGCGGAGATTTAATTATGCGTGGGTGTTGATATGCGAGGGGTGGCGATTGAGAGCCTGGTATCTAGCGTTTTGAATTAATGAGCTGTCAGAGCAGAAGCACGTGCCATGACGTATTAACGCCCACCGAGATATCGTTATGACGTCTTTGTTTACAACATGGCCTGCATTGATCGAGCGTCAGCGTCTCCCACAAGCCTGGCTTTGCCTACCATAAGAGCATCAAGTGGGAAAATGCTTGCACAAAGCATATGACCCGTGTAGCTCCACGGGGTGCGTTCCAGTTTATCAAGACTAAGGTACAGCCTCGTACGTCCACGTGTGAGATACCTGACAGACTTGTTTTAGTGTGCGGGCAACTTTCTCCAGTTGTCTGCTCTCTTAACAGCCTAAAAACTATCTGGAACGCGCCGAAAATTTACATAGCCAACAGCATAGCCTTAGTGCACGATCAGAATCAGTCATCCCGTAAACGTGACGCAAGGTAACACAATAGTGAACTAAAATGTACGGATCCATGGAATTCCATGGATCGTCTGCGCATGTGCGAATCAGTGGATACCAGGCTCTCAATTGCCACCCCCGCATATCAACACCCACGCATAATTAAGTCTCCGCCAGAGAGCCTGGGTACGAGGCTAATACCAGCCTTGCTGTCTCACTTTTCCTGAAATATTATAACAACTTAACGTTGCCTAGCTGTTGGTGAGCCTTAGAAGTGGAGTTAAAGTATTTTTGTACCAGTGATACAGAATCTAATGTGCAAGTGTGGAAGCTCAAGCAATGAACTGCACTGATGCATCAGCATGTCATATTCATTACCCTTCCCAGGTGCATGTCCACAAGGCTTAGGGTGCTCTAGCACCCCATTGAATTTTAAATTATTCATTGCATTAATTTAAAAGTACACAGTGGCTATTAATTTATCACAATTGTTATTGCAACGAACTTAGCAGCTGCCAATATCCCATGTTCAGGCTGTTCCATTAGTTTTAGGGAAGAAAAAATCCAGTGCGCCATGATAATAATGACGAAAATGACGCAATTTAATGAATGTCATGAATATTAATTAGATTTTTCGGGTGCGCTTCGCGCGCGCATCAATCTTTCCTCATTTCTGGACACACGCCTGCTTCCAAGTCAAAAATATATAAATAGATGTACTCCTGAAGTAACAGCTATCTAGCTTTAATCTTTTACTGAATTTGTCCAGAAAGAAAACCTAATATATTTTGGTCTGATTTAGCAAAACTGCTCAAATGTAATGGTCAGTGAATGCCATAACACTTTGCCTTGCTGCCTCATTTTTCCGAAGTATCACTTGTTATGCATAGCTATAGTCATAGCTAATTTTGATGGAAAATGGAAAGTGAAATGTCTACTCTGGGATTCCGTACAATTGTGTACAGAATGTAATAATAAACTTGGGATTGAGGCTCATGAAATTTTTTGGCAGCTCTTGATGGAGAGACAGTTTCACAAACAGATCATTTCTGCTCTTAAGCAAGATGTTTTCTCTCATGATAACTCTGACACATCTCATACATTGTTATACAATAAATGACATTACATTTTGATGATCACAGGTAAATTCAACTTCTGTGCGCCAATTCTGTATTTGCTTCCGCTTCCTTTTCTTGCCTTCCTTCTAATTACTCTCTTGTATGGAAACAGCATAACTACAATGTCAACATGTGTATCAACACACTGTAGGAGTTTTAACATAGTTCTAGTTCCAAGTATTATCTACAAATGCTCAGTCCATGAAACTACAAACAAGAAATTAAAAAGATTTCTATCGAAATCAAAAGGATGTAGGGTTGTGAAATCTACCACTGGTCCACAATGTAAACTAACAAGGAACAAGCATGGAATGGTAACACGATTGACTTGCTAACAGACCATAGATCCCTACATCAGTGGCTGCTGTGGTTGGTTATAGCTAGTTCAGCTAGTTGCTGTTGACTGACACCTAACGTGCATTCAGCTTGTGACAAAATATTGATCTTATGTACAGCCACTGATGTAGGGATCTATGGTCTGTTAGCAAGTCAATCGTGTTACCATTCCATGCTTGTTCCTTGTTAGTTTACATTGTGGACCAGTGGTAGATTTCACAACCCTACATCCTTTTGATTTCGATCGAAATCTTTTTAATTTCTTGTTTGTGTCCTTTTTTCTTTTTCAGCGAAGTGCAGTTTGTTTCCACCATTGGTTTAGTTTTCCTGTTGTTGGTGGCTTTTCTTTATTATTAAGAATTTTAAACTTGTAGCTAATAATAATTGTTATGCTGTACATATCAGCTCGCCTACACATGCATGCAGTGGATACGAGCCCCGCCCACAATTGTTTGTAGACATGTACGGCGGTTGTAATTATCTGGCAAGCGCAGAATGGTGATCCTATACGAGCATACCGTTCTTCGAAGACTCCAGACAAATACATGTACATGCTCTCCGTGATCCATAAGGCGCGCGGCGATACTCAAGCTAGTGCTTGGTCACGTGCGCTAATCACTGCTTGGTCACGTGCGTATTGCGCAATCACATCAATGGCGTCTAACACTTAGCTGACAATGGATCACGATCGAGAAATCGCGGAATTTGTATCGACGTTTCGCTAAAAACTAAGTTCAAAAGGCACCTGCCAGGAGAATTTCATGACTGTTCATGGGTGTTTTGGTCTCGGCATTGCTCGCGTAAAGGCGCTAGGCGCGCTGAAGAAAGAAAGAAAGAAAGAAGAAGAAAACTAAGATGACGAAACGCGATTTTCACCGTTTTCAGGTTCGTCACTTTAGTAACAACTTCGAGCAATCTCCTTGCTACTGTAAGATGGGGCAACGCCAGAGAGCAGATTTAAGTGTCTTTTGACGTATACAATTCATGACCAGGCGAAAAATCAGCGTTTGAACGCTAATACATTGTATGTAGCCGCCATCTTGTTTTCTTGTTCAACCCTACATAGGGAGGCACTACCGTGCCTCCCTAATAGTCCAACTACCTGAAAAACCACATACATAATAGATAAGTCAAGTAAGACTATGTGTTTGTAAAACATGCACTAAATTAACACAAAAACATGTATATCGAGCTAATTTGAACGAGTTAGTCATACAATACCAAGACTTAATTCTTAGTAGATCAACATGGGAATGATTAGAAACACAGTCTATAGTTCTCAAACGAGAGTATGTGTTTCTAGCTGCTAAAATGTACTTTTCACTTAATCGAAGATGCACAAACGTTGGAAGGTCACGTTAACTTAAGAGCGTGTTAACCCTTTAATCCTAATGACGCCATTTGGCGTCATACATACCGTATTTCCTCGAATAGAAGCCCGGGCGTCTATTTCCTTCCAGCAGGTTTTTACCCCGGCGTCTAAACAGGACCGGCCTGTAATCGAGGCCGGCGTTTATTACTTAATGTTTGTCGAAGCCTTTGTAGATTTCCAATTTTTCGTACACTAAAAATTACAATGGCAGCTCAGCTAGTCGACGATCGAGTAGCTGTTCGTAGCGTATATGAAAAGGAAAGCGAAGTAAGGGGGCACCATATCTACAAAGCATCTTGGACGCCTAGTATTGGAGAAGAGCATAGCTTTTTCTCTTCGACATGGCTAGACGAACGCGCACACGTCGTGATAATTGACTGTAGGCGGTACCACAATGTTTATGACCCGGCGTTAATTCAAGACCCGGCCTCTAATACTGTATGTTACCGTTACACCCCGGCTTATAAACAGGACCGGCGTCTATTCGAGGAAATACGGTACTTCAGACACCATTACTTTATTAAGCCAAATTGAAGAATACAAATAACCGCAAAAAATCCAGTCGTTTTCAGCGCACCCCCTGCACTAAACGTATTGGCGCTGGCGCTTCAGTACAAATTTCACAACATTTTAGGAAAAACAAACAGGCTGCCAAGAAAATTTTATGGCTTCGGGGTGCTCGGAAAACACATTTTTGCGCATTCTCTATGATCTGGACTACATTTTGCACTCACCAAAACCACTGCTATTTGTACGTACTTTTCAGTAGCCAGCCCCAAATTACTAACTTTGAGCAAAATTTGACGAGGTCGTTGCACTTTATTGGCTTCAATTTCGAAGTGGGAGGGGCATATTGCCCGACTTGAGTGTGGGCAATTGCGGCTACTCACGGGCGTAAAAGGACACAAAGCTGAGACCAGTAGCACAAAAGACACGAGAAATTCACGAGAGAAGTGGTCAGCATTTACGAGGTTAAAATTTTTGTAAGATAATTGAGTAATTAATGGGTTAACAATGTTAATAGTAACTTGACACAGCAGCCATTACTACTTCCGGCGCAACGAGCATTGTATCATTGCATTGGACGTGACGTCACACAATGTATTTTGTATTGGAGAAAATTTAGTTTCCTATCCTGCATGCATGCATGGTTACGTAGTATATTATCTATGGTATAATACATCGTGTGCTCTTAGATAACTATTAAATAACTATTATTACAGATGCTGTGCCCACACTACTAGCGCTAAAGACAATGAAAGGAGCTGATGGTAAACCTCTCAAGATAGTCCAAACAATTGCTGCTCATGACTACACAACATTCGGTATGTATCTCTTACAAGATGAGAATGGAGTAGCTGTTGCTTTACCCACACCCAAGATGGTGCTGAGAGTGTCACAGAGGCTATCATCCAGAAATGGCTGACAAATGGCGATGAATCTACTCGTACATATCAACACTTGATAGAGTGTCTCAGACAGTCTGAACTAGGTGCACTTGTTGACCAGCTCATTGCAGCTAACACGACAAGTGATCAAGGTATACAATGCTGTACACTTTAGTGAATTGGTACTACTTAGAGAGACCACAAGTATTCTAGAGAACACCACATTGCCAGAATCTAGCTAATACAAATAGCAATCACCTTGAAAGAAACAGCACATAATAAATTATTACTACTAAACTATAGCAGCTTCACTCTAAACACACTCTGTAGCAAGGAAAAGCACTAACACTACAATATACGACAAGACGTCATAACGGCTGATTAACTACTGCCTATTCATAAGTTTGGTTTCATAATACGTGGATTATAAGTGCCAATATACACTAAATATGAATTAATAATGCTTTCCAAAAATATTTCACTATGCGGTTATGCAATAGAGTATCAGGTGACAGATTAACCGTCTCTTCCATCACCTTTTCTTACAAAATTAATTGTACACCAGCAACCAAGGCACCGCTACGTCCAAGGTTGCTACATGCATGCAGCAATTGCATGTAGTATGGTTACACACTTTTATTAATGAATCATCAGTTTCAGGAAATGAGGTTACTGTTCCTGATACTGTTGTACAAGAACTTGCTAAACTTAGCTGCACTTTTGCAAACCTACGTTGTGACTATAGAAAGAAGATTCAAAGCAGTCCTGAAGCAGAAGAAAAATGTACCAATTTCTTGCCAGAACTGCTTCCTACACGTCCCCACCGTGAGTTTACTCCACTTTTTGACGAATTCATAAATGTGAAAGTATGTATTTTCAATATTCACTACCTCAAACTACTCAGTGACGAGTTTTCTGAAGACATACGGTAAGTCTTGATTCTGAGCTGCAGGTCTTATTCACTTGCTTGTTCTCTTTCATGCAGTGACGCTACTAAACAGCTTGTAGACAAGTATGAACAGCAGCGCCAGGATTTTATGGCCAGTGCTACTGTGAGACAGTTCAAACGACTAATTCCAGAATCCGACACTCCCATGTCATCAGGGAAAGTCCCTATCACACTAAAGTTGGAGAATTTCTGGGATGATAAAACTCTTTATGATCTGACCAAGCTGGTACACTCGTTTGGTCGCCATCTACACCTCTCAAAAGTTGTACCTGGTTGCATCGCAGTCATCTGGCTGTGTTCTGTTAGTGAAGTTGAGCAGCTGAAGATAGCCATATCAGAAGTCACTGATTCACTCCTGACCATGGGAGTGCTGCAGGTATTCATTGGAGAGGAGGAGCTTGTGTTGGAACGCACTCACTCTGCTACAGGTAAATACACTGTATGTGTTCGTGTGTGGGTGCCTTGGTGCTTCAACTGCAGTGCGCTCGTCTAGCAAGCGAGTGTACATGTGCTAGGGTTCGAATCCCAAAGCAGGAATATTTTGTCGACAGAGAAATGAAATCATTATTATTACAACCTACCAGCCAAGGGCGACCCATGAGACAGGTACCTGGTCTTGTGCTGGAGAGCAAAGCACACTTGCTATGTCTATTTATCATCCGACTAATGGTAGTCGGACTCCCACACCAGCAGTATATTGGTAGCAATGTGCACTAAAATGTTTTCACTGTCTGGATCAATTACTAGTTATGCCTCGGTGGGCGGAGCCACGAGGCATACAGTAGTCGTGGTGTCAGTCAGTCAGTCATTATGCCTCGGTGGGCGGAGCCACGAGGCATACTGTAATCATAGATTTATGAGACTACGTAACCGGGATTGGAAACGACGGTCTGATGTCAATAGCAACGCGTACAAACCACATGAAGCACTCCGTGTCCGATCGAAAAAGCTGATTTTTGGGCTAATTTTTGGCCTTTGTGACTCGTTTGCTGGAAATCTCAAGGCGCTTCAAGAAATCCAACCAGCTTTTCAGACTCAATGCGCTCTCTTCTCAGTGATGGTAAAAGCTTAAAACCGAGATCGCTTTAAAAGAGTCTTTTGCGTGCAGTTTTTCATTTCTAAACAAACAGTGCGTTTGCAGGGATCCCTCCTGTGAGTTACTGAAGCTTCTGGTGGTTTACTTGGTTGTTTCTAAGTGTCAACCAATGCCTGCTGTATAAAGTAGTGTAGTATTTGCCTGCATTAGCAATTTGTGTAGAACAAAATTGTCGCTAGAGTAGAGAATTTAGCTGTTTTTAGTCGATTCACGGGAATCCCTTTTTAGACAATACAAAGCAACTGGGAGCCAAGACAGCCTTGCAGTTTAAAAGATCGACAATTGTTCCATACAACTGAATGGGTAGGAGCATCGATGCATTTGATTGTAGCATGCAGTGTGCCTGTGAAATACCGGGTTTCTCGTTCGTGTCAAGGCAAAAAGGCCTGTTACAGTACGAAAAATCACTCAAGCTTCTATCAGCTCACAAACAAGCATCTCTGACGTGTGAAGCCAATTCGCACAGCATCTGCTGTGCGTGCAGGAGTCTCCTTAAGCGTTTGTCGTTTGACAGTTGCTGCGCAGCTGACAGCCATTATTGCAAGTCCACCCTAGCAACGGACGCGGAGTGTTTCAACGCACATGCACCGTTTCCAATCCCGGTTACGTAGTCTCATAAATCTATGCTGTAATCGCGTTGTCTGTCAGTCATTCATTCAGTCTGTCTGTTACACCATTTTTGCGGCGCACGCTGAAAGGCAAGGTCTGAAACTTGCAATGCAGGTAGAACTCGATATTATCTCGGCTGTGAACTAGCGAAAGTTCGATGCAAAGCTTTGTTCTAGAGTTATGGCGTGATTTGCTTACTTTGTTTGCCGTTGCTGGCGATCTGGACTTCTCCGAAGGCAAGGCTGTCCACAGTTGACTGCCTAGAAGCTGATAGGTTAGAATTTTACTACAGGATAGCAGCGCAGGTCCAGAGAAATCGTGTAAGCAAGCTATGGAAGCTATCTCGCTCGTGGTATGCTGAACACTGTAGACACGCCCAGTTGAATTGTGGTCAGCACTGATTGGCTTCTGATTGCATAACTAAAGCACTACTGTACAGAAATCCTGTATACATGCATCTGCAGTTGCTGTGTCTGTAGAATGGTGGATATATCCACCATAGTTGTGTTTGTTGATATTTCGTTTTCTTTCATAATAATAATTAAAAATTCGCACTGGAATTGTACTCAGTATTCTCTTCAATTCGCTGATTTTCGAATTGAAGTTGCCTGAGAGCAGAATTTGATATGACAAATTTTTTTCAAATGAGCTTTGAATATATCCGAAGCAGTAGGATTGCCAAACTTGTGGGAATAAGAAAGGTCGAAAGCAACATGCTTCACCTGGATAACCACATTGACAAGAACAAGAGTCAGTGTGATTGAACCACGCTAACCAATTCTTTAACAGTACTGTTAATAAGATTATGCATAAAGCATGTCACATGTCAATGATACAGTACAAGTTGTACAATGCACTCATTATGGCAATAATATACATAGTTTTTAATCATAATAAAGATTATTATATGACTTGCTGAACATGCTCAACTTTTCACATCCACCGAGGCATAACCCGCACCAATGGTGCATTTTTCTGTCTGTCGCAACGATTTCTCGTAGCTCGCTGAAAACTAATCGCTGAAAAAAGCAACACGGGTAGAAATCGATACTTGCTCGGATTTGTATTTTCAGAAGTTTGATTTTAAAGCTTAGTGCGTAAGTTACCGTGTGAATTGCTCTCGGTTGGTTCGGTTTTGTAGCGCACGTTGAAAGTTAAGCTCTGAAACTAGCGATGCAAGTAGAACACGGTATTACCTCGCTTTTGAACATGTGAAAACTTTATATCAAGCTTAGTTCGTGAGTTATGGTGCTATTTGCTCACGTTGTTTACCGTTGCTGGCGATCTGGACTTCTCCAAAGGCAAAGCTGTCCACAGTTGACTGCCTAGAAGCTGATAGGTTAGATTTTACTACAGGATAGCAACGCAGGTCCAGAGAAATCGTGTAAGCAAGCTATGGAAGCTATCTCGCTCGTGGTATGCGTGTGTGCGCTAAACTCTGTAGACACGCCCAGTTGAATTGTGGTTAGCACTGATTGGCTTCTGATTGCATAACTAAAGCACTGCATTGTGATTGCTGTACAGAAATCCTGTATAGATGCATCTGCAGTTGCTGTGTTTGTGGAATGGTGGATAGTTACTGTACAGGAACTGTGCTATAGCTTGTATAATAGGTGGAGTTTACTGTAGCTAGTCCAGTGCTGTGTACAATGGAATTCCACCGAGGCATCAGCACCTTTGGTGCCTAGTTGTTTTTGGTAGCTAGCTTCCGCTAACCTTTAGCAGCACACAAATTTAGAATCGGTGCTAAAGTGCCTGAGTTACAACGGTTTTTGTTGTCCTGAAAAATTGAGTTTATGAGCGCTTGTTTCTGGCAATGAGAAGATGCAGCTCACAGTCTCTACATTTGTGTGATCATTACCCGTGCGCAGTATGCGCGAGGGTTATGCGTTTGTGTCCGTCTGTGTACGTATATGTGTGTCGTCAAAAACACGCTTGTTTGCGTCTTACCGCTCGAAAATCTCCACAAAAACACTCTCTGCAGCTTCTCCACTGAATTTATAGTACTATGAAGATGTTTCCTGTGCTGGCAAGCCTTGCTCAAGTGGCTAATCCATGGCTTTCTAAAGCTACGTGTATACGTGTCCTTGTAAGAGCACTTTACGGTATTGTGGGTGTGTTACCCAACCTCCTATCCATATCGACGTCCTCACTCAGTCTCAATTTATCTGGAGCTGTCTATGGACTAGCTGTTGCAGTAATGCTGGAGTAGTCGTGTACTAACTATGCAGATCTTAGCTCAGCGCACGGGTATGTGTTCATTAGTTGTTGATATCGACTTACATATTTTCGAAGGTTGAGGTTCAGGCATGTGTAGGAAGCTGTGACTGAAAAATTTACAAATTATTACACAATTGACAATATACTCGTTATGAAGATCGTATATATATAGAGACAAATGTTGCATCATGATCAGAATAGGATAATAAACGTGCAGGAACAATTAAGTCTACAAATCTGACTTCTTCAAACACTATTGTGTATACTAAACAAATACATGCATGAGTCAGCGCACGGGTATGTGTTCCATTGAACTCTAGTTTAAGTATTAGTTTGTTTGAATATAGTGAGTATTAAGGAGGCACGGTAGTGCCTCCCTATGTAGGGTTGAACGAGAAAAAAAGATGGCGGCTACATACAATGTATTAGCGTTCAAACGCTGATATTTCGCCCGGTGATGAATTTTATACGTCAAAAGACACCTAAATCTGCTCTCTGGCGTTGCCCCATCTTACAGTAGTAAGAAGATTGCTCGAAATTGTTACTAAAGTGACGAACCTGGAAACGGTGAAAATCGAGTTTCGTCTTCTTCGTTTTCTTCTTATTCTTCTTTCTTCCACTCGCCTAGCACATTTACGTGAGCAGTGCCGGGACCAAAACACCCACGAACAGTCGTGAAATTCTCCTGGCATGTGCCTTTTGAACTTAGTTTTTAGCGAAACGGCGATATAAATTCCGCGATTTCTCGATCGTGATCCATTGACTGCTAAGTGTTAGACGCCATTAATGTGATTGCGCAATACGCACGTGACCAAGCAGTGCGCACGTGACCAAGCACTAGCTTGAGTATCTCCGCGCCGTATGGTTCACGGAGAACACATATCTGTATGGAGTCTTCGAAGAACGGCAAGCTATAGGATCACCATTCTGCTCTTGCCAGATATAAATTATAACCGCCGTACAGTACAGGTCAACACACAAGTGTGGGCGGGGCTCGTATGCACTGCATGCATACATGCGTAGGCGAGCTGATAGTATAGCATAACAATTATTTTTTGCTCCAAGTTTAAAATAAAGAAAAGCCATCAACAACAAGAAACTAAACCAATGGTGGAACAAAGACGGCTCAGTACGAGCATGATATTTGAACTGCACTTCACTAAAAAAGTAAAAAGGACACAAACAAGAAAATTAAAAAGATTTCTATCAAAATCAAAAGGATGTAGGGTTGTGAAATCTACCACTGGTTCACAATGTAAACTAACAAGGAACAAGCATGGAATGGTAACACAATTGACTTGCTAACAGACCATAGATCCCTACATCAGTGGCTGTACACAAGCTGAATGCACGTCAGGTGTCAGCAGTCAACAAGTATGTCAACCACACCAGCCACTGATGTAGGGATCTATGGTCTGTTAGCAAGTCAATTGTGTTACCATTCCATGCTTGTTCCTTGTTAGTTTACATTGTGAACCAGTGGTAGATTTCACAACCCTACATCCTTTTGATTTCGATAGAAATCTTTTTAATTTTCTTGTTAGCAAGATCAATGATCTCTACTGTAACATGATGTGTCATGACAATTAATGCAACAAAAATAATCATGTACTCAGTTGTACCTTATGACAGCTGTACTCTGTGTCTTACAGCACAACAGACCAATGATAGTATGATACCATCCTCCATCACCTCTTCATCTCATTCAAGCACAACAGGTATAATGACATACTCAGTTGCTAATGACTAGTGGATAATGTGTATCACAGTATCACTTGTGTACACTTATCAGCCATAGCGCAGAGCTAGCTATAGCACCCCGTATCTAATCCAGCTAACTAGGCATGAGCTTATTATTCTTTTAAATTTTCCTATTAAGAATTTCTCAAAATTTTAACCTATTATTCTCACAAAATTAACCGATTATTCCAGGATTTTTCTCATAAAATTTTCGCCAAATAAAGGTTTTCGTCGCTTAACCCTTTAAGGCCTATAGCGGCTTTAGCCGCCATAATTGACTCCACCTACTCTAGACGTCATAAAAAGTGCAAAAAGTGCTCTAGAAAGGTCAAATCAAGTTTATTTGCAAAAGATGACTTTACCTGAAAAAACCACCAGTTTTTCGGCGCGCCCTCCCCACTAATACGTACAGCACGGGGGGAATTTTAAAGGGGGTGTCTCCCCGTTAACCCGGGGTTCGAAGGGGCAGAGCCCCTCGGCACTTTTGGCATTTTTAAGGCTTCAGGATACCCGGAAATGCATACTTGGGCATGGAATATGGTCTAAACTATGCTGTTTGCTCACCTGGACACCACCAGGTTTTTGTATCAGTCACAAGGGCTAAACGAAGACCAAAATTCGCTGAAAAATGACGAGGTCGCAGCACTTAAGCGGCTTCAGTTCCGAAGTGGGAGTGGCCAAGTCAGAGTTTAGTACATGGTTGTAAACTTTGACATACCAGGAAACAACAGTGCTAGTTTAAAACAGCTAACGTACTGCATGTTGTAGAAAATGCAAGACAAACTGTCAGTTTAGAGCAAGCCGAATTTTCGTCAAAATAATTCAGTCCCTAAAGAGTTAATATCATTGCTCATTAATTTTATGCATTAAGGTGGCGGGTTACAAAATTTATGAATATTAATGAGAAAAACTGTTTTCGCTTGGAACTCTGACAGAAATAAGCAATCAGCACAAAGTCGCTGTAAGGCATCGTAGTAAGTGTCCTCGCATAACCAATGACTCTTGAGGAAATAAGCAAAGAGTTGAGTCGACACAATCCTAGGTAACACAGCAGCTATTTTTCCCACAAGATTACGCGACGTGTAGCGTTAGCTAGTCTACGAAAAATGGTTTATATTCGAGTAAATACAACCTTTGAGTGAATGATGGAGTGTCTTCTCGCTATCTTTCTTGAATCAAGATTTTATTGTCGCTAAAAGGAAAGAGTGCGCCAGTGACCTGCGTTTGAGGCATCAGCGTTGCTTCTACAATAGCAAATTTTCGAAAAAGGCCCCACCATTCACTCCGAATGTTACTTATGTACATGTAGATACTAGTCAGTGAACGCAGCTCTCGACACAGCTTCCAAAGTCTTGTGGGAAAAATCCGAGTTCATTTCTGCCATTGCCGTGTATTGTTCTCAGCGAGCTCCACCCCTTTTGTCATGAATATCATTATTTGCACACGTTGAAGAGATGAATATCATTATTTGCACCACTTGATGATGTCATTATCGCGGTATACTAAACCAGACTAAACGGGTGGGCGAAAGGTAACCCGCCACCTTAAAGATAATAGCGGACTATAAGAAAATTAAAGCTACATACATGTATTTCACAAGTATGGTAAGTATCATTATGTTGATGCATTGTATAGAGGCTTGCACTGAAATTCCTGAAGTAGGTAGCCATTAATCTAGGAGATGTCTTCGCAAACTCAGAGCTATCCAACAGTTTAGATAAAATCTACAAGTACTTAGGTAGTCAACTATGGGCGCTTTTGCTGTCAGAGAAGTCTAAGATGGCCGTCAAGGTGAGCCAGCCATAACGCAAGAACGAAAGCAAAATCCACGAGTCACATTGCAAGCCATTGTCGTGCTTAGCCTGTTGATACCCTTAATCGATATGTAGAAGTGATCGCTGATCTCTGTAGCTCGATGGACAGAATGAACGTCGTTTACTGCTATGCTTCCATTCATCGACCTGATGATGCACCCGTGACCATGGGTGATCAAATTTGACCGATTATTCTCGAATATTCTCAGTTACCTAAAAATTATTCCAGCATAATAAGCGCATGCCTACAGCTAACCCAGCTCCGACCTTCTCTAAAATGAGCGCCCTTAGTTAATCTAACTATCCTCTATAAGAGCACCTTTTCCGTTTTTGAACGCCCTTTCAGAAAAAGGGCCCTCTGTTGACCGTTCTCATTCAAAAAATCATTATCGATATACCGGTTAATTTTGGCACTGATGACGCTCCATACGTAACCGATTGCCAGCCAGCCAGTTGCAAAGTTTCTACTCACGTGGAACGTTGTCACGATCAATGTGGGGCTTTCTCAAGCTCATCCCAATTAATACAAAGTTACTGCAGCTATTATAAAAGCTTTAACTCTTTAGTGACCGAATTATTTTGACGAAAATTCAACTTGCTCTAAACTGACAGTTTGTCTTGCGATTTCTACAACATGCAGTACGCTAGCTGTTCCAAACTAGCACTGTTTTTTCCTGGTATGTCAAAGTTTACGACCATGTACTAAACTCTCAGTTGGCCACTCCCACTTCGGAACTGAATCCGCTTAAGTGCTGCGACCTCGTCATTTTTCAGCCAATTTTGGCCTTTGTTTAGCCCTTGTGACTGATACAAAAATCTAGTGGTGTCCAGGTGAGCAAACAGCATAGTTTAGACCATATTCTATGCCCAAGAATGCATTTCCGGGTATCCTGAAGCCTTAAAAATGCCAAAAGTGCCGAGGGGCTCTGCCCCTTCGAACCCCGGGTGAATGAAGAGAAACCCCCCTTTAAAATTCCCCCGTGCTATGCGTTTTAGTGGGGAGGGCGCCGAAAAACAGTGGGTTTTTTCAGGTAAAGTCATCTTTTGCAATTAAACTTGATTTGACCTTTCTAGAGCACTTTTTATGACGTCTAGAGTAGGTGGAGTCAATTATGGCACCTAAAGCCGCTATAGGCCTTAAAGGGTTAAGATACTTACTGACAGCACTGTTTTCAGAATATAATGTATATGAAGAAGTTAGCTACATTGTATGCTTAGCAATGGTGTAAATAGGATTGAGAAAGTGAGAAGGCGTGTGCACATGATTTTGAAAATACATAATTAATTTTCATTAGATTGACGTCATTTCGCATCATTTCCGTTTGTTTGCGGTGGGTAGCATCATAGGTGCATTTTACAGTCGTAACAGTCGTCTACTTTACTGCTTAGCTTCGTGAGGCAGGAGCTAGCTAGTGAAAGCAAAGGTAATCATAATTGAACAATACGCTTAAAAACATCAATAGTATTTTATTATTGCATAATTAGCTCTTCCAATCCATGCAGGTTTCCTAGAGACAGTTGATGTATATGGAGAAACTATACTGGAGATTGTGGGAGACAACCCTCAAGTGCTGGAATGGTCGGGATACGGGTTCTATATCGAGGTTCCTGAAGGAGCCCTTCCTCCTGGAGTGACTGCTAGTGTTCGTGTTAGGGCTATTTTAGGAGGCCAGTTCAAGCTCCCAGAAAATAGTCAGTTGATCAGTGCCCTATACTGGGTCTCATGCAGTGAAGAATTCCTCAAAGAAGTAGCTGTCAATATAGAGCATTGTGCAGACGTCGAGAATGTGAAACAGAGCTCTTCCTTTAGGTTCATTATTGCCAAGATCTGTTCACAGAAGGCACCCTGCCAAGAGTAAATAATAGAAATAATCCTGCCCATTTTATTACTCTTGATCCTAAACATTTAGAGAGAGGGAGGGAGAATTTAATCCCAAAACCCAGTATGGTACCATCAGATCCAGACTAGATCAACCCTGTGTAATTGCAATAAGCGGACCGACTAACACAGAAACACGTTGCACCACTCACATGTTCTACAAGAAACAGACCACTTGTCCTTTTGTTGCTCACTTTCATTTTGTTGTTGTGAGGAATCTTGCTTCATATCTACAGGTTAGGACAAAACAGACTGGGAAGACAATTATTCTAATGAAATCCATATTTTATAGTTTGTAGACAATGAATATCAATGCTGGAGTAAGGACAACACCAGTGTACTACTCAGCTTCAAGAGCAGCACTACTATAAAGCTGGATCAGGAAGAACAGGAAGTGGGCTCATGGAAAATAATGCCTATGAAATTGCCTCCCCAGGTATAATGCCTGCACATGATGCATGTATTATCTCTTGATCCTGTCATTAGATCACTAATGAAGACGTCTGTGACTTAGTGGCAGGTACAGGGATTCCACACTGTTCCTTTGAGTTGCGATATGAGGGTTTCTGTGGTTTGAGGACTTTCCAGCGACTATTGCACCAAGTTAACATTGTTGATGAAACCTCGTCTGTTGTCAACAGTTTTTGCATACGCTATCCTTCTATTGGTATGACTATTTGCCAGATCTTGCCATGTTATTGCTGTTTGTAACAATACACTTAAAAACACCAATAGTATTTTTATTACCGCATAATTAGCTCTTCCAACCCAATCATGCAGGTTTCCTAGAGACAGTTGATGTATATGGAGAAATTGTACTGGAGATTGTGGGAGACAAGGCTCAATTGGTGGAATGGCCGCGATACGAGTTCTATATCAAGGTTCCTGAAGGAGCCCTTCCTCCTGGAGTGACTGCAAGAGTTCATATTAGAGCTATTTTTGGAAGCCAGTTCAATTCAAAAAATAGTCGGCAGTTGATCAGTCCCCTCTTCTTGGTCTCAAGCAGTGAAGAATTCCACAAGGACGTAGATGTCAATATCAAGCATTGTGCAGACATCGAGAATGTGAAACAGCTCTCTTCATTTAGGTTCAAAACCTTTTCACAGAAGCCCCCCTACCAAGAGTAAATAATATAAATAATCCCGCCCGTTCTATTATTTACTCTTGTTCCTACACATTTAGAGAGAGGGAGGGAGAGTTTAATCCCAAAACCCAGTATGGTACCATCAGATCCAGACTAGATCAACCCTGTGTAATTGCAATAAAAGGACCGACTGACACAGAAACACGTTGCATAGCTCACATGTTCTATAAGAAGAAGACCACTTGTCCTTTAGTTGTTGACTTTCATTTTGTTGTTGTGAAGAATCTTGCTTCATATCTACAGGTTAGGACTTGTGTAATAATTATAACAGACTGGGAAGACAATTTAATGACAGCCATAAATTATTTTATATTGTTCTATTTTAGATTGTAGACGAGAAGTATCGTGACTGGAGTAAGGATAACATCAGTCTATCACTCTGCTTCAAGAGCAACACTACTATACAGCTGGATCAGGAAGAACAGGAAGTGGGTTCATGGAAAATAATACCTCTGATAATGCCTCTACAGGTATAATGCCTACACATGATGCATGTATTATCTATTGGTCCTGTCATTAGGTCACTAATGAAGATGTCTGTGACTTTGTGGAAGGTATAAGGATTCCACACTGTCCCTTTGAATTACGATTTAAGGGTTGCTTTTATTCGAAGATTTTCCATCAGCATCTATTTCACAGAGTTAACCTTTTTGATGAAACCTCTTCTTCCCTTGGCAGCTTTTATATACGCTATCCCCCTTATGGTAAAATTATTGTTAGCTAACAATCTTAGCATGTTGCTGCTTTTCAAATGCTTATACAGAGGACAAGATGCTGGCAACACCTTCAATGTCTACTCAACAAAGATCTCCTCAATCTACAGCAAGTCGTGATAATAGACAAGCACCGCCACTAGCAGGAGTTGCTCGGTCAAGTTCAGGTACCTAGCATAGTATTGTCAAGACAATTATTACTGTATTTCAGATTTTGTGAATGTATAAGATTACAGCACTTAATAGTTAGTACCAACTAAAGTGTAGGTACACATTAATCTTTCAATGATATTTTAGCTTATAGTGATTTTTTTCTCCACTCCCAGTGACCCTGCTTCTTGAAGCAGTCAACGATGTCACTGACTGGCATGGTCTTGGCATAACATTGGGTCTCACAATGACCCAACTTCGTAAGCTAGAGATAGCTTATCGTGGTGATACAGACAGACTTAAGGCTGAGATGTTTGATGTTTGGCTGGATAACTCTCCTAATGCAACTTGGAGTGACCTGATCACAGCTTTGAAGGCCATGGGCAAAAACAAAGTTGTCAGTGATATTGAAGCAGTCTACTCACCTGAAACAAGTAATGGAATACTGTTGTGCATAGTATCGTAGAATGTATCATAATAGAGCTGTTTCGTGTATAAAATCGTGGTGTTTGCGAAAATTAAATCCACTATAAGTATGATTTTGTGTCTAGTCATAGAGTATTTAGTCTACTACCCAGGTATGTAGACTAAAATAATCCATTCGTCAAAATCGAAATTTTGTGAATGTAGCTACCACGAAATTACTGGCTCTACCACATTTATTATGAATCGGTTAATAGTGATTAATAATACAAGTAATAAAAACATTTTAACCAAAATGGAAGAGATTTAGGGTTGGTACATTTGTCGAAAAAGTATGGAAACAAGAATTGAAATGAAAAGAATTGTAACAATAGCAGTGTAATGCTACCTCCCTATTAAATTAACCACAACTATCGAAAGCAGTTAATTTAGGGAGGTAGCATTACACTGCTATTGTTACAATTCTTTTCATTTCAATTCTTGTTTCCATACTTTTTCGACAAATGTACCAACCCTAAATCTCTTCCATTTTGGTTAAAATGTTTTTATTACTTGTTTCTTTCCTTTTTTTATTAATGACTTGGTTGGCACTTATGCTAATACAGTGTATAAAGAGAACTAAGTGCCGGGCAGCTCCGGCAATGCACTCAATCGACTCTGCAGTCTGCACTGCATGCAACACGTACCTTGCAACATTTGCTAAGCTTAAGCTAGAATTCTTACAAGCCTGAACAGACAAATCCGGTGTAACAGTGACGATTTGCTCGTTGTCTGCTGTGAACACTGCTAGTGGCAGCAGCACTCGCCAAGCATGCAATTTGTACTAAGGTGCGCTTGTATTAGAATAATTACATACACGGGCGTGCGCGAGTAGGCGTAACCTAGTAACGGAGTTCAAAAGAATGATGGAATGGAGTCTGTTATGGACCAAAAATCGCTGTTTTCTTGAAAATACTCGCTTCTGCTAGTGTTTTAGGCTTAAATAGATATCAGGTGCACTGCTCCCAAAGACTAGTGTAGTTTCTGTGTAGGTTTTGTCTTGAATAGCTCACTAGCCACGGCGCTAGGCTCTCTGAAGAAGAAGAAGAAGAAGAAGAAGAAGAAGAAGAAGAAGAAAGAAGATGAACAAACGGGTGACCACGTGAACTCTGGTTTACCACCTTAGACATGGTTTCTTTTGCTTCTGAAGGTCTATTTGTAATCGCACAAATCGTGCAAAGAGCTTCTGAACGTTAGATTAGCTTGAAACGCCCGTACGGCGAAGATATGGCAGTGCCGTAGTCGTGCCTCCAGGCGAGACGCCATCTTTTCATGCCCATAGCAACTGGCTTTATAGTCGTTCTTAGTAGACTCATTGTAAGCGCTTACCTCTTAGGATAGCCCCTAGGTAGTTAAAATACCCCTGATATCGTCAACAGCCAAGATATACGTGAATTATTGCGTTTAGCCTAAGTGTAGCCGCCATGTTATTTTCAGCCCAACCCTAAATATGCCACGTCTACCGCGTGGCATAATTATGATTTCAATTTCAACTCTACAGAACTGAATCCGGTCAGAGTCAATCCTGCAATCAAGATGGCGCATGATGGTTACCAGTCCCTTACCAGCTTCGCTTGCAGTTGGAAAACTATCATAGCAGTTATCATTGTCTTAGTTGCTATTGTCTGTGCCTGGTCTATACATTGGTTTCTTACTTAACATGAGCTCAGTACAAAATAATTTCTATACTGTTGTTATTTTTTAATCATAGTAAAACTTGTGTTCATGACTATTTTCTATGGAGGTTTTTTTGAGGACAAAAATGATATTCTACCGATTTACTTAATAAAGTAAAGCCACGGTAAAAAAAACTGTAAAGAGTAGGGATGACTCTTGAAAAAGGAAAGGAACAAGATGGAATATAGTGCATTCATATGCAATGCACAGTGATGAGACAGAGATGGGTGGGATATGCAGTACAGCTGAAAAACAAAGAGTGCGGATGTAAGAAAAGTCAAATTTCCCGCTCTATAGTCTGGAGGCGCGGTTAGTAACGCCCATTAACACAGGAAGAATTAGCGCGCGCGACATGCAGTCCACATGACACGAGAGACTCGTACCATAGATTATCTATGCTCGTACTAACATCTCTCAGGCTCTGATCATCTCTGGTACTACAAACTCTGGTCCTCTATCATGTGAGTGAAGTGATTTTTACAAAGTTGAGCATTTCTATTTCTCTCCGGCAGCTGACAGACCCTCTTATGATCAGCTCCTTCATCTCAAGAAACCTGATGAGTCTTCTCTGAGAGTTATTAGATGGATCTGATTATTGGAGCAATGGCAGTGCACAGACCTAGCTCACATGCTCTTGAAGGATGATGATCTAGTGAGAAGGTATCAGGTTACAGGTGGAATGGGAGAGGACAGACACGTATCTGGTATCCGCCCACTCACCTGATTGCATTGTGAGGGTGTGGAGATCGAGCACAGGAGAGCTGGTCTCTAAACTAAAGGTACAAAATTCAAAATTTTAATATTTTTTGAAATGTTGACATCACCAAATTCATTGTGGAACCCTCACTGTGAAATAAGGACACACTGTGGACAGATCTCAAATAATAATAATAATTTTTCATTTTTGTATGTATATCAGTCCTATACTTGTTTTTTAGGGTGCCTATTTGAATTCACATGACTAGAATTTTAAAAATTATGCGCCAATGATTTTATAATTTTATTGTGTCTCTTCTTCAGGAGCATTCTGGTGAAGTATTTGTCCTGGAGTGTCATCCACATGACTCCAGGATCCTGCTCACAGCTGGTCATGACGGGGTTATTATTATTTGGGACATATGCTAGCAGCTGTACGACTGAAAAATTCAAAATTGAGGTTTGCTGTGTGCTGTCACAAAGATTCTGTTTCAGCTGTCTCTGTAGCATGAAGAAGGGCATTCATGCATCTTTGACTGTAAGTGGTCACCAGATGGGACCACCTTTGCTGCTGCAGATAGTCAAGGGTACCTTACTGTGTATGGACTAGGGTCAAGCAAGCCTTTTGAACAGGTAGGCTCACTCACTCACTCACTCACTCACTTACACACTCACACGTCTACTCACTCACTCGTCCACTCATCCACTCTCTCTCTCTCTCTCTCTCTCTCTCTCTCTCTCTCTCTCATAGTTTCCAGATGAGCAGTTCTTCCATACTGACTATCGTCCACTGATGCAAGACCGAAACCATTTCGTAGTAGACGAGCAATCTCTGCTTCCTCCCCATCTTCTCCCTCCACCTTATCTAGTCGACGTGGACGGCCACCCACATCCTTCAAAGTGCCAAGAAGGCATCTTGAAACAAATCCGACCAGCAAAGCGAGATAAACTAGACTGGGCAGTTGAAGAGCTTGAAGATTATGATAGTTATATGCAGCGACACTCAGCAGCTATCAGGAACTCGAGTGGTAGATTAGGACAGAATCGAACTATCGGAGGGAGAGAGAGAGGACGAGATTCCAGCACTGGCGTTGAGCATGAGAATCAGGACGTCAGCACACCGGCGCAGAACGGGATTGAGTCTGTTCAGGCGAACACTGAAGAAGACACTAGTAGACATACAGCGCCTGTTAGAGCAATGGCTGATGAGGTGGACGTGATAGAGGAAGAAGAAGGCGACTCTGAGAATATTCAGAACATGTTGTCCAGCATAGTGTACTCTCTCGGGCTCACACAGGAGGAGGTCCAGCAAGCTATCAGCTACTGGCACAGCAGAATGATAGTACCCCAGCTGGATCAAGATCTTGTCAAGTAAGCTTGTAAAATAATCAAAGTAGACAGGTAAAATATGCTATACTGGCTGTGTCTCACTGACCACTAGAGGTTCAGGTGGGACTGCCCACACCTGCAGTGGGAGGCACAGTCAGTACTCCTGTGAGCTCCTAGCCTGGGTTCCAGTAGTTGCATTACAATATCTGTTCAGTGTATCAGAAACAAGCTTGTTTGATCAATGTCTCTCTACTCCACACAGTGAGATGCATTCCTCTCAGATGACGCTTTGTGAAGAAGAGGAAGAGATCTATCAAGTGCAGCAACTGCTCAGTGACACGCCACCACCTGTGAGCTCTCCCTCTCTCCCTCTCTCTCTCTCTCTCTCTCTCTCTCTCTCTCTCTCTCTCTCTCCCTCCCTCCCTCTCTCTCTCTCTCTCTCTTGATGGTGTAATGATGACATCATACCATTCACTGAACTCACTAGTGATGGTCAATATTTTCAGCCTTGTCTGATTCACCATCTCATGTATTAGTGGATGTGCTCAAACTATTCCATGTCAGATCTTTGTGGTTCTGGCTAAAATGCAAACTGTACAGTGTCATCAGATGCTTTGTTTTCTCTATCAGGCTCCTTCTCCCAAGTTTGATCATGTTAAAGGACGTTCCTTGCGCAGTGGACGCACCATACCTGACCCACTGGCTTCTGTGGTTGTTGAGAGTGACTCCACTAAAGATGGTGTCTTGACAAGCACCAGCGAAATGGAGGAAGAAGAGGTGGAGATCGAGGAGGAGGAGGACAACTGGGAGATGCTGAGGTGACCCTCACACAATAACTACTATCACCCTCACTACTATCACCAACACTACTATCACCCTCACTACTATCACCCTCGCTACCATCACCATCACTACTATCACCATCACTACTATCACCATCACTACTATCACCATCACTACTATCACCATCACTACTATCACCATCACTATTATGTTTGTTTTCTTCACAGTACTGCTTCTAGTGATATTTCAGATTGGACCACTGAGGTTGATGGGATGAATTTTATCTCACCATCTCGCAAGAGATCACAGCGGCGAAAACGCCAGTAAGTAGAATAATTATTTCATTGTCACAGAGAGTTGCTCACACACTAACTTACTCACTCACAATCACACACACACTCGCTCACTTGCCTTCTCTCTGCAGATATTCTAACTACTCAGATGAGTCCTCAGAGATCAGTGGAGGTAGAACAGTAGTGGAGGATGAAGATGAGAGAGACAAGGAGAAGAGAAGAGTGAGGAAGAAACGAAGGATGAGTCCAGACGATCAAGATGAGCCAGTGAAGGAAAGAAGAATATCACGTCCCTCACTACCAGTAAGCTTTGACCAGAGTTACTGTAATAGTTCTCATAAATCTCATTGTTGCTCAGTAATGATGTATTTGGCTCTTTTCCTCTCTTTAGGTAAAAGGTGTGGATCTCACAGCCTACTGGCCGTCTGATTGGTTGAAGTCAACTAAACCACGCCCCTCACCTTACTTCCCTCAAGTTGGTGATATTGTGAGTACATGTACTGGTGTGTTATGGATCACTACTGGTCTCTCTCTCTTCCTCTCAGGTGGTGTATTGCCGACAGGGACACGAGCTGTATCGTGATGCTGTCCGTGAGAACAAAGCATATCCATGGAAACACCAGCGAATGCCCTGGGAGAAGTTCACACTGAGAGTAAGTCTAGTCCATGCTGCTTTAGCTGGCTGTGGCTGTCCAAAGTTGGCTGTGTCTTTATTATCTATTTCCTCTCCAGCCTCAAGAATTCTGTCAAGTAAAGAACGTTCATTTCGTAGTTGGTCCACCCACTCTCTGCTCTATAACACTAGGTGAGTGACTCGTGTGAGACAACTTTAGTTCAAGAGCTCACTAGTAATGAAGCACTGTGTAGTAATCCTGGATATACCTGTAGGTAGCTGAGTCTGACTAACTGATTTATATTCATCTCTTCTATAGCTCTCTTGTCTCCTCCAATCTCTGATGCTCCATGCTCCAGTCAACAAGCTATGGCTGCCAATCAACAAGTAGTGTTTACTTTCAAGTAAGCACTGCCTCCTCTCTCCCTTCTTCCTTCTTCTCTCTCTCTCTCTCCCTCCCTCCCTCCCTTCCTTCCTACCTTCTTCTCTCTCTCTCTCTCTCTCTCCCTCCCTCCCTCCCTCTCTCCCATCCGTCCTCACTTTTCTCTCATATCACAGGTTCCATGATATGGATAATGTATTGGACTTCATTATTCTCGAACAAGTCTACAAAGAAAGTCTCAAGCGACAGTGGTCGTCTGGAGACCGGTTCCTGAGCCTCATAGACGACCAGTATTGGTCTGGGACCATCCTGAAGCGTAGACCATTCTCTGAAGACACTCCTAACAGTGTATGGCAGATGTACCATATCAAGTGGGACGATGGCGCTACCGATCAGCTCAGTCCATGGGACCTTCACCCACTGGAGATTGACAATGGTGAAACTAGTGCAGGTACACAAGATTATATGAAACACAATGATGCAACTATTGACTCTCTCTCTCTCTCTCTCTCTCTCTCTCTCTCTTTCCCTCTCTCCCATTCCCGCCCTTCTCTCTCTCTCTGCTTCTCTAGAGTCCTTCACTTCTCTGGTCTCATGTGAGGACCTCCTCTCAGCGTGGGACAGTGAAGGTGAGAGGGAACGGATCCTTCAAGGACTAGACGCCATCTTGGAGAAGGAAGAAGATGAACTAGAAGAAGCAGACATGTTTCTGGACCCAGTAGATCTCGATGAGGAGCCGACATATTGTACAGTGGTACCTTTTCCAACAAGTGTATCAACTATAGCTGAGAGATTGAGAAACGGGTTTTACAGGTACAAACAGGAATAGCTAGAATATGATACACAGATGTAATTCATCTCTTCTCTCTCTCTCCCTCCCTCCCTCTCTCCAGACGAAAGATAGCTCTCATCTGGGAGGTTGTGTTGTTGGCTCGTAATGCACTATCTTACAACGAAGAAACCAGTCTCATTGTCAGGCACGGAAAAATTTTTGTACAAACTTTACTAAAATTTATCAGGTCACCCATCAAAATTGATATTTGTTTAAAATTTTTACCAATTTTTCATATTTGCAGGACTCCTTCGTGTAGCAATATAATGGAGTGTTATCGTCCTGACCTTTCTGTAGCCGAAGATGACCTTCCCACAGAGGTCATTGCTCCGGAGGTCGAACTGGTTGAAGCAGAGGAACTGTTCACTGCTCCAACTGAGACAAAGATAGCGCCATCCTCACCCGTGAAGAGAAAATCAAAGGTTGATAACTTCATGACTCATGTGTAAGGTGGTGAGTGAGTTTGGTTTCCTGCAGAGACTACAGAATCTGATGGATCGTAGTGAAGAAGCAGAAGAGGAGAAGATGGAGGTCGAGCAAGATGAGCTTGTGAACAACAGAGACCAACTGGTTAGTAACTCACTCACTCATTCACTCACTCACTCACTCACTCACTCACTGGCACCTCTCTCTCTATCCTCCTCAGCTCTGGTTTGATGCTGCTGTGCAGTTGTTGGACGATCTCTGTCAGAACGAAAACTCACCTCCTTTCCTGAAACCAGTGGACACAGTAACATTTCCAGTGAGTAAATAGAGTCATCACTCACCCACTCACTCTCTCCCTCCCTCTATCTCCCTCCCTCACTTTCTCTCTCTCAGGACTATCCATTGGTTGTTTGTTGTCCGATGGATCTTAGTCTAGTTCGTCAGAAGCTCTCTGAGGGTCACTATCGAGTGCCAAGAGAGCTCATTGATGATGTTAGACTGATCTTTACTAACGCTAAAGAGTATAATCAACACAAATCACAGGTTTGTATATCTTAGTATACTCTTGTACATCCCAGTATACTCTTGTACATTCCTGTATACTCTTGTATATCCCAGTATACTCTTGTATATCCCAGTATACTATTTCACGTCTCAGTATACTCTTGCACATTCCAGTACATTCCTTGCACATCCCAGTATATGCTTGCATATTCCAGTATACTCTTTCGCATTCCAGTATACTCTTGTACATCCCAGTATACTCTTGCATATCTCAGTATAGTACTTTAGAAAATGCCCACAGAAATTACAAAAAAGTCTTGCACAATGTGTGATGTGAAATTGAAGTTTTACTAATCGTTAGCTTACATGTACACATGTATAATTTGGTGTTTCCTCCTCACAGGTCTACAAGATGGCTAAGTCTCTTCAAGCGTTGTTCGAGATCAAGGTACTGGAGTTCCTGAAATCATGTCAATCTGAGGACAGCAGACCAGTCTATGGCACCAGACGAACCCTCGGTATTCTAGCGGAATCCACTCCACAGATCCCATCTAGACTAAGATCATCTTCTCACAGCACTGCGGACACAATGAGCAGTTTGATAATGAACGGACTATCAACCTCGACTGAAGAACTCTCCTCGAACGATGAATCTGAGAGCAGAGACGAACTGTCCATTGAGGAGGAGGAGGTGGGCGTGGTCAGAAGACGCGTAACCACTAGGAGTAGATCACAGCGGAAGAGACGATATGATGATCAGGAAGGGGGCGGGGCAGTGGGCAGGGTAGTGACTAGGTCAGCGTCAAAGAGACTCAGACGATTAAGCATGTCAGACGATGAGGAAGATGATGAGTTAGAGGATGAAGAAGATGAGGTTATTCCACGAGTATCACACATTGTCACTACACGAACTGGTAGAACAGTCAAACCAACCATCAAATATTAATAATACTTCATTTTGTGGTTAGTATTTTAAAATCAAATCTAAACCTATTGTTTAGACGCCACGCCTTTTGCAAGGAAAGCCAGTTAGTGCATTCTCGTCACCGCAGACCATTATTCTGTAATATCACACAAGTTAATCAGATTCATTGATATCTACCTACGCCCTCAAAAATGTGTGCGGGTGTGTTATGCGCCTATCATTGTTATGCCCCACTACCCCCAGCTGGGGAACTACAGGGGGATTATTGGGAGATTTGGGATAAAATTTCGTCCCGTGGGTGGGGAATTTGCCGTTATTTGATTTTTCTGTATTTGTTCGTACTTTTCTAATCTACTGAATTCAGCTGGGCAACGAGTTTTCCCCTGGTACTGATGTGGGTCTATGGTGGGGACAATAGGGAGAATAGATTATTAAAATTGCCCATGGGGTGGGGCTTTTGAACTTCCGGTAGTTCAAATCCCCAATATTGCCCCACCCAGCCCCAGCTGGGGGTAGTGGGGCATAACAATGATAGGCGCATTACGTTTGGTTATGGCGTCTTCTAGCGATCAGGTAAGACTTTACTGTACTAGTCCAACCGCTGGATCATAGTATGTAAATACCAGTGTTAATGCTGGTCTATTATTGTGCTGTTCAGGAGACCGAGATCGCTGAGTACCGCTCGTTTCAAAGGCATTATGCTGACCTGTTCAAATCCATTGGTGACACTACTTCACTGGCAGCAGAACTGTACTCCGCTGGTCTACTGTCACGAGAGACGAGAAGAAAGATTTTTGAGCTGCCACTCACAGAACAGAAAGTGTCTCAGCTCCTAGATGCGACAGAAACAGCAATCCGACTAGACTCCCGCAACTACCACAAGTTTGTGGAAGCACTAGAGAATGACAGTTCAATGCAGCACCTCTGTGGCAAGCTGAGGTCCACATGTGGTGAGTGTGATAATGTGTGTCTGAGTACATCCACTGACCAGTGCATGGTGTTCTGATGTAGCTCTGCACACTCCTCAATTGGTGTCGTCCCTACCACCAAACACATCAGCTGGTGAGTAGAGAACGTGTGTATGGTGGAATAACATGTGACAGTATCTTACAGCACAACAGACCAATGATAGTATGATACCATCCTCCATCACCTCTTCATCTCATTCAACCACAACAGGTATAATGACATACTCAGTCACTAATGACCAGTGGATGATGTGTTTCCTCTCCTCAGCTATCACCAGGAAACAGTACAAACAGTTCCTAAAGAAATGTTACCGACAGTCACTCCCTGATGATGATAAGCTACTCACTACTGCCAGCAAGCACTACATTGAGCTAGCTGTCATCAGCAAGAAGGGTATCACCAGGAAGCAAGCAGATGAGTTTACTAGAAAAAGTCTCCACGGTTTAACTGAAGAGATCTTGCGTGAGAAAGCTCCGATAGCACTAGATCATATACTAAAGCCCAGAGAGGATGGTAGACCAGTACGTTGTGTCCTGGTGGAGGGTGCACCAGGTATCGGCAAGAGCACACTGGCATGGGAGGTGTGTCACAAGTGGGAGGAGTTAGAGAGTGTGAAGCAATGCGAGTTAGTGGTACTAGTTCGCTTGAGGGAGAAGAAGGCTCAAGAGGCACGCTGCCTTGAGGACCTGCTGCCGTGTGATGCTACCACTAACATGAAGGAGCTCTTGGCTGCAATAGGAGAAGGAGAAGGCATGCTTATTGTGTGCGATGGGTTTGATGAGCTTCCTCGTGAGCAGCGACAGGAGGGCTCAGTCTACATAGATCTACTCAAGGGTAGGCTCCTGGCAGAGGCTACTATTATTGTCACCAGTCGTCCTTCAGTAAGCGCTGAGCTCTGGAGCCTCTGCCAGCATAACATAGACAGTCACCTCGAGGTGATAGGCTTTACTAGAGAGGATATCAAGCGGTTTGCTGAGAGCGTGTTTAGTGGGGATATCCTGGCAGGGTTCTTGTCTTACATCACCAGTAATCCTCCCATATATGGTATGATGTACATCCCTCTCAATGCCGTTTTTGTAGCCCTGATATACCAGGACAGCTATGACACAGATACTCCCTTCCCTACAACCATGACACAGCTCTTTGACGCTCTCACTCGTGGTCTCATTCGCAGGCACCTCGTGTCCACCCATCAGGTTCCTAGTGAGTATTGCATGCCTCCTTCCCTCCAGCGTACAGAGGACATTAGCAAGCTTCCTCCTGTAGTGGCTCAGCAGCTTCTTCAGCTAGCCAAGGTGGCCTATGAGAGACTGTGTGAGAAAACGTTCGTCTTCACTGACCTTGGTGAGGACTTTGAGCACCTTGGGACAATGAAAAAGACCACAAGTGTGAATGTGTGTACAGGTCCTGGGTGCTCCTACTCCTTCCTCCATCTCACTCTTCAAGAATACTTGACTGCCCTCCATATTGCTATTGTGAATCCTAGTGGCGTTGAACTGGTAGAATGGCTAAAGGAAGGTAGTGTTGTTGTGAGGTTTCTGGCAGGAATGTACAGACATGATGATTATCATAGTCACCCTGTGTACCAGGAGTTGGTACAACAACTTGCCAGTATCCATGCAGTATACTAGTCTAGAGTTGGTCCATTGTGCATATGAGAGTCCTAGCATTATGGATAGTGTGAAGGTGGACTATAGTAAACGTTATACAATAGATGTTGAACCAGTAGTTGGTTTTGACTGGTATGCCACAGGATACTGTATTAGCCACTTTGATGAAATATGGGGTCTTATATTGCAAAATGTGAATAATGTGCCAGAAGAAAATATTGATCTCCTGGTGAAGGGTCTTAGGTCCTCATCTATTGCTAAAGCGAGAATTTTATCATTAAACATAACTGGATCGTCCCTTTCTGTAATTATTACATTAAAGGAGTTTTGTCGATTGAAAAAACTTGTATTATGGAGAGTTAACATTGATCATGATGATCTGGTCATCTTACAGCAGCTGATAGCACCAGGGAGTGAACTAAAATATCTATTTATGTCTGGCATTGGATTGCCAAATAGTAGCTCATTAATCTTAACATTATTTCAACCTTCTTCATTGCAACAACTTGGATTGGAAATTATTGACACTTTTGTTGAAACTCAGCTTCTTCCACATGGTAACACAAACCTCAAGAAACTTGCCATTTCATCTGACCTTCTTCACCCGCTAGCTGCATTGATCGTGAATATCACTTCACTGACCTACCTGGAGATTGATGATCCACTAAGCACTAGTGATCTACCTGTTCTCACTAACATTGTACAGTCACACCACACACTAGAAGTACTACAGATTGAAGAGCTAAAAGATTACACTGACTCTACTAACCTGCTCCAACTGATCGAGGCTGCTGATAGTAACGAACATGTATTAACATTCAAACTTGATATAGTAGTCTATAACAAGCTACCACCACACATCCAAGAACAATATAAGCAATTGTTAAAACCTTGTTGAGTGATGATAGTACATGATTGTACTTATATGTGCTCATTGTGATTTCAGTCTTTTTATATAACAGTTCAATATTAATTTTAACTACTTTGTCTTTTTTCATGTACATGTGTAGAACGCATCATTTCTTAATATTTTTGTCACTCCTGTTTTGTAATTGTTAGCTACTTTTGTGCAGAGTTTGAATATGTGTAATTTTCAAATCATGTTTCTATCTCACGTGCAATACATTAGATAGTGATGATGGGTTGCCTGGAGGAGGAGTACTGGAAGATGATGCATGACTTGGAATGGATTGCAACAGCTTTGAGTTCATGCTCTTAGCTTGAGCTAGCTTGCTAATTCATGACATTTCATCCTAGCTAGTAGAATGACTTTCTCTCTTTCTAATCTATTAACTTTAAAATGTTACTTTTGTGTTAAACCCTTTGCATGGCTGGTCTCACCATCCTTCAACTTGATATTTACGGTTCTGTATGTTTTTAGTTGCTGCAGTCGATGAGCTTATTGGATTGCAAAACCTGACAAGTATAATTATGTTAGTATAGGTATAGTATGATATAAATGATCATGAATATTTAAACTTAGTTTTCAAGCAGTTGTAATTAACGTTAAAATTAATAAATAATTATTAGTCAGAGCTCAGGTTGCTCATTACAAATTAAGACTGAGGAGGGTGGGATCAGATTCAGATCTGTGTTGTGCTTTATCTTGATTGATATAGTGCAGTCATGCAATGCACAGTGATGATGGAAAGACAGAGATGGGTGGGACATGCAGTACAGACAACAGAGTGCGGTAAATTCAAATTTCCCGCTCTGTAGTCTGGAGGCGCGGTTGGTTACGCCCACAAGCACATGGAAAAGAGCGCGCCATGCATTCCACGCAAGAGACTCGTAGTCGTACTAACATCTCTCAGGCTCTGATCATCTCTGGTACTACAAACTCTGGTCCTCTATCATGTGAGTGAAGTGATTTTTACAAAGTTGAGCTTTTCTATTTCTTTCCGGCAGCTCAGTGACAGACCCTCGTGATCAGCTCCTTCATCTCAAGAAACCTGATGGGTCTTCTCTGAGAGTTATTCGATGGATCTCATCATTGGAACAATGGCAGTGCACGGGCCTAGCTCACATGCTCTTGAAGGATGATGCTCTAGTGAGAAGGTATCTGAAGTAATGCAAAGACAAGAACGAGTTTGTTCGGAGGGTCCTGGACGACTGGTTGTCACGTGATGACAGAGATCCCAATGATTCAGCTGTTCCACGTACTTGGTCATCTCTTGCTGAGTGTATCAGTGATGCTGATCTACCTGGAGACCTAGCCACACCCATCAATGAAGCATGTGCAGGTACGAATGGATGAGAATGCTGTTCCTCATTTTAATATACAGCACTAATTGAGCAGCTGGTATTCACAAAGATAGCCTTACGAAAGTGCTTGGTAGATATTTCTTCTCGTGTGATATGTATCACAGTATGTCTTATATACACACACACTTGAAGTCACTGAAGTCTATAATGAGGTGAACTGTTGTTCTATCTAGTAATTCTAACCCTCACTTTTCTCTACTGTAGACAAAGCTGTATCCAGGAAGTGTAACAAGCTGAATCGACAATCTTTATTATACCAGAAATCAATACAGTACAATATACCATGGCTATTTATTAAGACAGTTCAGAAGGTCACTAGTGGGTCCTACTAATGATAATCATAAACATAGTGGTTACAATGATTAATAACTGTTACATAGCTCCCCTCTTTAGAGAATACGTCCCGTATTAATCAATGTTGTATATAGTCTTGTAGTCGGGGAGGAGGTCGCCTTGTTCTGGTTGGATATCGTGGCGACGGTGGAGCTAATGGTCTTGTGGGAGGTTGTGGAGTGTCATCCAGGTCTTCCAGCTGTACATTAGTTCCCGGATACGACGGTGGAGTTGGTGAGTCTGTTGGTGGAGTACTCTTGGGAATCTCAACTGGAAGACGAACATTTGGTGGGCACCGTTTCAACCGATTGAAATGAACAACTTGACGATGGCGGAGGTTCCGGTGGTGTTGTATACGAAATACCTGTTCAGAGATCTTTGTCACCACGCGATGAGGTCCGCTCCAAGGTCGATGTAGCTTCTTCGACTGACCTCTGGGTACTGCTGGACAATAGAGCCAAACGAGATCTCCAACTTCAATAGGCTTGCCATGAATTTTTCTGTCATAGAGATCTTTCTCTCGGTCCAACTTCATATCCATCTTCACACGAACAGTTGCATATGCAGACTCGAGATTTTTTCGCAATGTCGATGCGTACTCGGAAATTGTTGTGGGTTCTGAAGCAGGTGTACCATACATCATGTCGATCGGCATTCTGACTTGTCTTCCGAACATGAGAAAAAATGGTGTGTATGTTGTTGTCGGGTGGACGCTAGAGTTGTATGCCAAACAGAGAGGTCTCAATTGATCCTCCCAAGAGAAAGGATGTTCAATGGTTAGAGTAGCCAGCATGGAGAGGATCGTTCTGTTGAGCCTTTCAACAAGCCCGTCAGACTGGGGATGGTACGGTGTCGTACGAGATTTCTTTATCTCTAACAGCTTGCATACTTCGGTGATCAGTGCTGATTCAAAATTTCTACCTTGGTCTGAATGCAGTTGTTCTGGTGGTGAAAAGCGGAAGAAGAATTCGTCTGTCAGCTTCTTTGCCACTGTGGTGGCCTCTTGATTCGGTATTGCATATGCCTCTGTCCACCTTGTGAAATAATCGGCAACGACAAGAATATGAGTATTTTCTGCTTCTGATTCTGGAAATGGGCCCATCGGCTACCAGCTGAAGGGGGTATCCAGTCTTGATACTCTTTAGTGGAGCTCTAGGTGTAGTTACTGGATTTTTTCTCGTTGCACACGATGCACAACGGTTGCACCAATCTTTTACATCGTCGTGGTATCCTGGCCAATAAAATCTCTCACGTAATCGAGCAAGCGTCTTGTCAACTCCCAGATGCCCTGCAAGTGAGCTATCGTGCATGTAAGTCAACACTTCTTCTCGCAATGAGTGAGGAACCAGCACTTGGAGAGTATCCCCTACACCATCAGCATCTGCAAACCTCCGACACAATACTCCATTGTGTACAACCAATTGGTCCCAGATCTGCAACAGTCTTTTGGTTGCCCGGCTTACACATTGTCCTTCCAAATTTGGCTTCTGGTTAGTAGTTTCCTTTGCTTGCAAAAGCATTCCCAAAGTGTTGTCTGTCAATTGTTCCCGTCGAACACTCTGTTCGTCTTCTACTTGTAATGCTTGTAGAGAAGTAGCTGCGATCTGGGATGAAGGAATTTGAGTGCAGGAGGTTACAGATGTAAAAGGATCAACAGGGGAAGACGAGGGTACAGTGTTGTGTGAATCCCTACCACATTGCTGGCATGGTATTCGTGACAAGGCATCGGCGTTTGTGTGGTTCCTTCCCTTTCGGTGAATGGCCTCGAAATCAAGCTCCTGGAGTCTTTCCAGCCATCGAGCCAGCTGACCTTCGGGTTCACGAAAATTCTGTAGCCACAATAAAGCCCCATGGTCAGTGCGAAGCAAGAAACGTCTGCCAAGAAGGTAAGGACGCAAATGATGAGTGAAAGTCACCACTGCAAGTAATTCTCTGCGTGTGACACAGTACTGTCTCTCTGGTTTGCTGAGTACTCGACTACCATAGGCTACAACATGCTCTCGGCCTTGGTCATCTACTTGTGACAGCACTGCCCCTAGACCTGTATCACTTGCATCAGTGTCTAGGATGAATTGTCGGTTGAAGTCGGGATGCGCTAATACTGGAGCTGACACCAAACGTTGTCGCAAGTCCAGAAAAGCTGTATGACATTCAGCGGTCCACTTGAATGGTGTAGATCCCTCAGTTAGACGATGCAGTGGCTTAGCGATTTTGGCAAAGTCTTGGATGAAACGGCGATAATAGCTGGCGAATCCAAGAAATTTTTGAACTTCTTTGATTGAATTTGGAATTGGCCAAGTAGCAACCTTTTTGGTCTTATCAGGATCAGCTGAAACACCATCCCGTGAGACAACGTGACCCAAATACTTGACAGATTTGCGGAAGAAAACACACTTGCATGGTTTTAACTTGAGTCCAGCTTCTCGAAGACGGCAAAATACGCTACGAAGATTGTCAAGGTGTTCCTGGAATGTCCTTCCCAGCACTATCACATCGTCCATGTACACAAGACACTGAGACCACTGAAGTCCTGCCAATGTCAAGTCCATCAGTCTTTGGAAGGTTGCAGGAGCGTTTGAGAGGCCAAAGGGCATCACTTTAAACTGAAACAGCCCTTCTGTTGTACAAAATGCCGTCTTTTCTCGATCAGTCTCGTCCACCTCTACTTGCCAATAACCGCTCAACAAATCGAGTGTACTGAACCACTGAGCGCCCGAAAGAGTGTCGAGTGTGGAATCAATTCTGGGGAGTGGGTAGGCATCTCTGTGTGTGATCTTGTTGACTTTTCTGTAATCGACGCAAAAGCGAACCGATCCGTCTTTTTTCTTCACTAGAACAATCGGAGATGCCCATGGGCTTGTTGACTCTTCCACCACTCCAGCTTCCAGCATCTCATTCAAGAGCTTTTTTACATTTTCGCGGTAGTGTGGTGGTAGACGACGAACAGGTTGTCGAATGGGTGTATCGGTTTCTGTATTGATACGATGTTTCAGCTTGCTAGTCTTTCCTAGATCAGAGTTTGACCTTGCAAAGATATCCTCAAAGGAACAGAGTAGACTAAAAAATTTATCCTTCTCAACTGGGCTCAGGTCAGTCTCGGTTTCACTAACCATCTGTCTCAGCTGTTCCAGCTTATCTTTGTCAGACGTATCTGTGTCATGAGTAGTTTGCACCGCCTGTACAGGTATTTCTGCTTCTTCTAGCGTTGCCAATTCTGTGTCTGCAAACACTGTAACGGTCTCAGCCCGGGTATTGAGTAACTGAATAGGTACCTTTCCAGAAGACACCTGTACAAGAGCTCGAGCCACTGAAGCTGGTTGACGATGACGGTCTGATTCTTCCAGTAACCAGGTCCCATTTGCATCTGCTTGATCAACTTTAGCCATCATCTCTACGATACTACCCGGTTGGATTTCAATTCTCTCGATAGCTCGTACGGCAATTTTCTTTGTTGGCGAGGACAGCATCGGTGGTGCTTGAAGCGGCAGGGAGATTCTACGATCAGACAAATGGAGTCGCTTGTTTGGGAGGTCGATTTTGCCACCATGCTTCTGTAAAAAATCAAGACCTAAAATGGCTTCAGCAGTAAGAGGACTGACTACCAATACATCAGTGGGTAGAGTATAGTCATGATTAACCTTAACGCTAACTGTTGTGGTGCCATGCACAGTTAATGGTAACCCACTCACACCAACTAGCTTCACCTCAGAGTATGGCAGCAGTTTTCCAGAGTGGACCGCAATGCTATCCCAGATGTCCTTCCTCAGCAAGGTGACCGATGCTCCTGTATCCAGTAGAAAAGAGACTTTGGTATCCTTTACAGAAAAATTCAAGTGGTAGCCTCCCATGGTTGGCGTAACAGGAGAAATTATTATTGCGTTGTCATGAGCCTTATTTGGTTCACCCTCACACGCCCGGCTCTTAGCGTTGAGGGTTTCTAGTTTCCCTGACGGGAGGACTGAGTGGGGCAGTTTCTGGCAATGTGCCCATGTTTTCCACATTCCCAACAGGGTCCTCTGTAGGAGCGATACTGACCTGGTTGTCGTCTGTTTCTCGATTGGCTTCCTTGACGATTAGTACTTTCAAGCTTTTCTACTCGTTCTGCAAGTTTCTCGACCAATCCTGCCAGTCTGAGTGTTGTAGCGTTTTGCTGGACGGATGCAATTTCCTGTGCTCCCTCGGTCCCCTCTCCACCAACTGCTGATACTGGTGCTGTTGGTTTCTGCTGCACTTGTGGTAGGTAAGATTCCATCTCGATAGTAGTCGTTACAGCGTCCACAAGTTTAGTTGGTCGTTTTTGTTTCACACTGAACGCTACTTGTGGTGGTTCTAGTTGTTGCAAATAAGCTTGGATAGCCAACAGTTCTGTACCGTTGTCTCCTAGGTCCGGGTATCCTTTGTCTGCCAGTGCCTTGAGATCGTCTGCAAAATCTGCCCAGCTCTCTGTTCTCTTCTTTTTTCTACTTTGAAACTCGGCCTGATACCGGTTCTTCTTAATGGCTGGCTCGAATCTTTCCTCGAGAGCTTTGACTGTGAGCTCTAATGACGCGACTGTCGCTGCTGGTAGAAGTTGGACAGCTCTCTGCGCGCGACCGGTGAGACGTACTTTCAGCCATTTCAATTTAGCAGCCTCATTCCACTCATTTACGGTCGCCACGTTGTCGAAGTGGAACTTCCAATCGGTCCACGTGCTTCCTTCTTCAGCTCCACTGAAGGTTTTCGGTAATACGACAGTTCTCGTAGCCATCCTACCGACTACGCCAATGTAACAAGCTGAATCGACAATCTTTATTATACCAGAAATCAATTCAGTACAATATACCATGGCTATTTATTAAGACAGTTCAGAAGGTCACTAGTGGGTCCTACTAATGATAATCATAAACATAGTGGTTACAATGATTAATAACTGTTACAGAAGGAACTTGTAGTCACTAGAAGTATACTGCAACAGGGCGTTCTCTGTCCAGTGGAAGCACCTTATCTGATACAGAACCAGCTGACAGTGCACTCTCTGACACACGAAACAGTGACACGAATGAGAAAGGACAGAACACAATGTACGTCAGTATCTTGTATACTAAATCATGTACAAAATGCTCTATTTTCTTCACAGTCTATCTTCCAGTAGTTCAAGTATTGTGGATTGTTACAAGTAAGCTCATGTAAAGAAAAAAAATATTATTGTTTTGTGCACTTCGTCTACAGAGAGTTAGAAGTATAGTCTTTACCCAACCAGTGCTGCCTAGTCTTGACACAGCTAGTACTCCCCAGCTTGAGACCAGGTACCCATTGTGTGTGTGTGTGCGTGTGTGTGTGTGTGTGTGTGTGTGTGTGTGTGTGTGTGTGTGTGTGTGTGTGTGTGTGCTATCATTACATCTAGTCACTAGTACTGTAGGTCCCTCTCTCTCTCTCTCTCTCTCTCTCTCTCTCTCTCTCTCTCTATCCCCCTCTCTCTCTGTTGCCTCTGTCTTTAATTCACATGTTATCTCTTCATCACAGGTTCCATGATATGGTCAATGTGTGCGACTTTATAATTCTCATTCAACTCTATGAGAACAGTATCAAGCGAAAGTGGTCGTCTGGGGACAGGTTCCAGAGCCTCATATGTGACCGGTACTATTCTGGGACGTTCCTGAAGCAGAGACCATTCTCTGAGGACACTCCTAGCAGTGTATGGAATTCCCCCCGAACGATGACAGCATTTATAAATCAGAATGGAACATGAGTGATAGAAATCGTATTCTTTGCAGACTAGAACTTATCTTGAGAGCCAAGGTCCCTAAAGAAGTCACGGAATTTTTAAAAGTCGAAAGAGCCTTTGTATTGTACGGTAGTAGCCTTTCCAACCATCATCTCTAAAATAACTGATAGATTAAGAAATGGATTTTACAGGTAACATTTGGTGTGCATGCTTGCAACTTGCAATATTTTCTCTCTCTCTTCGTATCTCTCTTCGTCTTTCTCCCTCAGACGAAAGAAAGCTCTCACATATGGGAGGTTAGGCTGCTGTTTCGACAGTGGTAAGAAAAACCACTTCTTAAATTGTACACTTACACCTGTACCAATAGACAAAGAGAGAGACGATGAAATGTCTTGTGACCAAGGTGAAAGTACAACAAATCATAATAATAATAATTGTACACATTATATTGCCAATGCATGCAGACTTTGATGAAGAGGTACCAGGAACTAGTGTGGAGGTGGAGGACGACAGTGAAACAACTCAGGATGAGAAAGAAGAGGAGGAGGAAGAAGAGATGCTGATGCCCATAAAGAAAAATTCAGTTAGAAAAAACTGTTGAAAATTGTAACCCGATTTCATAATGCTATTTATTACACAGCCAACTTTGAGTGGCTTTTGCTGATAGAAATAACCCACGGTGGTCTTCTTTGACCCAAATTGACAAATTGAAGGCCTACATAACACTACTAACCCAGGCAGTCGGAGAAGTTGCTCTCAAGAGAAGAGGTGTTAGAGGCCCCGATATGGAAGGACACATATAAGAAACAAAAGACGACGAAGACCCTCGCTCGGGCAATAACGCTCGGGAACTGGTTGAAGCAGAGGAACTGTTCACTGCTCCAACTGAGACAAAGATAGCACCATCCTCACCCGTGAAGAGAAAATCAAAGGTTGATAACTTCATGACTCATGTGTAAGGTAGTGAGTGAGTTTGGTTTCCTGCAGAGACTACAAAATCTGATGGATCGTAGTGAAGAAGCAGAAGAGGAGAAGATGGAGGTCGAGCAAGATGAGCTTGTGAACAACAGAGACCAACTGGTTAGTAACTCACTCATTCACTCACTCACTCACTCACTCACTCACTCACTCACTCACTCACTCACTCACTCACTCACTCACTCACTGGCACCTCTCTCTCTATTCTTCTCAGCTCTGGTTTGATGCTGCTGTGCAGTTGTTGGACGATCTCTGTCAGAACGAAAACTCACCTCCTTTCCTGAAACCAGTGGACACAGAAACATGTCCAGTGAGTAAATAGAGTCATCACTCACTCACTCATCCTCATTCACTCATGTGATCTCTCTCTCTCCCTCTCTCTCTCTCCCTCCCTCCCTCCCTCCCTCACTTTCTCTCTCTCAGGACTATCCATTGGTTGTTTGTTGTCCGATGGATCTTAGTCTAGTTCGTCAGAAGCTCTCTGAGGGTCACTATCGAGTGCCAAGAGAGCTCATTGATGATGTTAGACTGATCTTTACTAACGCTAAAGAGTACAATCAACAGAAATCACAGGTTTGTATATCTTAGTATACTCTTGTACAGCCCAGTATACTCTTGTACATTCCAGTACGCTCTTGTATATCTCAGTATACTCTTGTATATCCCAGTATACTATTTCACGTCTCAGTATACTCTTGCACATTCCAGTATACTCTAGTACATCCCAGTATACTCTTGCATATCTCAGTATACTCTTGCATATCTCAGTATAGTACTTTAGTAAATGTCCGCAGAAATTAAAACAAAAGTCTTGCGCAATGTGTGATGTGAAATTGAAGTTTTACATAATAATAATCGTTAACTTACATGTACACATGTATAATTTCGTGTTTCCTCCTCACAGGTATACAAGATGGCTAAGTCTCTTCAAGCGTTGTTCGAGATCAAGGTACTGGAGTTCCTGAAATCATGTCAATCTGAGGACAGCAGACCAGTCTATGGCACCAGACGAACCCTCGGTATTCTAGCGGAATCCACTCCACAGATCCCATCTAGACTAAGATCATCTTCTCACAGCACTGCGGACACAATGAGCAGTTTGATAATGAACGGACTATCAACCTCGACTGAAGAACTCTCCTCGAACGATGAATCAGAGAGCAGAGACGAACTGTCCATTGAGGAGGAGGAGGTGGGCGTGGTCAGAAGACGCGTGACCACTAGGAGTAGATCACAGCGGAAGAGACGATATGATGATCAGGAAGGGGGCGGGGCAGTGGGCAGGGTAGTGACTAGGTCAGCGTCAAAGAGACTCAGACGATTGAGCATGTCAGACGATGAGGAAGATGATGAGTTAGAGGATGAAGAAGATGAGGTTATTCCACGAGTATCACACATTGTCACTACACGAACTGGTAGAACAGTCAAACCAACCATCAAATATTAATAATATTTCATTTTGTGGTTATTATTTTAAATTCGAGTCAATGCGCGCGGTGGATGTTATTGATCGGCGACGTCATATTACGTGTATGTGGTTATCCTTTACATGTCAGGTATAGCCGGAATGATCTCTGTGGAGCTGTGGCGAGCTACAATAGGGCTCTCCAGCAGCAAGTGCTACTCTGGTTCCCTATCCTCTCTGTCATGTCCGTTGTCTTTTAAATGCGGCAAACGTAGCAGTAGTGATGTTGTCAGGCAAGAAGAACCGCCCGGCCCTACATGCCCTAGCTTGTCTCCTCCTCGTGTCGTTCCACCAAGCTCCTCTCCCAGATCTAGTGAATTGATCCAGCAATCTCTCCGTTCTTTGTCTTCCTTCATACATGATGTACACAGCTCGTTCCATTGTGGTCTTCATCTGTTACAAGATACTCTAGTCAGACTCGTACTGGCGATACTAGTGATCATCTCTCAGTCTCTGATCATCTCTGGTGACATTGAACTAAACCCCGGACCTGATCCAAGTGAGTCATAATTAATGATGTCTCTATCTAATCATTAGTCAGGCGTGGCCTGACTATTCGCGTTTCATGTAATAGTCAGGAGACACTAGTACAATCGATCTGTATCTCTGCAACTATAGTTGCAGAGCCAATCAGATTGCAGAACCGTTACGAAGAATGTAGTGATGATGTAATGTGGGCGTAACCTCGCGTGTACTCGAGAGTACTGAGTACTCGAGAGTACTAGATATGCCATCTGACGATTGTGGCGAGTCTCTCAATTGTGGCGAGTCTTCGATTATGGCGAGTCAGTACTCCATAACCAAGGCAGACCACTGCCTTTGCTTCTGATTGCGAACGTACAGCGTCATCGCGGTTAGCCACGCCCACAAAAATTACATCCACGTTGCGTAATTACATTCCTCTACAACAGATTGATGGTACTAGTGTCTCCTGACTATTACATGAAACGCGAATAGTCAGGCCACGCCTGACTATCTAATCATTACTGTACTATTAATTAATACATGTAGTACAGTAATTCATGCACTTACATCATTATCATACATCTCATTATCATGAGATGTGAACTTCATTGGTTTAATACGTAACAAGCATTAATAACTACAAGTAATAAAAACATTTTAACCAAAATGCAAGAGATTTAGGGTTGGTACATTTATCGAAAAAGTATGGAAACAAGATTTTAAAATGAAAAGGATTGTAACAATAGCAGTGTAATGCTACCTCCCTATTAAATTAACCACAACTATCGAAAGCAGTTAATTTAGGGAGGTAGCATTACACTGCTATTGTTACAATCCTTTTCATTTTAAAATCTTGTTTCCATACTTTTTCGATAAATGTACCAACCCTAAATCTCTTGCATTTTGGTTAAAATGTTTTTATTACTTGTTTCTTTTCTTTTTTTATTAATGACTTAGTTGGCACTTATGCTAATACAGTGTAAAGAGAACTATTCCACTGACTGCACTAGCTATAGCTGGCGATCGATCACTATGAGTCTGAACTGCATGCATGCAACACGTACCATGCAACATTAGCTAACATTCTTACAACCCTGAGCAGACAAATCCAGTATAACAGTGAAGATTTCCTCGTTGTCTGCTGTGAACACTGCTAGTAGCAGCAGGCTCGCAGCACTCGCGTTCCAAGCAATTTGTACTAAGGTGCGCTTGTATTAGAATAATTACATACACGGGCGTGCGCGAGTAGGCGTAACCTAGTAACGGAGTTCAAACAGAATGATGGAATGGAGTCTGTTATGGACCAAAAATCGCTGTTTTTCTGGAAATACTCGCTTCTGCTAGTGTTTTAGGCTTAAATAGATATCAGGTGCACTGCTCCCAATGACTAGTGTAGTTTCTGTGTAGGTTTTGTCTTGAATAGCTCACTACCCACGGCGCTAGGCTCTCTGAAGAAGAAGAAGAAGAAGAAGAAGAATAAGAAGAAAGAAGATGAACAAACGGGTGACCACGTGAACTCTGGTTTACCACCTTAGACTTGGTTTCTTTTGCTTCTGAAGGTCTCTTTGTAATCGCACAAATCGTGCAAAGAGCTTCAGAACGTTAGATTAGCTTGAAACACCCGTACGGCGAAGATATGGCAGTGCCGTACTTACGGTGCCTCCATGCGAGACGCCATCTTCATGCCCATAGCAACTGGCCTTATAGTCTTTATTAGTAGACTCATTGTAAGCGCTTACCTCTTAGGATAGCCCCTAGGTAGTTAAAATACCCCTGATATCGTCAACAGCCAAGATATATGTGAATTATTGCGTTTAGCCTAAGTGTAGCCGCCATCTTGTTTTCCGCCCAACCCTAAATATGCCACGTCTACCGCGTGGCATAATACTCTCTAGCAATTCATTGTCATTACATGATATTACTTGTCGTCATACTATGCTACAGATGCCACACCCACATTACTGAAGTTAAGAGCAATGAAAGGAGCTGATGGTAAACCTCTGAGGATAGTAGAGAAGATTGCTGCTCATGACTACACAACATTCGGTATGTGTCTCCTACAAGATGAGAATGGAGAAGAGGTTGATCTGATCGAGAAGGACCATATCAGCAAAGGTGCCGAGGGTGTCACTCGTGCCATCATCAAGAAATGGCTGACAAATGGCGATGAATCTACTCGTACATATCAACACTTGATAGAGTGTCTCAGACAGTCTGAACTGGGTGCACTTGCTGACCAGCTCATTGCAGCTAACACGACAAGTGAGCAAGGTATACAATGCTGTACACTTTAGGTACTACTTAGAGAGATCACAAGTTTTATAGAGATCACCAAATTGCCAGAAATCTAATACAAATAGCAAAGAAACAGCACATAATTGGGGCGAGCCTGAGCGAGCCCCACATTGATTGGCACAATGGCCCACGCGGCAGGGAATGTATCTATCAATCTATCTATCTGTCTGTCTGTCTGTCTGTCTGTCTGTCTGTCTATCTATCTATCTGTCACGGAGTGCGTTTGTCCTTTTCAATGTTCCCGAGAAGTAGGAAACGCCTTTTTAGCACGTGCGCACAGTATAATTGGCGCTTGGTTTCCAACAAGATACCTGGCATGCTGGCAATGATGCAGATGACTCAGAGACGACAACAACAGAGGCCAGAGACACCTGAAAAGCAACAACTTTACACGACAAGGCCGCTATCAGAAAGCGATGACGAGAGGCAGAGTCACCCGATCAACGTGAAAGCCGGGACGACTGGAGCGACAAAAGGAATATCAAAGGGCCTACCGGAGACGCCGGCGGAAAGCAGTAGCTGCAACAGAGCAAACAGTAACTTAGGTACGTCTTATGAGCTCGTGCTGTGTGTTAGCAGTAGAGCCTGCAGTAAGTGAGGAGACCGAGGAACCCTACTCATCACATCTTCCAGGTACATTGTTCCCATGACGCCTAGGCAAGGAAGGAACACACTCAGCAAGAGATAGTTGGAGAAAGTGCACCATCTGAACATAACCAAACTATTGATTCTATTCACCATCAACAAACCCATTAGCGCTGTTAAATATTAACATTATAGCACAAAGATCTGTGGTGAAACTTGTGTTCACATAATACAGACTTATCTACTAAAATCTGGACTCACCACATAACTTGCAAATAATAATTATGATTTATGTTATACACAATTATACACTAACGAGGCAAAATTATATCAATGCTCAGGCTCGCCCCTGCCATTCCATGAATGTACTAGTATTACTACTAAACTATAGTAGCTTCACTCTAAACACACTCTGTAGCAAGGAAAAGCACTAACACTACAATATAAGACAAGACGTCATAATCACTCATTAACTGCTGCCACACCCCTCTTGCTAAAATACAATTTTCAAGTGCTGAGTTTTCTTGTGCAGTAAAAATTAATGATCAACTCAATCTATAGTACAACTCTTTAACTTCGAGTAGGAAAGATAGGAGCAAGAAGTATGTACGAGTTTCTGCTAAACATACTAGCAAAGCTGTGCGGGTAGCTGTTTGCAAAATAATATCAGATCATTTTGGGAAGTTGGTCAGCATCTGGTAGACTTTTCCAAACCAAATATACCGCGAGCACTTCCAACTTGTGACCAACACACTAAAGTTCATGATAAGTAGATGGGAGCAGGTATTCAGCAAACAGGTACGTCCTGAAAAATGGACTCCATGCAGAGCACATGTTTCTGGAAATGAGAAGATGCAGCTCACAGTCTCTACATTTGTGTCATTATTTAAGTATTAGTTTGTTTGAATATAGTGAGTATGAGCAAGATCAATGATCTCTGCTGAACATGTGTCATGACAATTAATGAAACAAAAATAAAATTAATTGTAATCAGTTACACCTTATGACAGTTGTACTCTGTGTCTTACAGCACAACAGACCAATGATAGTATGATACCATCCTCCATCATTAGACAGTCATCATTGTCTCCTCCTCCAAACAAATCAGGTGAGAAATGAAATTGTTAGCAATGAAGCATCATGTGACTGCTTTGTATAACTACAGCAAAAATGAGTAAAGAGTGTGACAGTGATTTGCTCTCCTCCTCCATCACCTCTTCATCTCATTCAAGCACAACAGGTATAATGACATACTCAGTCACTAATGACCAGTGGATGATGTTTTTCCTCTCCTCAGCTATCACCAGGAAACAGTACAAACAGTTCCTAAAGGACTGTTACCGACAGCCACTCCCTGATGATGATAAGCTACTCACTACTGCCAGCAAGCACTACATTGAGCTAGCTGTCATCAGCAAGAAGGGCATCACCAGGAAGCAAGCAGATGAGTTTACTAGAAAAAGTCTCCACGGTTTAACTGAAGAGATCTTGCGTGAGAAAGCTCCGATAGCACTAGATCATATACTAAAGCCCAGAGAGGATGGTAAACCAGTACGTTGTGTCCTGGTGGAGGGTGCACCAGGTATCGGCAAGAGCACACTGGCATGGGAGGTGTGTCGCAAGTGGGAGGAGATAGAGAGTGTGAAGCAGTACGAGTTAGTGGTACTAGTTCGCTTGAGAGGGAAGAAGGCTCAAGAGGCACGCTGCCTTGAGGACCTGCTGCCGTGTGATGATACCACTAACATGAAGGAGCTCTTGGCTGCGATAGGCAGAGGGAAAAGCATGCTTATCGTGTGTGATGGGTTTGATGAGCTTCCTCGTAAGCAGCGACATGAAGGCTCGGTCTATATAGATCTACTCAAGGGTAGGCTCCTGCCAGAGGCTACTGTTATTGTCACCAGTCGTCCTTCAGTAAGCGCTGAGCTCTGGAGACTCTGCCAGCATAACATAGACAGACACCTCGAGGTGATAGGCTTCACTAAGGAGGATATCAAGCGGTTTGCTGAGAGCGTGTTTAGTGGGGATATCCTGGCAGGGTTCTTGTCTTACATCACCAGTAATCCTCCCATATATGGTATGATGTACATCCCTCTCAATGCTGTCTTTGTAGCCCTGATATACCAGGACAGTTATGGCACAGATACTCCCTTCCCTACTACCATGACACAGCTCTTTGACGCTCTCACTCGTGGTCTCATTCGCAGGCACCTCGTCTCCACACGTCGGGTTCCTAGTGAGTATTGCATGCCTCCTTCCCTCCAGTGTACAGAGGACATTAGCAAGCTTCCTCCTCTAGTGGCTCAGCAGCTTCTTCAGCTAGCCAAGGTGGCCTACGAGAGTTTGTGCAAGAAATGGTTCGTCTTTACTAACCTTGGTGAGGACTTTGAGCATCTTGGGACAATGAAAAAGACCACAAGTGTGAATGTGTGTACAGGTCCTGGGTGCTCCTACTCCTTCCTCCATCTCACTCTTCAAGAATACCTGACTGCCCTCCATATTGCTATTGTGAATCCTAGTGGCTTTAAACTGGGAGAATGGCTAGAGGAAGATAGTGTTGTTGTGTGGTTTCTGGCAGGAATGTTCAGACATGATGATTATCATAGTCACCCTGTGTACCAGCAGTTGGTACAACAACTGCATGAAGACCGCAAGCGGTATAATAACTTTAAGGGATTTAATCTCGATACTTCTAATAAAACGTCTCTAGATTTAGTCCGTTGTGCATATGAGTGTCCTAGCATTATGGATAGTGTGAAGGTGGACTATAGTTATCATGATACAATAGATGTTGTACCAGTAGTCGGTTTTGACTGGTATGCCACTGGATACTGCATCAGCCACTTTGATGAAAGATGGGGTCTTGAGATGATTAATGTGTCAGAGGATGATGTTGATCTCCTGGTGAAGGGTCTTAGGTCGTCATCTATTGCTAAAGGGAGAATTTTGTCATTATGCATATATGAATCTGAATTATCCCTTTCTATAATTAGTACATTAAGGGAGTTTTCACGACTTAAGAAACTTGAATTAATGGAGTTTAACATTGATCATGATGATCTGGTCAGCTTACAGCAGCTGATAACACCAGAGAGTGAACTAGAATATCTATTAATTAATAGCATTACATCACAGATTAGTAGTTTATTGATCTCAACATTATTTCAACCCTCTTCATTGCAAGAACTGGTCTTGTACACTGGTGACACTATCAATAAAACTCAGCTTCTTCCACATGGTAACACAAACCTCAAGAAACTCACCATTTGCCGGGAATTTTTTCTCCCTCTAGCTGCATTGATCGTGAATATCACTTCACTGACCTACCTGAAGATTGATGATCCACTAGACATGTACAGTGATCTACCTGTTCTCACTAATATTGTACAGTCACACCACACACTAGAAGAACTATGCATTGAAGAGATACAAAATTGTACTGACTCTACTAACCTGCTCCAACTGATCGAGGCTGCTGATAATAACGAACATGTAGTGACATTCGAACTTGGTCGTTCAGACTATAACAAGCTACCACCACACATCCACGAACAATATGAGCATCTGCTAAAACCATTTGATGACGTTTGAACTGAATGATGATGAATATGTGCACAATATGATTTCTTCTTTCAGTGTGTAGTAGCAGTTTACTTTACGTTATTATTCAACATCTTTTGGTTGCTTCGAATATTTTGTCACTAGAAGAATTACTGTACTATTAATTAATAGTTTTGAATTTTTTACCTCAACTACAGTGTATATTGTTTTTCTTTTGTCACTCCTGTTTAGTGCAGTCATGTAACTGTGTTCTATTGTTTGATTTGTACGGTGGCCCTAAAGGTCGGCTCTCGCGACTCGTGCCCTCGTCCCTCACGACTCATGCCCTCGGCCCTCACGAACGTTCTCTCCTCCCTCACGAATGTTCTCTCATCCCTCAGGAATGTTCTCTCCTCCCTCACGAATGTTCTCTCAGGAACGTTTCTCGAAAGTTATTAAAGCGAGTATTAAGGTTAAGGGATACCACGCCTACCACGAGCAAGTACATGTAGCTAGCTAGGAATGGTTGCCTGAAAAAAAATACTTGTAGCATCGCGTGTGTTGGTTTGGCTGGACAAAGCATTGCATACCCAGTCAGAGCAAAGACTGCACTTTGTCGTTTGCAAAAGCGACGGCTCGACTCGTTACCATAGTGCAACGAGCAGTTTCGTCGACCGTAAAAGTCGAAATCTCGTTGTGGGCATTCTGTAACACGACTAGACTTGGCATGTAGCTAGACTGCTTAGTTATCTAGGGATCAATGGATCCATTCATCGATATCAGGTTTTAATTGCAGAATTATGTTTACGCACATACTCGAAAAGCTTGTCAAGGTTAATTCTCGAGTGTACGCGTCAACACATAGATAATAACCTAATGGTTATTATCTATGATGAATGGATCCGTTGATCCCTAGATAACTAAGCAGTCTAGCTACATACCAAGTCTAGTCGTGCTACAGAATGCCCACAACGAGATTTCGACTTTTACGGTCGACGAAACTGCTCGTTGCACTATGGTAACGAGTCGAGCCGTCGCTTTTGCAAACGACAAAGTGCAGTCTTTGCTCTGACTGTATATGCAATGCTTTGTCCAGCCAAACCAACACACGCGATGCTACAAGTATTTTTTTCAGGCAACCATTCCTAGCTAGCTACATGTACTTGCTCGTAGTAGGCGTGGTATCCCTTAACCTTAATACTCGCTTTAATAACTTTCGAGAAACGTTCCTGAGAGAACATTCGTGAGGGCCAGGGGGACGGGAGAACATTCGTGAGGGAGGAGAGAACATTCCTGAGGGATGAGAGAACATTCGTGAGGGAGGAGAGAACGTTCGTGAGGGACGAGGGCATGAGTCGCGAGAGCCGACCTTTAGGGCCACCGTAGATTTGAATAGTATTCTTGCACATGAACATGTTTCTACCTGGAAACTGTGCTACACTGAATTGTAACAATTCTATCTTTATTTATTTCATCTCATTTTGATCTTTGACATTATCCTAAATAATAATTACTTCGATTCAGATCTGAGTGCATGCAGATTGATGCAGTCATAGTACCTTAAAGATAGAATGTAGCTTTCGTGAGCAGGAAAAGATCTAGAGTCTGCGGCAAGGCTGCCCCGCCCATGAATAGCCCGAATAGCATAATTTGACGAACAATGGCGGCATCAGGTGTGTGTTGTCGCTGCAACCGAAAAGGTCTGTGTAAGGGCTGCTCATGCGTCAAGGCTGGTATTCCTTGCTCTGGTTGCTTGCCTGGACGTCTGGGTCAGTGTTCGAATCCAGCGCCGGCACCTTTACCTCCTGCCAGTCCTCAGGTTCCAACTCGTCATGATAATATTCTACCGTCCGCCTCGCAAGTTTGCGAGGAATCACCTTCTATGCCTCACCAGACTCTAGAACCACTTGCGTCTGTTCTTACTGAAACTCAACCTCCTACACCTTCCCTTCCGTCTTTCGAGACTCCAGCTGACCTTTCCTTTCAATGGGGTGACCTATCTGGCGCTGAGTGTGTCCAACTGATTTCCAAATGCTGTGAGGAGGCAATCCACTGGAGAGCAAACCTTTTCAAGATACCCAATGGAAAGGCAGGTGAAAGTTTTATTAAGGAACTATCTCGGCTTTTTCGCTCTTATTCCGATGTTTCATCTATGGAATCCATCGCTTTAACTGCTGCCTTTCTTCTCCCGATCCTTGTGCTACAGAAACCATTTTCACGACTAAAGTCAAAGGAGCTTGCATCTCACCTCAACCGTCGCTTGAAGTTATGGTTGAATGGCGAGTTTCTACTCCTCTTAGACGAAGGAAGAACCATTCAAAAAAGCCTCCCCAGTCACCCTACTCCTTCACATCGAAATGATGAATCAATTGCTCGATCGTTTAATAACCTAATGTTTGCTGGGAAAGTGAGGGAAGCTATTCGTCTTCTCTCTAGAAACCCTGATGGGGGTCCTCTTTCTCTGGACGTCCCTGCTTTTCCTGATAACCCAGCAGCTGGCTCGGTCCTGGATCAATTACTTCTCAAGCATCCTCAGCCTGGCAAAGTTATTGATAGCTCTGTAATATTACCTGAAAGTCCAGCCCCAAATCATAGTCCACACTTTGTGGCTTATGAAGCTATTGACGGCCTACTTATTAGATCTGTCGCCCTCAAAACTTTTGGCTCTGCTGGTCCATCAGGCTTGGATTCTTATACATGGCGCCGCATGTGTTCTTCCTTTGGGAACCCTTCTGCTGATTTGTGCTCCTCTGTTGCTGCGGTTGCCAGACGTCTCTGTTCTTCATATGTTGATCCAGTCTGTATTCATGCTCTTTTTTCATGTCGGTTAGTTGCTTTGAACAAACTACCTGGAGTTCGTCCTATTGGCATCGGAGAGACTTGCCGTCGCATAATAGGCAAAGCTGTTCTGTCTGTTCTTGGTCAAGATGTCTTGGGGGCCATTGGCTCAGTCCAACTTTGTGCTGGCCAGAAGGGAGGTTGTGAAGCTGCTGTACATGCCTTAAGAACCTCCTTTGAGAGTGACTCCGCAGAAGCTATTCTACTTGTCGACGCAAAGAACGCTTTCAATTCTCTTAACCGTCAGACAGCCTTACTGAACATTCTTCACCTGTGTCCATCCATTGCTAGATTTCTGATCAACTCCTACCGCTCTGAGGTCAACCTTTACATCGGTGGTACAATGCTTAAATCTAAAGAGGGAACAACACAAGGCGACCCTCTTGGAATGGTAATGTATGCTTTAGCTATTTTGCCACTCATTCAATCTCTTTCTGATCCGAACATCCTCCAGGTTTGGTATGCTGACGACGCCTCCTGTTCAGGAAAGTTGAAGGACATTCGCACCTGGTGGGATTCTTTGGTATCTACTGGCCCATCCTATGGGTACTTTCCAAACGCATCTAAGACCTACTTGCTGGTAAAAGAAGATCACTCTGATGCAGCCAAAGAAATGTTTTCCAACACTGGGATCTCAATCGATCTGAATGGTAGAAGGGTGCTAGGCTCTCCCATTGGCTCTCCTGAATTTATTCACAATTTTGTCACAAATAGCATTTCAGATTGGGTAGCCCAATTGGAGACTTTAGCTGTTATCGCCATCCCGCACCCACAAGCAGCTTTTTCTGCATTTGTGCATGGATTCTCGAGTAAGTGGACATATTTGTCTCGCACTTGTTCCGGAATTGACGACCTTTTTCAACCCTAGAGGATGCTATTCGTACAAAATTTATCCCTGCACTTACTGGAAGAGATCCCCCAAACGATTCGATAAGGGACCTCCTCTCTCTTCCCTTTCGTTTCGGAGGACTGAGTATCTCCAACCCTTGTGCTAGAGCTGCATCTCAGTTTCGAGCCTCAACTTTGATCACTGCTCCACTAGTCGCCTCTCTTACTGACCATCTTACTACATCGTATGCAAGTATTCTCTCAACTCAATCGGAGCTGGTCTCTGAGGTTTCTAAAAATAACTCCAGAACTGCCAGAGAACGTGCCAATGTGGTAAAAGAGAATCTTCCTCCTGCTCTTTGCAGACAAATGGAATGTGCAGCTGAAAAGGGGGCATCAAGCTGGTTATCTGTTCTCCCAATTCAAGAGCATAATTTTCATTTACACAAGTCTTCCTTTAGGGATGCCCTTTGCTTGAGATATGGATGGGAGCCAACAGGGTTACCTAACAACTGTGTGTGCGGTAAATCTTTCACGGTTGATCACTGTCTCAGCTGTGCTCATGGAGGTTACACCATCATGCGACATAATGAGTTGCGGAACATTACTGCTACCTTGTTACAAGAAGTTTGCTATGACGTGAAGGTAGAACCATCTCTCCAGCCACTCTCCGGTGAAAACCTGGCCCTAAAATCTGCTAATCGCAATGATGGTGCACGCTTGGATGTTGCTGCCACTAATTTTTGGTCTCGTGATCGACAACGTACTTTCTTTGACGTCAGGGTATTTAACCCCCTTGCTCCATCTAATAACCAACCGCTGTCTACATGTTACAAGAAGCAAGAGAAAAGGAGACGTTATGATCAGAGAATTCGCGAAGTCGAACAGGGTAGTTTCATTCCACTGGTCTTCAACACTCTTGGAGGTATCGGCCCAGCAGCATCAGTTGTGTACAAAAGAATATCCTCTATGATTGCTGAGAAATCTGGCCAGTCTTACAATTCAGTCATCTGCCTCATTAGATGTAAACTCACCTTCTCTCTTCTTCGTTCTACAATAACTTGCCTTCGAGGATCACGGTCGCTCTTCTCATTCAATCGCCTAGACACTGCTGCTGACCTTGCCCTTACTGAGGGTAGGGTTAGTGACTAATTTCAATCCCTTTTTTTGTATCATTTCTTTTATTTTGTATCATTAATCTCTTTAAGTCCTACCATAAAAGCGTAGGCACCCGTTGACTTAAAAAAAAAAAAAAAAAAAATAGCCCTGCCCTAAAACACGCGTGCACCCGCGGGCGGGGCCGAAATCCGAGAGAAGGACGATCACTGCTTTATTCCACTACAGTACATTGGACGCATCATGTGGCGAGCTAAACTAGGAGTCTTCTGCAGCAAGCACTGCTCTTTCTCTCTCGCAACTGTGCTGCGGGAAACTTCGCGATCACAACAGCTGAGCTTGCTCCAGCAGTGCAGGTCCGCGATACTAGCGATCATCTCTAAGACTTTGATCATCTCCGGAGACATAGAAAAGAATCCGGGTCCTCTATCATGTGAGTGAAATGCATTATTATATAGAATTTACGTTGAACTTTATTGCACAGCTGACAATGTCTCTTATGATCAGCTCCTTCATCTGAAAAAATCTGATGGGTCTTCTCTGAGAGTTATTCGATGGATCTCATCATTGGAATAATGGCAGTGCACAAACCTAGCTCACATGCTCTTGAAGGATGATGATCTAGTGAATAAGTACGAGCAGGAGTACAAAAAGGAGGAGTTCGTTCGAAAGGTTCTGAAAGACTGGTTGTCTCGAGATGGCGGTGATTCAGCTGTTCCACGTACTTGGTCATCTCTTGCTGAGTATATCAGTGATGCTGATCTACCTGGAGACCTAGCCACGGCCATCAATGATGCATGTGCAGGTGAGAATTACAGTTGTGAAGGAATGTTGCATGCACGCATTTGCACAGCTTTGTGCTGTGTCTGTCTGTTACTGCATTCACACTTCAGAACAGTTTAGTTTTGTAAGGTGGTACTGTGCTAAACTATAGTGTAAAGCACTGTGTGGGCAAATGTAAGCTTGTAATCTCGGAGTCAGCAGAATGTAGTTGAATTAGTGCTATATTAATGGCTATGGAAACTGTTGAGTGGAATCCTGCAATGCTGTTCTTAGACTTGTTCATAGCTACTTTTAATTCATGATCGATCAGTACTTCACAGTTGTCATAGTAGCTAATCTATGCTCACCACAATGATGGTGTGAAATTACAAAATTTAATTAATAATAATATTATTATTATTATTTTTATCTAGTTTGAATAGTACTCTTGTGAGCTAAAATCAACTGTATTGTTGTAAGAATTCATAAAATTTTACCCTCTCACTGGACATACATATTTTTATGCATATTATCACAACAAGTTGTAGCATTGCTATACAACATTATACAAACGTCATAGCACTATCATCAAACAAAAATTCCTTCATAATTCCATCATTTTGGAGATCCTAAGTTATAGCAGGTTCAAAAGACGTGGTATAAAATCAATTTCCTCTCTACTATAGACCCAACTGCATCCAGGGACCAAGCTGTAGCTCATCCTGATCCTGGAAGGACATGTACAGCAGCGTGTTCCCCGCCCTGGGTACCTATTGGAGTAGCTGAACCTGACACATCAGTTACTGTACTGGTTGTTGATAGTGATGAGGAATCAGACACAGAGGATGAAGAATGTGAGAGGTGTGTGAGACATTCTACTACAGATCATGTACTCATACTGCACTCTCTTTCATCTTACAGTATAGCTTCAAGTGAAGATTGCTACATGTAAGAATAGTTTGTAGCAGTGTCTAGCTGCCTAACAGAGGATCACTGGTAGAGCCAGGACACCTGTGCACTAAGCAGTATCTAGCTGCCTCACAGAGGGTCACTGGTAGAGCCAGGACACCTGTGCACTAAGCAGTGTCTAGCTGCCCCACAGAGGATCACTGGTAGAGCCAGGACACCTGTGCACTAAGCAGTGTCTAGCTGCCCCACAGAGGGTCACTGGTAGAGCCAGGACACCTGTGCACTAAGCAGTGTCTAGCTGCCCCACAGAGGGTCACTGGTAGAGCCAGGACACCTGTGCACTAAGTAGTGTCTAGCTGCCTCACAGAGGGTCACTGGTAGAGCCAGGACACCTGTTTAGTTCTGAAGAAATAGTTTCAGAGAACACCATGACCATAATTTTGGTGTTTACCTTAATTGTTGTTGACACAGTCGTATGTTCAGACTGCAACAACACTTTGGTGACCATATCAACACTTTGGTGACCATATCGACACTTTGGTGACCATACCAACACTGTGGTGACCATATCCACACTGTGGTGACCATATCAACACTGTGGTGACCATATCAACACTTTGGTGACCATATCAACACTTTGGTGACCATATCAACACTGTGGTGACCATATCAACACTTTGGTGACCATATCGACACTTTGGTGACCATATCAACACTTTGGTGACCATATCAACACTTTGGTGAGCACAGACTAGCTGTGTTCAAGCTAGGTGCCCACCACGAGACAGGAAATTCTCATTGCTATGCTAAAACTTTCGCATTTTGTGTTTAATTTTTGTCATATGACAAAAATATTCTAACGTTGAAAATTTCCCAATCTACGGTACGAGCAATTGCATTATTTTTTGCGACTTTCTTCAGATACTCATCGGAAAGCAGTGATGAGGATGAGGATATAGTGAAGACTACTAAGAAGAGAGGAAGGAAGCGAAAGAGTAGTTCAGGCAAACAAGATGAATCGGTGAAAGAAAGAATATGTCCACCAGTAAGATGAGCTTGTAATAATTATTTATTTCATAATAATTATTTTTTATCACAGCTCTTCTAGATTACTAGATTTTAATTTTTAACTCAAATTTGGTGATACGTGGCTCGATACTGTTTTTTTCTTAGGTGTATTACTGGCCATCTGATTGGTTGAAGTCAACTAAACCACGCCTCTCACCTTACTTTCCTCAAGTTGGTGATATTGTGAGTACAGTGAGTATCTTATGAGTCACTTCAGTGGGTGTGGTCTCTCTCCAGGTGGAGTATTTCTATCAGGGACATCAGCTGTATCGTGATGCTGTGTTTAAGACCGAAGCGTATCCATGGAAACACCAGCTAATGCCCTGGGAGGAATTCACACTTAGAGTAAGTCCAGGGGAAGACAGAAAAATGGTAGCTAGCAGGCAAGATTGGTCGTGAATGATCTCACTGCATGTTATAATAATATCTCTCTGTTCTCTTCTTTAGCCTCAAGAATTCTGTCGAGTGAGGAAGGTTCAGTTTATGGTGGGCCCTCCCACTCTCTGCTCTATAACACTAGGTATGCACGTTTTCATTTGCTAATACAAACAAAGTTTTTGAATGATATCGACGTACTATTAAATTTCTCCATAGAATTGTTGTCTCCGATGTTTAACCCTTCCTGCTCCAGTGAGCAAGACATGGCTACCAGCCAACGAGCGGTCTTTACCTTCAAGTGAGTTTTCCACAAACTTATAAAACCAATTTGTATTGAAGCTTAGGCTAGCTGAAGCTAAACGAGAAGATTACTTGCTCTCTCATGTCACAGGTTCCATGATATGGATAATGTATTGGACTTCATTATTCTCAAACAAGTCTACAATGACAGTCTCAAGCGACAGTGGTCATCTGGAGACCGGTTCCAGAGCCTCATAGACGATCAGTACTGGTCTGGGACCATCCTGAAGCAGAGTCCATTCTCAGAGGACACTCCTTACAGTGTATGGCAGATGTACTATATCAAATGGGATAGTGAAATAGCTACTTATCAAGTCAGTCCATGGGAAATCCTTCCTATCAGTGCAGACACCATCTATACACACAAATCAGAATGGACTGAGATACCAGAGATGTGAATCGCATTCTTCACAGACTGGAACTCATCTTGAAGGAAGGCGTCTTTAAAGAAGCCAATGATTTTTTGTACCAAGTTGACTACATCAAGGAGACAGCATATTGTACAGTGGTGGCCTTTCCAACCAGCATCTCTACAATAGCTGAGAGATTGAGAAATGGATTTTACAGGTACCAACCTCTTAAGCTATTATAGCTGCTGGTCATAGCTTTTTCTGCTGGTTGTATAACTGTCAGTTAGTCTTCAGTCTCCTGTTAATATAATTATCACCTCTCTCCCTCTCTTTAGACGAAAGAAAGCTCTGATTTGGGTGGTTAAACTGCTGGCTCACAATGCAAGGGCTTACAACAAAAAGAACAGCCACATTGTCAAGAATGGAAAGATTGTTGTCCAGACTCTTCTGAAATTTATCAGGTTAAAATCATACCAGTCAGTTAGGTAACTTAGGTTAGACGATGATGTCTATACTGGACTTGTAATGGACCAAAGTCTTATTATTGTCTACAATATCTTCTCACACAGGACTGTATCATGTACTAGTGTCATGAAGTGTCATCCTAACTCGGCTCCATTGAGAAACAGAACAAAGGTTAGTCTGTTCCATCACCTCTGGGATGTGCTTTACTTTGACTAGACATTATAGAACTATTAGATTGACTCACCTGAATTATTTGTTCACTAGTGATGTTGGTTTTCTATAGAGACGAGTTGATGATGGTGAAGAGAGTGTGTCAGTGAGCTGCTGCAGTAGGATCACTGATAGACCAACAACTAATTAAGAGACCAAGGAATAGTTATTGAACTCAATGACTCCTTTAGTGAATGAGCTGGTTTATCATTATATCACATACTGTGTATATCACATTGATTTGATGGTTTGTATTACAATGCAACACACAATGATGATAGAAAGACAGTATGCGAAAGCGCGACGGTCGTCTGCGGACAGGTTTCAGAGCCTCATATGTGACCGGTACTATCTTGGGACGTTCCTGAAGCAGAGACCGTTCTCTGAGGACACTCCTAGAAGTGTATGGCAGTCGTATCAGGTTCAATGGGATGGTAGTGGGCCTCGTAATCAACTCAGTCCCTGGGAATTCCTCCCGAATGATGAAAGCATTTATAAATCAGAATGGGACATGAGTGATAGAAATCGTATTCTAGATCTTTGTGGACTAGAACTTATCTTGAGAGCCAAGGTCCGTAAAGAAGTCAAGGAATTTTTAAAAGTTAATCTCTTGAAAGAGCCTTTGTATTGTACAGAAGTAGCCTTTCCAACCAGCATCTCTATAATAACTGAGAGATTAAGAAATGGATTTTACAGGTAACATTAGTGTGCCTGCTTGCAACTTGTGACATTCCTCTCTCTCTCTCTCTCTCTCTCTCTCTCTCTCTCTCTCTCTCTCTCTCTCTCTCTCTCTCTCTCTCTCAGATGAAAGAAAGCTCTCATATGGGAGGTTAGGCTGCTGTCTCGTAATGCACAGTCTTACTATGATAAGGACAGCCTCATTGTCAAGAATGGAAATTGTTGTCCAGGCTCTTCAAAAATATATCAGGTTACCTGACAAAATTTGATGCCTTGATAATAATTTTTCATTGCACATACTACGGTACTACTTCATGTTCCAACAGTCATGGAGCGCTTTCGTAAAATCTGATTCCAACACTAGATCTTCACTTGTGAGAAGAAAATCAAAGGTTTGGTTAAGTGAGCAGATCACAGCAAAACGAGACAAAGTGACGAGTTGATCGATGATTGAGCTGCAGTAGGATCACTGATAGACCAACAACTAAGAGACCAAGGAATAGTTATTGAACTCAATGACTCCCTTCACTGTTTTTTTAATAGTGATAAGACAATTTTGAATCCCCAAGTGCATGGGTTTGCTATTATTATGTGTAAGTTAAAGCGAGCATGCTCAAGAAATTATTCCACGTTTAACAGCCTCCCCTGAGGATATGCCTATGACACCATAGCCATCAGCGCCCTCTGAAAATTGCAAGTCATGAATGTCATTAATTTAAAAAGACTTTATTCATTCCTTCGCGAGTTATATTTTTAATAACAGCACGGCGAGTATCTAGCGCATGCGTAGACAGTCATCGCCACGCCATTATATTCTCCAAACTTTTCAAAATGGCCTGGATGCGAGGCTAGAATACGCATGAAATACAAATAACTTTGCGCATGCGCGTTAAGCTTCCGGGCGTAGTAGTATAGTTATATAGTACGTGTTATGTCAACTTATATGTTATTTACTTGCCAAGGAAAGCCGCCATGATCTCTGTGGAGCTGTGGCGAGCTACAATAGGGGTCTCTAGCAGCAAGTGCTACTCTGGTTTCTTATCCTCTCTGTCATGCCCGTTGTCTTTTAAATTTCGGGTACGCGGCAAACGTAGCAGTAGTGATGTTGTCAGGCAAGAAGAACCGCCCGGCCCTACATGCTCTAGCTTGTCTCCTCTTCGTGTCGTTCCACAAAACTCCTCTCCCAGATCTAGTGAATCATTGATCCATCAATCTCTCCGCTCTTTGTCTTTCTTCATACATGATGTACACTGCTCGTTCCATTGTGGTCTTCATCTGTTTCAAGATGCTCTAGTCAGACTCGTACTGGCGATACTAGTGATCATCTCTCAGTCTCTGATCATCTCTGGTGACATTGAACAAAACCCCGGACCTGATCCAAGTGAGTCATGTTAGTAAAAAGAAGATCCATTATCTGAAATTGCAACCTCAGTGCTTTGTATAATCATAGATAATGTATACTACGTAACCGGGATAAGAGACTTCAAAAACTGGATGTGCAGATGCGCGTTGTGCTGCCGTGACGTAATATGATGTGTGTAAGAGTAGGAAATCATATAATGCGAAGCTGGAACGTTTTCAATGGCTACTACTCTCGCTACTAGTACTACTATAGCACCTATCCTGACAGAAATTTGTGAATTAGAGTAGCCCAAGAATACAAGGGTTACCAATAGCACTTTAGCTACTGCTAGGAATCTTCTTGCTAATGACAATAGCCAGAAAGTTTTGAAACTTCTGATTGATAAGCTTCAGGAGTCCTACTCAAAAATGTTGGATTCAGTAGGTAGATGCAAACTTGTTGTAACTAAAAGAGATAGGCTATGCATAGGCTCTGTTCCACAAGTTTAGTGTGGATGAAGGAAGCCAATTGTACGGAAGCCCAGAGCAGAGATTCCACTTTCCAATTTCCTTTTTTTTAAGTCCGGTAAAACACGGCAAAAACTGTAGAGCACACGTTGAAAGACATATTTTTAACTTGAACCAGTAACCAGAGAGCAGTTATACCGGGGTGAGCCTGGCTGTTGCTCATTCTCCAGGCTTCCAGTGCAAGTTCCAACGAGCATGCATTTTGGTGTGAACATTATTCAGTTCCTAGTTTGCATTTATGATCATACAAGTGAGCAATCACAATACTATACTTTGATCAGTACAGTGGTTTGGCACTGATAAAATTAAATACATGCATGAGGTGAGAACAATTTTTATACAAGCTTCTAACTGTTATGGTTATGCTTTTATAAAAGGGCATACAACTCAGCATACTGCACGGCTATAAGTAATCAGTTATGTACTATCACAAATATTTAAAGAAAACAAATATTTCCTGTTTGCTGTTGGTAGGATTACCTATTTTGTGGTTTCGTCATTAATATTTGAGGAACTAGAAAAGGTACAGTAGCTTCAACTAATAGTACAATACAGATCAGGAATTCAGTACTTACATCACTCATCAAGCATACTAATATGGACTGATTGTTCCTGGTACGTTGATGGGTACCAGGAACAATCAGTCCATAACAAAATTGTCAAAAGCTTTGAACTTTCTCAGTGAAAAAATTAATGTTTGCTGAGACCGTCCAACTAAGAGTTTACTGGAAATTTGCATAAAAATTATTAACAGTTCATTTACTATGAGCTTGTAATTAAATTTTGTCTTTTTGAATTGTTTCTTCAAAAAATGGTTTACTGTTAATGTGGCTATAATTGATATTGGCTGGACAAAGAGATCAACTTCTTGCAAGATACCTTCCTTGTTTTTGTATGGAGTATGTGGCTCTCATGCATTTGACCAGTTTTGCTGTTGCATAAATGATATGGTTGAACCAATCTCAACACCTTGTATAAACTTTGTATGTGCATTTGTGCAGGTATAATATGAATATCAGAAATACTATTATTTTGGTATAGCAACCAAAAATGCTCAAATGTAACTGCCATAATTAATACCAGCCTTGCTGTCTCACTTTTCCTGAAATATTTTAACAACTTAACGTTGCCTAGCTGTTGTGAGCCTTAGAAGTGGAGTTAAAGTATTTTTGTACAAGTGATACAGAATCCAATGTGCAAGTATGGAAGCTCAAGCAATCAACTGTACTGATGCATGAGCATGTCATATTCATTACCCTTCAAGACAAAAATATATAAATTGATGTACTATCAAGTAACAGCTATCTAGCTTTATTCTTTTACTGAATTTGTCCAGAAAGAAAACATAATATATTTTGGTCTGATTTAGCATGACAACTGCTCAAATGTAATGGTCAGTGAATGCCATAGCACTCTGCTGCCTCACTTTTCCAAAGTACCACTTGTTATGCATAGCTAGTCATAGATAATTTTGGAATGTGGAATGTCCGCTCTGGGCTTCATACAATTGTGTATACAGAATGTGATAATAAACTTGAGGGATGAAATTTTTTTGGCAGCTCTTGATGGAGAGACAGTTTCACAAGCAGATCATTTCTGCTCTTAAGCAAGACGATTTTTCTCATAACTCTGACACATCTAATAAATAATTATGTTATACAATATTATTATTATGCATTTCAAACATTAAATTTTGTGGTGAATGAATAATGAGATTCTAATTAATAAAAAAATAACACTAAGGTGTAAGGAAAGGGAAACAAAGAAAACAACTAAACTAACAGAGGTAAGCAAGAGAAAAAAAAACAACAACAACAACAAAAAAAAACAAAAAACAAACCAAAAAGCAAACAAAAACAAAAGCAAACAATAATAATAATTAAGAAAACAAATCTACAGTTAGTGAAGGCAAAGTGCCCCGCACTAAAGTTGCATTGCCACGTTGGACTGCCACCGATAGTCTTTGAATAAGGTACGAAATAGTCTAGCTTGCTAGACCCTCAACGTTCTCTCGCTCGATGGGCGGGGTTACGGGGCGGAGCCCCGAGCGAGATCGCGATGAGGGTCTAGCCAAACCTGCAACATGATTAGTTTCTGAAATGAATTTTGTAATCATATTCATCATTAATTACGTCACGCACATGGTGAGCTCAGAGTGACGTTCAAGCCATAATGTCTACAGCAAGGTCTACAGACAACTGCGCGTTTTGCAGCTCGCCCCCGCCCTACCAGATGGCGATAGGACTGATCTAGGGAGCCTTTTTGTGGAAGTGATCGTCGAGGAAGACCTGAAGGACAGTTGAGAAACGTGTCTCTTCCACGAAGTACAGCTTCTGCGGCATCAGATTGCAATGGCCTTGCTTCTTGGTGACCTAAAGCAAGTACTCCGTGTTCAATAGCTCTCACGAAAAGTTGATCGTCGGTTGGTAAGCTATCGGTTGTTTTAGCTGACCAGAGATTACACAGCGACGATAGTGCGGCCATATTGACTAAGTGACGAAATCAATGACGTAACGACTTGCATTAACAAAACTCATTTCAGAAACTAATCATGTTGCAGGTTTGGCTAGACCCTCATCGCGATCTCGCTCGGGGCTCCGCCCCGTAACCCCGCCCATCGAGCGAGAGAGCGTTGAGGGTCTAGCAAGCTAGACTAGGTACGAAAATGCTTTGTTTTCACCGCTGTACATTTTATTAATAATGATCACAAGAAAATTCAACTTCTGTACGCTAATTCTGTATTTGCTTCAGCTTCCTTTTCTTGTCTTCCTTCTAATTACTCTCTTGTATAGATACAGCATAACTACAATTTCAACATGTGTATAAACACACTGTAGGAGTTTGACATAGTTCTAGTTCCAAATAATTATTGTCTACAAAACCTAGTATGCTCAGTCCATACAACTATAGTACAACTACCTGAAACACCACATACATAATAGATAAGTCAAGTAATTTCTATGAGTATGTGTTTGTAGAACATGCACTAAATTAACACAAAACATGTATATCGAGCTAATTGAACGAGTTAGTCATACCAAACCATACACTAGTCCATGCAGAATTCTTAGTAGATCAACATGGAAATGATTAGAAACACAGGCAATAGTTCACAAACAAGAGTATGTGTTTTTAGCTGTTAAAATGTACTTTTCACTTACTCGAAGATACGCAAACGTTGGAAGGTCATGTTAACAACTTAAAAGCGTGTTAACAAAGTTAATAGTAGCTTGACACAGCAGCCATTGCTACTTCCGGCGCAACGAGCATTGTATCACTAGACGTGACGTCACGCAATGTATTTTGTATTGGAGAAAATTTATTTTTCTATCCTGCATGGTTACGTAGTATATTATCTATGGTATAAGTATATGTTATACCATGCCTACCCGTGGTGTATCACGAATACACGAAGCAATAACTATTAATCCCGAGGGCATAGCCTGAGGGATTAATGGTTATTAACCCTCGGCGCATGCGCGAGGGTTACGGTACTTGCTCTGTCGTTCATTCGTTCACTCATTCATTCGTTCTGTCCATCGAGCTGCAGAGACCATCGCTCACTTCTGAAACTCGGTAAAGGTATCAACAGGCTTAGCACGACAATGGCTTGCAATGTGACTCGTGGATTTTGCTAAAGTGCTCTTGTTCTTGAGTTATGGCTGGCTCACCTTGCATGACGGCCATCTTAGACTTCTCTGACAACAAGCGCGCCCTTAGTTGACTACCTAGGTACTTGTAGATTCCATCTAAACAGCAGGACAGCTCTGAGGGTGCGTAGACATCTCAAGAAAAAGCCTATCGAAGCCAAGAGCAATGGCTACCTACTTTGTGTTCATGGTCACGCCCACTTGACACACCTTGTCTCGGTTGTGGTCAGCACTTTGCTGTCTTCTTAGTTTTATCGTTTAGCAGTGCAGTTTCAATAGCAAGCAGGTTGGCTTTAGCTGCAAAGCTCCTTCTGCAAACCAAAACTAAGGAGCTAACTCTACAATGTGCAACACGCCGAGGGTTTCGTGAAATCTTTCATTGCTGAGTGCATTCATGATACACCACAGGTAGGCGTGGTATAACTGACTTGTACCATGGCAACCACAATGCCCACTGATGTCTGTAGGTTTCTATAGGATAAATAAGGGCGGCTTGCGCATTCTTATAGTTTACTGGTGAGGTTGACTCAGGGGGGTACAACAAGCTAATTTATTCTGACATAATGCTGACGTTACTGCTCGTAGGGTAAATCAAAATACATTGCGACTTTCCTGGTCAGCTTCGTCTTTAGAGGACAATTTCAACGGTAAGTGTGTTTTTCCGAGATCTTGCAATACTGTACCGTCTAGACTCGCTATGTACCGTCAAGCGTCGCACACATGCGTGTTCGTAACTCTGTCTGTGAGAAGATAACAATTGTGTAAACCTGCAGAGAATTTAGAAGTAGACATCCACTGCTTCCTTCCACCGTGATTTGAGCTGCCTAGCTGTCACAAGAGCTCTTTTGCTTGAGATCACATTGTGCATGCGTAGTCCTCATTTACGGTCGGCCGTTGACGGTTGATTGTTGCAAGATCTTGGAAAACCGCTGTACTACCCAAGAGCTTTCGTTTAAGGTACCTTACCCCACCCTTACCTCTTTTAGTTTTTGCAGTACAGAGAGATGAAAAGGGAGAATTGGTTGGCAAAACTATTCACCCAAGAAAGCACCGACGTGATCAAAACAGCATCGCTATCATTCTTGAGCATCATTCAGTTAATAATGTAAAGAAATTGCAACTGTGGTGCACAAACTCTGGCTGCAATACGCATCACTATTGTCCAATCAATGTAACAGTAGAAAACTTGTTTCGGCTATTTTCAGTAGATTGTTCTGGAATATTACTTGCCTTGATCTGGAGTGTAAACAATGCACACCTGAGCTCGATATCATGTACTATAGCGCGATGGCAAACTGTTTAAACTATCCTGCATACATTCCATTCGTTAGTGGGCGTGTCGTATGTCAGCAATACGTCATATTAAATTAGCTTGTCGTACCCCCCTGAAGTTGACTCACAACTCTCACCCCTTCCTATTTTTCTCTCTGGAAGGTAGATCTTTTTTGCCCAGTGGGAGTCATGTGACTTCCCGTAGAATATCCAGATATACCATGGGAAATCACATGATTTTCCGTGGAATATCCAGTTATTCCACAGGAAATCATGTGACTTTCTATGGTATATCTGAAATACACTACTGGCGGTGCCTTTGAAAATAAGGCTTCCTATGGTACAATACATCATGTGCTGTTAGATAACTATTAATAACTGTATTGTTACAGATGCTGTGCCCACACTACTAAAGCTGAAGACCATGAAAGGACCTGATGGTAAACCTCTCAAGATAGTTCAAACAATTGCTGCTCATGACTACACAACATTCGGTATGTATCTCCTACAAGATGAGAATGGAGTAGCAGTTGCTTTACTGAAGAGGAACCACACCCAAGATGGTGCTGAGAGTGTCACAGAGGCTATCATCCAGAAATGGCTGACAAATGGTGATGAATCTACTCGTACATATCAACACTTGATAGAGTGTCTCAGACAGTCTGAACTGGGTGCACTTGCTGACCAGCTCATTGCAGCTAACACGACAAGTGAGCAAGGTATACAATGCTGTACACTTTAGTGAATTGGTACTACTTAGAGAGAGCACAAGTAGAGATCACCACATTGCCAGAAATCTAATACAAATTGAAAGGAACAGCACATAATATTACTACTAAACTATAGTAGCTTCACTCTAAACACACTCTGTAGCAAGGAAAAGCACTAACACTACAATATACAGCATCATAATCACTCATTAACTGCTGCCACGCCCCTTAAAATCTTGCTAAAATTAATTGACTTCTATTATAGTGAGTTTTTCTTGTGCAGTATGAAATGATCAACTCAGTCAATAGTACAACTCTTTAACTTTGAGTAGGAAAGATAGGAGCAAGAAGTATGTACGAGTTACTGTATGTTATTGCTAAACATACTAATAAAGCTGTGGGTAGCCCGTTTTTACTTTGTCAGACCATTTAGGAAGTTGGTCAGTATTTAGTCTGCATGGTAGGCTTTTCCAAACCAAGCATACCGTGAGCCCTTCCAACTTGCGACCAACACACTAAAGTTCATGATAAGATGACATAATTATTGAAACCTATACCATTGAAGAATGTCAAATTATTTTTGATAATTCACGTATGACTTCAGAATGGGCGTGCTCTGAATAAGGCACGAGCAGCCCAACACAGCGAATGATTCTTCCAGGACTTCTACACTCAAAAAAGAACTATAAACTATCATAGTGCATGCACACGTTCGCCACTAAGGTCAGCTAGCTATAAATTGTAGCCTATAGCTATCACGTAACTACAGCTCACTTGTTGATAGGGTATGTCTGAGCCATTACAAAAAGTACGAGCAGTTCCACCAGGAGCACACAGACGAATTTGGTACCAAACTGCAGCTCAGGAAACGCTCTATCTGATGCCATCCGTACTGGAAGGGAAATACCCATTGATTAACTATTAGACACGTTTTAATTCGCCTATGTGTTGAACGCTCACGCTTGTACAGTGTTCCACACGAAGAGAAGCAAAAATCTTTTTTTTACATTTTGGTTTATATCTCAGGAACCAAGTGTCCTATGATCATGTTGCAGGTACCATTATGATCCTCTATCCTTACTTAACACCCTGGTTCATATGGCTTCGCGTCACGTGACGGAGGCGTGTCACAACATGGCGGCGTATCACACCCACTGGAATGACAGTTTTAGGTTAGGATTTCCAGAACTACTGCTAGTTAAGATTTCTTAAAGCAGCATTACAGCTATCACCTAGGGCTCTAACCTTTAGGCAAGTGTCCAGCTTGAACTAGCGTTAGTTCGGCAACGGGAACCAAAAGATGGATTTCGCGACAAGCCAAAACTTTAGGTATGGGAAATCCGATTCCGTGTGAGTTAAGCTCCAATACTTGGAGACTGCACAGCCAATACATCCATCCACACTTTGCCGCACACTAAGCGTCCCTAGTAATGTTCACAGCGACAAACGAGACTCTTCTCTGCACGAGTGCCGTTTTCTTGCCGCCATCTTGCGATTTTAATGGATTTTTGTGATGTCACGCATAATAATTGTTGGCTGTGTAAAACGTCATAACTATTGAAAACACATTGAATCAGTGTAATAGTTATGATGCAACACATGCTCATAACCAACGTGTGACATCACAAAATCCATTAAAATCGCAAGATGGCGGCAAGAAAACGGCACTCGTGCAGAGAAGAGTCTCGTTTGTCGCTGTGAACATTACTAGGGACGCTTAGTGTGCGGCAAAGTGTGGATGGATGTATTGGCTGTGCAGTCTCCAAGTATTGGAGCTTAACTCACACGGAATCGGATTTCCCATACCTAAAGTTTTGGCTTGTCGCGAAATCCATCTTTTGGTTCCCGTTGCCGAACTAACGCTAGCTCAAGCCGGACACTTGCCTAAAGGTTAGAGCCCTAGGTGATAGTTGTAATGCAGCTTTAAGAAATCTTAACTAGCAGTAGTTCTGGAAATCCTAACCTAAAACTGTCATTCCAGTGGGTGTGATACGCCGCCATGTTGTGACACGCCTACGTCACGTGACGCGAAGCCATACAAACCAGGGTGTTCAGTAAGGATAGAGGATCATAACGGTACCTGCAACATGATCATAGGACACTTGGTTCCTGAGATATGAAACAAAATGAAAAAAAAAGATTTTTGCTTCTCTTCGTGTGGAACACTGTAGTTGATAATTACATGACAATTGTGTACACCAAGGTAAGAAAACACATAAGTACGAGTGGTTCCAAATGTATTTGAATGCTAATATACATGCCGTCATGAAGCTGACACTCTTGGCATTGCAATTCCGGCCGAACTGAGTTGATAATACGGATCTGTGAAGCTAAAAGTAGAGAAATATATTTTTTCATACATGATTAGTACATGGTTTAGTACAGAAGATTTTTAACGCCCTCTACGTGACGTGTATTTCGTAATAAATGGTACTTTTGACAAAGGTTTTGATATGATGGGAGCAGGTGTTCAGCAAACAGGTACTCCATGACAGCGCTTTTTCTGGCAATGAGATGATGCAGCTCACAGTCTCTACATTTGTGTGATCATTTAAGTATTAGAATATAGTTAGTATAATTATGAGCAAGATCAATGATCTCTACTGTAACAAGATGTGTCATGACAATTAATGTAACAAAAATAAAATAATTTCATGTACTCAGTTACACCTTATGACAGCTGTACTCTGTCTTACAGCACAACAGACCAATGATAGTATGATACCATCCTCCATCACTAGACAGTCATCATTGTCTCCTCCTCCAAACAAAGCAGGTGAGAAAAGAAATTACTAGCAATGAAGCATCATGTGACAGCTTTGTATGACTACAGCAAAGAGGAGTAAAGAGTGTGACAGGGATTTGCTCTCCTCCTCCATCACCTCTTCATCTCATTCAAGCACAACAGGTATAATGACATACTCAGTCACTAATGACCAGTGGATGATTTGTTTCCTCTCCTCAGCTATCACCAGGAAACAGTACAAACAGTTCCTAAAGAAATGTTACCGACAGCCACTCCCTGATGATGATAAGCTACTCACTACTGCCAGCAAGCACTACATTGAGCTAGCTGTCATCAGCAAGAAGGATATCACCAGGAAGCAAGCAGATGAGTTTACTAGAAAAAGTCTCCACGGTTTAACGGAAAAGATCTTGCGTGAGAAAGCTCCGATAGCACTAGATCATATACTAAAGCCCAGGGAGGACGGTAGACCAGTACGTTGTGTCCTGGTGGAGGGTGCACCAGGTATCGGCAAGAGCACACTGGCATGGGAGGTGTGTCACAAGTGGGAGGAGTTAGAGAGTGTGAAGCAGTGCGAGTTAGTGGTACTAATTCGCTTGAGAGAAAAGAAGGCTCAAGAGGCATGCTGCCTTGGGGACCTGCTGCCTTGTGATGCTACCACTAACATGAAGGAGCTCTTGGCTGCAATAGGAGAAGGAGAAGACATGCTTATCGTGTGCGATGGGTTTGATGAGCTTCCTCGTGAGCAGCGACAGGAGGGCTCAGTCTACATAGATCTACTCAAGGGTAGGCTCCTGGCAGAGGCTACTATTATTGTCACCAGTCGTCCTTCAGTAAGCGCTGAACTGTGGAGTCTCTGCCAGCATAACATAGACAGGCACCTCGAGGTGATGGGCTTCACTAAAGAGGATATCAAGCGCTTTGCTGAGAGCGTGTTTAGTGGGGATATCCTGGCAGGGTTCTTGTCTTACATCACCAGTAATCCTCCCATATATGGTATGATGTATATCCCTCTCAATACCGTATTTGTAGCCCTGATATACCAGGACAGCTATGACACAGATACTCCCTTCCCTACAACCATGACACAGCTCTTTGACGCTCTCACTTGTGGTCTCATTCGCAGGCACCTCGTGTCCACACGTCAGGTTCCTAGTGAGTATTGCATGCCTCCTTCCCTCCAGTGTACAGAGGACATTAGCAAGCTTCCTCCTGTAGTGGCTCAGCAGCTTCTTCAGCTAGCCAAGGTGGCCTATGAGGGTCTATGTGAGAAAAGGTTCATCTTCATTGACCTTGGTGAGGACTTTGAGCACCTTGGGACAATGAAAAAGACCACAAGTGTGAATGTGTGTACAGGTCCTGGGTGCTCCTACTCCTTCCTCCATCTCACTCTTCAAGAATACTTGACTGCCCTCCATATTGCTATTGTGATTCCTAGTGGCTTTGAACTGGTAGAATGGTTTAAAGGAGATAGTGTTGTTCTGAGGTTTCTGGCAGGAATGTACAGACATGATGATTATCATAGTCACCCTGTGTACCAGGAGTTGGTACAACAACTAGCATGCAACGACGATTATGCAAGCATACTCAACCGTACGCGTCCTGCAGGTCTAGAGTTGGTCCATTGTGCATATGAGTGTCCTAGCATTATGGATAGTGTGAAGGTGGACTATAGCGAAAGTGATACAATCAGAGTTATGCCAAAAGTTGGATTTGACTGGTATGCCACAGGATACTGCATCAGCCACTTTGATGAAAGATGGGGTCTTGTAATGGTGTTTGAGTCAGAGGAAAATATTGATCTCCTGGTGAAGGGTCTTAGGTCCTCATCTATTGCTAAAGGGAGAATTTTTGGGTTAGACTTACGGAGATCATCCTTTTCTGTAATTATTACATTAAGAGAGTTTTCCCGACTTAAGGAACTTGCAATAGAACGGTTGTGTGTTATTGATGATGATGATCTGGTCATCTTGCAGCAGCTGATAGCACCAGGGAGTGAACTAAAATCTCTATATATTGACATTAGAACAAAAATTAAGAGTTCATTGATCTCAACATTATTTCGACCCTCTTCATTGCAAGAACTTACATTTATCACTCATGATCGTTCATTTGACGCTGTCAATGAAACTCTGGTTCTTCCACATCGTAACACAAACCTCAAGAAACTTACTATTTCCTATACCCTAATTCACCTGCTAGCTGCACTGATCGTGAATATCACTTCACTGACCTACCTGGGGATTGATCATCTACAAGACAGTGAACTACCTGTTCTCACTAATATTGTACGGTCACACCACACACTAGAAGTACTATGTATAGAAAATTGTTTTTTCTATATTGACCTGCTCGAACTGCTCGAGGCTGCTGATAGTAACGAACATGTAATAACATTCGAACTTCATCGTTCAAACTATAACAAGCTACCACCATACTACCAAGAACAATATAAGCATCTGTTAAAACCATATGGTGACGTTTTAACTGATGATGATGATGATGATGATGATGATGATGAATAATGATATTGTGCACAATAATTATGATTTCTTCTTTCAGTGTGTATCAGTTTATTGTTATTATACAACATCTTTTGGTTGCTTCGAATATTATGTCACTAGAAGAATTACTAATAATTTTTAATTTTTTACCTTAACTACAGTGTATATTGTTGTTTTTTGTCACTCCTGTTTAGTGCAGCCATGTAACTGTGTTCTATTGTTTGATTTGAATAGTATTCTTGCACATGAACATGTTTCTATCTCATGTACAGTAAATTAGATAATGATAGTAGCACAGCACTACAGTAACTACCTGGAAACAGTACTACACTGAATTGTAACAATTCTATCTTTATAATTCTATAAGAATCTGTTAAAACCTTTTGATTAATGATAATACATGTACTTATGTGCTCATTATGATTTCAGTCTTTTTATATAACATTTCAATAATTTTTTCACGTACATGTGCAGAACACATCATTTCTTAATATTTTTGTCACTCCTGTTTTGTAATTGTTAGCTACTTTGTGCAGAGTTTGAATATGTGTAATTTTTCAAATCATGTTTCTATCTCACGTGCAATACATTAGATAGTGATGATGGGTAGTATACTGCCTGGAGGAGGAGTACTGGAAGATGATGCATGACTTGGAATGGATTGCAACAGCTTTGAGTTCATGCTCTTAGCTTGAGCTAGCTTGCTAATTCATGACATTTCATCCTAGCTAGTACAATGACTTTCTCTCATTCTAATCCATTAACTTAATAATGTTACTTTGTGAGACATGTGAGATTAAACCCTTTATGGCTGGTCTCACCAACCTGAAATTTATGGTTCTGGAAATTTATGGAAATTTGTTTGGTTGTTATAGTCGATGTCCTATCATTTGCTTACTCAGACCAGCTATGGACCAGCTTCCATTACCGAGGTCCATAGCTGGTCTGAGTAAGCAAATGATAGGACATCGACGAACAACTAAACAGACACCAAAGGATGGAGCAGTGCTTGACAATAAGGTACAGTGAGTTGGTTTATGGTGATATTTACGGTACTGTATACTTTTTATAATTAGTTGGTGCAGTTGATGAGCTTATATGTTAGCATAATAAATAAAGTTATAAATAATTAATGATTCTAGTCAGAGCTCAAGTTGTTAATTGCTAACTAAAGAGGAGAGTGGATCAGATTCAGATCTGCATGTGTGGTGCTTTATCTTGATTGATATAGTGCAGTCATGCAATGCGCAGTGATGATGGAAAGACAGAGGTGGGTGGGACATGCAGTATATCGTACTGCTGAAAGACAACGGAGTGCGGAAATTCAAGATGTCAGAAAATTCAAATTTCCCGCTGTACATTCTGGAGGCGCGGTTGGTTACGCCCACTAACACATGGAAAAAGCGCGGCATGCATTCCAGCCTTCCACAGGCCATGACGAGGTATTATAGATGACTTCGGTGTGAACTCTCACCTCATTAAACGCGAGGCAATCTTGGTAGGCGTGCCTAGGTCTAGCGCTTAAGTTACACCCCTTTGGGGTCAGTGCATGCTGCCTTCTTTCGTGTGTTAAAGCAAGAAAACTATAAAATCAGAGGTCTGGGTTGCTTGAAGAGCGATTACTACTCCGAAACTACAAATCTGAGGCCTGACGAGCGATTGGTACACCCAAAAGCCACGCCTGTACATGTACTACGGCGTGCATGGCTTATGGGTGTAGCCGCCGCTCTTCAGGCCTCAGATTTAAAGGTTGGGAGTAGTAATCACTCTTCAAGCAACTCAGGCCTCTGATTTTATAGTTTTCTTGCTTTAACACACGAAAGAAGGCAGCACTGACCCCAAAGGGGTGTAACTTAAGCGCTAGACCTAGGCACGCCTACCAAGATTGCCTCGCGTTTAATGAGGTGAGAGTTCACACCGAAGTCATCTACATGTATACTAGTCAGAAAACGCACAAGGACCCGACCTAAGGACCCGCGATCTTTAACCCGTCCGCCCATTTACCATCGCGATCGCGCAGCGCTGCGACTTCGCTTCTTTCCTTCTACTTCTCAGTTCACTTTGTTACTTGATGTAATGTTACTCTACTACTCTGGTAGTCTCTAATAACTCTATTCTTGCACTCAGAATAGTTAGATCTGTTTAAAGCATGCTGGTGATGTGTTACCAGCACTGTGATTACAGTAGCAATCCAGGTATTGTATTCGATAAGGACCCACACTTGTAACTTGATGTAGGAATAAGATAATGTCACTAGACTGCTCTGGCAGTCTCTACTAACTCTATTCTTGCTGTGTGAAAAGTTAGATCTTTCAAAGGCATGCCAGTGATGTGTCACCAGCACTGTGATAAACGCAACAATCATAGGTATTGTATTCGATAAGGACCCACACTTGTAACTTGATGTAGGAATAAGATAATGTCACTAGACTGCTCTGGCAGTCTCTACTAACTCTATTCTTGCTGTGTGAAAAGTTAGATCTTTTAAAGGCATGCTGGTGATGTCTTACCAGCACTGTGATAACCGCAAAAATCATAGGTATTGTATTCGATAAGGAAGCGCACTTGTAACTTGATGTAGGAATAAGCTAATGTCACTAGACTGCTCTGGCAGTCTCTACTAACTCTATTCTTGATGTGTGAAAAGTTAGATCTTTTTTAAGCATGCTTGTGATGTGTTACCAGCACTGTGATTGCAGTAGCAATCCAGGTTTTGTATTCGATAAGGACCCTCACTTGTAACTTGATGTAGGAATAAGCTAATGTCACTACACTGCTCTGGCAGTCTCTACTAACTCTATTCTTGCTGTGTGAAAAGTTAGATCTTTTTTAAGCATGCTGGTGATTTGTTACCAGCACTGTGATTACAGCAGTTATCATAGGTATTGTATTCGATAAGGACCCACACTTGTAACTTGATGTAGGAATAAGCTAATATCACTAGACTGCTCTGACAGTCTCTACTAACTCTATTCTTGCTGTGTGAAAAGTTAGATCTTTTTTAAGCATGCTGGTGATTTGTTACCAGCACTGTGATTACAGCAGTTACAATAGGTACTGTATTCGATAAGGCCCACACTTGTAACTTGATGTAGGAATAAGCTAATGTCACTAGACTGCTCTGGCAGTCTCTACTAACTCTATTCTTGCTGTGTGAAAAGTTAGATCTTTTTAAAGCATGCTTGTGATGTGTTACCAGCACTGTGATTACAGCAGCAATCATAGGTATTGTATTCGATAAGGACCCACACTTGTAACTTGATGTAGGAATAAGCTAATGTCACTAGACTGCTCTGAAAGTCTCTACTAACTCTATTCTTGCTGTGTGAAAAGTTAGATCTTTTTTAAGCATGCTGGTGATTTGTTACCAGCACTGTGATTACAGCAGTTATCATAGGTATTGTATTCGATAAGGACCCACACTTGTAACTTGATGTAGGAATAAGCTAATGTCACTAGACTGCTCTGGCAGTCTCTACTAACTCTATTCTTGCTGTGTGAAAAGTTAAATCTTTTTAAAGCATGCTGGTGAGTGGTGATGTGTTACCAGCACTGTGATTACAGCAGCAATCACAGGTATTGTATTCGATAAGGACCCACACTTGTAACTTGATGTAGGAAAAAGATAATGTAACTAGACTGCTCTGGCAGTCTCTACTAACTCTATTCTCGCTGTGTGAAAAGTTAGATCCTTTTAAAGCATACTTGTGATGTGATACCAGCTCTGTGATTGCAGTAGCAATCCAGTTATTGTATTCGATAAGGACCCACACTTGTAACTTGATGTAGGAAAAAGATAATGTCACTAGACTGCTCTGGCAGTCTCTACTAACTCTATTCTTGCTGTGTGAAAAGTTAGATCTTTTTAAAGCATGCTAGTGATGTGTTACCAGCACTGTGATTACAGCAGCAATCATAGCTATTGTATTCGATAAGGACCCACACTTGTAACTTGATGTAGGAATAAGCTAATATTACTAGACTGCTCTGGCAGTCTCTACTAACTCTATTCTTGCTGTATGAAAAGTTGTATCCTTTTTAAGCATGCAGGTGATGTGTTACCAGCACTGTGATTGCAGTAGCAATTCAGGTATTTTATTCGATAAGGACCCACACTTGTAACTTGATGTAGGAATAAGCTAATGTCACTACACTGCTCTGGCAGTCTCTCCTAACTCTATTCTTGCTGTGTGAAAAGTTAGATCCTTTTAAAGCATGCTTGTGATGTGATACCAGCACTGTGATTGCAGTAGCAATCCAGTTATTGTATTCGATAAGGACCCACACTTGTAACTTGATGTAGGAATAAGCTAATGTCACTAGACTGCTCTGACAGTCTCTACTAACACTATTCTTGCTGTGTGAAAAGTTAGATCTTTTTTAAGCATGCTGGTGATTTGTTACCAGCACTGTGATTACAGCAGTTATCATAGATATTGTATTCGATAAGGACCCACACTAGTCTTGTAACTTGATGTAGGAAAAAGATAATGTCACTAGACTGCTCTGGCAGTCTCTACTAACTCTATTGTCGCTGTGTGAAAAGTTAGATCCTTTTAAAGCATGCTTGTGATGTGATACCAGCACTGTGATTGCAGTTGCAATCCAGTTATTGTATTCGATAAGGACCCACACTTGTAACTTGTTGTAGGAATAAGCTAATGTCCCTAGACTGCTCTGGCAGTCTCTACTAACTCTATTCTTGCTGTGTGAAAAGTTAGATCCTTTTAAAGCATGCTTGTGATGTGATACCAGCACTGTGATTGCGGTAGCAATCCAGTTATTGTATTCGATAAGGACACACACTTGTAACTTGATGTAGGAATAAGCTAATGTCACTAGACTGCTCTGACAGTCTCTACTAACTCTATTCTTGCTGTGTGAAAAGTTAGATCTTTTTTAAGCATGCTTGTTTTGTGTTACCAGCACTGTGATTGCAGTAGCAATCCAGTTATTGTATTCGATAAGGACCCACACTTGTAACTTGATGTAGGAATAAGCTAATGTCACAAGACTGCTCTGGCAGTCTCTACTAACTCTATTCTTGCTGTGTCAAAAGTTAGATATTTTTAAAGCATGCTTGTGATGTGTTACCAGCACTGTGATTGCAGTAGCAATTCAGGTATTGTATTCGATAAGGACCCACACTTGTAACTTGATGTAGGAATAAGCTAATGTCACAAGACTGCTCTGGCAGTCTCTAATAACTCTATTCTTGCTGTGTGAAAAGTTAGATCCTTTTAAAGCATGCTGGTGATTTGTTACCAGCACTGTGATTACAGCGGTTATCATAGGTATTGTATTCGATAAGGACCCACACTTGTAACTTGATGTAGGAATAAGCTAATGTCACTAGACTGCTCTGACAGTCTCTACTAACTCTATTCTTGCTGTGTGAAAAGTTAGATCCTTTTAAAGCATGCTTGTGATGTGATACCAGCACTGTGATTGCAGTAGCAATCCAGTTATTGTATTCGATAAGGACCCACACTTGTAACTTGATGTAGGAATAAGCTAATGTCACTACACTGCTCTGGCAGTCTCTACTAACTCTATTCTTGCTGTGTGAAAAGTTAGATCTTTTTTAAGCATGCTGGTGATTTGTTACCAGCACTGTGATTACAGCAGTTACAATAGGTACTGTATTCGATAAGGACCCACACTTGTAACTTGAAGTAGGAATAAGCTAATGTCACTAGACTGCTCTGGCAGTCACTACTAACTCTATTCTTGCTGTGTGAAAAGTTAGATCTTTTTAAAGCATGCTTGTGATGTGATACCAGCACTGTGATAGCAGGAGCAATCCAGGTATTGTATTCGATAAGGACCCACACTTGTAACTTGATGTAGGAATAAGCTAATGTCACTAGACTGCTCTGGCAGTCTCTACTAACTCTATTCTTTCTGTGTGAAAGGTTAAATCTTTTTAAAGCATGCTGGTGAGTGGTGATGTGTTACCAGCACTGCGATTACAGCAGCAATCACAGGTATTGTATTCGATAAGGACCCACACTTGTAACTTGATGTAGGAAAAAGATAATGTCACTAGACTGCTCTGGCAGTCTCTACTAACTCTATTCTCGCTGTGTGAAAAGTTAGATCCTTTTAAAGCATGCTTGTGATGTGATACCAGCACTGTGATTGCAGTAGCAATCCAGTTATTGTATTCGATAAGGACCCACACTTGTAACTTGATGTAGGAAAAAGATATTGTCACTAGACTGCTCTGGCAGTCTCTACTAACTCTATTCTTGCTGTGTGAAAAGTTAGATATTTGTAAAGCATGCTAGTGATGTGTTACCAGGACTGTGATTACAGCAGCAATCATAGCTATTGTATTCGATAAGGACCCATACTTGTAACTTGATGTAGGAATAAGGTAATGTCACTAGACTGCTCTGGCAGTCTCTACTAACTCTATTCTTGCTGTGTGAAAAGTTATATCCTTTTTAATGCATGCAGGTGATGTGTTACCAGCACTGTGATTGCAGTAGCAATTCAGGTATTTTAATCGATAAAGACCTACACTTGTAACTTGATGTAGGAATAAGCTAATGTTACTACACTGCTCTGGCAGTCTCTACTAACTCTATTCTTGCTGTGTGAAAAGTTAGATCCTTTTAAAGCATGCTTGTGATGTGATACCAGCACTGTGATTGCAGTAGCAATCCAGTTATTGTATTCGATAAGGACCCACACTTGTAACTTGATGTAGGAATAAGCTAATGTCACTAGACTGCTCTGACAGTCTCTACTAACTCTATTCTTGCTGTGTGAAAAGTTAGATCTTTTTTAAGCATGCTTGTGATGTGTTACCAGCACTGTGATTGCAGTAGCAATTCAGGTATTGTATTCGATAAGGACCCACACTTGTAACTTGATGTAGGAATAAGCTAATGTAACAAGACTGCTTTGGCAGTCTCTAATAACTCTATTCTTGCTGTGTGAAAAGTTAGATCCTTTTAAAGCATGCTGGTGATTTGTTACCAGCACTGTGATTACAGCGGTTATCATAGGTATTGTATTCGTTAAGGACCCACACTTGTAACTTGATGTAGGAATAAGCTAATGTCACTAGACTGCTCTGACAGTCTCTACTAACTCTATTGTTGCTGTGTGAAAAGTTAGATCCTTTTAAAGCATGCTTGTGATGTGATACCAGCACTGTGATTGCAGTAGCAATCCAGTTATTGTTTTCGATAAGGACTCACACTTGTAACTTGATGTAGGAAAAAGATAATGTCACTAGACTGCTCTGGCAGTCTCTACTAACTCTATTCTTGCTGTGTGAAAAGTTACATCCCTTTAAAGGCATGCTGGTGATGTGTTACGTGATAACCGCAACAATAATTGGTATTGCATTCGATAAGGACCCACACTTGTAACTCGATGTGGGAATAAGCCAACGTCACTAGACTGCTCTGTCAATCTCTACTAACTCTATTCTTGCCGTGTGAAAAGTTAGATCTTTTTTAAGCATGCTGGTGATTTGTATTGTGTTCAACAATTGAAGCCTGTTCGTGATTGAACATTGATTGTACATAGTTGTTTGTCGCTGTGTTCTGCACGGCCTTATGTGTCTAGAGTTGTAATCTTAGTGTCTCCGTTTGTTCCTAGTTCTATTTAAATGTGTGTGTTCTGCTAATAAGACAGTCTTTGAATCCTGACCTAACTCTGTCAAACACTACATTTTGGCGACAAGGATGGGATACTGCTGAAAGATGGCTGCCGGGAGTTCTATCGGTCATATCGCTCCATTCGTCTCTGAGGAGGAGAAGATAGGAACTTATCTTGAGCGAATTCAGCTTTTCTTTGTAGCAAATGCGGTGGAGGATGATAAGAAGGTGGCTGTGCTGCTCACCGTTATCGGAAGCAAGACATATTCCTTGCTAGCTGACTTGGCTGCTCCTGACGCTCCTAGCACGAAGACTTTCGCGGAGTTGAGTGAGCTATTGACGAATCACTTCCAACCCAAGAAAATGGTTGTAGCTGAACGTTTTCGTTTTCACAGGAGGTTCCAGCTTGAGAACGAGTCAGTCATGGAGTTTACAGCAGGACTACGTACTCTATCCCGTGATTGCAACTACGGCGACTTCCTGAATGATGCTCTGAGGGACCAATTCGTATGCGGCCTACGCAGTGAAGCACTTCAGTCAAAACTGCTCGCAGAAGAAGGCTTAACTCTGCAGCGTGCCATTGAAATTGCTAAAGCACAAGAAGCTGCCAGACGGGACGCACACCGGTTCCAAGATTCTACTGACAACCCGCCAACCATCGGTTTTATTCGTCGTAAGGAGGATCCGCCAAGCAACAGTCCTACGAGATTGTGTTATCGTTGTGGAAAGGGCAATCATTCGTCTTCCATGTGCCGCTTCAAAGACGCTAAATGTCACGAATGTGGAAAAAAAGGGCATATCGCTTCAGTATGTCGTTCCAGGAAAAAAGGGCCTCGACGGTCAGTGGTCAAAAGTGGCCAACCACTTTTCGAGTGACAAGCCATTGAAAACTGCTATTCTGACAACATTTCTACTTGCAGATTCGCTTTTTCATGCAGTTTTCTCTCAAATTGCGGTCTGCAATGCCATTTTCAAATTCCAGATTTCAAATTCCAGATTTACAAAAATGCTTTGTCAGCAAATTTGCTATTTTGGGTTGCAAAAGTACAAAATCGCTTACTCAGCAAATTTGCAATTCAGGTTGCAGAAATGTCTATTCACAAAATTGCATTGTCAGCAAAATTAGAAATTTGCATAAACACCAAGTGTGTAGATAATAATTTTAGTTATAAATAATGTACAGGCAACGTGCTTATGGTCTACCATGGCAACCAGTAAAGGTAATGATCTCTCTCTCCTATCTTACTCCAAAATTTAATAACACACTCATGAGTTCTGTTTTTACTGAATAACCAGGACCACAATTGGAGCTGAAGCTTCAGCCAGTTTTTGTTACTTGAACCACGCCCATCAGTATTAAATATGCTATCAGTGCCAGTGATTCTGCAACAAACTACATGACGCACACGCCATTCCATAAAATTAATGCATGCCATCCTAAATAATATTCCTGCCTTGAACCAAAATGAAATTGTGGTGACAAGATAGATGAAGTTAAATGATCAAATAATTATGCTGAGATAGACGAATGAATATCTTAAGTTCTGAGATAAATGAATGAATAATAATTACTAGATGATGAAGGAAGACTGCATACTTGTTCTCAAGTGCTAAGATAAACTAGGCACCGAAGGTGCTTATGCCTCGGTGGAATGTTATGCATACATGCCTGTCTGACTAAATACGCTGAACTGAAATACACAAGCAGTAATGAAAGTCTGCTGTTGCTAGTTGAACATGATCTTGAGCTCATTATTTAGCAGTTGCTGTTACAAACATACACAGTAAAGTTAAACTGCAGCAGTTGTACCTTTCTGTACAGCAATCACAATGCAGTATAATAGTTATGCAATCAGAAGCCAATCAGTGCTGACCACTAATTCAACTGGGCGTGTCTATATTGTTCAGGGCACAGCACGTACAACGAGCGAGATAGCTTGCTTACACAATTTCTTTAGACTTACGATGTAACCTATCAGCTTCTAGGCAGTCAACTGTGGATAGTTTTGTCTACGGAGAACTCCAGATCGCCAGCAACGGCCATCGATCGCGAGGTAAGCAAAGCTATGCGCCATATTAAACTCTAGAACGCAGCTTCATATACAAGTCTGCCGTGCTGTTCTGAAGTAAATGCGAACTCACTAGCTGTAAGGCAGCCAGCAATAGACAATTTTGTCGTTACATCAGCAACTAGATCGCCAGCCGGCGATCGCGAAGTAAGCAATCACGCTATAACTCACGAACAGAGCCTTATAACCAAAATCCTTACAATTCATTTTCAAGCAAATATCGACTTTAGGTTGTGTTGCACGTTTCAGCGCTTAGTTTTTAGCGAGCGACGAGAAATCCTGCCGACAGACAGACAGACAGATACATACACAAACGAACTACTGTATGCCTCGTGGCTCCGCCCACCGAGGCATAATGATTGTTCTCAAGGGCTGAGTCAAGATTACACTGTTGTGTGCATATGCTGACATAAATGAGCAAAATGGTATACTGTTCTAGTCTCAAGTGACACAAAGTGCCGAACTGTCACAATTCTTCAACTAGTGCGGGTATCAGCTCTGGGAAAGGTGTTGCATCCACAAGGACAAGCAAGCTCTGACGGCATGCCATGCCTTCCACCTGCCACGTACGGTATGACTGCATCGATGGAAACTTTCCGTCTTTATCTGGCAGCGCCACAAAGTCGTCATCGCCAGAAATAAGGTACAGAGTGTCTGGAGCATTAATGTGACTAAGTTTGGATAGGTTGGAAACATTGAGTTGATTTCTCCTCCTTCTTCTGTGGTGTTTCTTCTGGCCTATCGCTTCCTCGAAGAGAACTCGGAAGAGGAATATCAGTATTATCTATGTCGGTATGATCGAGAAACGCGAGGATACAGCAATGCACGTGGCCTGGTGGTTAACTAATTAATTAAGTTTTACGGTCAGAAAAAATGGATGCTGTAGACAAATCGGTCGTTCAAAGAATGATGGACGGAGGCCTGAATTATAAGCAGATTTCAGTTGAACTTCGGGGATTGTATCCTGGTATTACTCGAGGTCTGTCTGAGCGAAGTGTGAGGAGATATGTTCACTTAAATAACATGCGTGCCGTGTCCAAGCAGAATAAGTTGGAAGCTGTTCACCAAGCCGTTGCAGAGGTGAGCAAGGAGATTATTACATGAATATGCATATCAGTTAACGCTTACTGTAGGTGGGACCTTCATATGGTAGAAAAATGCTGAAAGGGTACCTAGCTGCTTGTGATGTACATGTATCAGGTCACCAATTGAGGTCTACACTCCCTGCTATTTCTCCTCGATACCATGCAATGCGAACACATGACATAGTTGAGCGTACCAATCCTAGGGTTTATATCGCTCATTGTTTCGGTCATCGTCTACATGTCGATCAAAATGAGAAAATGGCTATGTATGGTCTAGTATATGTATTGGCTAGAGATGGATTCTCTGGAAAAATTGTGGCAGCTGCAGTAATGAATCGTAAAAATAACATGATAATATATGAAGAAGTATACAGATCTGCAGTATTAGAGTTTGGTTTGTGGCAGCAGATTCGTGTCGATCAAGGGAGAGAGTTCTATCTAATGTTGTTTGTTCAGGAAAACTTAAGAAATGGATATGGTGATCCTAGTATTGCTCCATATAGACAAACGACATCCCGTGAAAATCATGTCATAGAAAGAATCTGGGTGGAACTAAATCGTCGAGTTACTTATCCATTAAAACGTGTTCTCACTGACATGGACAATGAAGAAGAGATTGACTTGGACTCAAGTTTAGTAAAGTTTTGTGTATCAACAGTTACTCAAGAGGTTGCCAAGGTTGGAATGAACCGAATGATAATGGCATGGAATGCACATGCTCTTCCTCACCGAGGTATTCCTAACTTACTTCAACATGAAAGACCTGGAACAATTGCGACAACCAACATTCATTTACCATCCACTGGAGATGCAGTCGGTATGTACCGGCAACAGGGTGGGGTACTGACAGACCCAAGTCCATATGGAACAGACCCACTTGAGAATGACACACAGAAAATGGACCAGAGAAGACTAGAGTTTCAAAGCAATGCTATGACATTTGAAGACATGTTTACTAACGTAATATCTGGTAATGATGTTCCGTTTAGACGTGCAATATTGTTGTACATTCACATCACTGATCATCTCAGCTCACAATAATAAATAATTCTTATCACTGGTTATACTCTGTCAGTATGTTCTTTTTCTGTTAGCGCACGTGATGCACTACTAAGTGCATGCTTGGGGTATATAATTATAACGTACACGTTTTCGATCAAGACAGTGGCAAGTTGGCAACTGAAATTCTCTAATTTAGCGCAACGTCACGTGATCAGTGGATGTGGTGAAGTGGGGGTAGCACGCGAGGTCAACTTCTCGTGAGGTCAACTTCGCGAATTCAACTCTTACTGGTTCAACTCCCAAGAGGTCAATTATTCACCACATCAACTTTACGAGATCAACTCGTACAAAGTCAACTCTAACGAGGTCTACTAGTACAGAATCAACTCTCGCGAAGACTACTGTCACAGAATTAACTTTGGCAACAGTCAACTCTTACGGGATCAACTTTGCTGTTGCGAAATCAACCTGGCACTTAGTTTATTATTCGTAGGTGTGGCACTTAGTTTATCATAATTATTACTAATTTTTATCAACGTATTAAATTTTTTAGTTAGTTAGTTAGTTAGTTAGGAAGACCCTCCCGACGATCCTTAGTTAGGAAGACCCTCCCGACGATCCTTAGTTAGGAAGACCCTTCCGACGATCCTTAGTTAGTTAGGAAGACCCTCTCGACGATCCTTAGTTAGTTAGGAAGACCCTCCTGGCTTTTCGCAGTTAGGCGAAGTGTTTTAAGGTCTTGGGTTTAGGATTTAGTTTTGTTTAGCACGTGAATACCATAGCAACGAGCGTGACGTAACACATCCGCACTTCAGATTGGGTGAACTTATAGTCCATCCCACATGCGATCACGTAGTTGATTTCGTGCGGTTGATCTCTGTGAAAGTTGACTCTGTGACAGTTGGTTTTCGTGATAGTTGATTTCGAGCAGTTGAATTCGCGACAGTTGATCCTGTGATCATTGATTCAGTGAGAGTTGATTCCGTACGAGTTGATCTGGTGAAGAGTTGATCTGGAGAGAGTTGATCTCGTAAGAGTCGATCTCGTGACAGTTGAACTAGCGAAAGTTGACCTCGCGTGCCTAAACCGGTGAAGTTGCCAAAATCATTTGTGAGAAGACAGAGTAGTGTTGGGTGCCAAGACGAGTTACTGAAAGCCTTCGTACTATCTTTGTAGCAGCAAAACAGCGTCCAGAAGCCCTTGTGACGCGCCATATGCATACTACATAACCGATCACGTGACCAAGGTATTCTGATTGGACGGTTGTGTCACGTGATGACATGCATTTCGAATGCAACTTTCTTGAAAACGCTCTACTGGTTATACATGGCTAAACCCCAGCATGCGCGCTTAACTTAATGGCACTGTTTTGTTGTGTAAACTCTTCTCCAGTCCAATAATTATACCTAGCTCCATATCGTTGGTTGGCTACCCGCCGGTCACGCCCATCTACTTGCTCCGCCCCTACCGTCAAATAGCAGGATCATGTGACTAAACTCCAGCAGAAACGTGGTGTGCTACTGCTTTGTCTTGTCAGAGAAAAGGTTGGTATAGCATCAGAAGTCATAATAAGTTACCACCCAAGAAACAGCTAGCTATAGTTAATGAATTTTCAAATACTTTAATTGGAACACAATTGAAGCCTGACACATCAAGTGACACAATAATCAATTAATATATACATTGTATGGCCTGATTACTGACATTCTGACATTTACATGTAGATAATGATATGATTATTTGGTTGATTGGCAGAAGTTTCTGACTTTGAACTGGACTAAGTCTCAATTATGCTGATTATAACATTATAGCGGATAATACAAGGGAGTAAATATGTCAGCCAGTGTTTATATCAAGTTTCAAGCTAAGCTTCATTGATCAAAGAGAACAGAGGCACCAGGTATGGAAATGGCAACGTGCCACTGATCTGGAGTGGTGCTCTACATGATGGACATGTTAGTGAATTTTCAAGCCATCGGTTAAGACATGCCTTGCATGATATTTGGCTATTGCAACATTGGGGCACAAGTCCGTCCTGTGCTACTTGCTTGCATATTATACAAGTCATAATCTGCAATAGTTGTGACTTAGAATTAGAAGGCCGAAGTATTAGCCCCTTGATGTCGTCGACCTGCTGAGACAACTGTCTCAGCAGGTCAACAAGATCAATCTTGGTAGGCGGAGGTGATGGCGGCGAGCGCTTTGGTAGAGGCATCATAAAATCATCTTCACTGTCAGAATTTGTCGCAACACTCTTGCGTTTCTGACCTTTCTGAAATGTTTCGAACTCATTTACTTGAACTGCTCTGATTAATTTAGTCGACTTCCAAAATTTTGCTCCTGGAAAAATTGAGTGTCAGAATTTAATTCTACTGTACACATGACAACTTGTTACCTTTGGTCCCAGCTACATCCGGAAGGGGGATGTTTTTGGCATTTAGTAGCCTCACTGGCGCTCCAGAAAAACCTTCCTCACTAATGCGGTCTGCTATAGCTGAAATATTTGCCGTCTCTTCACTTAAAGTCAAGGGATGTTCTGAAGTCTGAATAAATCTGCCTTTAACCAAACGGCACACTTGGATAGATTTCTGCCACTACATGTAGACAATTAATAATGTGTAAATACATCATTACCAAACCACCATGTATATATGCCGTACTTGTTGGTCAGAAGGACTACTGGGCATATGAGAGCCAGTTGCAGGATGGTATTTTGGTTTCCACTTTCGCTGAAGTATTTGTTGTGGTGGCGTACTGCTCGCTCCTTTGTCAATGATGGAAGGCAACATTCCCGAGACTCGCCAGGTGCGGAAGCAGGCCAGGCCGTCAAAACGACCTGATTCTGGATCCGGAAGTGATACATGCCCATCATCTTCTGACAGCAAATACATTGTATCGGGTATGATACGCGATAACTTCGAGAGATTTTTCACATTGACTTGGTCAGCTCTAAGGCTAAGCTTCCTCAAATTACCCGCTTGGTCATCACACGTGACATCAAACATCTCGTACTCGTTCATCTTGATTCTTGAGCCAGTGACAGTCTTGTGATCTAGCTAGCTCGCTGACGTATACTCACGATCACTCACGTACGATCACGTTGCTGCTTTCGTGCGCAACTGAGCATGCGTAGGAGTACATGGGCGCGCGCGGGAATCGCAAAAGATGAAAGTGTCACTTATATCTGAATAGTCAGTAAACAGAACCTGTGAAGATCACACTTAAGTTCAAAGTTACGATTCCAAGCTACGATCAAACAACTAAAAGCGTATGCAGACTGTTGGAAACTTCAACAACGACTTAGCCTACTGGCTTGGATGTTTCTTTTAAATTATATAATGGAATTAATTTATTACTTATTATTCTAGCAGTGAAGCATGCTGCGTGACAGTTAAGTTCTGCTTTATAAACTGTTTTTCCGGTATTATAATTATTATTGTTTTTTTTTCAGATCATACGTGAAGGCTGCATGGTAGATAGTGGAGTAATAGCAAATTAATTGACTATAAAGTATTATTACTAGTACATTCATGGAATGGCAGGGGCGAGCCTGAGCATTGATATAATTTAGCCTTGTTAGTGTATAACATATAAGTAGGTATACTTACAGCATGTATTTGCCTCGCACATAAATAAAATTCATTAATAGTAACAATTTATTATCTATCTTCCTCTCTGTTGTGTTCTTTCATTGATAATTAACCAAAACCATCCCTTTGGAGTCAGAAGTTGTTGCTAGTATTAAAATATAATATTCTGCTCTCTCTAAATACTTTTTTCTATGACAATTTTGCATGGCTGTACCAGTAGCAAAAAGCTTAAACGGTACCAATCAAAAGAAAAGACAAACATCATAAGTTATTAGATTAAATTAGATAGATAGCCACGAATATCTCTCTTGAAAACAGAGAGGGATGAAGCGGAGACAATCTCAGCAGGTAATTTGTTCCATAGTTTAACAGTGTCCGGGGAAAAAGGAGGAGTCATAAGCAAGACATGTCTTAGCATTGAGTCAACAACTATAACCTATGTTCTTCAGTTTCTGTAGACAGTCTTTTGTTAGCCCTTTCACAAAGGTGTGAAAGTCTGTTTGCTCAATTATTTGTAATGGAGAGTAAATACAGCGCTGGATTATATGGGCCGAGTAGCAGTGGTGTCTCTCTTCAAGTTCACGCTGTCTGCGCTTCCTCTCCCGCGCCAAAGCCCTGGTTCTTGCTGCAGCGTCAGTCACAGTATCGCTGATGAGGGCGCCGGGTGCATCATGATTCATGGAAAAGCGAGATGGGAAGGCAAATCGTCGAGTCGTCCATTTTGCAGTCGAGTTATGAAAGAACGTTAAGTAGTTATGAAAGAACTGCAATCCCGGGGCCTTGCAATTGCTGCCCTCGTGGGCCTCGCATACAATACTACAGTATGGGCCTCGCCATATGGATTGAAAGGACAAACGCTACCCCGTGACAGATAGATAGCCAGATAGATACATTCCCCGCCGCGTGGGCCATTGTGCCAATCAATGTGGGGCTCGCTCAGGCTCGCCCCAATTATTGTCTAGTTCTAGAAAGTCTTAGATTGTGTCTAAAATCAGTTATTTTTCTGTATCTTTCTAGAACTGTCTTGACCTTCAAGATGCATTTAATACTAGGCATTAAATTATAACGACTAGGTACTAGGCTAGTAATTATGCTTGCTAACTATTAATCAATTTTCTACTTCTGATTCTCATTGTACTTCTTGTCTTTGCTGGTATTTATCTGATTGCACTTAACATGTGCTATTATTTCGCTGGCGGTACGATTTACAACAGACAGTTATATACTAAGCTCATTGCAGTTAGATTTGTGGAGACTTAAGATATTTACTCTTCCTGTACACAAAGATCAACGTGTAATTGTTATGTAACAACAAACAGATACATGAAGTCAGTAATAATTATTTACAGAAACACACTTTATATCTGCTAATCATGCATGCAGTTTGCAAGGTGAATGGAACACGTATGTAGCGACAACCTTTTGACAGTTAACTTTTTGTGACCTTAAAGCAATAAGTAATGTTGATCAATTCTCATCACAATTTTATGTCCTACATAACATACACACCCACAGAGTGAAAGACTAATTATCCTGATCAACATCTGCTCTGTAATAGAAACAAGTACACATTAATTATGTAGGTCAGATTTCAAGTGAGGCTCACTCAGGCTCCCCCTTATTACAAGGGTTTCCAAATTGCAAATTTGCTGAATGCAATTTTGTGAATTGGCATTTCTGCAACCTGAATTGCAAATTTGCTGAATGCAATTTTGTGAATTGGCATTTCTGCAACCTGAATTGCAAATTTGCTGAGTAAGCGATTTTGTACTTTTGCAACTCAAAATAGCAAATTTGCTGACAAAGCATTTTTAAAATTTGTAAATCTGCTGCAAGTAGAAATGTTGTCAGAATAGCAGTTTTCAATGGCTTATTTGAGAGAAAACTGCATGAAAAAGCGAATTTGCAAGTAGAAATGTTGTCAGAATAGCAGTTTTCAATGGCTTGTCACTCGAAAAGTGGTTGGCCACTTTTGACCACTGATCCTTTTGAGCTTTGTTTTTAGCGTAACGGCGATCTAAGTTCCGCGATTTCTCGATCGTGATCCATTGTCAGCTTAGTGTTAGACGCCATTATTGTGATTGCGCAATACGCACGTGACCAAGCAATGGTAGCGCACGTGACCAAGCAGCTAAAGTATCGCTGCGCCGTGTGGATCGGAGAACACACACCCGGCATTTGTCTGGAGTCTTCGAAGAACGGTAAGCTCGTGTAGGATCGCCATTCTGCACTTGCCAGATAATTATAACCGCCGTATAGGTCTACAAACAAGTGTGGGCGGGGCTCGTATGCACTGCATGCATATGCGTAGGCGACTAGGCAGACCTGATACGTACAGCTTAACAATTTTAGCTACAAGTTTAAGAAAAGCCATCAACAACAGGAATACTAAACTAATGGTGGAAACAAAGACTTCTCCGTACATGCATGATATTGAACTGCACTTCACTAAAAAGAAAAAAGGACACAAACAAGAAATTAAAAAGATTTCTATCGAAATCAAAAGGATGTAGTGATGAAGAAATCTACCACTGGTTCACAATGTAAACCAACAAGGAACAAGCATAGAATGGTAACACGATTGACTTGCTAACAGACCATAGATCCCTACATCAGTGGCTGTACATAAGATCAATATTTTGTCACAAGCTGAATTCTATTCAAAGTGTCAGTCAACAGTAAATAGCTTAACTAGCTATAGTCTGGCCACAGCAGCCACTGATGTAGGGATCTATGGTCTGTTAGCAAGTCAATCGTGTTACCATTCTATGCTTGTTCCTTGTTGGTTTACATTGTGAACCAGTGGTAGATTTCTTCATCACTACATCCTTTTGATTTCGATAGAAATCTTTTTAATTTCTTGTTGATATTTCTGGCTGTCAGATTTGTACCAAATTTTATGGTGGAGATACTTCATACTTAGTTGTCAAAAATACTGTATTTTCACACAAACAAGTACCAACACCAGGACATCAGTATGGAATACATATATTTATCAACCAAACTGCCTCAAGTATTGAGAACATATTCGAACTTCAAAATGTAACTCTTTCGCTAAACAATGCTTTTGCAGTGGGATTATTCTTCGAAGTCGTAACTTCAAAAAAAATACATGTACTACATCCAGGTTTCATTGCAATAAAAGACAGTTTGTTTAGTTCTAACAAAAATATGAATTCTGCAGTTAGACTGTAAGTTGACAAACTAGTCAAAATTACAAACTGTGTCTTCTCGATAACAGTGGAGGCTCTGCTATCAGTGTATCAACAACTGATCGATTGCTTTTAAGTAATGTCACATTTACTAACAACAGTATGACTGCAGTCGCAGTGTGGAATGGTGTTGTACAATTCAATGGCAGAAACAAGATAATGAACAACCAAGCAACTGGAGTATTCCTTCAAGGGTCCTCTTATATTAAAGTAGATGACAACAGCGAACTAATTCTTCTGAACAACACTGATGGTACAGTCGGAGGAGCAATCCATGTGAATGACATGCAAATATTTCAGAATGACTACTGCTCTATTCTTGTCAGCAATGACTCACAGATTATATTCTCAGGAAACCGTGCAGTTGAAGGAGGAGGAGATGTGTATGGAGCTAGATTAGTAGACTGCTTAGACATTGATAATAATCATGTGCTGAGACAAGGCCAACCAAACAAAACATCTTGGTACTTCAACATATCACAGTCACACAGAATGAACTTCAGCAACACTGACCTACTCTCTTCCATTTCGTCTGATCCCATCATGGTCTGTTTCTGTGAGAATAAAATACCAAACTGTTCCAAAAGGTTTCTTTCACATGAAGGTTTGTTTCCAGGTGAAGAAGCAAAGACAGAAATTGCAACAGTAGGTAACTATGGTGGTACCAGTTCAGGTACTGTGTCTATAGCTGTACACAATGCATCACTGGTCAGACCATATGGACCTCAAGGAACTACTGCCAGGTGTCACAAGCTTCATCTTCTTCTAAAGAGCTCTGGTCCTACATCAGCATCTGTGGACATCACAGTGAACGGAGGGTTACCAGGATGGGGTGTTACTCTTGCTGTAGATATCATGGAGTGTCCTCCTGGTTTCATCAAGAACGAGCAGTCTGGAAGGTGTGAGTGTGCACCTCTCCTCAAAAACTACAGCATATCTTGCATTACATCTCACAATGCTTCATACTTTCGTAGATCAGGAAGCAACTGGTTTGCTTCTCTCAACACCACTAATAGGACTTGCCTCACAGTATACACTGACTGTCCATTTGACTATTGCAACTCTTCTCAAGTCACATTTAACATTTTCGATCCTGATGATCAGTGTACTGGTGGTAGGGAAGGTATTCTGTGTGGTCAGTGTCAACCTGGTCTCAGCTTGTTACTGGGCTCTAATCGCTGTGCCTCTTGCTCTAAAGTGTACCTTCTCCTTGTGTTAGTATTTGCTGTGGCCGGCATTGTATTAGTGGGTGTAATAATGGCTCTCAATCTGACTGTATCAGTAGGTGCAGTGAATGGACTATTGCTCTATGCTAACATGGTCAAACTGAACGAGAGTGTGTTCTTTCCCAATGGTAGACCACCAGTAGTGAGCCAGTTCATATCATGGCTAAACTTTGACTTTGGAATAGAATTGTGCTTGTTTGATGGACTAGATGGATATTGGAAGACTTGGCTGCAGTTTGTTTTCCGATCATATCTCTTCCTTCTCATGGGAGCCATCATCTTGGGTAGCCATTACTCGGTGAAAATTTGCAGGTGATGTGCCTCTAATGCAGTGCCAGCTCTTGCCACACTGTTCCTCATGTCCTATACTAAGATCTTACAGACAGTCACTAATGCTTTGACAATGTCTCAGTTAAACTGCAATGACACTCTCCTCAAAGTGTGGAGTGTGGACGGTAACATTGACTATTTCAGTGTTCAACACCTGATTCTTGTCATCTTCTCAGGATGTGTGTTGATTGTGGGAGTGGCCTATCCTCTACTGGTCTTGTTTGCTCCTCTTCTAGAGCGATAGAGTGACAAATGTATTCCTAGTAACTGGAATCCAGTATCAAAGATGAAGCCATTGCTCGATGCATATGGAGGACCATACAAAGACAGGCATCGTTACTGGACTGGTGTGACCCTACTTGTGCGTCTACTAGTAGCCATTGTATTCTCCTTCACATCTGGCAGGCTAGTATTCCTCAACAGTGTTATCATATCTGTCATTGTGCAAGGGCTCTTCTTCACTTGGTCGTTCACAAAGGGTGTCTATAGAAGCACTACTCTAAATATTTTGGATTCTATGTTTCTCCTAAATCTGTTTGTTCTCGCAAATAGCAGTCTTTTGTTTCTTTACCTGAAGTTGACAACGACACAAGAAGTGACCACAATTGTTTCAATCTGTCTGTCTCTTCTTGGATTCCTAGCTATAGTAGTTGAGTGTGTTTGGTTGAGAATAAAACGAAAATGGTTGAGGACTGTAAAAACTAATCGACTAACCTCTTTACAAGAAGTGGAACAGCTGATAAGCAGCAGTGATAGTGACAGAGCTGACTCACCTAACAAGCGATCAGGATCTCCATCATCTCATGTGTATTGTACAATACGAGGAGAGCACCAGTTTGACCTTCACTTACCAGACAACAGTCGTAACATCAACTCACCATCATCCAGTGCTGTTCTGAGAGATAGAGACCCTTTACTGTTTAGTACTTCTACTCAAGATTGATTCTTTGTTCTTTATTGCCAAAATAGTACATATTGGTCAGTTACAATAGTAGTAAATTTTAGGACGGTATTTTATGATTATGCGTTTCAATGATATATTTCTGGAGTAAGAATCATTCATTCATCAGCAGCTATGTTAATTAATACGATAAGCTAAACTGAATTTCTCTAAAGTACTACAATAGCATAGCTGCCAAAGTAATGCAGCTATGTTAATGCAATAAGCTTGCATTTCAGCACTAGCTGATAGTACAAACTAGAGTAAAATCACAAACTGTGGTTGGGCAAAGAATGTTAGGTTTAAGTAGCTACTTGGACTTTAAATGAGATTCATTGAGTGATGACGTAATATTCATGATAGTAGTTTACATTGCTCAATCGAGTGTACTGATACGTACAAAAATGTATGACACTCTTGCTATACAGCAATCAGACGAATTTACAGTTTAGTTCGGCATTTTACTTGACCATGACTGTGTCAGCATTTGTTCTGACTGCAGTGCTATTGTCTGTAGTCACTTTGTGTCTTGCTGAGGATTACTATGTGTCAGCTGCCAATGGCAAGGATTGTCCTCTAGACAGTGACTGCCACAGTCTCAGTTACTATCTCTCTGATCCTGAGCTCTACTTCACTTCCAACACCGAAAAAACTTTCTTGGAGGGAAAACATCTTCTTGACAGAGAAGAACCGATTAAAATCAGTCAAGTCACTGGTCTCACTCTAATAGGTAGAGGTCATTGGGTGCCTGGACAAGAGGAGACAATAATGGAATCTACTGCTGTCATCTACTGCACAAATGGAAGTGGAGGATTTGCATTTTATGATTCTTCTCATATTACAATCACCTTACTGTCTCTGATTAACTGCGGTGCATTTCATTCTGATGTCAAAGTGCTTGATAAAAAATTCTATTCAACACTCCTTTTTTCAAATATTGATCCATTATATCTTTACAATGTCTCGATACAAAACAGCTCAGAACATGGACTAATTATTCACAATTGTCCTTATCCGATTATTCTCTACTGTTCTATTGCATACTCAAACATTGATCGCAATTCTGACATTCTAAAATGCAAGGAAAATGTAAGTGGAAGCAATTTGATGGTCTTGATTACAAATTTTCGCAGCATATGTACAGTTTCAGTTTCGAATTCCAATTTTACCGATGGATGTGGTAACTCACAGTATGGAGGCATTGTAGTTCTGGCTGTATCTGGTAAATCAGTTGATCTTTATATGGTAGCAATTGAAGTAGTCCAGAAATTTCAAAACAGTGGAGACGGATTTGTAATTTTTAACAATAGGACAAGCATTAGCTTGAATCTTAGTAATTCAAAACTAAAGGGAACTGCAGACAATTCAGCACAGCGAAATCATGCTAGAGGCCTATGGATAAACACAATACCCTCTCCAGCTACTGAAACTAGTATCATAATAGATGGATCGTCATTTATCGATATTTCTGGCTGTCAGATTTGTACCAAATTTTACGGTGGAGTTACTTTATACTTAGTTGTTAAAAATACTGTATTTTCACACAAGCAAGTACCAACACCAGGCCATCAGTATGGAATACATATTTTTATCAACCAAACTGCCTTAAGCATTCTGAATGCATTCGAACTTCAAAATGTAACTCTTTCTCTAAACAATGCTTTTGCAATGGGATTATTTTTCGAAGTCGTAACTTCAAAAAAAATACATGTACTACATCCAGGTTTCATTGCAATAAAAGACAGTTTGTTTAGTTCAAACAAAAATATGAATTCTGCAGTTAGACTGTCGGTTGACAAACTAGTCAATATAACAAACTGTGTCTTCCTCGATAACAGTGGAGGCTCTGCTATCAGTGTATCAACAACTGATCGATTGCTTTTAAGTAATGTCACATTTACTAACAACAGTATGACTGCAGTCACAGTGTGGAATGGTGTTGTACAATTCAATGGCAGAAACAAGATACAAAACAACCAAGCAACTGGAATATTCCTTCAAGGGTCCTCTTATATTAAAGTAGATGACAACAGTGAACTTATTTTTCTGAACAACACTGGTGGTACAGTCGGAGGAGCAATCCATGTGAATGACATGCGAACATTTCAGAATGACTACTGCTCTATTCTAGTCAGCAATGACTCACAGATTATATTCTCAGGAAACCGTGCAGTTGAAGGAGGAGGAGATGTGTATGGAGCTAGATTAGTAGACTGCTTAGACATTGATAACAATCACGTTCCAATACAAGGCCAACCAAACGAAACATCTTGGTACTTCAACATACCACAGTCACACAGAATGAACTACAGCAACACTGATCTACTCTCTTCCATTTCGTCTGATCCCATCATGGTCTGTTTCTGTGAGAATAAAATACCAAACTGTGTCAAAAGGTTTCTTTCCCATGATGGCTTGTTTCCGGGAGAAGTAGCAAAGATTGAAATTACAACAGTAGGTAACTATGGTGGTACCAGTTCAGGTACTGTGTCTATAGCTGTACACAATGCATCACTGGTCAGACCATATGGACCTCAAGGAACTACTGCCAGGTGTCACAAGCTACATCTTCTTCTGAATAGCTCTGGCCCTACATCAGCATCTGTGGCCATCACAGTGAACGGAGGGTTACCAGGATGGGGTGTTACTCTTGCTGTAGATATCATGGAGTGTACTCCTGGTTTCATCAAGAACGAGCAGTCTGGAAGGTGTGAGTGTGCATCTCTCCTCAAAAACTACAGCATATCTTGCATTGCATCTCACAATGATTCATACTTTCGTAGATCAGGAAGCAACTGGTTTGCTTTTCTCAACACCACTAATAGGACTTGCCTCACAGTATACACTGACTGTCTATTTGACTATTGCAACTCTTCTCAAGTCACATTTAACATTCTCGATCCTGATGATCAGTGTACTGGTGGTAGGGAAGGTATTCTGTGTGGTCAGTGTCAACCTGGTCTCAGCTTGTTACTGGGCTCTAATCGCTGTGCCTCTTGCTCTAATGTGTACCTTCTCCTTGTGTTAGTATTCGCTGTGGCCGGCATTGTATTAGTGGGTGTAATAATGGCTCTCAATCTGACTGTATCAGTAGGTGCAGTGAATGGACTATTGCTCTATGCTAACATGGTCAAACTGAACGAGAGTGTGTTCTTTCCCAATGGTAGACCACCAGTAGTGAGCCAGTTCATATCATGGCTAAACCTTGACTTTGGTATAGAATTGTGCTTGTTTGATGGACTAGATGGATATTGGAAGACTTGGCTTCAGTTTGTTTTTCCATCATATCTCTTTCTTCTCATGGGAGCCATCATCTTGGGTAGCCATTACTCGGCGAATATTTGCAGGTTGTGTGGCTCTAATGCAGTGCCAGCTCTTGCCACACTGTTCCTCATGTCCTACACTAAGATATTACAGACAGTCACTAATACTTTGACAATGTCTCAGTTAAACTGTAATGGCACTCTCCTCAAAGTGTGGAGTGTGGACGGTAACATTGACTATTTCAGTGTTAAACACCTGATTCTTGTCATCTTCTCAGG